>OX345704.1:3750000-5000000 GCA_947044815.1 Apomyelois bistriatella | reverse complement strand
CCCTCCACCTCGCCCGGCGCACAGGTAACACACACACACACACACAAGTTGGGCGTGACGCTGGTGGCGCACCCGCGCGGCGCGCGCACGCCGCCCGCCGGCCGCTCGCTCATCCGCGACCGAGACAAGCTGCTGCCCTCCACCTCGCCCGGCGCACAGGTAACACACACACACACACACAAGTTGGGCGTGACGCTGGTGGCGCACCCGCGCGGCGCGCGCACGCCGCCCGCCGGCCGCTCGCTCATCCGCGACCGAGACAAGCTGCTGCCCTCCACCTCGCCCGGCGCACAGGTAACACACACACACACACACAAGTTGGGCGTGACGCTGGTGGCGCACCCGCGCGGCGCGCGCACGCCGCCCGCCGGCCGCTCGCTCATCCGCGACCGAGACAAGCTGCTGCCCTCCACCTCGCCCGGCGCACAGGTAACACACACACACACACACAAGTTGGGCGTGACGCTGGTGGCGCACCCGCGCGGCGCGCGCACGCCGCCCGCCGGCCGCTCGCTCATCCGCGACCGAGACAAGCTGCTGCCCTCCACCTCGCCCGGCGCACAGGTAACACACACACACACACACAAGTTGGGCGTGACGCTGGTGGCGCACCCGCGCGGCGCGCGCACGCCGCCCGCCGGCCGCTCGCTCATCCGCGACCGAGACAAGCTGCTGCCCTCCACCTCGCCCGGCGCACAGGTAACACACACACACACACACAAGTTGGGCGTGACGCTGGTGGCGCACCCGCGCGGCGCGCGCACGCCGCCCGCCGGCCGCTCGCTCATCCGCGACCGAGACAAGCTGCTGCCCTCCACCTCGCCCGGCGCACAGGTAACACACACACACACACACACACACACAAGTTGGGCTGACGAGGCGAAACCTAGGCTTTGATTTTGAAATGTTCATACATATTTTTAAACAACAATAGAACTAATGGTTGGTATCTACCAACCCAACAAAAGTGTCCAGCAATTTCCATTAACGACCGCTAGAATAGGTTTTTTTTTTGGTTGGCTGGCCAGAGTGAAACTAAAAAACCTAACGACTTGGGGGAAATCGGCCACCGGGGGGATCATGACATAGGCGATGCGGCTAGCAACCCATCACTATTGATTTTCTGTTTCAACTACCATCATGCTAAACGCGGTCTAAGGTCTTATGGCCCTAGGCTCTGTCTACCCTGTATAAGATAAAGACGTGATTATATGTATGTATGTATCATTTGGGATCTGCACTCCTTATACATTTTCGCTACAAGGCTCTAAATTGGATCATATCCGTTTCAACATTAGCCGCTCGTACACCATTCCCTATAGTCGTCATCCAAGTCGTTGGTGGTCGTCTACGGCCTCTCTTTTCCTCCTCCATCTCCAGCACTCTTCTTGTCATTTGACTTCCCGTCTCATTACGTGGCCGTACCATCTCCAGCGGGTCTCTCAAATTGTCCCTAACATCTGCATCCTTAAATGTTCCCCTAATATAGGTGTTTTTGACTTTGTCCAATATTGTGACATCACCAGCCCAGCGAAGCATCTTCATTTCAGCGGTGTGCAAATCCGTGCATTCCGAAGCACGTAGGAGCACAAAAAAGAAATGTCACCAATGGCGACCAATCCAAGCTAAGCAACGCACTCACCATCATTTGACGCACGCTATCGCGAACTCGTACGCCCCGCTAGGCTTTCGAGCTTCTCGATATTGAGCACGTCATCATCATGATCCGATTATATTTCCCTGTTGTGTCTTCAGCTAACCAGACACACTTCTCATTATCATACGATGATATTTCCCAGTTGGATTTTGAGCCAACGCTTTAGAGCCAAGGATAAATTTATGGTCCTAGATGTGGTGGTACTGGTTATTACAATGGAGTGACTGCCGTCTGACCTCCGTAACCCTTTTTATAAGAAAACCAGACCATAATCCAGGTGGGAAAGTGGCCAACACTGTCAGATTTTTCAGCCACGACTAACTGAACATCAAATGGTTTTTGTTTTATTTAAATATTCATTTCTCAAAAGTAATAGTAAGTAAGCCTCCAGGATATTCTTCTATTACTGGCCTTTAACTAGGCTATTGATATCAAATAATATTAATCAGAACCCTTGCTTGCAGCGTGGCAAAGATAAAGATTCGGATAAAAGTGAAACAGAGAAGAGTGATAAGAGTGAGAAAGAAGATAAAATTGAGAAAGCCGAAAAGAAAGAGAAGCCACGAGCTAGTGATGGTGAAGATAGCGCCGACAATCAACCGTTGATCATAACCACACCCAAGTAAGTACAATATTTATTTTTAATAGGTAATTCCATTTAAATTGAAATCCCAATCCCATCTAAGGTAACTAAGTTGTTTGTTTATTTGTTACCTTCACGCCCTATCTACTGAACCAATCTTCCTGAAATTGCGCATACACATAGCTAGGAGTCTTGAGAAGGACATAGGGTACTTTTCATTCCGGGAAAAACCACAGTTCCAAAATGAAATTCATGCGGGCGAAGCCGCGGGCAAAAGCTAGTTAAGCCTATAAGTGTCTAAACTAAGATCACAAATTTGTTATCGAATCAAATAAAATAAATCAAAAAGCGTCGTATGTCCTACATTTATGTCTCCTACCTATAAATTTTTTAACCAAATTTTAGCTTCATGGCTCTGTTACTAGACTAGTGTAGTATGTGAAAAAACAACATTAGTATGGTAAAATCATTTGATATTACATTTAAGGGTCGAAAAAGAAAAAGAGAAAGAAAAGGAAAAAGAGAAAGAAATTGAAAAAGAGAAGGAGAAGGAGAAAGAAAAGGACAAAGAGAAATTGAAAGAGAGAGATGTCAAGGACAAGGAAAAAGAGAAAGACAGAGAAAAGGAAAAAGAGAAGGAGAAGGAAAAAGATAAAGAGAAGGAGAAGGAGAAAGAAAAAGAGAAGAGTTCTACGCCAGCCAGCACTAGCGACGAGAAAACGGCCCCGAAGCCTCGGTCGCTCTCCAAAAGTCGCAGCATGCCGCCCGCCAAACCGGATTCCCATGAGAAGAGGACTCCCAAACGGCGGCCATTATCTTCTAAGAGTATGTGTTTTATATCTTTATATTGATAAGCTTTTATTTTATTATCTATATTAATACGAATACTAGCTGTTACCCACAGTTTCATCCGCTCGTGGATTATTTTATGTGTGTACTATTATAGCCTATACTTACCAGCTTCAAGAATTAGGCTTTTAAAAAGCAAAAATGTTTATTGTTTTTTAAAGGCGTTGAAACAAACAAACTCTTCAGCTGAAAGCTTTATATCGATAAAGCTTATTATATCTTTTTATCGATTATAGTAGGGGTCAACAACGGTGTAAGATTTTTCAAGCTGCAGGAAGGCCAAAGATTTTATACGAAAGAAAAATTACATCAATGTAAGCGTGGTAGAATTGTTTATCGAACTCTGCAGTTATGTATTTCGTATGATAAATATATGCTGTAAATCAGTATGTAATATCCATACCTCCATATCCATACTTATATTATAAATGCGAAAGTCTGTCTGTCTGTCACCTCTTCACAGCTAAACTGCTGGACCGATTGTGATGAAATTTGATAGGGATGTTGTTAACGACCTTAGGTCAAACATAGGCTACTTTTGGGCGCGATATAACCGAGTCCCACGCGGGGCGAAGCCGCGGGGAACAGCTAGTATATAAATAAATAAGAAATTATTGTAACTGGCTGTATTTGTTCAGGTATAAGCACTAGTGCCAACACGTCGCGCGCGTCCCGACGTCCTAACGCCTCCACTGACAGTGACAGCTCGGGCCGGGCCTCCAGGTAATAACAATATATTAATACCACAAAAAAAAATACCATGAAAAGTAAGCTTGTGATTAAAAGTATTAATATTTATGTATTATACACTTGTATGACCAACAGCAAAAACGTTACATATAATATATCTAAAACTGGACTCGCGTTTGGCCGATTTTATTTTGCCTACCCTGGGGAAAAACTCTGTGCACCTCACTGACATATATATCAAGGTGAATATCTATCTAAGCTTCGTCCTATTGAGTTAATGACTAAGAAATGGCTAAGGAATAGACTACATTGTTTGTCGTCGCCCAATACTTGGCCACCTCTAATACTTAAATGTAATAGTGCACCCCTCAAAAAGCGCATCCTGTTTTTAGACTAACGCTGTTTTTCTAGACAAAGTACAAATCTTATTCGTAGCAAAACCTTACTCATCATCATTTCGAGTAGGCGTCACGTTCAATCGACCATGCACACCCTAGTGACAGAGTTCTTCGGAACCGCCTCTCGGCCTCTGACGTGGTTTCTTTAACGACTACCAGATGGCAGCCGGGACCAACGGCTTAACGTGCCTTCCGAAGCACGGAATCATCTTTCTTATCAGACAATTAAGTGATTCAAGCCTGCAATCTCCTAACCAAACTGGAAACAACTAAACAAAGTATGCTTCCCGTGGGAATCGAACCCACGACCCCCGGGTCTACAGGCAAACAACTTAACCACTGAACCACGGAGGCAGTTATCATAAATCAATTTTAATAACAGTACTCTGCAATAAATATTGCGCATCGATGTTTGGAAAAAAATCTTCGATAATCCTCCAATGGGCCCTCGAGCGAAAGAGTCGGTGAACTACGAATCTGAACTCTATTCTCATTTTTCGAAGACATATATTGCCAAGTACCGTATGTACAGTAGGCCATTAAGTATATTACCTCTGTACACGTGTTCGCTTATAATAACCTTGTGAAGGTATGTGAGCAGATGCGGCCCCACTAAAAAGATGCAGAGTCGACGCAGTCAAAGCGCCAACTCTGCCAGCAGCGGGAACACCATCGCGTCTAATAGCAGCAAACGGCCGAGGAAGAGGAAGAATACCGAGTGAGTATAGCTTTGTAGCGGTAGCAAGATTGTACAGAGGAAAACAAATCTTTTTTGTTTTGATATTTATTTATTTCAAATTAATTACTTAATTCATATATTTTTTACAAAAAAAATCTATATCTTTCTTTATTTATTGTCGCGATAGTCTGCCCTATTAAAAGGCATTTTATTTGTTGTAGACCTTCAAGTGATCCCCCGCGTTCTGGTAACCCCAACGCCAAGGCCCAAGTAGGAGATAAGCTCAAAGTTTACTATGGCCCTACTCAATCAGAATCTAAGGTAAGTTCATATCATCGCATCTCGAAGTACAGAAATAATATGCAAGCAATATTTTTCTGCAATTTATTTTTGCAAGGTTAATTTTTTTCATAATCTTCATCATTATTGAGTCTTTTACGTCCCATTGCCTAAAAAAGGGCTCCCTCAATGCAAGACATTTTATGGCGCACGTTAGCAACCCGAGTCTACACAGTCATCACTAAATAGTATAAAACAAAGTCGCTTTCTCTGTCCCTATGTCCCTTTGTATGCTTAAATCTTTAAAACTGTGCAACGGATTTTGATGCGATTTTTTAATAGATACAAGTGGTTCAAGAGGAAGGTTTTTATGCCCATGCGAAGCCGGGGCGGGTCTCTAGTAGAAATATAAAGTAACATAAAATAACGTCAGCTTGTCTGCAAGTTTTTAATTGGAAAAAAAAAAAAAAAAATATCAATACATATACATCAATACATTTATACATATGTTTAATTACTGAATGTTAATGCATATAGAAAGATATTTTAAATACTAATTGCCTACCAGGTGACATACGAGGCGAAGGTGATAGAGATATCGTCGGAAGGAATGCTGCGAGTGCACTACACTGGCTGGAACACGCGCTATGATGAGTGGATCAAGCCGCAACGAATTGCGCTTAACGTTACACAGCATGAAGCACGGAATAAGAAGGTACACAAGTCCTTTCAACGCTTACATCCCAAAATTGTTTTTTTTTTTTATCTTTGATTTTATTTTGATACCACATTCGCTTCGTGTATTATTATACAAGCGGGAAGAAATATTATTAATCTTTGGAATGCTTAAGCGCTGCGCAGAGCTTAAGTAACGCGACAGAATTTTAGAAGAATGTATCGTCTAAATTTCTGACAATATAAAACTATTATGTATCAATTAAGTTATATTCAATAAAACAATTTAGAGTCTAAATATATTTTAATTTAAAGTTATTTTATTTTCAGAATCCAAATATAAGTAGGCGTGCCCGATCTAAAAGGATTGAAGGTACGTATTAAAATATAGAAACGTATTCGTAGACGTTTAAATTCTCGATATCAAATGATCATTTGTATGCCTGAATATGTAACAAAGAATAATTAATGTATTACTTTTTAATATAGGAAAACCTGTGTCAGAATCGTCAGCGCGCTCTGATAGTGATAGCGATTCTGACAGTGACGACGATGTCAAGAGGCCACCGAAGAAGTCCTTAATCGATGACAAAGGCAGCACAAAGAGTAAGTATTGTCCTTATTAAACATCGTTACATTTATAAAGACGACAACCCTTATTTTAAATCAATTCATTTCACAATAAATATCTTTTTATTTAAATAATTTTATAAAACAGACATTAAATAGAGAACCAAAACAAATGAATGAAGATCTAATTTATCTAAATGTTTGTTACAGCCCCATCAAGGTCCAAAGATGCTAAGTCAAGTGATAGCAGCAGTTCGAGCAAACCCCGCAAGCGTCCCATACGGACTGTATCCACGCCCACCGCGGTCTCCCCTACAAAGAAACCACGCCCCAACATCGCCGGCCATCAAGGACGAGACTATGATCTCAACGAAATACGCTCTGAACTGAAAGGTCTACAAACAGTAAAACAAGAACCAGAGGAAACTAAACAAGAAGCTCCCGAGAAAAGCGGTGAATCTGTTTCACCACCTCAGGCGCCTCCTGCAGTTGTATCACCAACCCAGCCTGAGAAACAAGCAGAAGATGTCTACGAGTTCAAGGAACCTGAACCATTTGAATTAGAGCTTCATGATGAAAAGAAAAAGAGAACGCATCGCATTTTTGATGATATATCACCCAGTAAATATACTTCAACCTTATCCAAATCATTGAGTGAAGAAATATCTGAAGATCCATTAAGACTACGTCCTTCAGCGTTGAGGTCGCCGTCTTTGTCACCGTTTAGAGATTTCGGCAGCACCCGTGACGTCACAGGACGTCAAAGCCCTGAAGAAGATTCTAAAGATGATTTGTTTTCGTTAGATGATGACTCATTCCCTGGAGAAAGCAGTTCTGGGCCGATCTTTGAAGGGTTTACACCAGCTAAAAATCAAGAAACATATTCTAAAAAGAGTAAAGTTTCCAAGTTACGCCAGTTGATAGAGGATTCTCCAGACAGTCGGGCAGACGACGAACAATCGTCCGAAGATGAGTCGGAAGATATAGTTATGAAAGAGGAAGAAAGAGAATCGAGTCCTTTGCTTTCTAATATAGAACCGCCAAAGACTCCGGAAGCTCCTCCGAAAGAAGAAATCATCGAACCATTAAAGGAAGTTAAGCTAGAAGTTAGTGAGGCGGAAGAGCCTAAATCGCCAAAGGCCATCACGCCAGAACAGCCTAAATCTCCGCCTTTGCTAAAGAAACTCGAATTACCTAGCACCAGTATTAAACCTGTCGCTCCAAGTCCACCAACCGTTACTGTGACAGAACCTCCTAAAGAGGAACCTAAGATAGAGAAAGAGGAAATCAAAATTTCATCAATACCGCTTCCAGCCTCTGCTGAGCCTGTAATAAAACAGCAAAGCGTGCTCCGAGTTAGCATAGAAAAGTTAGATCCAGAACCTGTAATGTCGAAAATCGAACCTCCTTCCAGTCCTCTTGTAGACACAGAGGAAGATAAATCTGAACCAGATAGTCCAGCTCGCTTGGATGTATTACCTGAACCACCACCAGGTTTCCTACTTCAGTCTGAAGGACCGAAGATTGCTGAAAAACTTCTCAAAGCTATCAACAGTGCAAAACGATTGTCTATGACACCATCGCCTGTGGAAGAACGTCCCTTGACTCCCAAAAAAGATGCGATAAAACTAAACAAACCCGAAGGCAAGCAATCTCCGGTAGGAACAGAGTTGAAAACGGTCAAACTTGAACCAGCCAAACCTTTCACGAAAATCGATCCCAGCAGAAAGTACAGTCCAATGGAAATAAACGAATCCATATTCGGTGAACCGTCTAATTTGACGGATGCAAAGCGTGATACTGCTGACGTGAAAAATGTTAAGCCCAAAGAGAATACACCGCCGCGACTGCACAGTCCTTTGAGTATTTTGGAAAGGCGAAAGAGTGTTGCGGACTTGCCTTTAGTTACCGGGAAGAACAATAAAGTGTTGAGTGATACCATTCAGAAGTTGTCGAGTCAGATTAACCAATCTGCCGCAGCAGCTTCTATTCCGTTGCCGACTTTTCCCCCTGCAGATAGGAGCGAGTCGAGCGATTCTGATGACTCTGACAGAAGGTACGTTATTTGAGAATGATTGAGAGTTTTATACTATTTTTTTATGTTCACTGCGTCATGACAATCTGTCGTATAAATAAGCCCTGTATTTGTGCGATACAATATCTGCAATATATTTCTTTTTACAGTGAGCCTTTTAGTTCTCTGATAGGCTTCTTTTTTGTGTGGGAATCTATCTACAAGGGTAGGGACATTGTCTTTTCAATCGCTCATGTTGTAACGATTATTTTGCATGTTTTTCCTGTGGAATATTTTCTCCATTTAGGGTTACCTACAGGCGGACAGGTTTCTGTTCGAAGTTAGTTTTACACTAAACAAAATATAATTTCTATGTTAGCTGATTGACAGTTCATGTTTGCCTGTATATGTTAGCAAAACAAACTCAATGAGATTTAATTTTACAGAATGATGATAATCGAAAAGTTGTCAACGGAAGACTGGGGCAGCGGCGGCAGCTCGGAAACCTCCCGCGGCATCAACAACAACCCGGCCAGCAACCCCGCGCCGCCCGCCGTGGCCGGCCTCAGTTCTCTAGCGCGGGGCATACACGCCGGGAAATCCCCGGGAGAGTGGAGCGCCGGGGAGTCGCTGCTCATGTTGGAGGACGCCTGCAAGAACGAGAGGAAACATAGTGAGTTTGTTTTGAAATTTATTTTTGTTGTGTCGTTATGATAAAGAATATTTTCTTTAAAGGCGCGAGATACGTCAACGGGACGTCGACGGAGGTTTTTAAAAATTGAATAGTACAGAAAACTTATAAACTAGTAGTCAGCGATTGACCAAGACTTACTCTAGCGATCAACGATTGATCGGCGAGGAGTCACAGGACGCGTGGTGATAGTTCAGACTCTCGACTCGCTCTGTTTTGTCCGAAGAAGCTCCCAGGGTGGCTTCCCATGCAGGTGGCTTCGTGTCAGCAGTTTCCACAGTGATTCATATGTTCTTCTTAAAGGTTTCGTAATTGGCGTTGGATCCGTGGGAATGTTATGTATAAGGAGAGGGCTAAGAGCCCGTAACACCTCCCCCCTTAGCAGAGCAACTATTTGCCAATGTTTAAGGCAAATGTTGCGGCCTTTCTTTCCTCTAGGGATAGGTCTGAAGATGAAGTTGTTGCATCGCGTTTTAGCGTTGGTTTGCTTCGTCGATACCGCAAATAAAGTATGACGAGTGCGCCCGTACTGAACAGTATAATTCCATAGACAGGTACAGTCGTATGATATAAAGTTGAGAAATCGTATGAATTGGGCTTAACTTCTGATTGTGCCATGACTTGATTTTGGATATTGTGTAATTTATTCAGATCAATAGTAGTTAAATTAAAGCGGGGCAGGCTTTCCTTAAGATTAAAGTTGATTTGAGGTACTCCCATTATTTCCAGTGCATGTCCTCGCAGTTTATTATATATGTTAACTATAGAAAGTTCTGGAGTCTTAATGCTACAATTCTGAGGGATCGTCACATAGTAACTGCCTTTCAGCATACGATATTTCTCTTGTTCGCAAGACAGTAGAACCTTTGTGGTTTTTGGGAAAGACATAATATAGTGTTGGCTGTCTAGTTCTAGCATGGCTTCTTTAGTAAGTGCGACTGTAGTAGGTGTACACTGCGGGTCCACTTCTCGGCGATATATTAGTTGATGCACACAGTCATATTGAGCGCGGGTTTGATGGCCTATCTTTTCTTCACAGACATACCAAGTATCGGACTTCGGGCATTCTGCCTCCATGTATACAAATTCTTTAGAGTTGATTGCTATGTAGGGAAAGGGTGGCAGGATAATTTCAGATTTACGATTAGGAACTGGGCACAAACGGTAAAGGTCGTATGATAACGAAGATGTAATTGGGAACTTGAGGACTAATACTATCTTATTATCTATATAGTATGATCCTAAACGAATTAGATTATAATAATATCTTACTTCTACATCTAGAATCCTATCTTGACCGTATAAGGATTTTAACTTACTTAGCATGTTAATAATTTCCTTACTAGTTAAAATAGAATGGTGCAAAACTTTAGAGTATGAAAGTGCAAGTATGTCTCCTAACCTAAAGATTTCTAAAGATAAGTCTTGCACATTTTCACTTATTATGTTGAAAATGTGTGATAGTTGTATATAATGAAATAACTCCTTATTATTGTTTCTGCCATTGTATAGTGAAATTACTAGTTTATGCAACTTCTCCTGATTTTGACTAAGATTGCTTAAAATTTGATTTTGCTGAAAGATCATTTCTTTGTGTAAGCTAATATGTTTGTTTAAGTTAACAGACATTTCTTGATTATTTTTGTGCAGTAAATTTAATGCATTTTCGAATTTTATCGCATCGTTATGGTCAAGGTTACCGGTTATACTTTTAATAAAAGTGCCTAATGGATCTACAAGTCCGCGTTTGACTCGTTTCGGTTCAAAAGTTTCAAGCTGAAGCGAGATTTTGTCAAGTCGATTAAATAAGTACAATATTTGTTGCCGAAAATAGTCAAGGGTCTTATTTGGTAGTTTGTTGGTTATGTCTGTCAGTTGTATTTTTAAAGAGTTAGTTTGTTCTCGAATTTGTCCTATGTCGATTTGTTGAAGAAAGGTGTGGTCATGAGATATCAATTTAGTTTTTCCTAACTTAAAAGGTAATAGTCCAGGTCCATTCGATAAGTTGTCAAGTCGGATGGTCCTTGCTGGTAGAAGGTCGAGTTGGGCTAGGGCCAGAGTCGCAGTTAGTAGCAGGGTCCTGCAACAACGGGGTAGGGTTAGTTTTCTTTGTTCTTTTTAATCTGGCTTTAGCGACCCGACCGCGTTTACGCGATGTATAGATATGTATAGGTAGGTTGGTAACTACCTTATCACCAGTGTACCGTGGTGAAAGTTTTTTCCTAGCTGCTTCTGGATTTTTAATAAATACCTCTTGACCTTCCTTGTATTGCATTATGGATTCACGGCCAAGGTTACGTCTTGCCATCATCGCTTCTCGGGAATACAATGCTGAGTCGTGTATTATGTTATAGACCGTTTCCATTCTATCACGATGTTCATTTAAATATTGTTGCATTAATCGTTCCGTCAAATTTAAGTCTGTTGGGTCTCTGGGGTCAAAGTGTCCGTTTATGAGTTCGTAAGGTCGACACTTAGTTAAGCTGTGGACTGAACTGTTATAGGCTATCAACGCATATGGAACTAAACTGAGGGTGGGTTCATTTTTGTGTTGCAATTTTAGGAGGCGCAAATGTTCGAGAAGGGTGGAATGAAATCGTTCAATAATGCCATTCTCATTTGGTGCGTATGCGGCTGTTGTATGATGTTTTACTTGATGTAATTTTAGAAATTCGGCGACAATTTGGTTCGTGAATTCCGTGCCATTGTCTGTGACGAGTGTCAATGGAAACCCGTGATGCGTACTGAAGTGAGTCAGTGTTTTAACTATGTTGGGGGCTGTGCAATCTGGAATCCTATATGCCTGTGCGTATTTGGAAAAGGAGTCAATAATTATTAGATATTTATTTTGTTCAATTGTAAGGATGTCCGCATGCATTAATTGGAAAGGTTTTGAAGGTGGGGGAACTATTTGATATTCAGGGCGTACGGGATTGCGGTCATATTTAGCGCTGTTACAAATTGCACAGTTGTTAATGAAAAGTTGTATGGTGTCTTTTAATTTGGGCCAATAATATCTCTGAGAAAGAGATAAATGAGTTTCATTTATACCTCTATGGTTCGTTTTACCTGAGTGATATTTAGAAATTATGTCCTGCTGATATAGATAATCGGGAATATTTTGTAATTCGCGCTTTACTAAGGTTAATTTTAGTGCTGAGTTTTTAAAGGTACGCTGAAGGATAGGTACAATTGTATACATTTTATCAAGGGGCTCCACCAGAATAGCAGTATGTAGTTTAGGGTCAATATGTTTTTTGACTAATGATATAATTTGCTCTTCCAGGTTTGCCTCAGAAATTTCTACGACGGTTCTTTTGAATGATTCGAAAGGAACGGTGGTTTTCGGCCTGCTTAGTATTGGTTTATTGCTAATTTTGATAATCAGTTGTCTTTTATATTTATTTAATGGGTCCTCAGTAATGGGTATATTTAATGTAGGCTGTTCATGAGAGGTATGTATAGTCGCGTTACAAGTTAATTGAGCATTTTCCTGTACGTCATGAGTAGAACTAGAGCTACTTAAGGGTTTGAGAGAAGGTGCCGTATCAGTAGATGATTGACTGATGATGGGTCTGTCGTCTGGGGCAGTAATTGTGGACTCAGATGAGCTAGATAAGTTAACTACACTAATGCTAGAGCTCAGACTGATAACCTCCTCGTTATATATTTCTATACGACTCAGGGCATCTGCATTTGTATTCGTTTTGCCTTTTTTGTAGATAATTGTGTAGTCGTATTCTGATAATTTAAGTCGCCACCTAGTTAAGCGTGAGTTAGGTTCTTTTGAATTCATGAGCCATTGCAATGGCTTATGGTCTGTGATAATTTTAAATTTTCGACCAAATAAATACGGCCTAAAATATTTTACTGCCCAAACTATCGCGAGTAATTCTTTTTCGATAGTTGAGTAGTTAAGTTCGCTGGAATTTAACGTGCGTGACGCGTACGCAATGGGTCTGTCCGAACCTACAGTCCCTTGGGATAAAATAGCACCGAGAGCAACGTTAGATGCGTCTGTGGTGAGTATAAAATCTTTTGTAAAATCTGGGTACTGTAATATGGGATCGTTAACTAGAAGTGTTTTACAGTGCTCGAAACATTTGATGTAGTCGTCTGTTAGGTTTATTTTTGCGCCTTTCTTTAAACATGAAGTCAGTGGTTTAGTCAAACGTGCGAAGTCGGGTATGAAACGCCGATAATAGCCTAATAGTCCTAAAAATCCTTTTATTTGTTTAGTCGTTTTGGGGATGGGGTACTTTAGGATAGCGTTAATTTTGTCGGGGTTGGGCTTTATACCGTCGGGGGTGATAACGTGACCTAAATAGGCAGTTTCATGTCGTAAAAATTCGGATTTGTCTAATTGAACCTTAAAGTTTGATTCACGTAGTCTGTCAAAGATTTTACGGAGATTTACTATGTGTTCTTGGAGTGAGGTGGAAAATACCAAAATGTCATCCTGGTAAACTACACAAATTACATGTTGGAGACCTCTTAGTACGTTGTCCATGACCCTTTGGAAAGTACATGGGCTATTTTTGAGGCCCATAGGCATACGCAGGAACTCTTAGTGGCCATTTCCGTCAGCTACACTGAATCCAGTCTTGTGGATATCCCTGGGGTCCATTTCCACTTGGTAGAATCCACTAGTCAGGTCTAAAGTACTGAAGTACTGGCATTTGCCAAGTTTGTCAAGTATGTCAGTGATGTTGGGGATGGGGTAGCGGTCGTCTATAGTCTTTTCGTTAAGTTTTCTAAAGTCAACTACTAGTCTCCACTTGGTTTTACCGGAAGCATCTGCTTTTTTAGGCACAATCCAGATTGGAGCACTCCAAGCGGACGTTGAGGGTCTAATGATGCCTTGTTCTAACATTTTTTGGACTTGAGTTTTAACCTCTTGTCTATGAATGTACGGATACCTATACGTTTTGCTGTGGACGGGGACTTCATCAGTTGTTAAAATGCGGTGTTTAATTTTATTTGTAAAGGTAAGTGGTTCACCCTCTAGGTAAAAAATGTCAGAGTATTCTTCGATTAATTTTAACAAGTTACTGTTCTCTTCCGAGTTCAGGTGTCCAGTCCGTAAATGTGATAAGATTTCTCGGAATCGAGTGTCCATGCGGTCGACGTCAGTCAGTCTAGGTAAAGTTTGCTCATGAAAAATTTCTGCATAAATTGGTGCGTTTAATGAGATAGTTACGTCTTCGTCTAAGGGGTTAATAATTTCCATATAGGCTTGCCCGTTTTCCGAGGTGGAAACACATTCATTTATATTGCAATTTTCTATGGTTTGTCCCTCTATAAAAATATTACCGTTGTCTACTGTGACTGGAATCTTAGCCACATGAGACGATTTTGCAGGGACTACAGTTTGAAATAAATTTACATTTACTGGACTATGCATAAGAATTGGATTTTCCGCAAATCTAGTCCTAATTACGTGGTTTTTAAAGTCTAGTTTAGCTTGCCACTGTTCGAGTAAATCAAGGCCAATTAGGCCATCGAAATACTGATGAAATCTATATACTAATAGTTTTATGGGATTTCTATCTTTAAATTCGGGAAAGCATGGAAGGGTTATAGAAAATTCATTGTATGTTCTCGCATGAATATTTGTTACAACAAATGGGTCATAGTCTAAAGGAAAGTCAGAAAAATAATCTTGCACTGCTTCAGGGCTAATAAATGACTGATTTGCGCCCGTGTCAATAAGCAATTTCAATGGAGGGTTAGAGATATGTACAAAAGGTAAGTTTCTATTTAACTGTAAATTTAGTTCTATTTGGGGTGGTTCGTACTGTGGTCCAGAGGAAAATTTACCTCCTCATTGCATTCAGTATTTTCAGAATTTTCCTCAGGCTCGTCGTAGTTGTAATAGTCATAGTGTTGGTTGTCGTTTTCTACGGGAGGGAAGTAAGGGTCGTAGTCATAGTAATTACTACCGTCATAAATAGGTTCATATTCATTTAGGTTTAATTGTCTTTGTGGAGTAGGGGGTAGCACTCTCGCAATGGGGTGACTAATGCCACTCATTGGTACGGGGTACTTTTGTTGAGTTGGTCTATTAAATGGTCTAGGCGGGATCTTAAATCCTGTAGACACATTGGAGGGCATAGCTCTCATCATCTGTTGAGTTCTAGATGGGCCTAATTGATTAGGCCTAAAATTAGAATTTACATTAGGGGAGAAATTAGACGCGTTATGTCCTTGATTTAGGGGTGAGTTATTTGAGGGGAAATTACTTTGATAGGAGGATAGCATAGGCTGATTATTGTGATTTAATTGAGGAATATTATATTGCGAGAAGTTCATAGGTTTTTGGTTAAAATTACGAAAGGGTTGAAGTCTAGACGTAGATGAGCTAGGCAAGGCAGGAACCTTATTCTGCATGTACATGACATTTAGTTCATCCTGCGCGAACTCCAAGGCTTTAAGCAATGTATCGGGACGCATACATCTAACTCGGGAACCGATAGGCTCTCTTAATCCGCGCATGAAAGTTTTTAGAGCTAATTTAGAATAGAGCTCGCGTTTAGCTGCTACCGTAGTAGGGATGGTTTCGTGCAATTCTACGTATGCCATGATGGTACTTAGCAAGTGTTGCACGCGCTCATAAAAGATGTGAGGTGTGTCGGTACCTTGAGATAACATTGATAAATCAGTATATAATGCCGGTTCGTCTCTATGATCAGAAAAGCTGTTAATTAATGATTGACGTATACCGTTCCAGTCATTTGGAATACCATTCGTGACTAAAATTTTAGAAGCATTTCCCTTTACTTTGTTCAAAATTCCATTTAACAAAATTGAATTATTTAACTCGTTACCGGGTGCTAGATCGATATACTTCAATATTAGCTGATCACAAATATTCAAAAATCTGATAAGAACACTAGGACTGCCGTCAAATTCAGGAACATTGCGTAAGGCTTTCCAGATTTGGTCTGCCTTATCTATGATAGGCATGGCCTGTTGACTATTTTCGTTAGCCATAGCTGTGTCGTCCTCTTCTAATAGTGACTCTAATAATTCTCTATGAAACCGTGACTTTCTAACATCGTCTCGTATATAAGCCCTGGTGTTGGGTCTTATATTACGCTCTATCTGGATGGAAAATTTTGAATGATATGTTATAATGCTAGTTAAAAATAAAGTCTTTAATTTTGGTTAACTAATATGATGAAAAATCAAAGTTGGATTTCTCTTGATCTATTCTATCTATTCTAAAGTTTGAAAATCGAAGTTAGATTTTTAGGGGAATTTCTGCACTAATTCGGGAAGGAATAGCAATCAACAATAGAACTGTATATAAAGCTACTCACATAGAGATCATGGTAGTCTGCTCGGGCTGCACCATCGATGTTCGGATGACCACAAACGAAACTTTCACCATTCACTCACGTTAACCTTCGCGACGCCGTTAATTCGTAGGTTCTATAACAGATAGTCCGCCTTGCCAACGATTTGGCTAAGTTCACGCACTTTTTCGAAGTGTGAAACGCACGGGAATTGAACTATCCTACCGACTGCGCCAGATACGTCAACGGGACGTCGACGGAGGTTTTTAAAAATTGAATAGTACAGAAAACTTATAAACTAGTAGTCAGCGATTGACCAAGACTTACTCTAGCGATCAACGATTGATCGGCGAGGAGTCACAGGACGCGTGGTGATAGTTCAGACTCTCGACTCGCTCTGTTTTGTCCGAAGAAGCTCCCAGGGTGGCTTCCCATGCAGGTGGCTTCGTGTCAGCAGTTTCCACAGTGATTCATATGTTCTTCTTAAAGGTTTCGTAATTGGCGTTGGATCCGTGGGAATGTTATGTATAAGGAGAGGGCTAAGAGCCCGTAACACGCGATTTACATGTTATGTTATGAAGTTAGATAAATAAATATGGACCAAACTGTTTGAGTTGTTATAAATATCCTTGTTGTAGTTAGGTTTACAAACCGACTTTATACAGACAGACAGATACATAGATAGGTAAGTGTATATAAAAAACAAATGACATGCGTGTTAAAACCTGCGTCCAACCACTACTTCAGTGTCTTCAAGTTGCCCAAGTAAAGAAATCAGTCTGCTTTTGTTTTTCTTTTTATATTTATTCATTTACAAAGAAATTAAACTTCTATAGTTCGTGTCATATAAGTTGGCAAGAAACTGAAATGACATTCAATGCGCAGTAGCCGATTTTCATACAAATTTTAACGTGCAACTTATGTGCCGGGTACAAGGTGTTATTGGATTGAAATGTGATTAGGTGCGAGCGTAGTAGTAGCGGGCAGCGGTCGCGTGGGGACAGCAGCCGCCGCGGCGGGCGAGGAGGACAGCAACATATCGCTGCTGCTGTGCGAGGAGACCATCCCCGGCTCGCCCGCGCCCGACGCCGAGCCTGCGCCGCGCGAGCGCCAGCGCCTGCATCTGCCGTTCGCGTGCGCGCCGCCGCACCACAACGCGCATGCCGCAGGTGACTTGTTATTTTCGAGACCAAATGGCTATGCTTTAAGACAGGTTTAGACGGAGACTATTTTCGGCCGCCTAAGACAGGCACCGTCGGCTGTGGCGCCGTGCTAATGGCTGGTACTGATAAAGGCACCATGTAAACGACTAGTGTTTCTTAGATGATTACTGGCGACGAAATGTAGGCGCCTTAGAAATTATGGGTAAAATAAATTATCTCAGACATAGAACCTAGCTAGATTATCTTTTTGACTATGTAAGAACTTATGTTTAAAATAAATTGTTAGAGCCGTTTGCGAAAACACGAGTACAAATAAATTTATATATTGCTCGTTTCATAGTATAGGATTAAGATACAAAAAATTGCCAAAGCTATTGACGTGCGTTTACGATATTGGGATTGTGTTGTAGAGGCGGAGGCGGGCGCGGGCGAGGCGGGTGCGGAGGCGGGCGCGGGCGCGGAGGCGGAGGCGGGCTGGGCTCGCCGGCACGCGCTGCTCGACAACACGCCGCCCACCACGCCCGACAGCAGCGACGACTTGTCGCCGCACAGGTAACACGCGTCACCTCGATGTAATGTTATTTGATTTTACATAACAACACTACGTAGTCATCTACATTTGAGGCAATAAATAAAATAATAAAATATTAAACTGAGCTGACTTTACCACTTCAAACGCTAAAACTGACCTTATGATACACAGGTTTTTAGTTTTATTTAAAACTAGCTGTTGCCCGGGGCTCCGCTCCTGTGAGATTTCCGGGATGAAATGTAGCCTAGGTGTTATTCTAGGGTCTAAGTAATTCAATTTATTTATTGCATTTCATATTGTACAATAACAGTTCTAACTACAGGTACACACTATACATATACAAAAGTCTGTCTTTTTAAGTAGGTACCATGTCGGATGTAGCAGATTAGAAAGTGGAACGGCAAGCGGGTAAATTTGGGATTGGGTAGTACATTCCCATTCCAAATTTCAGCCAAATCGGTTCAGCCGTTTTCCTGTGAAAGAGTAACAAACATCCATACAAACTTTCGTGTTAATAATATTAGTAAGAAGTAGAATTTTATTATATGTATAGTGTCTAAACTCTTTAACTTTGTATTTCAGAGAACGTCGTATATCGGAACGTGATAGTCCTTTGGATCGTAAAGACGATGACGACGAGAGCCGACCCAATGACTCTTCGCCAGTGGATATGGACAAACCACACGGTATGTCAATATACAATTTTTTTTTTCATCATCATACCCTGTGGGTTACAAAGTTAATCAACCAAATAGACCTAAAAATTCTCAACGCGCCTAAATGTTGTTGAAACCCTAAAGGTTTCGTAGTCCACAAGGAAAGAAACCCTTATAGACCCTTGCTCTGTTCGTCCGTCCGACTTCTCTCTAGTTTTAAAGTGATTCTTGTCTCGTTTCTGCGTTGGCGTATTGTGAATGAAAGCAAAATTAAGTATTTTAGCAAAAAATCAGTCTTAACGTTCTTAAAATTTCTTTTATTTTACAAGTGACAAAGTCAGATATAATAAAATAGACTATAAAATAAAACATATCATAAAGTTTGTATTAGCTTCCAACAGTATTGTTTGTTAAGGTGATACCTCAGTGAACACTAGCGCCACCGTCATTTAAAAATCATTACTCACTGAAAACACAAGTTATCAAAAATCCCTCTGCTGTAATTATGGTTCTGGATCTGAAGTTAGTTTAAATCATATTCAATTATTAAATTATAGTTCCATATAGTTACAAAATGCAAAACTGCTAAAAGTGGCCGTTTTAAGCAATAATGCAATTTGTAACTATAGGGAATTATAATTTAATAATTGAATATGTTTAAAATTAACTTCAGATCCAAAACCCTTATTACAGCAGAGGGATTTATGATAACTTGTGTTTTCAGTGAGTAATGATTTTTAAATGACGGTGGCGCTAGTGTTCACCGAGGTATCACCTTAAGTGAGTGGTCCTTTCTTCAAATTTCTTTTATTTTACAATTTACAAAGTCAGATATAATAAAAGACTATAAAATAAAACATACCATAAAGTTTGTATTAGTTTCCAACACTCCCTCCACCTCCCATGGCTCTACCAACCTCTCGGTTATACGAGCCGAATCTCGGGAGGGTGCGTTGTACTTGCATTTCGCATCTTTTTCCAGTCGCACCTGCTTGATCTCCCTACAAGTTCTATATAAGTATGCAATCATTAGTTTCCAACAGTATTGTTTGTTTAAGGTGATACCTCGATGAACACTAGCGCCACCATCATTTAAAAATCATTATTCACTGAAAACACAAGTTATCAAAAATCCGTGTTATGTAATTAAGGCTCTAGATCTAAAGTTTATTTTAAACATATTAAATTATTGAATTATAGTTACCAAGGCCACTTTTAGCAGTTTTGCAATTTATAACTATAGGGAACTATAATTTAATGATTTAATATTGATGATTTAATATGATTAAAATTAACTTCAGATCCAGAATCTTAATTACATAACACGGATTTTTGATAACTTGTGTTTTCAGTGAATAATGATTTTTAAATGACGGTGGCGCTAGTGTTTACCGAGGTATCACCTTAATGAGTGTTCCCCCAGGCGCGCGCTCCCGCTTGGCGTCGGAGAGCTCAGCGGCGGGCTGCAGCCAGCCGCGCCGCGGACGACGCCGGCGCGACACCGACGGCGCGCCCGCTGACCACGCGCCGCCGCCGCCGCTCAAGTACAACTTCTATGTCGAACTCGGTATGTGTTAATAATATATTACTGTTAAACAATTATATTTTACAGTTATTACCATTCGCTGTGATTGTTACAGCCGCAAATGTATATAAAATAAAATAAATATATATATAAGGACAAATCACACAGATTGAGTTGGCCCCAAAGTAAGTTCGAGACTTATGTTATAGGATACTAACTCGACGATACTATATTTTATGACGAACCACGTCAGAGGCCGAGAGGCGATTCCGAAGAACTCTGACACCAAAATGTGCATGGTCGATTGACCGTGACGCCTACTCAATATGATGATTATATTTTATTTATAACAAATACATATATAGTTAATTACATTGTTAGCCTAGGCCCTGCAATGAGTCGTATTGTTTTAGGTCCCTATTAGACTATCATAGAAATATGATCATAGATATATGAGTTACCGTCATATACAGAACATTATGACGGTATAATATCTACATGATTCATATTGTCTATGATCCTCCTAGTTATAGGATCCTATTTGACAGCTAGCATACAAGTAGGATCATATCTATATTCGTTTACAAACAATCTCATTTATCTCACTATCATTAGCCATCTTGATAGAATATGACGTTTATATGATCATGTATGTAATATGTAAAAATGAAGAACGTCACCATTTAACTATGATCATAGAATTGACAGATATGATATCATATTTATATGATGTAAATGTGATGATGTAATACCGGTCTTTATAATGAAGCTATGGCCAAGCAAATTGGAGAAAATTGTATTCCGTTATCATGCGAATTCCCCTTTTTCTTGAAATTTCAATGGGCAATAAATATGATGAAGGCATATATATGTTTAAGTTAATGTAATTCCAGATCCAAATTGGGACTCTCTGACCCGAATCAACATACTGACGTCCCGCTTGGCCGACGTCCGCAAGGCGTACCACTCGGTGAAGGCCGAACTCGCCGCCATCGACCGCCGCCGCAAGAAACTACGTCGCAAGGAGAGGGAAGGTACGACCGCATTTTATTTATATCTGAACTAGCTTTTGCCCGCAGCTTCGCCCGCGTGAACTTCCCACGGGAATAGTGCTTTTTCCCGGAATGAACGGTACCCTAAGTCCTTCTCCTGGTTTTAAGCTACCTCCTCACCAAATTTCAGCTAAATCAGTTCAGCCGTTTCCGAGTTATAAATTGTGTAACTAGCACGACTTTCTTTTATATATATAGATTATTCGCATTTGTATTATGCAACGAAGTTGGAAATCAAGCGCAGTATGGTAGATTGATATCTATATGCTAAATATAGCTTAGCTCCACTAAATCGACGCTGCAACTTGTGGCCTAGGATGTCGCCACAATATATCCAGCTATTTAACTATAACGAAATGTTCATATCAATTAGAAGAGCACTCTAGGCGCGGCCGATGAAATTGGTTTTGAGTTCAATTTAACTCGCGGTTGACTAGCTTCAATTACTAAAACTTATCGCAACGTGTTTCGTTTCAGCTGTGAAAGCTGCTAAGGCTGCGTGCTCATGATGAAGGCTGCTGTAAGCCGTCATAGATCTCGGGAGCGGCCGCGATGTCTATACGTTTTAGCATGGACAGCACTACCTCGCGATGAAGAATGCTCTATTTCCAATGTGATAAGAATTAAAAATGTGTACAGTGATTTTAATGTACCTACTTTATAATCTCACAACAAACACCAATGCAGGAGTCGAGGTCTGCATATCGGTATAAAATATCTGTACCAGTAAAAATAACATAAAACATTTTTATATACAGGCCACATTTCTGTAAATATTCTCTTTACTGTTATTTGACCGAACAGATATTGTGACTACATTATTTATTTCCCAAAGTGTACGTTATTTCATAGATATATTATAATTAAATTTTAATAAACTTCATGGATCACACAGTCGTTTTATTAGATCACAATTATCAGGAAATAAAACTCTAGAAAGCTGCTCAATAATATCAGTGTACTTAATTATGTCATTAAAAGTCAAGAAGCTTATTCTAGTGAATCCCCGGAAAGCTCGATCACAACAGACGTACGTTCGTTAAAATCTTTTTAACTAAATAAAGTACAACTTCACAGAGTGGCAATCGATATCCAACCATTTAAACATGTCAATCTTAAGAGTCCTTCCAGCGGTGATCCCGTTCACGACGGTAAAATATAGTGTTAGCCGAGGATGTTTAATATTTGTCGGGGGCCCGATGCTAGTAGTAGTTGGGGGGGTACTGCGGCCAGGGGTGGGGGTGGTGCTGGTAGGGCCCGGGCGGCTGCTGGTAGCCCCAGGGCGGCTGGTAGGGCTGCGCGTACGACTGCTCGTACTGCGACTGCGCGGGCGTCGCCGACTGGTAGTAGTTGGTGTTGCCGCCGCTCGGCGCCGTCGTCGTCGTCGTGCTCTCCTTCTTCTTCGCGGGCTCTGCTGCCGTACTGGAATTCAAAAAAAAATTGAAATGTTTGGCTTCAATAACCGTGAATGCTGTGGTGAAGGTTGTACTATCGTGATTCGTGATAGATTTTCTGGATTGGAAGTTGAGTATTAAAAATCACCATTTTCATATTTCATAAAATCGATTGGTTCGGAATAATCCTGTTATTCTAGTAAATATTTGCGATTTGTTATTCCAGTAAACATTTGCTGAAACATCGTAATAGCAACGAAAGGTCATAAAAACATTCAATATCCCAGGCCTCTAATTTCGAGGACCTTTATTGGGAATCAGTAGCTTGTGTTAGTCAGTAGCAATGTGTTTTAGCAGTCGGTCCTTTTAATTAAATAATTGAGAGATGTGTGTGTGTGTGTGTGTGTGCGTGTACTGACTGCGGCGGCGGCGGCGGGTCGTGCTTGTCCTTGCGCGCCCGCTTGCGGAGGTGCTTGGCGAGCGCGCGCGCGGCCAGCTGCGCCCCGCGGGCCTGCGCGGCGCCGCCCAGCTCCTCGGCGAGCTCGCGGCGCCGCCACGCCATCGCCGCCAGCGCCTCCGGGTCCGCGCCCTCCGTGCGCCCGTACGACTGCACCAGATCTGCAACACGAACGACATATCTTATTTTTTTGAACTTTTTATGTCCATGGAAACTTATGCTTTTAGGCTTTTCTTCAATTCATTAATCTTCCTCAGTCCTACTTTAGTCAAGTCAAAGACTTTAAATCAATAATCTAGTCCAGTCAAGTAAGTATCAATATCTTGATTTAGTGAACAAGATAAAGGTCACGTAATCGACACTGCACCACTTTCCAACGCTCACGCTTGTTTACGAACATTTTGCGAATAATAATCTACCAATATTTAGAGAGCAGAAATACTTTAAGTTTTTTATTATTATTTATTAAAAAACCAAAGATTTGGAAATTAAATACAGTGCAAACAAAGTGACAGTTTACTGTCCCTCCAAAAAATCACATCATCATTTCGTGAACGTGACGCAGTCTATCGACCACGCACACGTGGTGCAATTCACCACCTGGTGTGTTCTTCGGAACCGCCTCTCAATCTCTGACTTGGTTTCTTAACGGCTACCAGATGACAGACGGGACAAACGGCTTAACGTGCCTTCCGAAACAAAGAATCATCTTTATTGTCAGACAATCAGGGGGTCTAAAAACGCCACTTTGAGCAATTCATCGAATCGATTCATATTACGAATTCCTTAGCAATTCCTCTATTTTTTGTAAAATAGCCAACTATACTTTGCAATTCCTCTTCAAAAAAATTGAAAGAAATAGGAATTGCTAAGGAATTCGTAATATGAATTCGATTCGATAAATTGCTAAAGTGGCGTTTTTAGACCCACTGGTAATTTAAGCCTGCAAAGTCCTAATAAAACTGCGGAATAAAGAAAAAAACAAACACTTACCGTCTAAAACTTCATACGGAGTCCCAGGCGTATGCATAGCCAAATCCAACCTCTGTAAATGCAGCCTCTGGTTAAGCGGGTCTTTGGCGATGGCATCATCGAGGACCTTCCTCGCGGCGGACGGGTCCTGCCGCACGTGGAACAAGAACCGCGCGTATTTGATCGCGAGCGCGGACGCTATCGCTTTGCTTTTGGCGGCCGCGATGTAGTTCTCGTACAGTTGCGAACATTTTTCGTAATCGCCGCGACGCCGTTCTAAATTGACGCGCCTGTGAATCGTAATGATACTGTTTTTGTTTGAACACCATATTTTAAACCGACTTCAAAATAAAGGATGAGGTTCTCAATTCGTCGGAATATTTTATATTCTCTAATATTATTTTTAAAGAGTTATTTGCCAAACTCGGAAACATAGTTACAGGTTGACTAGAAGATTTGGTTGACTTATCCCTATTATTGGTTCAATATCGTATATTCAATGTTCTTTCTCAACATAAAATTTTTACATACATAAAAATTTACCATTTATAAACTTAAACAAACCTCTCGTCTCTCACATCCGCCCATGCGTTATACAGCGGCGCATTGGCATGTGGTCATTCAACCTTTCAATACAGTTATTATTTAAAAAATGTTTTCACCAAAAACTACTTGATGAATATTATTCTCTGGCAGATTTATATCTTAGAGAAATAAAAAAATATAATACCTGTATTGTATCTGAACAAGGCTGGGACAGATCTTCTCGATACGGTCGAGTATTTCGGCAGCCTTGGCAGGGTTGCCATTAGCTTCTTCGAAGTGTGCCCAGTGCAGATGCAGCTCAGGTTTATCTAGATGGTGCACGGTGCAAGCTCGCTCTAACACCTCACGCTCTACTGCTATTAGCTCTGGATTCGTTTCCGTACGCTCTTCCAGGAATTTTATTAACTGTTGAATTTAATATTCATTACAATGGATTTCTGATTTAACTAAACAAATGTTAAACAGAAGTTCTACTTCACTAACACAAAACCTAAAATTTCTAAATTACATATGTATTTTAATTAATAAGATGAAAAACAATTGATTATATCAGATTCCCTAAAATCTATAAATTTATTTCTCCCTATTCCTATTACCTAAAATTTAGAAAAGATAGACAGAATCTCAGCTTATTAAATATAGAAGTTACATTAAGCATTTATTAGGCTTATAGATGGAAAACTATTTAAAATATAAGAGCTGTGCTAGTGGAGTCGCTACGATATGCTGTCTTCCGCTAGCCTTTTGACATTCTGATACGATACGATACGACTCACATGTTTTCCTTTATTTGCATATATTTTGTACATAGTTTATATGTATACGAACCCTCATCCAAAACTCCTCGTAGAGCGCGCAGGCGATGAGGCACCGCTCGTGCAGCACTAAGGCCCGCTTCAGGGAGCCGTGCTGCTTCTCCCACTCCAGATACGCTTTCCAGTTCTTGAGTTGGCAGCGCTCAAGCGGCTTCACGTGGAAGTACGGCCGTTTGATCTAAACAGAAAATAGGTTGATCTTTTTTATTATAAGTTTATGTACAAGCATTTCACAATAACATATTACAACTGTGTGCACACATTTAGAAAAATAAAATAATATTTAGCTGTTTTTTATTTTATTTATTAAATATATCAGAGCAATAAGTAATGGAAATCGAATTTTAAATTTAATTACTCTTACGTTTTTTTAAAGCCGTCTTACCATTTGCACATGTCTATTAGAGAACGACCAACGATAACGAGAGGTAAAGGTAAAATAAGTACTGGTGACAGAGAATGCGCTCTAAAAACCGAAACTAGCTGATGTACTCTTTCCTAATATGCATTAATTAATGTCGGAAACCATAACATCATCAACTTACGCCTTCTTCATAGGTCCACCGCGCTGCGACCTGTTCGCCGGTAGTCTTGTGCACTTTCCTCCTGGCGGCTATGATGCGTTCTTTGATTGCTTGAGCCTCTTCATCGGAAGCCTACAAAAATTGTGTTGTTAATACACGACCAAATACAAATCTACAATATCATTAGTGAACATGTAGTACATTGTACAAGTAAAATGTAACATTAGATTTATCTCGAGTTTTTCACATTTGGCTTATGAAGTGTATGTAACAGTCATTAATTCGAATATACATCTTAACGAACCCTTCGTCTGCCAAATTCAACTAATCTAAATAGATTCAACTAACATTTAAGTCATTTAATTTTTTTTCACTAATCACACTACCACTTGACTGAAATTCAGAGTAGGGGATAAAGCAGTGTCTTCGGTTATCACTCGAACTCGGCTTTCAACCGAACGAAGGAATCGTATTTGAGCTTCGTGCCGCTACACACTCCACTCACCACGTGGTCGGTGGGCTCGTCCTCGCCGGGCGGCAGGTCCAGCTGTGGCTGAGCCCCGGCCGCGTCGCGCACCTCACCGCGCAGTCGCACCAGTTCAGCGCGGGTCACCACGCCCGCAACCGGCTCCGACATCACGTGCTCCTGGAAACTGATGCACAATACCGATGTTCTCAGTATAATTACTAGAATGCAAGGGCAATACAACAAGGTAACCTGGAAGAGATCTCACAATGGCGGCCTGTTGTACACCTTTTCACAAAACAGTATTTAACGTATTGTTTTTTGGTGCAATAATTGCAGAATGAAGAACTCTGACACCAGGTTGTGCATGGTCGATTGGCCATGACACCTACAGGAAATGATGATTTAACCTATTTTCTGTAATCTATATGCATTAAAGGATTTTATTTGTATTGTATATTGCGATGCGGCGCAGGTAAAAGCTGACACAAGTAAAAGTGTATTTCACTGTACATGCTACGAGTGCGTGATCAGAATGAATTGGTTATCACCTCCGTGGTTAACACTTATCAAAACCGGCTTATTGAGCATTACAACAATGGAACAATATCAAACTTCTCTATTTACTATTAGCAACAATAATAATCAAAAAAGGTACATACTTATCGAAGTGTGAAGTGTATCCCAAAGTGGGAGTGGCCAAGAGACGATCATAAATGTTGGTCACGTTCAGTGCGGATCCGTTTTCGGCCTCCCACTTTATGTACGACTCCCAGAGACGATCCGAACGAAACTCCAAACCACATGCCTCTGAAAATTCATAGGGAAATGAAAATCTTTTAAAAAAACCCTTTTAGTATAATATAAAGTAAAAAATTTTGGGGAATATTTGGGTCAGTATTGATACGCTTAAATGAAACAGTCTAAGACAGACTGAACATAGATTGTTGTCCGGTATAGCTATTGTACATAGCCTGGAAAGAATAGATTATTGTGAGCTATTCTGCTCTGCATCCTGATATACTCATTCCTAATGGGTCGGCAGCGCCTTTAGTCTACAGTCGCCGTATACACAATTAATTCTCGTTTGAAACATTCGTTTAATAAAGTAAACCCGGTCAAGCGATCTTGATTTGCACATCAATGTTTCTTAGCACTGTTACAACGACAATATTATAAGCAAGGGATGTTTAGGCATAAAGATCTTTGTATAAAATAATTACGATATTTTGGTTTTTATTGTTTGTTGCAACAGAAATACATAAACCTGTGAAAATTCTAAGCCTTATTTGTTATGGAATTTAACACACCCTGATACAGACGGACTAACAAAGTGTGGTTCTGGTAATAGGGTTCCATTTTTACATTTTGTGTATGTTGTGAAGTTGGAATTGAACCAATGCTGCGTTTAACCAAACCGCCTCAACTACAAACAAGTATAAATTAAATAATGTAGCTGTTAGTTTAGTGTAATACGACTAACTCATATGTGCAAAGTATCTCTTAAAAATCAGCTGCGTCGTAGTTACCAATAAGAAAAAAGAGAAACAGACGAAATACAAACTTAAGTTTTATACTACTTACTTACATATATAAAGTGACCTTTCTATTTAAATAACACATTGAGGAACAGGTACATTGATGCTAAAATAATACATCTCATCGGAACAAAATTTTATTTCATACAATTTGCTAGATAAATTTTATCAAATTATATTTTTTATTATATACTTATTTAAATAAAGAAATAAATTTAATTATTTAATATAGCATACTTATCATTTTCAAATCTTACCAATAGCTCGCTCATATTGCGATCTGATAAACGTATGGTCGTCAGTTCTCGTTGCTTTTACATGATTTAGATAATGTATCCATAAATCAACTGATAATGGTATGGCCTTGAGACCTCTTTCCAAAACCTGAAACGCAAGAGAAGCGTCAAAAATGCTCCACGGGCGTTCGAGCATTGCCGCAGTCACGACAACACTATGAAGCAAGGGATAATAAATAGCATTTGTGTCATGTAATTCAGAACTAGCTCGGGACTGCGCGCAGCCCCTCGCTCACTATAATATATAATGTGTGACGACATATTACACCTGTGAGACTGCCGCGCCGCGCCGTTGTCCTCCTGGTCCTCCACGCTACGCCATGCTATGGCTAAACACGAAGCGTCCTCGCTCCATATCAAATCGATTAATTGATTCTTAAATATATCCACTAATCAAATGTACGTACTTAAATAACATACATAATAAACAATTACAATAAGTCATGCGTGTACATAGTATTGTAAATAAATGCATTAGAATACAAAGTAATACACCACAAACAATAAACCAGTTGCGATAAATCAATGTGATGGTAAGAGCGCTCTCCGGCGAGCGAACGGTCGACTTTGCCTTACGATCGGGTCTCTCGAAGCGCTGTTGGGAAAAAAAATAATTGCAAAATACCAGTTGTGACCAAACAAATTCAATAAAGAAGTCATATTGAAATATTTCTAATATTTCTTTATGTATACCAACTCACCAAATAATGCAACATTTTATGATATAAAAAGCGGGGTTACTTACCTCGAGGCACTTCTTTTTACTTCCTTTGCGTTTCTCATAGTCGGCATACTTGCGCCAGTAGCCGTAGCAATACGGGTAGTGCGACAGAAATGCGTCGAACGCTTCGCGCGCCGCTTCCACGTCGCTCTGTCGTACAAACAACGCACGTGTGTCAAACTGTCCGATATCTTACTAACATCCATGTGTGTAGTGTGCATTCATCAGTTGGCCCTTGCCAATCGACATGATTAGTTCAGTTCCCATTGCTTCATAAAGCAATAAGATTAGCAAAATATTTTCATCATTTGATAGTGGATTGTAGGCTATTCTTACTTGAATTATTTATGTATATGTATATGTAAAAGATTTTATTATTATCTATTATTTTATTAGTTGGTAATTATCTACTATATGAGTGTTTATATATTATAATATTTATTATACTAATAGGCTTAGGAGATTCGTAATCGCAAATACTGAAAACAAATCTTTAATGTCCGTTTCTAACCAACCAGTTTGAAGGATATCAATAGTTTAAATTGTTAGGTAGAGTATAACCCTTTGTCAAGTTGTGAAAATATGAGTTTTTTTTTTTATGAAAGGACAAGTGTTTAATGAGTGTATGATGTTTGAATATATTCTATGTAATGAAGTGTTGAGGTACCTCTTGGTCGACATATTGAAGTAAATACGTCCATCCAGTGAAGTCAGTGGGGTCATCATTAACTACTTTCCAATACTTATCAAGCTCGGGAAGTGCTTTCTTCTTAGGTTTCTCGTCGACTGAAGACCTCTTCTCAGACGGAACTGGTTTACTCTCACCATTCTAGAAAGAGCATATAACATTTATGATTTAAAATACCCTTACTCCAGCACCAATTCTGATAAGCCTACTTACAGCTCTGAGTTGTGTAGCTTTATGAGAAATGTAAGACTTAATTTGACAGAAGATGAAAGTGTAAAATTACAAAGTCAATCAGATATCTACACCATTATATTGAGAAATTTCTAAACCGTTTCGCAATCTCTTATGATAAGTGTAATAATAATGAAAATAAATAAATAATAATAAAAATAGTTACTTTGGCGACAGCTTGTTTTTTATTTGCAATATCTGATTCCGATGTCGGCGAGCCTGGGTCGTACCCATCGCCTTCCTCGTTAGGTTTGCGTTTGCGCGATTCCTTGGTTTCCTTTTTAGACGACGGCAATTCATCTTCCGACACCACCTTCAAAGAAAATTTCATTCATCAATCAAATAAACAAATTCATTTATAAAAATGGAAAAATTACAATAACAATATACTGCATTAATAAATGACATCGTATGCAAAAGATGCCTCAACACAATTTGCAATTTCTTTTAGGAAATCATTCCTTTAGCGTTTTCCATGTTGCTTTGGAGACGAAACGCTGAAATGAGAGTATGCTTACTTCAGTGTCGGCCGGCAGCTCGGCCGGTTTGGGCCCGGGCAGTTCATCATCCGACACGTTCTCTGCATCTTTCACGCTTGGTTTCTCAATTTCTGGCAGTTCATCCTCTGATACCACTTCAGTTTCTTCGGCGCCGCCCACCTATGAAAATAGTGGATTAAAAAAAAAACAATACATTACACAGATTAATTAAAAGAAATAATCTTTATATCAAAAACGTAATTTCATATTGAAAGTTATATTAATTATTCGTGGTAGCATCATCAGCATTATTTTTCGAACTATGGATCCATAGATGTAAATAAGCTCAATGACTTACTATTTTCGTTCTTGCTGCCTATCAGTTAGAGGCCTCCTCTTGGCCAAAGATCCATAGAACTAACAAAAAGATGTGGCAGTGCAGACAAATCTTACCTTGAGTGCTTCTGTGTTGGTCTCCGTGATATTGATATCAATGGTGTCTTCTTTAACACTTTTATCGTTTATTGCTTCTTTAGCAGTGTCATCAGGTTCCTTATCAATATTATTTACAGCCTGCAATTAAAAATATGCTCAATAACAATGTACAAATAGTTATCACCATATCAAGCATAAGAAAGTTTGTATAACATATTTAAATCCGTTTCCATTTTCGTATTGGTTATTGCATACGGAGTGGATAATTCCGGTTTAAAGGCCAATATCCACTTTGGGTAATTAAGACATTGCCCTAAGTCACGGTCGGATTTTTCCGACAAACATTTTCGTGAATATATCGCCAAGTTCAAAATATCGGACTGAAAACAGTACATTTTGACATTTCCTGGGGGCAGGACTATTAACAAATAGTCTGGCGGTCAAAGGGTTAAGATTACACAATTACATACACATAATAAATATATTAACTATCAAATATATTGGACACTGCAGTATTAAAAGATGTTTATATCACAAACCGTAGCTTCGCTTGTATCTGTATTTTCCTCATTAATATTTTCCTCCAAGTTCACATTTTCCGCAGAATTTTCTTTTTCTGAATCCAAAACCTGCATCAAATAAATTGGTTTAAAACAAACATTCATTAAAATTAATGCATGTAGCATAAAATAATCAATTCATAATATCCGAAAATTCAAAATTCGAAATAATTTATTTGATTTAAATAAGGTTTAACAAAGATAAAATACACGTAATACTGCTAGATTTGTTACCTAGCTTTTATTTAATTTGTATCATATCGTAGTTACAGTTTATTAGTAGGTAGTATCAAATAATAATAACCTCGGTTGTTACGGCCTCCAAATCCTTCTCATCTGCCTGCAAAATCTGCAAAAAATTGTACACATTAAGAATTTAAAACTCCCGTTTTATTGAAAGGGGCCAAACAACCGTTTACAATGAAACGGCAGTGGCGTGCATATCATAAAGACGTTTAGACGTTGCCTACCCTGTACTTTTGTAATAAATAATTAAAAAAATATTTAATCAATACATATAAATAATAATTATTTTTTCTCACAAGATATCGAATTATCTAAAAAACGTTATCTATGAATTCGCGCGAACACGCGGCGCGCCGCAGCCGCGCTGCTAGCTAGCTAGGCCAGGCCAGCTTTTTAGTAAAACGTCTGAAATTGACTACTCTCACAAAGAAATCACTATGTATAGATGTGCTTTTGCTCGTGTAGTAGTGCAAGTAAAAAACTTACATGAACAGGCACATATGCGCTAAATCACGCCTGTGTGAGTAAATTTCAGACCTCCACTATAGTTGAAACAAAATGCTATGAGATGACATTTTATCTCGCTCTCACTTTTGTTACGGCCAATTAGAATTACGCGTTACACATACTTAAATCTGATTAGTGATTACGATCGATTGCAGCAACATGATAACTGGTGTTTATTGGATATTAAACGAGTAATGCTGCAAATTTAAAAACGCATAGACTTGAAGACTTTATATAAACAAGAGGACATTCCCAATTCCGTAGGTTTATATTTTTATTTCCGTATCGAAATCAAATCAACAATATGTTTGCTTGCATGCATTTGTTTGTTTTGAATGTTTAATTAATTGATAATTGCAATGTGCATTGTTTAGAATGAGGTGAAAAAATAGCACTTTTATTTTTAACAAATTTACTCAGTTGTAGTTTAAAATTGTAAAATTTTCATGTGATTGTTCTCAACTCACACAGGCGTGATTTAGCGCATATGTGTCTGTTCATGTAAGTTTTTTACTTGCACTACTACACGAGCAAAAGCACATCTATACATAGTGATTTCTTAGTGAGAGTAGTAAACTTCAGACGTTTTACTAAAAAGCTGGCCTGCCTAGCTAGCTAGCAGCGCGTATGGGGCGGCGGCGGACAGTGCGCCGCGTGATCGCGCGAATTCATATATGGCTTTGTTAAGATAATTCAATATCATGTGTGAAAAAATATTTATTATTTATATGTATTGATTATATATATATTTTTATTATTTATTACAAAAGTACAGGGTAGGCAACGTCTTAACGTCTTTATGATATGCACGCCACTGGGTTTTTGCCTACCCTATAGAAAATGTCTGTGCACGTCACTGTAAACGGTTGGTGAACTCAGGTCTTAATAAATAAACAAATGTTATTATAATTATGAGTAGTATATCTAAAATTAAACCAGACACACACACCAACCTCAGCCATTGACTCTACATCATTATTTTCAGTTTTTATGTTTTCTGCAATAATTAATTAATTACATTTAAAGATTTCTTACCTTTTGAAAACTATGAAAACTGTTTATAGCTTTATTTATTTAATTTCCAACAATCTTATTGGCACTAACAAAGTGCAGCAGGTTTGAAATTTTCATGTTATTTAATATTGTTTTATTGTTGAGCATTTCAAGTTTTATAAAGAAATACAGGTAAAGTAATGTAATATCAAATTAATAGTAATTACTTATTACCTCATTTGGCAAATGTTCAGAATCTTCCATTTCCTTTTCCTCATTTCCTTGAGTAAATTCAGCCTGGCAATTAATAAACAATAAATTAATTTGCAGAATATTTAACACTTAAAAGTAGCCTAACAAATAGGACATGCCCTGACTAAATACTAAACTTCAGCTGATTCTGTTTTCAAGAGTTACGTTTACTTTCAACCATGATGTTACTTGTAACATAGTTGAGAGTAAACTTTAAACTCACCAGGTAGCCCTTGGCAAATAAAATCCCAACTTCCCAACTAATTATAAATGCGAAAGTGAGTTTCGCTTGTTTGTTTGTTACGCTTTCACGCTCTATCTACTACACCAATCTGCCTGAAATTTCACATACATATAGCTAGAAGAATTGAGAAGGACATAGGATACCTTTCATCCCGAATAAAAGCTTCGTACCTGAGGAAATTTTACACGGGCGAAGCCACAGGCAAAAGCTAGTTTCAAATATTTAATTTCGTAATCACTAAGACCTGAATTCACCTACATAAAACAACCATTTAAACTTAAACGGCAGTTTAGTAATATAAATATACGGCCGTTTAAGGTGTAAGTTAAAAGTTTGTTGATAAACTTGGGTCTAATTGTACCACGTAGAAGTACTGACCTCCGTAGTTCTGACTAACTTGCACTTGTTTCAGCCCTTATATTTATCAATAATAAATTAATAATACTAATTAATAATATTAAATAATAATCTTAACAACACAAGCGTACAAATTGATATTATGATACATAAAGAAAGAGGCAGATTTCACTACAAATCATGAAATGGAAAAGGACTTCAGGCCAACACTAGTAACACAAAATTTACCTCCACTGCCATATGCTCTATCTCAGCTGTTTTCTCTGTTTCGGTAACAACTTCATTTTCGTCATCTCGGGCGACTATTTCCTGTCAAAAACGAAATTTTATAAGCAATAGAAGAAAAAGTGATAATGATAACAGTAAAAATCCCTTTAACATAGTGAAATAGTATAATATTGTGAAATATTTCACCTGAAACAACAAAAAGTTATCAGTACAAAATATTATAATCTCATCCCAATTAATATTTAGAGTAGGTAGCTAATTGGAAAAAGTAAACAATGGCCATAAAAAGCCAGTTGTTTAATGGAGACGCATTTCTACCAACAGCATTCACAAGGAAGGTTGCAAAGCCAAATGAATGCCAAGTTTGATTTTATGTGTTAAGTATCTCATGAAAAGAAAACCATGATATTTAAATAGACTCAGGGTTCCAAAGCTTTGATGCTACCAGGAAAACGCTAGGATATTAAGAGAATACGTAATATCAAGAAGCTATGATTATGTAACATGATAATAATTTAAAGATTTACTCTTATAAATTCATGGGTATCCTTATATCTTTCTGATTTTACTTTATCTGTTAAAGTTACAAGCTTTATTTTCTGTCTAACTTTTAGAATATGTTCTTGGTGTCATGCAAGGTAATATAAATGTTAATCTATACTAATGTATTAAAGCTGAAGAGTTTGTTTGTTTGAACTTTTGAACTACTGATAAGATTTGAAAATTCTTTCTACATATAATACTTAGTACTGAGTACATACACCCTACAGGCGAGTGAAACCACAGAGGACAGTTTCTGATGTTATAAAGGTTTAAATAGACGTTGCCACTGCAAGTACTTGTTATTTAATTTCCGTGATTGTAATTGTAGGTTATACTGAGTAGGGACGAACCTTTATTAATTCCTGTGTATCTAAACATTCTTCTGGTTTACTTTCTTCTATATCCTGTAGAAAGATAACTTAAATTAGGAAAATAATAAACATCACGAAATAAAATAAAGGCAGTTTCAAAAATTATCAATAAGGCTGTGTTTTCATATCTATACCACCTACATCCTACACTCATCGAATGCAACAGCTAGTACAGCACATATTTTTTTAGTTGACACTAGACCTTAGTGTTGTGTTTTGCAAATCTACCTCTTAAAGTAATAAAACTTGCATAACAACTAAAACATTAAAAGCACAAAAACAAAATCTAACTTTTTTGGAAAAAAGTAAACAACCTAAGTGATAACCTGTTTTTCTCATCTCTATTGCTTGATGGGTGATCCCATAAGCATAGTACTATTGTTGATATTATATTTATGAATTTTGGTTATTTTGTTGTAATATAATTCCCTTGTTCACTGTGTAAAAATGTGCAAGTATAAAAGCACCACACACCCAGAAGCTGGAGGCATGCATTTTGTATCGTTGAGTTTCTATGAAGCGCTACAGCTCCGAATCGCATGTGGTCCTTAATGGAAACTCAAACACAAAATGCACATTTTTCGCCTCCGCCACTCTCCAGCAAAAACATGACAGATAGATGAAGTAAAATTATCACTATCACTATATAGTAAAAAACAAAGTCGCTTTCTCTGTCCCTATGTCCCTTTGTATACTTAAATCTTGAAAACCACACAACAGATTTTGATGTGGTTTTTTTTAATAGATAGCGTGATTCAAGTAGAAGGCTTTGATGCCCATGCAAAGACTATGTTGATAGGGGTACTTTCTTAACTGTCAACTTATAATATACAAATTTAAATATTACACTTTCACTGGCAGTAACGCCTCTCGACGTAGATAACAACTGTTATTGATATCTCTTTACTGTCCACAAAAGTGTCAACTAATAATTAAAATAAACTAAAAATGAAACTGTAGTAGTATGTTGTAGGAGGATTTACATAACTCCTATATTATTTTGTACTATACATACTTTAAGAATAAATAGACATTTGTGCTTAAACTAACTTTTTAGTGGTAACTAATTGACTAACACTGACTCACAGACTGATACAGTAAGAAGTGGTTGTGTAAGAGTACTGTTTTACAAGCTTTTCTGTGCACCAGGGATGAATTGTTGAAAAACAAGGAAACTCTTTAACGATGTTTTAAAGTTTCTTATTACACATAAAATGCCTCAAAGACAATAAAAGCTTGTGCCGAAAATATTTTTTTTAGGTAAAATCTATTGCAATCCAGGAAAAAAAGTGACTTACATTCGCAATAGCATCAGTGTCCATATTCATAGTCAGGCTCTCTGTAACATCACCATTATTGTCTGAGGCAACTTTATACACATTGTCACTAAGCAATGTGTCCCCATCCAGGGACTCGCTAGGAAAGGTAACTGCGTTGTCGCCGACATCAAAAGAATCAGCGTTGAAGCCTTCAGTATTGTTCTCTAAGTAGTCTCCTACACTACCAGCTGATAACTCAACAGCATTGAGAAAAGCTTGGTTTGACGCCGATGACTCGTCGACCGCCACAGCATCTACACTGTCAAACTCGCCTTCAGTCAGTAAGTGAGACAGGCCGTTTGAATTCTCATTGATTAGCGGCCCTTCGTCGGTATCCATAGGCCCCTCAGATAAACATTTCTGTAACAGATTACCAATATAAATTTACGGTAAAAACATTTGTAATGGACAGAACATAACCTCATGTAGCATAACTTACTTGCAAATCCGAACTGGATTCGTCATCCATTTTAATATTAAATGCGCTTCTTTTTATTAGATTTCGAAAAACAATGTAAGTTTTAAATTCATCAGACTACAAAAGCAACGAAAGAAATCTCGCGATTTTTTGATTTTCTATTTTGTACTACGAAAAAGAACGAACGAAATGAACATAGGTACATCTTATCCAAATGAAACGAACGAGCGTCACCCGCGTCACGTCACCTCACCTCCCCGTTCACCGTTCGTTCAATGACTATTTTTTAAATATTTTTACGGCCCTGGAATCAATATCTATGTCTTTCTGTTTATTAATCTTCATCAGGTGGCCTACTATCATCTCTAAAAACCATGCAAGTTCCAGTGGGAAAGCGAAACAGCGCAATACACCATGTAAGGCGACATCCCCCTTACTGACTGGATCTTGCATGGTTTTAAGAGATGATAGCACAAGGACGAAGAAGACCGAAGATTAATAAAAAGGCCTTAAATGGACCCGTTTCCACGACCGTAAAATAAATGTAAAAGATCTACAGAACATAAATAAATTCCATCGTTCAATTTCGATTCCTTCTACAAAATTGTGACATTGACATTTGTTTGACATAAGATTGAAGTCTTAAAAATAATAGGGAGTTTTTGGAGGGAAAGTAAACTGTCGCTATGTCGGCTAGAGGTGGGTTGGATTAGGTAAAACCCGTACCTGTTCTATCTAATACTAATACCAAAAAATAACTAACCACTAATCCGAATACCTCTTCCTAATCCCTGCCATTCGCAGCCAATTCCCAACCTTATGTCATACATCGTAAAGTTCAATATTGTTTCTAACACGATAGTATTAGATCTTCAAAGTATTGTTCCTTAATCTGTGTATTAGATAACATTTCTGGATCGAAGCTCCTAATAGTAACACTGCTGCACTAGCGAATCTAATACACCTAATCCCAGTAATTGTTAATACTTTATTTGCAACTGATTTTTGATCTTATTCTTAAAGTGCGTAAAGGTCATTGTTGTTTAGATGAAAATATTTGATAAAAGTGTACCTAATCCATACGTTTAATTCTAGTAGCAAATATTTTTCGCAACCGATTTTTTATCTTATAATAATTAGTTTAAGGGTCAGTGTTCTTTGATGGATGAAAGTATTGGATAGGTACATACCCATTACAAGAGCCGACGAGAATATTCAAAAATCTTCTCAGTCGATTTTGAACTTACGACGTACATATGATTTAAGGATGAATATTGCTTGCATCGAAAAATACCTAATCCGGGGTGACAAATATTAGGTACGCACTGGTATCGAAAAATACCTAATCCACTCACCTAATCTAATATTTATGCCTCACCTCTAATGTCGGCGCTGTATTTAATTCCCAAAACTTAGGTTTTTTCGACTATTTGTGCTTAATATTGGTGGATTATTATTCGCAAAGTGTTCGTGAACAAGCGTGAGTGTTAGGAAGTGATACAGTGTTGATTACGTGACTTTTATCTTTGTCACCAAAATCTCCCAAGTTATAGCTAAGTGAAATTTTTCCACCGCTTCACTTAGCCATCTGACTGACTAGAATTACTCACTTGACTAGATTAGACTACTGACTTGACTGTTTGACTTGACTTGACTAAAGTAGTACTGAAGAAGATTAATAAATTGAAGAAAGGCCTTAAAGGACTAGTTTCCATGGCCGTAAAAAGTATTATAAAAAAATAAATAAAAATAATAACCTAAAAAAGGGTATCCGACGATTAAGTTAAAACACTCTTTCTTAGAATACAAATAGGTTTAAACCCAATAAAATGTTTAACGTCTCTTCTTTTGTAACAAAAGCTTGCACAAGTGGTTTTAATTTACTAAAACAACAAACTAGAGTAAGTGAAAAAGTGCGCTATGGTGGCGGTATGAATGCTTTATTTTTTCAACTATGATTGATGTATTGTTTTTACTGTTTTCTTTTCAGAACACATTCGTTTTAAAACGCCGCTGGCCTCCACCGTTGCATAAGAAAGGCGGCAAGCTTCCCAAGATGAGAGGAAGGCACTTTGTTTACGACTTGGTCCAAGACACCAATGTTGTCAAGCAACCTGATGTTAAGATTATTCTGAGTCAATTCGTAGATGGTAAGCAAGCAGAATAAACTTGATAAAGCAGTCTAGCCCTCTGCATTTTATTGATCTTCTCTTTTATCTGTATCCACTTCCATCCATACTAATATTATAAATGCGAAAGTCTGTCTGTCTGTCTTTCTGTCTGTCTGTCTGTCTGTCTGTCTGTCACCTCATCACGGCTAAACTGCTGGACCGATTGTGATGAAATTTGGTAGGGATGTAGTTAAAGACCTGAGTCCCACGCGGGGCGAAGCCGCGGGGAACAGCTAGTACATATATATAAAAGAGAAGCCGACTGACTGACATATCAACATACAGCCTAAACTATAAGGGTTAGAAACTTGAAATTTTGCACAGGGATTCCTTTTTTAACGTAGGGGAGTACTAAGAAAGGGTGTTTGGGCTCATTTAATTTGTCTTGGCAAATATACTCGTAACAAACGCACCAAATTAGAAGTCGTTTTTTGTGTTGGTTATTGTCAATATTGGAATATCAGAAACAAATCCTGAAATTCCCACAGGAAAGGGAGCGAAGCTCACGTGCGCAAAGTCGCGGGCAACAGCTAGTATGATAATATTTAGGTTTTCTGTTAGATAATGCTTTCAGCTTTAAGTGTAATTGTAGTATACAATTTTCATCTATGGAATAAAGTTTAAATAAATGCCTTAGTAAATATTTGATATACTTATAGGTGTAGGCAAAAAGGGTGATATCCTTTCACTTCGCCCAATAGTTGCTTACCGAGACTTCCTCATGCCTGGGCTAGCAGTCTATGCAACTCCTGAAAAAGCAGCCAAAAATCCAGAAACTGATAATAAGCCTAAAACAGAAGACACATTTAGTTCTCCTTATGTTAAAAGAGTAAGTATTGAAGCTTTGAAATCTTTTTTATGTAGTCTCAGAATTCTTGATAGCAGTAAATTATAATAAATTTTTTTAAAAACACAAATAGACTGACATCGAAAATATGTATTCACCTCTATTTTTATAATTTACAGACTATTGGTAAACTATCCAGAATAGTGTTACAAATTACTATGAGCAAGTTGCATCCTTGGACGCTGCAGCCCTGGCACATCAAAGCTTCATTCAGGAAATGTGGGTTTTTTGTCCCCGAACATGCGATAGAGATGCCCCCTGTTGAAATCAAAGGACCTGATCTATCTCTACAAGAGAAGGAATTTTTCATTACTGTAACGGTAAATAAAAATACATTAACATTTTATGTGACTTTATGTTGTGTCAGAATGAATCAAAAAATGAGGACAACAAAACTTGCTCTACTTGTAGTACATTCTTACATTTCTTTACATTTGTATAAACTAGAAACTAGCTGATACAGGGAATTTTTATGCTTCAGCACACCAGTCATTAGTCATTGGTGTGGTGACCATGTCATAACTTCTATTGTTCCCTCTGGAGGGTTACTATCGTCTCTTAAAACCACGCAAGTTCCAGTGAGTAAGCGAGACAGCGCAATACAAGATTTAATGCGACATCCTCCTTACTCACTGGATCTTGCATGGTTTTAAGAGACGGTAGTAACCCCCCTGGTAGCAAAGCATAAGGATAGAATAAAAGCAATAATAAAACGGGCACAGATAGAATTAATTATGTTAATATTTTTTGTGCAGTTACAACAGGGCTAACATACACTACCTTGGGGCCGTCCATTAATCACGTGATCTTTTTTTAAGCATTTTTTAACCCCCCCTCCCCCTTGGTAATACACGGTGAGGTTTAAGACTACCCCCCCCCCATCCAAAATCACGTGTATTTTTAGTATGCAACTAATTTTTTTTTTTACTTTTTAGATTAGGTGTTATATACATATAAAATAAAACAGTAAAAACATTTTGTCTGTACATTTTGTGTTTTTGACTGAATATATACACTTTTTTTTTTTTAATTTTATGTCTGTTTGTATGTATTATCACGATTATCTCCGAAAGTACTGAACCGATTTACTTAACTTTCACCAATTGCTTTTTTTAACTCGGCAAAACATTTAAAGTTTGTTACATCTCCATGGGTTCATTAAAAAAAAGTTATCGTTATTTGAATGAACTCAAGGCAAGATATATTGCTATATTTTTGCAGGCAAATATATAGCATCTTGCAGATCAGTTGTTGGAACTGTGCTTTGTTGATGATCAACGTCAGCTTCATCAAACCACTCGGTAACGTCATTTTCGCGCACAACGCAGAGAATCTCGATAAAAATAATTACACGTGATATCTTACTACACCCCCCCTCCCCCCTTGTGATATTTCGTGATTTTTGTCAAACCCCTCCCCCCCTTTTAAGCCTCACGTGATTAATGGACGGCCCCCTTGGAGAAATTGGAGAAATCAAATCAATATTGAAGAATGATTTGTTCATTCTACCTGTGGTACATTTTTAAGTGCCATGGAGTGGAAATGTAATTATTGGTTACCCAAATATCGAAAAAATATGTATGATGGCTATGTTTTTCGAGTGTATTATGTCTCTCTTCTTAATGCCTCAGCCACCAAGTGGTCTAGTGGTTGTGGTCCAGTAGCTGAGGTATATTAAGTAATGTGGTTGAATATTAGATTTTTCTATAATTTACTTGTTCATTGTTCACAGATCAACAAAACTGAAAAGGTTAATGTAAGATGTAGAATACATCACTGGGCTACTGGTCTCGATAGGTTACCCTGGGTGGAGAACCACTGGAAACAGCCCAAGGAAGCTCTTATCCCCGAACAAGCTACAATTTTACAAAATATGCCTTTACAGGAATAATACCTGTGCATAGTATGTATGAAGTAGATTATAAAAAATAAAAATATTGGTAGTGACATGTTTATAGATAAAGCCTACATAAAATACAATTTATTAAAAGTCAGATAATTTTTATTTAAATAAATTGGCCAAGTGTGTGTTGGACTCACGCCCTGAGGGTTCCGTTCCACCACACAATACTAAAAGTATGCCCTAATCAATAATCATGGTACATTTAGTGTGGTGCCATCTAGAAACACCTTGTACAGACTCCGAAATAGTAGTAAATATCGAAATTATTCCATATATCGTAAACTACTTGATCGATTTTATTCAAACCAATATACTCATTGGCCTACCCAATGATACCATACAAGGATATGTTAAAAAAATATCGGTCAAGTGCGAGTTGAACTCGCGTGGAGAGAGTTCCGTACAATGCCAATGTCTGTTTTTATATTCAATATGGTATGTTAATGTAAAAGGATTATGAGATGCGAGTTAACTACTACTATCGCTATCTAGTTGTGTTTTCCGTAAGTGAACGTTTTATATTAAATTTACCACTTAATTGTCAATTGATAGAATTCTTGTAGGTTTTCCTGTAATCTACAGGCAATGATCTATATTCCGTATTTTTTTTAAAATTTTAGGCTCAGTAGTTCCGGAGATCAGGGGGGGGAATGGTCAATTTTCGTCTTCTTTCATGAATAAAATGAAAACTATTTATGTTACAATAATAACAAATATATTTGAGATCCTCATCATAACGAGATCTATCATTTGATATATAACACGGGAAGGTTTGCAAAACTTATTTTTTAATTCCTTATTTGTCCCCCGAAACTGACCCTTATTTTAAAAAAATATTTTTTTTTTTGCACATCTGTGTTTGGGTCACAGGATTACGCCATCCTACCAAATTTCATCTGTTTTGGTCCAGTAGATTAGGAGAAAATTGGCTATGACAGAATGACGGACGGACAGACAGACGCACGAGTGATCCTATAATGGTTCCGTTGTACATTTTTGTACGTAACCCTAAAAAATCATCCCTCAGTTAGTTACATGTATGAAGCACTTAGAAAATTACTTTTCAAAATCATACTGCACAATTTTGTAGCGGTTCATTAAATACACCTAAATTATAATAGGTTTTAGATGTTACTTGTCAATTTTTAGACTAATTTTTTTGTTTTGGGGGTTTTTAATTATTTCAATTTTACTTTTATGTTGTTGTCAAGGAGCGATCGTGCATCTACAAATTCTAACATTAATATATTATCGAAGTATTTAGTAATCAATCAGACAATTAAAATATCCAATGTCCCAACAAAATTGAATAAGTCTTTATAAAATATAATTTGTCGAGTTCACGCGCTCGGGATAGACAAATTCCTAAAGCACCCGACCATAGAGCTATCTTTTTTATACTATTTAAATGAAATGGTTACCGTAGCCTGTAGATGCCCGCAACACTAGGAATATTGCCGTTGCCGACCTAAGAGAATTTACATGTTATCATTTACCCATTTTTTCATTATCCTAAGCCATGAACCGGTCTTCAGGCAAACGCAAGTGCTGTTATTCCTGTACCACAGGTAAGGGTAACATATTACCACCATATAGGTACACCAAAGTAAGCACTTTCTTACATAAGATGATAGGACCTTACTACTCCCTTCACTTGTCACGTCAGTGTAGTAGTATGGGTCGGCTATTCTTTGCTACAACTACACATTACATCTACATTACGCGAAAACAAATTTTGTAGTTATAATAACAGCATCTTTTTAATTTATTAGATACCTAAATAAAAAAACATCACAAGATAATTTAAATTAACAAAGGAGTTTCAAATTTGACAAAAGTGAAATAAATTATTCTTTCATAATATTACTCGGATGATTGGGGGTTTGGTGTTTTAGCCTGTAGATCTTCAATAGGCTTTTCAATGTTACTCATTATAATCTGCTCATTGTAACCTTGTTCAGCATCAAGTTGTTGCTCGATGTTCTCAACAGTTTCATACTCGTGCTGCTGTTCGAATTGGAACTGTTCTAGTCCTTCCTGTACCTTATTCACATCACCTTCATAATGAGGGTCTTGAGTATACATTTGTTCATAACCTTCTTGGTTTTCTTGTTGAGCGTAGTTAGTTGCATATTGCTGCTCATAATTAGGATCGTACCGTTGATTCGCCTCTTCGTGTTCACTTATTTCGGCAGGATATGCTTGCTCGGCGTCGTACCCTTCATAGAAAACTGCTGTTTCGGCTTGCGAATAGTCGACGCCTTGTCCAGGTATTTCTTGTTCATAGCCCTCTGCTAAATTATCTTGATTGTACTCGTAATTTTCATTAGCTCCTTCAGAATAAAACATTTCTCTTTGCTCCGCGTCAAATGCTTCTATGCCCGAATTGTCTTCTGTAGTTTCAATATGTTCTGTGGTATTGGAACTGCGATTATAATCAAATGTTAAGGTCACATCTCCTAAAGCATATGTATTAGACAACTCGGCAGGATATCCTTCTGGATTGATATTCACTCCTTCATGTAATGTGACTTGACTATCTGGTGTAAAATCTTTAATATTAACACTTTCAATTGGGTACTGGTAATTTTCAATATTATCTGAAGCTATGTTTGGTACTATATCATTTATTTGTTTGATTAAATCATCAGGACGAATAACTTCAACTGATTGTATGTCTTCAGGGTAAACTTTTTCAGTTGCAGCTGTATCTTTATCTTCTTCCACAGGAGAATTTTGTTCATTATTTTTTACCATATGTTCATTCTGTAGGTCAATACTTTCATCTTTCGGAACAGCTTCATCATATAGTTTCGGTGTGTGTTCTGTTTCACAATAAATATATTGATGCGTTTGTAGTTTTTCACTATTATTGTTAAAAAATTCAACATCATTTTGGGGTTCAGTGTTCTCAGTACTGGTGTTGGTTGGGGATTGTTCGTTCAGTAGATGACTTTCCTCAATCTGATTAAACACTGCATGTGATTCGTGTTCGATTTTCGTGTCAAACTGATTTTCTGTTTCACTGCATTTCTTGCTTTCTTTATCCTTTTCTGGCCGTTCATATTCGTACGCTAATGCTGGCTGAATAACTTTGTTCTCATAATATTTTTGTAGGCCTTTTGTTTGTATATTTTCATATTTATTATTATGAGTATTTTCTGGAACTAAAACTGACGCATCTGACTCCTTTTCCCTCTGTTTTAGTTGGTTCAAAATTTCATATTTACTTTTCCAATCACCATTTTCCTCGAATGCGGGTAATTTTTGCGTTAAAGTATTTTCATCTTCATTACTCGATCTACTTTTTGGAATAAGTATATATTTTTTGCTAATCTCTTGAAGCACAGCTGTTTCATCAAGTTGCTTTGATAAGTCAAAAGAGCTTTTATTTAATTGCGATAGACTCGATGATGTACTTATATTATCTCTTCGATCTATGTAAAAGGCAGGCTGAAAGATAATCGTTGATTATTAATGTGGTGGTATTTGGGATACGGCCAAGGCGGCAAGTATCGTTAAGAATGGGTCTTGTTTTTACTTCTACTATTTCCAAGATGTGACATTCTTTTAAAGTATGACCATACTAGCAGGAAGCAGATAAACCAAACATCCCAGTCAATATAGTAAGAACGTACCCCCCTAGGGTAAGATTTATCTGCCCCTGACTGTACATACATATCATCACGCCTATCTCCCGCAGGGTAGGATTGATGAGCCGAGAGTCGAGTCGAGTTGAGTGATGAATGGGAAGGAGGCGAGGGGAGGTCGGTAAGGATCGTAGCCATTAAAAATCTAGTCTCTTTTAAAGTACTTCTAAGATTTCACACTTCAAATGATTGATGATTTTAAACTTGCCTTATGCCGAAGTGGTACCATCGCTGTGCAATACCGCATTTTATCCAATTTTCCCAAGATATATTCATTTCTTTCTTTGCGTCTCTTGTCTTCTTCCACGAACGCATCATACTGTTTTCTAAGTGCGTTTATTCGATCTGATTTTACCCTAAAATCAATAAGAAGTTTTTATTATATATGGTTCGTATACCTAAAAAGAATATCTAAAACAAAAGGCAAAGTATATCGTAGACAAAAGGTGGGTGCAAAAAGCTGACGACGATGAGAATTGTTTAAAACGAGAAATTACGTACTTTTTGTCAGACTTCCCCATATGTATGTGTGATACCTGGGTATGTGTTGTGTAAGTAATTTGATCGTGCTAAAAATGCGGGCGCGAGAAGGCGCGCATGGCACCGGTGTAAACAAAGCAATGCCGCACCGACCTTCCCGAAGGTTTGCTTTTCGCGCATGCTTTATACCGTGCTTGTACAGACAATGACATCTTGGTTTAGAACGTCGTTTTTATTAGTATTTACTTAATATTCCTATTTCGCTAAAAAACATGGTATTATTTATTATGATACAAACCAGCAGGCCGCTTGGCAACTTACACACTAAGCTTCCCACGGCTAAGGTGCTGGGCTAAAATTATCCGGCTTGGGATGCAAACTTATGAAGGGAGGGTAAGACAGGTAGGTACTTACCTACCTGTCTTACCCTCCCTTCATAAGTTATAATCCCATATATCACAACAAATTTTTTGGTAACCCTAATTTAGTAATATTATAAACGCAAAAGTGAGTTTGTATGTTATGCTTCCACGCCCTTTTATTGAACCAATCTTCTGAATTTTTGCTTACAAATAGTTAAAAGTAATGAGATGGTCAAAGGATACCTTTTATCCCGGAAAAAAAAACTGTTTCCGAGGAAAATTCACGTGGGCGAAGCAACGGGCAAAGGTTATAAATTCATAATATTTGGTTGGTGTTTGGTACATATTTTTAATTGTAGAAATAATGTTATTCTACTCAATCATAAAAGTAAAGCGTTATCGAAGGTATACCTACTTACAACATCAAACAGTCCAATGCAGGTCCATTAATTTGATATTGAAGTGAACTTACGAACTAATAGAAAAGGAATGCACCTATCCAGTTTGCATAGGAACACAGTATAAATTACGATTGTGCTCCATTCTGTGGTCATTTCTATGAGAATTTACGTAAGAAAATATTATTGAAATGAAATGAATGCTAAATGTGTAAGTTACCGGTACCAGGGCACGGTTGGCACCTCGCGAGGTTGAAGAGGAGGCACGGTAATAACGTTACCGAAAATGACCTTCGACCTTGTTTATATCCATGTGTCACGAAAAATGCCAACATTTACGTAGAACGTCGACGTTTTTGCGATGTATTTTGATATTTTAATTTTAAGGACGATCCTACATTCTATTTGTCCGCTAATTTCAAATAAATTGTAAATATGCATGCCTAAACGGATTAAACATACATACTACTGAATAAATGCGGACCCTGGGATCCGTAGCAATCTGGTACAGATGCAACCGGGAAAACTAAAATTGAAGAATAAGTTTTTTTTCTGCGGGACATAAATAGTAGTCTTCCCCACAGATGTTTCCCATAAGTTTCCGTGATCTTATTTATATTTAATAGATTCCACAACTGCTTCTGTGGTCCAGTATGCCTGTAGACTAGACAAAGTACCCACGACCCTCGGGTCTACAGGCAACCGCAGAGGCAGTTCTCAACTTCACACATGACAGATTTCTCGAAATTCCCAACGAGATAAAACTTTTGAAAAAGCTAGTATGATTACGTTAGGTACTTACTTATCACATAATTCGGTGAAATCGTGTTCGCACCAGGCGTAGTCCGCTCGATATAAAGAATTTTGGGTCTGTCTGGCTTTTACCAATGTTGAAAAGTTACTTGATTTTATTGTAATTGAACTAACTAATGTAATTCCTTTAAGATAATTGATTAACATTTTTTTAGATTATTGTTAAGCAGTTACATACCTCAATGTTTTTGTATTTTACTTCTTGACACTGCGTAGCTTTGACGTACACTAACAATTTTTCACAAAAAGTTTATATAGGTATATCCATATACATATAATTAATTTAATAACAAACGACTTGTCTGGCTGGACACTTATTTGCTTTTATTATTACTTGCTAAAGAATTGCTAAGGAATTCATAATATGAATTCGATTCGATGAATTTCTCAAAGTGGCGTTTTTAGACCCACAGGAAGATTGGTTTAGTAGATAGCTAGGTCTTTTGAAGAGGTAACAAACAAAAAAAAATATACAAATTCACTTTCGCATTTGTAATACCTACCTATTAGTAAGGATTGTGGTATGTTAATGTGAGTTATGAATCTAATATTTCTTTCTAAGTGTCTCTTCGTCGTCTACTAAAAAATATTAGAAATTTAAGGACTTTTGAGGATTATGAATTTTTTCAAAATTTTAGGCTCAGTAGTTTCGGAGATCAGGGTGGGGGGTATTCATTTTTTTATTATTTTTATTTACCTTTTTTGTACAAAATAAAAAATGTAAAGCACAATAGGCGGACTTTTTGCTAAAAGCATTTCGTCTTCTATCTTTATGTGTCTGACTCCGAGATGTAGACCACACCCAGTGTCTGACTCCGACATGTGAACCACACCCAGTATTTGACATCGAGATGAAGACCACACCCAGAGTTTGATACAAGGATGTAGACCACACCCAATGTCTTAACTCCGAGATGTGGGTCAAAGAGTATGTAATCACTGATGTGGACCACACCCAGTATTGACATCGAGATGTACACCATACCCAGTATTGACATCGAGATGTAGACCACACCCAGTATTGACATAGAGATGTAGACCACACCTAGTATTGACATCGAGATGTAGACCACACCCAGTGTCTAACTCCGATATGTAGACCACACCCAGTATTGACATCGAGATGTAGACCACACCCAGTGTCTGACTCCGATATGTGAACCACACTCAGTATTTGATACAGAGATGTAGACCACACCCAGTGTCTGACTTCGAGATTTGGACCACAACCCAGTATTTGACGTCGAACTGTATACCACACCCAGTATTTGATACAGAGATGTAGACCACGCCCAGTGTCTGACTCCGAACTGTGGACCACACCCAGTGTTTGATACAGAGAAATAGACCACACCCAGTGTCTGACTTCGAGATCTGGACCACACCCAGTATTTGACGTCGAACTGTAGACCACACCCAGTGTTTGATACAGAGATGTAGACCACACCCAGTGTTTGATACAGAGAGGTAGGGTCACGAAGCAATTGCTTCGTGGGTAGGGTAGACCACACCCAGTAACGACATCTTTTGTGTAATCCATAAACTTCACCAATTTTAATTTAATGGCTGCCATTGTAATTAAATACTAGTTTATGCAAGCTTGCTATGATAGATGGCGCTGTTTATAGTAAAATAAAATAATATTAAGGTAATAATATAGATTATTTAAATATATTTGATTATTTTAATAAAAATTAATATTAGTAATATTTATTCTGCTACGTAATATATTGAACACCCTTACCTAAATTACAAGTACGTGCGAGTTGTTGGAGGGAAAGTAAACTGTCGCTATGTCGGCGCTGTATTTAATTTCCAAAACTTAGGTTTTTTCGACTATTTGTGCTTAATATTGGTGGATTATTATTCGCAAAGTGTTCGTGAACAAGCGTGAGTGTTAGGAAGTGATACAGTGTCGATTACGTGACTTTTATCTTTGTCACCAAAATCTCCTTATAGCTAAGTGAAATTTTTCCACCGGTTGACTTAGCCATCTGACTGACTAGATTTACTCACTTGACTAGGTTAGACTACTGACTTGACTTGACTAAAGTAGGACTGAAGAAGATTAATAAATTGAAAGAAGGCCTTAAAGGACTAGTTTCCATGGCCGTAAAAAGTATTTAAAAAAAAACAAGTACGTGCATAATGTCATGTGTCAAGTTGTCAAATCTTCTACTAAATAAATTATTGGAGGTGGGGTACAATACAAAGAAAGAGTATGTAATCACTATGTTTATACTGGTGTGGGGTGAAAAGATTATTATATATTTTAACCTATGCCATTCTATTGTAACGAAACAAAATAACATTGCAACGACTCTTCATAATATAGGCTAAAGTGCTAACTAAAAAATATTCTTTGTTTTGTTTACATAATTCTAACCTCAACACGACATTGTTTATTTCGTTTTAGAAAATGATACACAAGTGGTGGCATAGATTTGTTCGGCGAAGAACTAAGCCCATACCTGAAGAACAAGCTATTATATGGAAACGCCGTCTTAGCATAGCATATGGACTGTTTGCCTGGAACGCATTCGGCTTGGTTGTGTACAGTGCTTACCAAGGCAAAGCTGACTGGGCTCATTACTATGGACTCAAAACAGATGAAGAAAAATCCATGCCACCAGGTGACAACATGAAACATCTTAAAAAGTTTACAAGCATAGATTAGTGCCATCATATGCGAACATTGTTACTCCATATTATTTTTTTATAATTAAGATTTTCTAATGTTGCCTCTGGTAGCTGAAGGATTACTTTCACTAATTATTTTCTCTTTTTATTGCAGGTCAAGCTTGGGCCCAAACACTAGGAATAAAAAATGCAAAGGTATACAGGATTTCCGGCTTCAAAAAAGTTGATGAATATGATATAGTAGACGGAGAAACTGTTTTCAGTAACAGCAATGAGAGTAAAACTAGTGATGAGGAAAACCTGCAAGAATGATACTCATATTGGATTTTATAGTTCAGACACACATCTAGGCACCACAACAGATTGTTTTTAATGAAGTTTTTTTTTTTATCTTTGTTTCATTGCCCAAACCTGTTCTGATTTATGGTGTTTTATAGGAAACTAGCGACCCGCCCTGGCTTCGCATGGGCATAAAAACCTTTCTCTTTAATCACTCATCTATTTAAAAGAACCACATCAAAATCCGTTGCATAGTTTTAAACATTTAAGCATACAAAGGGACATAGGGACAGAGAAAGTGACTATTTTATACTATGTAGTGATAGTGATGATGCAACACAACTTTATCAAAGGCAGATCTTCAAAGATCATCTGCTTGGGTACCTCATTTTCTCCTATTTCTGGCAACAAGCAGCAGTGCTTGTATTGTTGACGTTCAGGCTTGAAGGTGGTGAGATTATAAGGTGCTGTGGCGCAGCATTTAATCACAGAATTAGTAATAGTACTAGGATTTAATGATAGATTAAAGGATGTGGCACAAGTTGGCGAAGCACACACTTAATGTATCACAAGCATCTTTCGCAGGCCGTATGCCACAGAATTAGTAATAGTACCATAAATAAATAAGTACTAATGATAATGCTTTACTGCAAAATGAATATTTATTATTTGCTTTACTGACAACACAGGTATATTAAAAAAAACAGTACACAGTCAACAACTAATGTTGATCTATACCAGATCAAGGTTAAAGATTATTCTGTTAGCAATAGATGGCAGTCTTTGAGTCGTTTGTCTGCCTTTAGGTAGCCTGAAAAATCTGACTGTTGGCCAGTAACACACCCGGACCATGTTCCTATTGGTCTGATTTCCCTGTAAAATGGACTACAGACGTAAATATCTAGTACTAGCTACTCAATCATGGTCCTGATTTGGCCAACTCAGGATCATGATTGAGTAGCATACACTGAGCTTCAAGCGTAAACGGAAAATGCAATAACACTCAGACAAAGAATTATGCTTAGTGCTTACATAAAACAAAGTTGATTTGTATAAATAATTTTATTGTTACAATTAAATTAAGGCACAATGTTCGACATAAATATTCATTCAATATGTAATAGTAAAAAATATATTTATTTCATTCTTATGAAAATATTAAAAAAAAAGAATTATTATGGCTAATTGGAGAACTCTTATATTAAAAATGTTTACATGATTCAATATGTAAATTAGCTTAAATTATTTTCTTCCCTGGCCAGGCTATCAAAAAAAAACTTATTCCAGCAGCGATCGGTAATGAATATTCCTGGCGCATTTCTTAAGTTTTGAAAAAAGATATAGTGGCAAGCGCAAGCATTATAAAAGCCAGCCGAAATAGAGTAATAATGTTCTTTCCTTTCCATTCCATTCCTCGTTTATTTAAAAAAGATTGCTTTGCCTCGTCCTTTTAAAACTGCTTTATTTCAGGCCTCGACAGTAATGTACAAATAATTTGATCAAATTGGATTCCTTTAAAATATTCATAAATTACATTAACATTACATTATTATATGTCATACATAAGACTTAAAAATCTATCTTATATCACAGCTCAATAAGGCAAATGATTTTATCAGTCTACTTCAGCAGTTATTATGTGCACGATACGTTACAGCGGCATGCCGCCTTCTTTCAATTTCTTGTAATAATGCGGATCTGAAAAACAAAATTATTAGAATCTATACTATATTATTATAAAGCTGAAGAGTTTTTTTGTTTGTTTGTTTGAACCCTTATAACTTGAAAACTACTGGTCGGATTTGCATAATTATTTTTGTATATGAAAGCCTGGTTCTAGGGGAAGGTTATAGGCTATAGTACATACACACTTATTTCGAGTGAAACCGCGGGGAACAGCTAGTACAGTATAAAGGAATGCGTGTATGGTAATGGGATCGAGTTAGTATTAGATCTACATATAATATAATTCCAACAAGCTAGGCTGATATCTGTAAATCATAGATATTGAAGAAAAAAATTTAGGGACTGGTTATAGCAACAGAAGTCAAAATATATAACATTTTTTCGAAGTTTTGTCTAACCTAGTGTCACATGCACAGTGCACTCACCTATACTGTTCATACTTCATGACGATCAGCTGCAGCTCCTGCTTGTAGAGCCTCGTCAACATGTCGGAGTAGCAGTCCAGCTCGCTCAGCCGGAACATGTTCCAGCGCAGCTTGTGGTCAAGCTCTTGGTCAGCTGTAATAATATTTTATTACACATTTTAAAACATGTGACAATAAGACTTCCTTCATAAGCTCGCCACACACCGACAGCGAACTTAAAGCGGTACCGGTAGTTGTCCAATTTAGGCGGACGAGGAGGATTATCGGAGGAGATTCATCTCACTCCATTTGGTATCACTAAATGGAAGCATAAATTGTTATTTCCATAAAGTACTTTCCTGTTTTGTGTTTCTGTGGTAAATAAAGCTTTTATTTATTCTTTTTTTTTTTCTTTATTTATTTTTTTTTTTTTTTATTTATTATTGCTGCCTTCTTACAATAATACTTGCATTGATTTTAGAGTAAGACACACAATGCAGGCACAGCAGCGAGTGAGCATCCTCAAGTACTCACAAACGCTTAGGTTACGAAAGGTAACCATATGCCCATTCCACGAGGGTCGTGTGTTTTACAAGCTAGTTGTTTCATGTAGTTACCTTTAAAGTAAACGGACAGCCAATGTGGGATCTCCTCCATTAGACAGGGCGGCACCAGCGTGGGCACGTACGGGCTCACCACGTAGCAGCCGCCCACTAGGCACGGGTGCGCGTACGTCGTTTGGTGAGTTATTTCACTGTTACAATTTTAAAATAATAATCATCTTAAATAAAAATATCACATAATTTGAAATTAGCAGATACCTACTTTTATAACGTACAAAGCTTACAGGAATACCTATGGATTAAAATTTATTGTCTAAGGTCTAACTAAACGGAGAGAAGTGTTCATACTTGAGTTGATCTGTGGGTTTAAACAACTCACCGGTAGATATTTCACACACAGGCGCGTTTTTTAGTCTCACAGATACCGAACGAGAAAGAGACAGAATCCATTTCGCCCTGTTCTATATCTACTGATGTAACTTAATTATCAATACTTTTACATATTATCTATACTAATACTATAAAGAGGAAAGATTAATATTTTCGTGTGTATGTCTATGTTTGTAATGAATAAACTCAAAAACTACTGTGCCGATTTCAAAAATTCTTTCACCATTGGAAAGCTACATTCACCCTGAGTGACACATAAGGCTATGTAAGTATATACAACTGACGAAGCCGGGGTGGACTGCCAGTGTATAATAAAGAGCACTAATTTTGTGATACAATATGCCACTTTTTCCATCTATAATTAAGTAACAGTTATTTAAAAATAGCCTACTTGAAATAGTAAACTCCATGGTGCGGGGTGGACACCCGCTGCCAGGGGCGGGGCACGCTCTCGAGCGGGTGCGTCCAGTGCGTGGTCTGCGTGTTGTGGTCCATGTAGTAGCGGCGGCCGCGCAGCGTGCGGTCCTCCGACCACCCAGGCGGCAGCGGCAAGTCGCACTCTTCGGACGCTATTGATACATAGCGTTGTTATATTATTGCTACTATTTATACTAATACTAGTTTTCGCTAGGCGGCTTCGCCCGTGTTATTTTCCCACGTGAACATTTTTCCGGGATGAAAGGTAAAATATGTCCTTCTCAATACTCCTAGCTATGTGTATGCGAAATTTCAGGAAGATTGGTTCAGTAGTTAGGGCGTGAAGAGGTAACAAACAAACAAATATACAAACTTACTTTCGCATTTATAATATAAGTTGGGATTAAAGCAAAAAATATAAAGCGTATATATAAGAGGAATCACTTCAGAGGCCGAGAGACGGTTCCGAAAATCTCTGACAGCAGGGAGTGCATGGTTGATTAACGGCGCGTGTCACCTACACGAAATGATGATGATTAGATAGATAGATTAGATATTAAAGCCGAGGTAGGATTAGAAAAAATATTTCTGCACTAGCTGTTCCCCGCGGCTTCGCCCCGCTTGGGACTCGGTTATATCGCGCCCAAAAGTAGCCTATGTTTGACCTCAGGTCGTTAACTACATCCCTAACAAATTTCATCACAATCGGTCCAGCAGTTTAGCCGTGAAGAGGTGACAGACAGACAGACTTTCGCATTTATAATATTAGTATGGAATTAGTATGGATGGATTGTGATAGCGGATTCTTGCGGAAGACTATATACTTACTACTAGTTCTCAAGTTATAAGCACTTAAACCAACAAACATTTCAGCTATATTATATTAGAATATTCCTGGCTTTGGATGGTACGTTAAGCTGTTGGTTTCCTGGATAGTTGACCACTGCCTGATGTTCGTTAAAGAAACCACGGCAAAAGCTGAGAGGCAGTTTCTAAAAACTGACACAAGGTCCAATGGCCTTGTAAGCCACTCGATATAAATAAAAAAACTCGGGACCAACGGTTAACGTGCCTCGAAAGCAGGGAATCATCTTATTATCAGACAATCAGGTGGTTCATGTCTGGAATGTTCTAACCAAACTGGAAACAACTAAACAAACTCTGCTCCCCATGATAATTGAACCCATGTCCTGTGGTTAAGGCCTGTTAGACGTAGGTACGTCTAACAGGCCTTAACCACAGGACCACGGAGGCAGTTTATAAATATAAATTATACTTACAAAAAATCAGGTTTGAATATAGAATCTAAGTAATGTTTTAAAACTACGCCAATCTATTGATAGAAATTGCGGACAAAAATAAACATAGCACAAATCGTAATAATAATGTATTTGATATTATGAGATGGCCGCATTCCAAACGGGATCTGCAGCCAACATGTCTGTTAAATGTTGTAAATATGTGCTGCTGTACTGTTTTACAAGTATCACGAATTGTATCACGAAATTATAACAATACTAGCGGCCGCCCGAGGCTTTCGTTACCGTGTTAATTTCAAGAAATCCGTTCTTACATGATGAATTGATGATAGACTATGGTGATGGTGCATGCATTGCATTACTGGGCATATAATGATTACCTGATTATCTGACTAAGATGATTCAGTGCTTCCGAAGGCACGTTAAGCCGTTCGACCCGGTTGCCATGCTGGTCGTTAAAGGAACCACGACAGAGGCCTGACATCAGGGTGTGCATGGTCGATTGACCGTAACACCTACACGAAATGAATGAATGAACATAAAAATATGCATGCAAGCAAATACTGAATATTTATTTACCTTGATTACTGGAGATGATGCTGCTTCCATGAGGTTCACTAGGGTAAGGAAGAGCAGGTGTACTAACGTAATTTGAATATATCGGAGATGACTGACTGCCTGTGGTGTATGCTGTAAAAGGAAATATAAAATGTAGTATCTATAACTAATAGAATTGATTTACCTGTCGATATCTCAAATCATATAATACAACAAAGGAACCTGTTGTCGTAACACTGTCTAAACAAAAAAAGAGACTTACAATCAGTGCAAGTGTGAAGTCGTATAGAGTGAGGAGAGGGGGGATGAATCCGGGGCGTCAGACTGAGGTTGGAAGAAAGGCGCGGAATGCTCGACTCCCTGGAGCCGTACTGCTGGTGCTTCTGTTGCTGAACCTGATTAAATAAGTAAAACAATCAAGGCCGATTCAGTAGGTATTTAAAAAGGCATATGGCATTTAAGTCTTCTACATTCACATAAAGTACTATAAAGATACCAGAAGACAGGTGGCTTACCACCATCTCTTAAAACCATGAAAGATCCAGTGAGTAAGGGGGATGTCGCCTTACATCATGTATTGCGCTGTCTCGCTTACTGGATCTTGCATGGGTTTAAGAGACAGTAGTAACCCCCCAGGCCCCTTAAAATAAGGAACATATTAGAAGTTATATTAGAAAAAAAAGCGAGGAAGATATGTAGGGATAAGGCAAGTGGAAATACATGGTGTCCAATTAGTCCTGTGAGAAACAGGTATGTTCTGCAAGGACTTAGTACCACTTATTCCAGAGGATGAATATCAGGGTACAATTTGATTCCGACCCTAATTTAGTACAAGATAAATATTAATTTTAATTATGTGCTTTTTAAACAACATGGAATTTATGCGTGTGCGTGAATTATTGTTTTTAAATATAAAAATCAATGCCCAGATACCTGTTGCTGATTCTGATAGATAGGGTCTTCCTGTTGCTGCCTGAAGTACCTGTAGCTTGGCTGGCGGCTGAATGAGTCATCTATCTCATTCAGAGTTGAGTGAGAAGCCTTAAATAAATTAATATCCAATTAACCTGCTATAAAGTCTATATACTTTATTACAATTTCAATAGAAATCAATTTAAAAAAAAATTTGTTTTGTATTAATCTGCCCTGAGAGTAATCAAATAAACAGCAAACAACAGACACGAGGTAAAACCTTTGTCCAGCAGAGGGACACTCAATGCTAGAAAAAAAAAATTAACAAATAGAGATAGTCAAGCTGGAGTTGGATACTATCCCAGTTCACCTACTAAAAGAATTTTTCCCAAGTTTGCATGTGTGATAAATAATCAGATTACATACATAACATTATAAATAATAAAATAATTTTCTATTTACCACATTTGTATCAAGTAGGTACTGAGAATTGTAATAGCTTGAAGTACTGGCTGTATCGCTAGTTGTCAAGGCAGCTAATCTGCAAAAATAAGATTGGTTTGATAGTAAAAATACATTTCAAAGAATTGAAAATTAAGCAAAATGTTGATAGAAATAGTGAATGAAGTACCTAATAGCATTTGAGACTAGCAGCCAAACATAAGTATCATTAAAATTGTGACTACTTATAACTGTATACTGCAAATAAAAATCCCTGAACAATTTGAATACAGCAGGGCTAAACTAGGACTGCTAAATCAATTTAGTATAAGGAAACAATCTATGCATGTCTGTTAATTGCACTTTTATTTTAAAATCAATTTATTTACAAATTACAAACAAATAAGCACTAACAATGTGTCATATTTGGTGAGCCATATTCAAGTTATAAATAATTATTATATTTTGATAACAGATCAACAATAGTTCACATTAATTAGACCCTTTTTGCTCAACTACCAGCACATTTGACTAAAAATTTATCTAACCTATATAGATCAATAGCTGAAAACCTTACCTATGAGTCAAATTTGGGACGGATTCACTGGGAGTGTATTTTCCAGCATGTCCACTCATAGTTTGAGCTTTACCAAACTTGTTTTCATGACTTTGGGAACTACCTTCACTAACACCAAAGGGTTGGCTGCGAGGCCTTCTGTTGTGCCCAGTAGTCCACACATTAATGACTGTAATGAAATAAATGTATTTCAATTAGAAACTATAGAACACTCATTAATTAAGTAAACGATTGGTCACCTTCTAGGGTTCAACCTTACGCAGTTATTTAATAGCGCTGAAAATGTTAATAGACCAAACAAGGCGGTTGCATCATTAGCCATAAAATAATAAAGTATTAACAACATACTAGGTAAATCTGGAGGAGTATCTTTTTTAATATATTTTCCAACTACTCCTTCATTCACAGTCTTTTGACCTTTTCGTGAGATCATCTTTTTTAATTTAACCAGAGTATTTATGCACTACGTTGTATTTTACTTCGGCTCGGCAGTAAAGTTTAGCAAATAAGCAAACAGAATGAATGAAGAAAAAAAACAGTGTGTAATCCGTGTGATTATGTGATTATCCCCACAAACTAAATAGAGATACTAATTATCCCTGTAATCAAAAGGAACAATTTTTTTTGTTTTGTTTTATGGTTTGATTAACCACGAATTGTCAATGTCAATTTGACATTGACAAATAAAAATTTCTGTGTCGAAACATTGGGTCCATGGGGTCCTAGCTTCAAAAAGTTTTTTAAAGAGTTAGCTCCGAAGCTTGTTGACGCCGCAGGTGACAAGAGGGCTGGCTCATTCCTTGCACAGAGAATTGCAATTTCAATTCAGCGCGGGAATGCAGCCAGTGTTTTTGGTCACACATGCCTCACGGACACCACCTAATTTTAAATTTAGATTAGTTTTAGATTTATATTTATTTTAAGTTCTTTTTAAGTATAGTTTTTAAGGTTTATTTAATAAGTTTGTTATTTTTACTTGAATAAAATATCAAAAATTTCTTTTTTGAATCTGATTTAATGGCTCTGGTGGCTTACCACCATCTTTTAAAACCATGCAAGAACGATTGAGTAAGGGGGATGTCTCATTCAAAGAATTTATATACAACACTAGAATGCTTACGAATAACAATAATCGCAAAAAACAACATTCAAAATTAAACCTTATTACTCTACTGCAAAGTTAATTTTCCTTTAAAGCCTACATACAAATACCTAACGTTCCCGAAATAACACCTAAAGTTTGTAGGTGTCCCTTTTCCTCTTGAATATTATACAACTTACTAGAAAGAGATACCTACAAACTTTAGGTGTTATTTCGGGAACGGCTTTTGTCCTCCGTAAGCATTCTAGTGTTGTATATAAATTCTTTGGTCTCATTACATCTTGTATCGCGCTGTCTCGCTTACTCACTGGATCTTGCATGGTTTTAAGAGACGGTAGTAACCCCCCTGTGCTCGTATCCAGAGCCGTACAACCCGTTTCTAAATATGTTTTTTTATTTGTCATTATCAATGTCAATTCGCGGACAGATCTAAGGAGAGTAGAGATAGAGGAAGGGTAGAGTAGTTGAGAAAAGTGTGTAGTTAATTTAAATACCTTTTCCAGTTTTCATCAGGAAAGTTTAGTTTTATTTTATTGTAGCAGTGAGGTTAGAGGAAAATGTTTTATCTAATTGGTTTAGGTTTAGGGGATGCAAAAGATATAACTGTTAAAGGTTTAGAAATAGTTAGGAAATGTGATAAAGTTTATCTTGAGGCTTACACTTCAATACTCACAGTAGGAAAGGAAGCTTTGGTAAGTAGTATTTGGTTACTTGTCTGTCATGCATGAGTGTTTTAAGTATTTATTTTATTATACTGAATCGTAAATTGTATTTGGGGCTTAATTTGCAGGAAGTATTTTATGGTAGAACTTTAATAGTGGCAGATCGAGAACTATGTGAAAACAGTATAGATGACATACTGCAAGAAGCAAAGGAACAAGATATAGCTCTACTGGTTGTTGGAGATCCCCTGGGTGCAACCACCCACACTGATATGCTGCTGCGTGCACATCAGTTTGGAGTCAAAACACAGGTATGTGTAAAATCAACAATATTATAACACTTTCGCTAGCAGTAACGCCTTTCGACGTGTGTTAATATTTTTGAAAAATAGAGAATGAATTGTATGTCCTGTTATAATTAAACAATTTCCTGTTCATTCCTGCCCTAATTTAGTGTTGAATTTATTAAGAGATATTACAGTTAAAGTCAGAACCCTTGCCCGTGAAGCATGGTAGCAAGAACACTGGCTGCGTTCCCCCTCTGGATAGCTATGCTAATCCTTTGGGCGAAGAAGCAGCCAGCCCTCTTGTCACCAGCGGCGAAGATCAGTCACTGAGAGATATTTTTAAAAAGATCTCTTGCGCTAGGTCCCCAAGGTCAAAATGTTTCAACACCAAACGGCACAAATATGTAATCTTGGTTAAGAGAAGCATATTTGCGCTGCTTAGTGGCTTCAGCGCTTTCAGCTGCTGACCCAGCTGTCACGGAAGATCCCTTGAAATGGGAAGGCGCCAGTGTATCAACACATGTAGCATCCCAGACTAGGGCCTTTCCACAATCCCAAGGGATCAATGACGTACCATCAGGCCTCTTGCCATCATCACAAACTACACCTCGGGGTTCCAAAGTGCATAATAATAGTGCTACTTGCTTCCACTATTTAGTAAGAGTCAAATGTCTCTGGTTATAATATTTTAGGGTGAAATGATACAGTGGTGTGGATATCATATAGGTTGAGACAATGTCTACCCTGTCAGTTTAAGCACGGGTTTAAGCGTAGCTATTGTTTTTATTGCATACAAAACTATTTAAATCTGTTATTTTTAAGTGATATTAATCTAATTTAATTTTTGAATACCAACAACAACATTCCCCTTTACTCATATTTGTATTTTCTGACTTGATAATCTCCTTTTTAAACTCATTTAAATATGTTATTTTTAATTTCTAGATAGTGCACAATGCATCCATAATGAATGCAGTCAGTTGCTGTGGGCTCCAACTGTACAACTTTGGTGAAACTGTCTCTATTCCTTATTGGACAGAAAACTGGAAACCTGACAGTTTCTTTGACAAGATTATACAAAATTTTTCAAGGAATCTACATACCCTTTGTTTATTAGGTAGTTGAACTTTGTAACATACTATTACTAAAGGCATAGGAATTAAGGAACCCTGTAAAAGCATAGTTGTCTGATTCACATTAAGTTCCATTCAATTCACATTTGATCCCTGAATTGAAGACATGTATAGGTCTATTATGTCAATACCAATATATTAGTAATGTAGGAAAACTTGCTACAAATCTGATGAATTACTGATGTTGACACTTCAATGGCAGATTAAAAATGGGGATGTCGTCTAGTAATGCAGGAGTAAACGGAATTGGGCAGTTGATTACTGATTTAAGGCACTGCCATACAGTCTTGAGGCTGGAGTTTTTTCATCATCATCATCAAAGTTGTTAATCCTGACTGCATCCCAAGGCTAGCGACCAGGTACCATTACAATGCAGTTTTTTTCTTTCATGAATTACTACAAGATATTTTAAGATTCGGAGTTATTATTATGGCTGGCCACCTGGATGACGTTAGCCCTGCTTGGGTATGCTATAGGTGGTGAAATCCGCCACCAGTCTGACAGAAATACGATTGAATTAAGCAGTTTGTGTGTAATATTAAATGTTATTACTATAAAAGCAGATAATATTTCAGATATCAAAGTCAAAGAACCTACTGAAGAATCGTTGACAAAGAAAGTTCGACAGTATATGGATCCCAAATTCATGTCAGTCAAGGAGGCTGCCTCGCAACTAATGCAAATCATAGATAACAAGCCTGATACAGGTTGGTTATTCAACCTTATTGCAATTTATTAAATTTTTAACTTTTTAAAATTGTGGTCATTGAATAGAAGTTCTCGAATGACCAACTCGCATTTTAGCGCTTTGCGCGCACTCGCCCGGTCTACTGCATCTTGGTGTGTGAACGTTTTTGCACGCATGTCTACTACGAAATCTAGCCAGCTCTTTGTATGAATAAAAGAACGATCTAAAGTATGAATAAAAGAACCCCAAACACGGCGAGTACCGGCAATCAAGTATACAGCCCGCTTAAGGGCACGGCGCGCGGCGGCGGTGAAATATATGGGTGAATAACTTGAGAAATATAGTGTTTACAACATGGGAGATTGTAGTCACTGCCTGCTGCTATGAGAAACTCGATAGGTACCGATCATGCGTGTCAGGCAGCGGCTAGTACGGCTGGTCTTTTATTGGTCGCCATTAGTGGTATTTGTGTCTTAAGCAACATGGAGCAGTGTTTCTGTAGGAACATTAAGCCGTAGTCTTGGCTGTTCATGTTCCTATTGTCAAAGGATACCTAATAATACTAATTAATTGGTCAAGTTGTTATGGAGGTCAGACATGGCAGTAGTTTCGTTGTGATAAACCAGTACCACTATATCTCATGATACACTAAATGCTACTGGGAAACAAACTCGCATATGACACCAATGCTAGAACTAACACCTGCTTTCGTTCGTCCGATCTTGTGTGAAAAGATTAATTATTTTAAAGGGATCAACAAGGACAGCCTGTGTGTGGGGCTATCGCGAGTGGGCGCGCCGGAGCAGACGATCGCGGTGCGCTCGCTGGCCGCCATGCGACACTGCGACCTCGGTCCGCCGCTGCACAGCCTCGTCATACCCGCTCCCGATCTACATCCGCTCGAGCACGACTACCTAGCGCAATTCAGATAACGCCAATGTTCTCAACATATTATGTAAATAACAATAAACGTTTCATAAGTATGTAATTAATATATTTTTATTATTTACAATCGTAATAATTAAAAAAACATGATAACATGATGAACATGATTTGAGCTGCTACCTTGAGAAATAACATTCAAACCTATTGATGGTCCACAAAGCTACCACAAAATACTACAACATAAAATATCTTTTATCGATTGAATTATAAATGTTAAAAGGTACATTCATTATTATTTGGTCTAAGTTCCACAAATATAAATAATGAAGATTATTAATATAATAATATTTTACAAATAACGGAATGTAGAGATACCAAAGTGAATACACAATAGATCAATGGTATGCTTACATCAAACAAGTCTAGACAAAACTTGAAAATGGTGGGTCACATTATAATAATTAAACGTTAAAAAGAGGCATTACTTATATAATTATGAAATTTTACACTATATAACACTAGGATATTTTCTTAATTATACAGTCTTTAGACTTAGTTTGTAGGGATACACATAATTTTAATAGCGATATAATAATAGAATTTTATAAAACTCGTGCGTCCTATTTTTCGAGTGAGATTACAAAATGGTGAATTATATAAATAGACATCGATTTAGTACAAGAATCAGCGGTCAAAAATATGAATTTAAACGGCCGACACTTGTTGTTCATCGTCGTCCTCGTCGTCGGGCGCGTAGTCGTAGTGCCTGGTGACGCCCTCGTGCGAGTGTGCGCGGCTCAGGCGTTCGAGGCGCGCCACCTGCGCCGCTAGCGAGTACGGCTGCGCCAGCTGCGGCAGCCGCGGCGGCGGCACGGGCCGCGCGCACGAGCCGTGCCCGCTGTCGCTGGACGTGGCCGAGCCCGTCTTGCGCAGCGGCAGGTTCACCAGCGAGGTCACGCTGCTGCTCTCGGCCGACAGGTCGACCGGCAGCGGCGTGGGCGTGTCGGAGTGCGAGCGCTCGTGCGCGGCGCGCGGCGGGCAGCAGGCGACGGGCGCGGGGCCGTCGCGCCGCAGCGAGCACGGCGACGGGCCCGGCGGCGGCGGCCGCGGCTGGTGCGGCCGCGTCTTGGCGGGCTCCGACAGCGCCAGCAGCTTCCGCACCGCTTGGGGAGACGCCGCTCCGAACTTGTTTCCGGCGAAACTCTTTTTGCTCTCGCTGGCGGACGACGCGCTGCTGGTCGTAGACAAAGAGGGTGAAGGGTGTCGGCGGCGAGGCATCACGGGGACCGGCCCTGTACCCTCGCATTCTACGGACAGCGCATGAAGACGATCTTCATCGGTCTCTACATGCATGCTGTTTAAATAAGCTTTGACTCTCCTGACCATTTGGGCCTCTTCAAACATTTTTTTAGGATTTGGAACATTTGAAGATTTCTTTCTTCTTTTAACTGTAACCTGACCTTGCTGTACTCCACCAGTAGTCAGTTGATTCAGAGCCATCATTGCAGTAGAAGGTGGCTGTTTACCTAATTCCAGTAGTGTGAGGAGATCATATGGAGAGCTACACATGTTGGTGAGTGTCCGGACTTCCTTTGCGATCATCCTTAATTTTTCAAAGTTTACCATCCCTTCAACTTTAGTGTCATTACCAAGATGAATAAATGTAAGATCTTTTTTTACTACAGGATAAAATGGAATCACTGGTGACCTTCCTTGTTCTGATGTCACCAGCTGTCTGTACTTGGACATATTTCTTGAAGGATCCATCAGCATTTGCAAATCCGTGAACAATTTGTAGTATTTGGTCGGCAATTTATCCCAAGTCATTCTCAATCTAGAAACAGCTCCATGACCTAGCCCTGATATAATTGCAAACATTGAATTGAAGTTTTTACATTCTTTGCAATGACGGGCGACTTTGATGAACTGTTTGATGATTTTCGAACGGCGAACTATATTTTGTTCATTGACAACTTCAGTTACGACCCAAAACATTTCCTTGTTTACAAGTTCAGCAAATTGAGATAACATTGGTGTGCCATATCTACTTTTTAACTCAAATAAATCATCAACATATTCAGTACTTTCAATTTGCCGAAAGATGCAAAAATCCTGTAAAGTTAATTGTACTGCTACTTCCACAGCATTCAACTGCAAAAAATGTACTACACTCTCCCTAAGGAGTTCTGGAGCCATTTCATCAGGTACTAGAGTTTCACTAACCCCATTCGTTTTCAAATAGTAACGAGAACTGAGGCCAATCCGTTCAGCTAGATTTTGCAGCTGATCTGGTAAACGGTGCTGTTTAATGATACTACCTTGTGCAACAGACACCTCACATAATGAAAAATTGGAGCTGGGATCTGTAATTCCAAACTCCTGCAATGTTAACATCACCACCTCTCTAGCAGTTGTTTCTTTATGTACTAACAGGTACTTACAAGTCTGATCACCTCTGTATACCTTTAATACATGTTCAGGATAGTCTGATGACTGATATTCATCGTAACAGATTGATATCAAGTCAGGGTTACTATGAGAATTATAAAATGAAGTGCTACTATTTGTTTTGCTCAAAGATTCTGAATTTGAGAGAATACTATCATCGGTATGTAAGCCATCAGTTATAGTGTTCTTAGGTAAAATGTTCATTTTCATTAAAGCTTTCTGTAGTCTCCTCTTAGGTCCAAGTGTCATGAAGCCTTTTTGTGGTTCTTTTTTTATGCTAAGTTGTTGAGGTTTTTTGGTGGGTGATTGGAAAATTTGATGTGAGAGCATGATTGGTTCATCACTTAACAATTCAGCTGTAGATAATCGAGCCCTAGGGTCCATTTGCCAGCGTACCATATTTGTGCACCCTCTTTGTCTTGGAGAGTTTTCAGGCATCAATAACATTTGCTTAAAAGCCAATAAATTACTTTTGACAGTAATGCTCAAATGAGTAGAACCTTTAATAATTTCCATTGCTTTTGCACCACTGACATGTTGGAAAGACTGCCCATTAACTTCTATGACTTGATCACCTCTTTTTAATCCTACCTCTTCTGCTTTAGAATGTTTTTCAACTTTCAAAATAAAAATCCCATAGCCTTTCTCATAACCTCCCAGAATAGTGAAGTTTAGAGGTTCATCCCTGGATGGACGTGACAATGTGACACTCCTAGTTCTTGCTTTAGCAGAGCAAGCAATGTTTAATAGCCTCAGTTGACTTTCCATTTTCTCATGTTCCAAAGCATTTTCAAAATTTTCAAGGAACTCCATCATGTTGGGATCTGTTTCAAAATCTGTAAAATGGTTATTTACCCAAAGCAATATTACTCGAGTGACTTTGTCACGGATTGAAGGTTCTGAGAACCAGGCAAGAAGTTGTTTCGCCACAACTAGAGGACTTTCTATAAATGTTCTATGTGTCAGTAAGAAGTCTTCTACATATGTGGAATCACGAGCATTGTCTTCAATAAGTTGTTGCATTAGTTGTTCAGGTGTGCCTCTGATTACAACATGCCCTTGCTGGTGACCAGAGTCACCTGTCAAACCCCTGTACTCTGTTACCAATACAACATTACCAAGATCATTTTCGTGACGTTTTATGTTTTCTTCTCCTTGATGTAATATACGATAATAGTCAGTCTGTGTTATACAAACAAACTGACAGTCATCACACCTAGTGGTCATAATGCCTCTGTGATACAGTTTTTCGAGAGTTGCTTCTGCCATTCCAAAACTATCTCCAACATTGAGATATTCTATATCTCCATTTGAGTGTTCTATGCCCACCTGACCATTAATGAGCACAGACCACGAGTCATGTTCCTCACCATCATTCATAACAATAGTCCCCGCTTTTTCAACAACAGCAAAAACCATGACAGCACATAATGCTCTTCTCACTGTCAGGGTCATGTTTGTGAAAGCTTTGAGGTGCTGAGTGAACTCTAAGAGTATCTCCACGTCTTCATCAGTTCGTTCGTTGGGATCTTTCTCCAGGCATTCTCTGACAGCATCTCGAACAGTGAGGCTGTCCATACTCTCTTCCAAGTCTTCTTCCTCATCAGAGTCCACAATGGACTCCAAGAGCCCAGAAAGATCTACCTCCATATCCATGTCAAGGGAACTGTGAACTGAAGTCATGGTGTCACTGCCACTGTAGGCAGAGCTGGTATCACTTGCGTTAGAGCACTTTAATGTGTGTGGGTACAGCTCTGGACTGTGACGGCCACCGCGCCCACCTCTCAACATTGTGAAGATTCAAATATTCTTTGTCCAACTTCCACCTCCTAAAACAATTTATAAACATAATTATGAACTAGATCATACAGCAGACAATGTTATGATCAACAATGTTTGAATTTGAAAGAATAATGTACTACTATTTTGGATAATAGGTATAACATAAATATATTAAGGGAAAATTAGCAGTGTAACAGATAGAATAAAATATCCCTTTCATGATTCATGCATGTCATATGAAGAGACTATGCACTGTAGCAATCTTACAAGTTGGTGTGATTCTCATGGACTGAAACTGTACTGCATATTAATCAACGTGATCCAGCCAAAGAAAGCTAGAAGCTAGAGTAGTAGAGGTAGTTTTGAACTAGTCGTATATTAACGTAGAAACTAGATGTATGAAACCTTTTAAGAGATGCGAATTTATAGTAGTTTTAGGTATTGCTTTACAGTTAACAAATTAAGAAATTCCAACTGTGCACTTATTACTACTTTCTTCACAGCATCTACGCAAGTACCTACACAAATTATGACAGTGCACCTGCAGATTCTTAGAACCATTACATCATAATTTATTGTTATTTTAACTAAACAACAAAAGACAAGTAGTATAAACAGTAAATAATCAAAATATTTGGTAACCTTCACAATTTCTATTTATTTTGCATTCATGGCGGAACTGTCAATGCTTCCATGTTGCTTTCTAAATCACTATTTAGTTTCCTCTTAGCTCAGTTAATTCTGCCACAATGGTAACAACACAACGCACAAAATCACGAGCTATGCACACAATTCATTCCAGATTATAAATTCACAGTATTTCATTGTTTAAATTTGTATTAGAAATATGCCAAAAAATCACTAGAAAGCGACTTTCTCAAAAAAAGCTAAAAGCCATAGACAAAAGATCAATTTTATAGACAATGATCATAGATATTATTATTTTTTATAAACACGGCCCTGGAAACGAATCTTTTAAGTTCTTCAAGGGGGTTACCATCGTCACTAAAAACCCTAGACCAAGTGCCTTGCGCACCCTAGACGCAGATGCATGCATGATGGAAAACCATCAAACAAAGGGATGGTACTCGAAAGGTGAATTGAATCGACTGATGTAACATCTTGCTTAGGCACACATTACATGCTCATGCACGCATGATGATTTTCCATAAAACAAAGGGATGATACTAGAAAGATGAATTGAATCGACTGATTTCCAAATAAAAAATCATATTTTTTTTAGTTTAAGTCAAGAATTTTGCGATGATTTACGATGGAACAATTAAATCAACTGATTTCCAAACAAATCATCGCAAAATTCTTGATATTAATTAAAATAATTAGGATTTTTTTATTTGGAAATCAGTCGATTCAATTCATCTTTCAAGTACCATCCCTTTGATTGATGGAAAACCATCATGCGTGCATGAGCATGTAATGTGTGCCTTACACACTCGCTTCGGGCCTGCTAAAACAGGTGGCTTACCACCATCTCTTAAAACCATGCAAGATCCAGTGAGTGAGGGGGATGTCGCAATACATCTTGTATCGCGCTGTCTCGCTTACTTACTGGAACTTGCATGATTTAAAGAGATGGTAGTAACCCCCCTTCCCGCCAAAACCCTACGCACTTTTAGCCACGTTCACATTCTTACCATAGACATTATAATAAATCTTTGTGTGAACGAACCTAAACAGCAAACGGAAAACGTCCATTTTTTACTGTACCAATTAGAATAATAATTTTTATCTCTGCATTATTTTAGTCAAAGTTAAATCTTTTGAAATAAATATTAAAGTTACTTTTTAACATTTTATAAAAAAAATATTTATAATCTTTTTCTGTAAAAAAGTATTCGAAGTGGCTAAACTGAACATTTCTATCTCCATCTATTTTCAGAAATAGGTACTTTTCTACGAGTGTGCCCGGTGTGGCGTTTTCGAAGCAAAGCAGACATGTTAATCTTCTGTGACTTCTGCCTTCCACTTTTCGTGACACGCCTCTTAAAATAGAGTTAAATTTGTGAATCTTATTTGTTTCTTTTTGTTATTGTGTCATTTTAGTGATATTGATGTTCTAAAATTACGTAACTGTTGTGGAATCTGGAAGTGTTTAAAAGAATGGCCTGAGTGTGTCCACTCCATTACCGTCATGTATGACGAAGGAATGTTTGTTTAGGCTCTAAAATTGTGCTACGACCTTACGGGAAGTGCGCGTTCGTCTGGTGGATTGAGCCGGATCATGACTCTACCCGAATCAAAACAAGTATCACATTGATCGCTCTCGACGTATTGTCATTTGAGGACACTTTATTATTGTCAAAATGTCTTCGGGAACATTTGTGGACCGGATTGATCCTTTCGCCAAGCGATCATTGAAGAAAAAGACTAAGAAATCGCAAGGATCCTCTCGGTATCGCAACACGCAGGACGTGGAACTTCAGGCGCTGCCGCTTCTCAAAGGTAATATCATTCGTAGTAGTACTACAACACACCTATGCCCATATTTTCCTTTTGGAAAACGTTCTTCAATTTGTTTACTTTTAGTTATCAGCCAGAATTTGCTTCAGTCTTAATTTGCTAGTTCATTGACCTTGTGATATTGATAGCAGATTGGTGTTAACATTTGTGAATGATATGGTACCTACACTTTATTCCAATTGGTGTCTGTATCATATAGTATGACACAGTGATGTAAATATTTTTTCATATTATGTCTAAATTAGACAACATTGTGTTTATAAATGTCAATGATAAGTTGATAAATTTAAATGTTAAAAGAAAAATAATGAAAATCAAGTTGGTTCTAAAGGATCTTCTGTAAAATACCAACATTTTTTATCTAATAGTGTTTGTTTTTATGAGAAACAATTGATCATACATTAATGCAATTATGCTCTACACAACACTGCTGGTTAGAAATGTTTGATCATACTTGTACAATGGATCATCGTTTATTTTTTTAATTATTATAAAGCATTTTATTTTTTCTTCACAAATGTATACAAAAGTTCCATAGTTAGGTATTTATAGATGATCATAGGTAAGCAAACATCTATTGCTCTTATATCTTAGAATAATTTATTTAGGATAAATATATCTATTTTCTTCTACTCAGTTTAAATCTACTATACCAGCAAGGAATTAATGCCAATTAGTAGTATTCTTAAGTTATCCATGCTTTACTTGTCTCACACCATCAAAACCTTCATTAAACACCACCAATTAGGTACTTTAACCAAAAACTGTCAAATAATAGGTACCTCTATGACAAGCTTCAATATATCTTTGCAAGAGACCTATAGTAACATGCACAGACATCACAATAGGCAAGCAATCAATATAAACTTATTTGATTTCTATTTAGGAGTGGTTCAGATTCTGACGGCAAATGCTGTTGTGATACTATCAAATGCTTAATATTATCTACATTGACAATACTATTGTTTTTTTTTATTAATTTTTGTTTGATTAATTGATGTCACAACTGCCACTATTTATATATTAATTACTAGCTGTTGCCTATGTCTAGTGGAAATTATGGGATAAATAAAATATAGCCTATGTGTTGTAGTTGGGTCTGAGAAATCTCCATATCAAAATTTCAGCCAAATCGGTTCAGCAGTTTTCGTGTGAATGAGTAACAAACATCTATACATTCTTACAAACTATTGATTTATTATTAGTAGGATTTGTTACCTGCAGCTATGCCCGAACTGTGTTATATCATGCTTTAAATCAGCCTGTCTTTCTGTTTCTGAACTTTAATTTAACTACCCTATTTAACAGTTGTAGTATGGTTAGTACCATTTTAAAAGTACTGACTACTGATTGTAAACAGCTGTGGAGCTCAATAGCTTCGCGGAGTATTCATGGTCGCATTGATTGTATGTCACAAGCACAAGCATGACCTGACTGTGTTAGGCAGTTGCCCAATTAAGCTTAAATTTTGTCAGATAGTTAGTTTATCAGTAGGAAACATACTGGCATTTCATAAAGTGATAAATCAACAAATTCTTAATCCTGCTTATTTTTTGGTCACAAGATAACCCTTAACCTACGGCTTTGACCAATACAATTTTGTATTCCCTTATAAAATTACATGATGCACAGACATGATCCTTACGAACTGTGGGGGCAATAACAACAGATCTGAGAATGTCTTATGGCATTAACTCTCTATGGTATTTAAAAAAAAAATCTAAATCACAGGTTTCTTTGAAGCCTACAGCAGGCACCAGACTTTCCTAATACAGTTAGCATGACATATTACATGATATTTTGTTATCACATGTGAATATAAATACCTAGTTGGTTAAATTATTTAATTGCATTGCAGCCCCACAACAGATTTAAAAAAATACAGATTCTTAATTGCACTAGTAAAATCTATTAAAATTATAAATATGAAAGTGTGTCTTTGTATGTCTGTGGAAACACTAGCGTCAAAACAAATATATACTAAGATGCACAACTGATTATAATATATTGCAAGAGTTGCAATTATAACCCCCTAATTAAGAAACATTTGTTAAGCCCACTTGAGCTAAAGTGTGTTTCGTCTCGATCTTTCATGTGAAGTGTCGGTAACAGAGAACCAGACAAAACATATTTTAGTTAACATGGGCTTAGCATGTTTCTTAATAGGTGGGTATAAATAAAGAAAATTATGGTAATACCTACTTTAGTAATGATCATGGGACTTATTATTGGGAGTTATCGAAAAAATAATGATTGCAATAATAGGCCTCTACATATTGCTTATAGTATATCAAAGGTGATATATATATATACATGATCTAAGACTTATTTACTTTCTTGCATAAATATTATAAAAAACAATTTGCATACTACTACTACACAGGGGCAATTTATTTAGCAAGAAGTAGCTCTTTCTTAGAAGCTATGTATGACTAAATATTTACTATCAATTTTACCTGTAACTGCTATAACTGAAATATTTTTAATTTGTGTATTGTGTGATATCTGAGACACTAAAACCAGTCTCATTTTTTCCAAAGCAACATATACATACTTAAGTTCTAAAATATTTAAAAAATGTGTTACCTATACAAATTACCAATCAGATGATCTGGATTTCTATAAGAGTTTTTTTTTTATATATATATTACAGTCAAAACCACTTTTAACTGCAAGAATTAGGCAAAAGTATTTTTGACAGCTGCTTTTAGTTAAAAACATTTTTGACTGATTTTCACAGTCAGAAGTGTTTTTAACTAAGGATGTTGGTCAAAAGTATTTTTACCTAAAATATATGCATCAGTCAAAAATGATTTTAACTAATTTTTGCAGTCAAAAGTGGTTTTGGCTGGTTGTGAACTTTGACTGTAACATATAAACTACTAGCTGTTCCCCGCGGCTTTGCCCCGCGTGGGACTCGGTTATATCGCGCCCAAAAGTAGCCTATGTTTAACCTCAGTTTGTTAACTACATCCCTACCAAATTTCATCACAATCAGTTCAGCAGTTTAGCCGTGAAGAGGTGACAGACAGACAGACAGACTTTCGCATTTATAATATTAGTATGGATATTAGTATGGATTAGTATGGAAGTATGGGGAATGATGGGGAAAAGATAAGACAGTTTTACTGAGTCTGTGATTTTAATTTCTTAATTATGTTTAAATAAAGATTTATATTTGGGTCATTCCAGAAAAATCGGGCAACTTGATGTCCGAGGGCTTTCTCACTTTATATATTTACATTATACAGTTTTCAATATTACGTAACAATAGATCACATTGTGTTTTACTAGTAAGCCAAGTTTTGTTTTTAATAATAATATGAATAAATATCGAAATTATTTTGTTTATACCCAAAATGTCAATCCCTAGCAGTGTCCGAATTCCGAAATTTTGTGTTCGATGGTTTTTATTTCTGAAAATATTAAATATTGCCTACCATTTGTTCACAAGTTTTATAATTAATAATGTTTTTACAATTTAATTCTGCAAGAATTATGCGGTATAATCAAATAATTATATATTTTTTCTAAATTAGAATTATGTCCTCAACTTTTCTCGTCAATCCCTAGTCATTTTAAAATTAAAATTTCGCGCCTTCGTTTGAATGAAGCGGGAATGAGCGCTTGTCAGTTTAAAAGTACCACCACAATTTATCTGCGGGCAATACTCGCTTGGCAGCGGCCGTTTTGTAAAATAGTACAAACGCGGCGGTTGCTGTGCAAACACGTGCTTGTCCAGTGAGTTCATCAATCCCTAGGTGAGTAATTTTAATGGTTAACTATTGGATATTGTTATTGATTTATTATTATTTACAAGTGATTTATCGGATAATTGTAAAAGATCGTATTATGCGTGTTAAAAAAGCGATAATCGGCTTTTTATGTTTGATTTCATTCCAAATCGTCATTCCCTGAACCATCAGGCCCTAGCTGTCAAGAAACCTAGGGACTGACGGGAGTGGTGAGGGAATGATGTTAATTATGTTTTAGTATAAATATTCAACAAATTGTCATTCAATTTTAAAATTAATTAGTTATTATAAATTGCTAGTGTGTTTAAGAATATAAATATATAAATAAATTATGGCAAGGAAAGTAAAAATGGAACAAAAACGGTCATTTTATTTAATGCAGTATAAATAAAATTATACTTATTATTTTTAAATACATAAATCTAAATGGTAAATTTCCTTCTAGTTTTTTTCGTTAGAACTTAACTTACCTAAATTTAACAAAACCTAGGGCATTTTACAATTAATAATTACATGTATCTAATTTTGAATACATTTGTCTATTTTATAGCAATATGGCGTATAAAAAGAAGCCTAAGATGTCCAAAAATTCAGCAGCCGCAAAAGCACGTTTGGAAAAGATTAAAAGTGATCCAGTATTATAAGCAGAATACAAAAAGAAAGAAAGACTGAAGTATTTGAAAAAAAAGGAAAAGGGACAGAGAAAGTCTGTTCAGAATATGACACCACGTGAACAAAGAAAAATAAGAAGTGGAGACAGGCAGGCTCAGAAAAAAAAGACTGAAACAAAGGAGGATAAGAAATGAGGAATTATGAAGAAAATCAAATTTTATAAAAGATTTAAAAATTAAGCTTAGCTATCATAAGCCAACTAGCGCCACCAATCATTTTATTTCTTTTACTCTAAAATCAGGTCAAAATGAAAAGATCTAAGAAGGCAGGTTGCTAATAAATAACTTTTAGTATTTTTGGTATTACTTTTCATTAATTGATTCTCAGTACAAAGAAAAAATCTCAGTACTTACCGCCAAAAGTGGTGGCGTGGCATTATGATTTTTTTTCTGAATTAACCAAAGTTAAAATAATGAAAAATAATACCAAAAATATAAGAAGTTATTTACTAGCGACCTGCCTTCTTAGATTTTTTCATTTTGACCTGTTTTTAGAGTAAAAGAAATAAAATTATTGGTGGCTCTAGTTTGCTTATGAATTATGATAGCCGCTTAACACGAAGCAAAAGATATACAGAAGACTAAAAAAGAAAATTAAGATATCAAAGATTCTCACGCCTACAAGCAAATTTGAAACAATGGCAGAAGATCCTGATCAAAGGAGAGAGCTTGTCAAAAATTGTTTGGTGAAGTGTTGCAGAATCAAATTACAGAAAATATTTCAAAAATTAAATCTCATCAAGTGAGATCACAATTTAAATTTTGTCGGGTCTTAAGTCGAAAAATATAAAATTGGTTATTCAGTAGTAATAACTCTTTGTCACATAAAATGTTTCGAAGCAAAGGTTCTAAAAAATACATTAAAACCAAAAAAAAACTTGGTAATCCAAACTGTTCACAAATTGTATGAAGATGACAGTAATAGTCGCACTGCAGCGGGCATAAAATAGGGCATTACTTGCAATAAGAAAAAAAAACAGCAACGGTTTTTGTTAGACTCTTTAAAAGTTATAATAAATATATGATTCTAAATAAACACTTACTTATTTACTACCATATCGTCATAGTCCATCAGTCCCTAGGTATACCTATCAATCCCTAGATACCTTAATTTACAAAACACCAAATATTTCCTTAAATAGTGCATAAAGTGTCTGACCCTCTTAGGTGTGGTGTTATTAATGTATAACCCATCATATAATGTCAATAGACAATCTATAGCATCACAAAAGTGTTGCGGACAAAAATCTTTCGAAAATTGCCCGATTTTTCTGGAATGACCCATTTATATCAATGTGTCTACTAACTAATCCACCAAGTGTATTAAAGTCATAAATCCTAAAGTCCAGTTTGGCTTTGTAACAAAATTTTCTATTTTTTATTTATATTCTTGAACACTAGTAGTAAGCTTATGCCTGTGCATAAGTTTAGTTAAGTTTTTACAGGTCAAAGTCTGTTTGACCTAATGGGAAAAATGTGATGACATCTAAATATCTAGAACTGTTTTCTGATTTAATGAATAAATATCTGATAGAATTATCACTTATACGCCTTAACATATCACATAGTTAGTATTTGTATTTTCAGTTAATTATCTTAAAACACTAAGCCAAAGCTACACATCTTATGAGGCACATCATGAGCACATACCTAGAGGTTATAATATTCTGAACTAATTGACCATATATTTTGATTCTGTTATGTCATTAACAGTTTTTTTTAATGATTGTATTTAAAGATTAAAATTTGTTTCCAGATGTTCCAAGCAGTGAACAAGAGGAGCTGTTTATTCGCAAGCTACGACAGTGCTGCGTAGCTTTCGACTTTATGGATCCTGTCGCCGATCTAAAAGGGAAGGAGATCAAACGTGCCACGCTCAACGAGCTTGTAGAGTACATCACTGGAGGACGCGGAGTGCTCACTGAGCCTGTCTATCCAGAGATCATCAAAATGGTAAGTGGTCTTTTGCATTTATAAATTAAATTACATCTCTCTCTCGCACAACAATCACTTTTATGAGTTATTGAAGAGAAATTTGATTTGGCTTTATTGTTTATCTTTTATTTGTTCCTTTCAGTAGCTGAAGTAGACTTTCACCACTGATATATGCTATAGTGGAGACTTTCAATCCTTTTCAAAATAACTAGCAAAGATAACTTGAAACCGGACCCAAGTTACGGTAGTGGCCTACTATGTTAGACTTTTCAAGCTTCCTAGACTTCTGACACAGTCTAACGACTATGATAGCGACCAGGTTTAACATGTCGCCTCCGGCCGTCCAAAGCACCTCCGCTCAAAATATAAAAAAAATATATACCAATACTGGCGAACGCGCCAAGTCGGCTACGCTCGCCGTCACTTGACACGCATGAGACGGACACGACGCTGGCGAGATATGATAAGAAATAAAAGATTTTTAAACGTACGTCTCCTTTAAATACAGGAACCGTTAGTTAACCCTCATTGACAGATAAATAATTATAAAAATAAATAAAAAAACCTGTAACATACTCGTACCAATATTAGTAGTATAGTAGTTTTTGTTTACACAACACATCATACAATACATAATAATAGTGTCATCACGTCAATACAATACGCTCATAATTATTTGTTTTGCACTATGCATAGAAATTATAGCAGCATATAGGTCGAATCAACATTGGATGCGGGATTTGGCAGTGGGCATTGGCAGTTTTTATAATGCGCCCGGCCATATTACGATCATTTGGAAAAATCGACAAATGTATTGCTCTCATATTTCGGTCTAATAATTCACATTATGAAATATCGGTCAACACAAAAAATGTCGGCATATTATCAATCGCCCAATTCAACGATCGTGAGTCGTGACATATAAGCACCACAAGCTCTTTAATAAACAGTATGAAATATGAAATATAACTCGTTGTCAAGGGAATCTAATATTCCCATTAATTCTAGTGTTTTGACCTTGTCCTGCGCAAGACTATGCAATTTTAATAATGCATTCTTAGACATGTCGACAACTATCATATTTTCTAAGGATATACGTAGGTTTAGCTTTTTTTACTCAAAATGAAGGAAACATGCATGCAAACATGATCATAACTATTGTCGCGAGAAATTATTTTTAAGATAAACTTGTCAAATGCGAATCAACCCAATATTTCCATACCGTCAATATAAAGCATCCATTGCATAACATTAAAACACGTTATTATAGATCCTCCTTATTTTATATTAGCCTGAAAAATATGACCACTAGCACACGCAGAATACTATTGGTTTGTTTTTCCTGTAAAATGAATTACGGAGATCAGACGGCAGCCACTCTATTGTAATCAGTGCCGCCAAATCTATGACCATGAAGACCATACCCTGGGCTGTGAAGCGTAAGCTGAAAATGTAACTGTTAAGGATGAAGAAGACACGGCTCTCTGATAGTAGTAGAATGATGGATGGCAATCAATAGGATCTCACTCCTGGTGTTACCGGCATTCATGGTCTACGGTGATCACAGGTGAGGCCGTATGGCCTGTGTGCCTACTAAATCACTACATAGTATAAAACAAAGTCGCTTTCTCTGTCCCTATGTCCCTATGTATGCTTAAATTTTAAAACTACGCAACGGATTTTGATGCGGTTTTTTTAATAGAGTGATTCAAGAGGAAGGTTTTTATGTCCATGCGAAGCTGGGGCGGGTCGCTAGTGATATATAAAACAAACAGAAAACACTACAAATTTGTTGATATAAGAGATCTGTTATTAAATTATTTTTTCTAAACATAAGAATAATTTCTGTTCAATTGCATTTGTAATAGATTTTGATTGATTTGACGTCGTCGCTTGAAATTAAAATATATGTTAATGAAAAGCCACATGCAGGACAAGTTTATGTTTGAACTTTTTGTAAGCACGTGTAGACTATGTTTACCGTGGCAATTTGTATTCGGACTTGGTAGCTAATATGTTTTTATAACAGCATGAAAATAATGTTAAAATAATTAATTACTGACTATATCTGGCGACTCAAGTGACCAACAACTTTTCCCAAAAATCAACTTATCCTTCCAACAAACGAATTCAAGTTTAAATATTAGTATATAGGCTTTTGGTCTCACTCTCACAGACTATTATTTGTTATATTTATAAAATTCTTAGGTCTAAATATAATTTAAGTAATAAACGGATGACATTAGCTTTAAGTTTGTGTTATAAGAAATATGTATAAAGAGTTTTTACGGCTGGACCAAACTTTATGTACTTTCGCTGACATATAACTAATTTAATAAGGAGTCTTAATACTACTTTCATTTAAGAAAAACATAAATCTTCTGCGCAAAAATGAAACATTTAAAATGGAAGAAGAGAGTGCTAAACCCGCTAAACCGCATGCCTTAGCTAGTATTTAGTAAAAAATAATAATCAAGAGAGTAAATTTCTGCTAGTTCGTCGATTATGCGTGATCTCAAAACAAGCCATGGTGTCTGTCAAGTTATTTAGTGTATTTAACGAACTGCCGACACTATCCGCCTTATTAGAAAACGACTAACAATAGTTGTAGGTTTTAATCAGCATTTATCTAGGTAAGTGCTGGTTTAAAACTAAAACTATTGCTAGTCCGCATTTGTAAGAAGGCGTTATATGTCCAACAGACCTGAGAGTAGAGCTCATGTTCGGGATCTCTATTTCATCATAACCTTTTTCAGATATGCTTTCACGTTATTTTATAACCGGTTCTGCTGTTGTTTCTGGAATCTGATATCTTCCAGAGTGAGGTACAAGGAAAGGATTATTTTTTATTTATTTATTAAATCAACATAAAACATATTACATAAAAAAATCATTGACATGCTATAAAACCACGAAGTCGCCGCCCACGAGAAGGGGTGGTCTATTTTCGAGCCTAAGACCACAGCTTTAAATTTCGTTACTAAAATATCAAATGATAAACATTTTCTATCGAAAGATAGATTTTCAATCACTTGAATGTCTACATAACAACTGTTAAATTTTTGTCTTAGATTTCGGCGAACTTGTTCCGCACTTTGCCGCCGAGTGAAAATCCTGATTTTGACCCGGAAGAGGATGATCCGACTCTGGAGGCCTCGTGGCCACATCTTCAACTAGTCTACGAGTTCTTTTTGCGCTTCCTAGAGTCAACTGACTTTCAGCCCACTATTGGCAAGAAGGTCATTGACCAAAAATTTGTATTGCAGGTAAATAAATTTACATTTTATTAATAGCTAGCTTTCGCCCGCGTAAATTTTCCGCGGGAACAGTACTTTTTCCCGGGATGAATCGTACCCTATGTGCTTCTCAATACTTCTGTCTATGTTTATGCGAAATTTCAGGAAGATTGGTGCAGAAGATAGGGTGTGAAAGCGTAACAAACAAAGAAACAAACTCACTTTCGCGTTTATAATATTAGTTAGGATGGTTACATCGAATTACTTATTTGCTTGTCGTGGTTACGGCGTGATTGTTTATCGCCATTTATTGTCCTAAACCCCAATAAGGACAATTTTCTTGCGTTCCGAATATAGTAATTGTGCCTTATCCTTACAACATGTGACAATCGTCAATGCTTTGATGAGCACATCATTAGGCTTCTGTAAGTACGAGTATCTCATAGCTCACTTTGTTCTACCTATAAAAAAGAACGATAAAAAAACACGTTTTATGGACAGCTTGTTGTTTGTGTGGGTGTATTTATGTGTCGCCAAGCTATATTTTTTGTTAGTATAATGAGGATCGGTTCCATACTAAATCTATAGAATGTGTGCTCTACTACATTTTCAAGTAGTTTACTTGGTTGAATCCTCAGCTCCATTTCTTAGAAGCATGCTAATGTATTAAGAGATTGGAAATTACTTTTTTATAGCCGTTAGTGTCCTGGTAATAAGTTAGTAGATATATTTATTTTTTAAAGAAACCTAAAGAAATGCTATTGCTGGTGGAAACCAGGCCAGCTATGTATCATAAGATGTACAATACAAAAAAATTGAACTCTATGAATAATATTGATTGAATATCTTGCATATACAGGATCGAGACTCCAAAGATTTTGGTACGAAGTACCTTATCGCGCGTTGCGAAAGGGGGCTAGACGGAAATAATTAAATCCATAAGTTGTAACGACACCTTTTGCTATTTGTTGTAAGTGTAAGTTAACATAAGTTTCGTGCGCGTGTTTCTCTGTCTATCTCTCCCTCATAAGGAACTTCGTTCCATTCGGGTGTCCCTTAACACCTCTCAAGTTTTTTTTATATGTATATTGTATAGATTCTTGCTTGCCTCACGCGTGTTGCCGCGCACAGTGGAGCGGGCTACAGTCAACAGCCCAGAAGTGCATGACTGGGAAAACCAGTACTACAACCATACACACTATGAGTTGCTACTGCAACTACACTACAAGCTAGTTTTATGGTTTCTAGTGGATTGGTAGTCGATAATAGCTACTTACTGCGGTCATTAAATGTAACATTTTGGTGATCACTACATAGTATAAAAAAAGTTGCTTTCCGGTTTCTGTCCCTGTATATGCTTAGATCTTTAAAACCAGGCAAAGGTATTTGATGCGGGTTGTTTAAATAAAAAAGTGATTTAAGAGGTTTATATGTATAATACATGCATTATATAGCATTGCACCCTTCCGATGCCAGGGCTGCTAGTTTGATAAAAAATCAAGAAATCATATTTCTTAAGCCAATGTCCTAAACCAACATCTTTTACCGGTACGATTCACGACCTCCTAAGTAGGTGAACATCTAACCTAGACAACTGGACCACGGAGGCATTAACAAAAACTTAAAAATCCAATGTTATTATTTAGCTTCTAGATTTGTTCGATTCTGAAGACCCGCGCGAGCGCGACTTCCTCAAAACGGTGCTCCACCGCATATACGGCAAGTTCCTGGGACTGCGCGCGTTCATAAGGAAACAGATCAATAACATATTCTTGCGATTTGTCTACGAGACCGAGCACTTCAATGGCGTCGGCGAACTGCTGGAAATATTGGGAAGGTCAGTAATCTGTATATTTATTTATTTACTACATTCATGTACAGAGAAAAATATGTAAGGGATATAACATCGAAAGTAGAACATCAGTACAAGGGTCCTGCTTATTTCTAATCTTTATATTGGATGATAGAGTTTGATTACATTCTAAATTGTTCCTTCAAAGCTCGAAAGCTAAGGAAATAAGCTCTGGAAATCTGTTTCCTTTTCGTGAATAAATTGAGTTGTTCATAAGGCTAGACGAATGAAAAAAAAAAGTGAGATCTAAAATAAGTAGGAATAATTCCGAACTATTCAATATATTTATCATTTCAATCTGATTTATGTAGGTATCTAGAATTTAGATTAGTAAGGTATAATCACAGTGATTTTTATGTGATTATCATTTTATTTAATGTAAGTATGTGCGATATTAAAATTCCGTTACTAGTATTATAGATAAATTTCATTGTTCTATTTCCTAGCTGCTACTTGATACCGATAATATTCGAAGCGCCATACCATTCAAGTTATCCCAATAATCCTCATTTCATTGTTTGTATTAGTAATAAGCAGGTTTAACTAGTGCTTATGTTATCTATACCATTTTATGAGTATGTGCAAGATAAGAAACTGTTCTATGCTAACATATGCTGACTGCCGAAAATTTTCAAACCAAAATATTCTGAAAACGGGGAAAATCCAATATAGACAAAATTAGGTAAAACCAAAAAAATAGTCTTTTTGTCTTCTATGTTGTACTGCTAGAATCAAAACAAGCGTAACATCATCATTTCAGCCGCACTTTCCACTGCTGAATGTGCGCCAAGGATTTCTGATCTTTACGTTTTATTGGGGGATTGTTTGCCATACTTGCCACGCTTGGCAGGCGGGTTGGCGAGCGGATTATGCGGATTATACGACGCTTTGCCCATTGGAAGTATTTTTAAGCTAGGGTGAAATAAAATTTATATACAAATATTTCAAATATATAAAAATAGCATTCGACATAATATTTGACTAGTGGCTCTAAGAATAAACATGTTCAAACAGAAAATCTCTTTCGTTAAATGCTGAAAACACACTTGTAATAGCTTAAATGTAACTGTATTGCTGATCGCCCGCGCCTCGCATCCTTGTCCCCGTCGTTATTGCTATCGTACGTCCAAAGATATTTATAGAGATGTCTATTTTCTTGTCCTGTGTGTAAATAGTGGCAATGGTAGTGGCTAGATATATCAAGCCGCATGAAGGGGTCTTTGCTTAACAACTACCGCAACGCGGCTCTACAAGCTTTACTTATTACTTTTATGGAGGCCACCACGCTACTAATGGCGACCGATACGATAAAACAATGTCTACGCCATGGGTTGCTTAAAAGTAAAAAGTTACAAAAACATTCGTACCACCTCTATATCACCCTTGTCAATGTATTCATAGGCGGGGAATCCTGTGCATCATATATCATGGTACAGTGAGCTGCAGAGAAATATGACCCCCTTTCAATAGTGATACTTGTGGCATGGGGGCAGATTTCTCTGCAGCAGACTGTACCCCTTAGGTCCTGGATGCCGTCTGGCGATTTTGAAGTTATTGAGTTTAGTGACCGTGAGGTAATTTACAAATATTGTAAACTACTATAACCCGGGACGATCCAAGTAAGCAAGCAATTCGCAGTGTGGAATATATATATTTTTTTATAATTTCAGTATAATAAACGGTTTCGCCCTGCCGTTGAAGAGCGAGCACAAGCAATTCCTGGTGAAGGTGCTGCTGCCGCTGCACAAGGTGAAGTGTTTGTCGCTGTACCACGCACAGCTCGCGTACTGCGTGGTGCAGTTCCTGGAGAAGGACGCCACGCTCACGGAGCCCGTTGTGCGCGGACTACTCAAGTTTTGGCCCAAGACTTGCTCCCAGAAAGAGGTAATACTAATTTGCGCTTCTGTTCTCTGTTTCGCTATAGCGAATCTGAGGTGTTCATCTACTTGACATCTTACCAAACCAACATTAACTAAATTAATTGTTAAATTGTTCAGGACAATATTTTAAAACTCTTTATTTTTTTATATTGAAATGCGAAAGATTGTAAGGATGAAGAAGTATCACTATCACTACATAGTATAAAACAAAGTCGCTTTGTCTGTCCCTATATATGCTTAAATCTTTAAAACTACGCAACGGATTTTGATGCGGTTTTTTTTAATACATAGTAATTCAAGAGGAAGGTTTTTATGCTCATGCTCTGGGGCGGGTCGCTAGTTACTAATTATTTCTTCATCCTCTAATGATACACTACACGCTGTATAAAGAATCACCATGCTATAGGAAAAATCCTAATTTTATATATCTAAATGTCCAATGTTTGCTTTGTATGTTTACTCTTCACCCTTTGCAACTGAATGGAACCCGCTGTTATGTTAACTGGTTAGTAACACACACACTCAACTGAAGGTTGAGAGAATACCCAAACACAATAATGCAAGCACTGTTTAGTAGCAAATATAGATGAGGCTGAGGTACTTAAGCAGTTAAGCAGATGATCGGTGTACAAAGCTCCACCCCTGGCAGAATTTGTATGATAATTTTCATAATTTTATTTCTAGGTTATGTTCTTGGGAGAAATAGAAGAGATATTGGACGTAATTGAGCCGGCTCAATTTGCAAAAATCCAAGAACCGCTCTTTAGACAAATAGCAAAATGTGTGTCCAGTCCACATTTTCAGGTAAACATGTCATTTTTTACTTCTTGTATATGTAAAAGCTAAAAATAATTTATGAGAGATTCATAGTGTAAACCTGCGAATGTTCCTGCGATTATTTTCTTTCATCAAAACAATATTAATATACCTATCTATGTATCATATTTTTTCAACATATTCTTTTTTTTTTTTACTTTAAAGGTGGCTGAGAGAGCACTTTACTTCTGGAACAACGAATACATAATGTCGCTGATGGAGGAGAACAACCATGTGATCATGCCAATAATGTTCCCCGCGCTGTACCGCATCAGCAAGGAGCACTGGAACCAGACCATTGTGGCGCTCGTCTACAACGTGCTCAAGACATTCATGGAGATGAACTCCAAACTATTTGATGAACTTACCGCTAGCTACAAAGCGGAACGGCAAAAGTGAGTTACATTTTTTATCTAAATCACAAAATTCATAATAGTACAGGATTCGTAATAAAACAACATACAGTCGGGGGGCAGATAAAACGGATGATTCTGCTGTACTTTCCGTAGTGATCATTCAGATTTATCTGCGACGTACTGCACCTATGAAATCTGTTAGCAGTGCATTCAATTTCTTCTCCACTTGCGCTTTGGAAGTGGTGGTAAACTTAAAAAGAGTAACAATTGACGTCAATAAGTGATAAGAATATCCTATATTGAAAATAAACAATTTGAATTTGAAGTTTAGATTTATAGGGTCTTCTCTCTTTCACTTAGTATTTAATTTATCATTTTGACAAAGATAAGGTGATTGATTTCTTTTATACAATTTAGTAGCAAACAGGCATATGGTAAGTGGTTATTGTAGCCCATAGCAGCCCAGAGCACCAGGAGGGACACGTGCGCATGCCGACCCTTGAGAAATCTTTTCACGCCCTTTAATGTGACATATGATATAATGAAGCTACATACTCGAAAGACTAGTATTGTAGGCTTCCATAGGCTGCGGTAAAGTCCTTACATCATGCATATTTGCCTTCTCAATAAGAAAGGAACAAAATGACCGAGGATCATTTTTTTGACATTCGCTATCGTATCTAAAATTGGCATAACTATACAGAAGTAGTAATTGATGTGTGTCCGATTGTTTCCAGAGAGAAGAAGCGCGAGAAGGAGCGCGACGAGCTGTGGAAGCGGCTGGGCGAGCTGGAGCTGTCTCACAAGCGGCAGGCCTCCAAGTGATGGCCGCGTCCCGAGCCCTAGACTAATGCCACACGTTTTATTTTCAATTATGTCCATCTTATATATATTTTCTATTCGATTACCTTTGTTAGTGACCTTATTAATTTTTTATACCTCTAATGATTCGTTCGTTAGCATTATACATACCCGTGCCTCGGGCTGCCTTTTCGCTAGAGCCGGCTCGGCGACGGTCAGAGTGTCTATGTGTCTATTTCCATCGAATGTGGGTGTGGTGGAGCGGGTATGACGTTGAAGATGCGCCTTGCGAGAGGTCCGTTGCAATATGTATTTGTATAATTAGAATTATTTTTTTATGAAATTAGTCCATCGAACGATCGGGATGTTTTTGTGGTATTCGGTCACTCGATTAATCGATTTTGTTTAAAAAGTCATTTGTATTACAAAAATTGTATTGTGACAGAATTTTACAAAAACATTTCATTCGAGATGCACGGTGCATTCCACAAAAGAGTAGAAAACGAACGGGGGCGTCGTCAACCAATCACACAGAAGCATTATAATCCGATCACATTAATAAATCCATATAATTTTGATATCCGTTTTCTACTATTTTGTATCGCACTGCAAAGCATTCGTGATCAAAGGGGCCTTCTGGGGATGATATGTTTCCTCTCTCGGCAGATCATCTTGATGACGCCAAATTGTACAAAAGCACATTAATGTCGTGCCGTCACTTGTTTACATCGAATAAACCGTGACAGCGCGAGGCTAATGCCGCATTAGATTTTAAAATGTACTGGTGCAATCGGGCGTCTGAATCTGTCGAGACGAGCGACGCATGTTGGCGGCATCGAGTGTCGGCGACCGACTGCAACAAGCGGCCCCAGGGCGAGGCAGCCCTATAATTATATATATTCGGTTCGCTCGTGGGCTCCGACCGATCTCGTTCGGCGAATCTTTACAAATTACTATAGTGAGGACGCGAGTAGCGTCAGTTTGCGTCTACGTGAATATTAGTTACTTTAGGGTTTTAATATCGTTAAATTGTTTAAATAAGTTAAAGTCGTATGTAATCCGGAGACGATTGACTATACATATTAACCGTATCGTAATATTAACGCATTACGGATCACTGATATTTGTATTAAACGGGCACCCAGCTTTGGCTGATTAAGATTGTACAAAATGAATAGGGAAATTCGATGATGTAATTCGTTTAGGCGCGCGGGCGAGCCGCCGTTCGCGTGTTGTCTGTGTCGCGTCGTCTCGCCCGCCTCTGTAGATCGTTGTAATAAATTTTCTTTTCAAAATTAGATGCTCGATTCAACGTGTAATTTCGTCGGACTATCATTTTGTTATCATTTTGTATAGTTACATAGTGTAAATAGGCATTTATTTATTATAAATTTATAGCGATGTGATTTTTATACATAGCTGCGGGAGTGGGACACTAATTGGGCAAAATCGGTCAGAGCGAACTCGAACATTGTATCGACACCGGCGTAAAGTTAATTTGATGATATTGGATTGAAGTAGACGGATGCTAAAAGTAGATATAATAATTTGTAAGGGAATAGTCATTAATTTGTATGATATTACAGTAGAACTTTGATTTTTATGATCACTTTTTTAGAGGCCCGCTGCCGACCGGCCGCGCGCTTCTGTATATACCGATACGATACGCGCCGCGACCACCGCGTATGTATGTATGTACACTATGGAGATGTTTGTTATGTAAAATGTATTAACATTGCAAAAATTATATATGATCTTATATATAAACTCTTATTATAGAACACAGTATGAAAATAAAAAAGTTGACTCACATGAATTGAATTCTTTATGTAAGCTTGGCGCCCCGCGGCGGCTTGCAGGATCCTCGGAGCTCGCGCCCTCGAGAGAGCGCAAACTGCATTGGAAATACACAAGAAATTTTCACATTACTCAGTTTTTCATTTCTGTATGAGGCCTTATTGACTTGACACAAACAATACTAGCTTTATAATTATGCATAGTAATAGATCAGGCTAGTTTTATTGAGGATCTGAAAAATATTATTAAGGAAAGTAATAAGCTATAAGGAGGATTTTTAAGAAGTACATTGCTTTTTTTACAAATATAAACTAATCATTTAGCCGAACCTTTTTAATCAGTTCATAATTGTGAGGGGCTTAGGCATTGAAATTGCGATTACGTTTCTCGAATTAGACCTATACATACAGGATGTAAAATGTGATGGGCCAAAATGGTAAAAAAATAGTTATCTACTGTTTATTAAATCTGTTGTTATGTTTTATAGTAAACAACAGTAGAAAACGGTGGAACCTATTTTTTTTTTTCATGTTAGCTCATCTCTAGGTGTAATACATCTAAAATCCACGCACTCTTCCCGTCCATGAAGACAAGTTCCGATAAATAGCAAATGCATCTGAAAGAAACCAAATTAAAATTCAACAGCTTATTGTGACATAGAGATGTAGTTTATAGCTATTGGTCGCTTTAGTATTATCACTACAGTTGATATGACACCCTGCATACGAAAATTATAAAGTAGTACCAACTGCCAACAAAATAGAACTTATTAGACATACACGTACCTTTATTCATGCAATGCAAATCGCTGACAAAAAGAGGACGAGTACGGGGTGGCTGGGTAAACACCCCGTACGTATTCAAATAGTAGATAGATAATTACACAATATCAAATAAAAATCTAATTAATTTTATGATAAAATTAAGATGTTAAAATGTATTCACCCTGCTATTCCAACACGCGGATGCGCGTGCGGAAAGATCTATGTACCTATGCGTCGTTGTTATATTGGTACGGTGTTGGTGACTAAGTTTGCAAAAATGTGGATTTCATAATTAATTTACTAAATGTTATATGGTATTTTATACATTTTTTTTAGTCTACTGATGACACTAAAGCCCCAGTATAAAGGTTGACGGTGTTTACCCTGCCATCCTGTATAATTTGGATTTTATATAACAATGGACGGACAGCTTTATTTTGCTTTTTATTTGACTAATTCAAATCGAAGATAATCGGGTATCCTTGAAGTTTGATCAACCACACGGAACTTGATCCTAGGTCGACCTAGAGTAAGACATTGAACAGCGCAAAATAATGTCTTATAATAGCAAAACAACCTCGAACTCGATGACGGTAAACACAGGGTTCGATAACCCGAGTGGTGGTGAGATCAATACTTGTCGCCAACGAACCAAGTTCAAGTTGGCGCATCGCCATGACTACCGCCGCCAAACACCACCGATCTTGGCCCTACCACACCCTTTTTTACACACCTGTCTTGAGCGCCGAGATTGATACACTACTACACATTCCTTTCCTACATTGTAACAAGTGTTTGTATGAACAGTTAAAAGCTACATACGTGAACGTAAGTATTAACTGGATTATAGTTTTTATCGAAATGCTTTGAGATAATATTTTTTTTATTTTCTAGATAATGAGGCTTACAGGATCTCGGGCCTACATTAGGCCAACTCCTGTTCCAAAGATGCCCACAGGACTCGTAGAATTAATGGAAGATCTTACTAGAGATGTTTTAAAGAACAATCCTCCTGATGTCTACGAATTTTGTACTGGACATATGCGCAAGTTGCTAGAAATAAGGGATGGCCGTAAGTTTCTGTTCATACTAACATCTTCTTATATCTACATATATAAACTTTTGAGCGTGTGGATCTCAAAGCAGTCCTCGTTATATATATTATCATCATCTGAGCGTGTCCTAGCTGCATCTTTAGATTACACTTCAAAGCTCAGGATACGCTTTCAATTATGGTCCTAGATTCGGCTGTACTTAGTACGAAAAAGACTGCCTGACAGGCTACCATCTAGATACAGCCGGGACCAACGGCTTAAAAAAATTAATCTTAGTCCTTGTCATTTAAATAACCGTGTACATTAAGACTTTGTTTCAGTACATATACAAACTAATATTTTACTTCTTTTAGCTTTTAAGGCATGTTTAACATTAGAAGAGAAAATTGCACTTGCTCAAGAAAAGGTAAGAAAGAGAGGTGAAGCACGCTGGCGGAAATATCTGAAAGAAAAGAAACAATTTTCCACCCAATCAAATATTCAGTCGGATTCTGGGAATATAACAACCTTCGATGAAACTGAGGCTAATCCAGTTTCACCTGTTGTCCAACCTGTATTAAAACCTCCCATTCTCTCTAACCTTGATATAGAGAAAGCTTCTGAAATAGAAATATTTCACGAACCTGTTGATGATTACCTCGCAAATACGAATGAAAAACCGACAAACAACATTGACATAGATGATAAAACTAAATTAGAAAATAAACAACTCCATAAAGAAAAAGACAATGCTATGCCTAATTTATTAAATGATGATTTTTCGTCGTCTAATGATAAGGCTAATGATAATATATCTACTAATGCTGAATATTTAGATATTGTAAGCAATACTGATTCAAATGAAAACAATATTTCAATAAGAGAACATAATGTTACAGAAATAGAAAATAAAGATCTCCAGAATTCATCTTCAAATGAGGAAAAAATATTGAATACAATGAACGAGGGTTTATATGATGCACCCAACACTACACACGTAAAGGATGAATTGAAAGATGCTAATTTATCACTTAAGACTAGGCCAGCTGTACAGCAGATAGCTGATAAATCTGAAAGGGTAAATGGACGTGAAACTAACAGTCCCATAACTGACATGGAAAATATTGTAAATACTGCTATCGGTGTACTTAATATTATTAACGAAAGTTCTCACAATTTAAGCCAGAATACTAAAATAGTTCAAGATATAAACGATAATTGTCAAAACAATGATTCCCTATACAAAAATAACTTGCAAACAGATGTTGAAAAGACAACATCATCTGAAATGTCTAAGCCAAACGATTTAATAGATGAATATCAAATAAACGACGACGATATGAAAACAAATGTCGATACTAAAATGGAAAATTATATAGATAATAAGCAATCAGAATGCTATATGATTGATGGTGCCATGAAAAGCAAGCAACAAGATCTTGTGTCTGAAAGTTCATTGAAAGACCCGAATATTAACATAAACGAAAATATCAACGGTTATGACAGGCATCAAAAAAATAAAACAGTTTCATCGGACGATACACAAAAAGCTAAAAATAATGTAAACATTGAATCAGATAATGTCCCAGAAAAAATAGTAAAAAAAGAAAGTGAAAATAATAATCTTGAATATCTAATTACTAATAACAATAACGGTGTCAATGAGAATCACCAAAATTTCAAAATTGACTATATGGTGACTGGTGAATCGACTACAGTGGAGTCTGAAATTGATTCAGACCTATCTCATCAGTCCGTAAATATTGAACATAAAGATGCTTCATTGGGCTCGGATAGTGTTCGAGTTTTAAGTCCGAAGGAATCATTAATTAATGAGGTGGGTATACATGACACTCGTAATCTTCTTGAAGAATCAAATGAAGGAAATATTATAGAAATAAGAATAAGCCAAGTAGCAGAAGCTTTAAATAACGAAATGCCACTATCTATTGATAATGGAAAAATATTAGAATATTCGGAGCCGCAAATGATTTCGTCACAAGGCAAGGCGAATAATGAAAGTGATATAACGTATACAGACGAAAGAAATGGATCTCCGATTTATATGCATTCGGAGAAAGATATGAAACATACTCCATCCGATACAACGGTTGTCAAATCAGATCATAAACATAATGCAGAAATTACAAGTGGCATTAAATCAATTAGTGCTGAGGAAAGTACACACGAAATTGACAATACTAGTCTTATAGAATCGGGGACGTCTAAGACAACTGAAGATATATGCTTACATAATGAAAATACTAATAGTATGGACTTGGAAACAGCGGCTGTCACCATACAAAAGGTATTCCGCTCATTTCTGTTTAAAAGCAGAGCCTCAACATTCGATGACAATGAGAACATTTCTTTGGAAGAAGATAACGAGAAGAAGGTATAGAGTCACAACAAACTATTAAATTTATTTCATTTCACATATTAGTTTAACCCTTTTTTGCGAGTTCAATAGTGTAGTGTTAACATAAAAACGCACTCACTTAAGACGAGACCTCGGTGAACACTAGCGCCACCATCAACTAAAAATCATTATCCACTGAAAACACAAGTAATTAAAAATCCCTGTTATGTAATTAAGGTTCTGGATCTGAAGTTAATTTAAATCATATTAAATTATAGTTCCCTATAGTTACAAATTGCAAAACTTGCAAAAGTGGCCGTTTTAAGCAATATTGTAATTTGTAACTATCGGGAACTATAATTTAATAATTTAATATGTTTAAAATTAACTTCAGATCCAGAACTTTAATAACATAACACTTATTGATAACTTGTGTTTTCAGTGAATAATGATTTTTAAATGATGGTGGCGCTAGTATTCACTGAGGTATTACTTTAAAATGTACAGTTTATTCACCGCTTAACTATATGTATAAATTACAATATAGCAATGCATTTTACAGGATGAAGAATTTCAAGCTACTAATATCAGTAAGGAAAGAAGAGGAATAAGTAGAATGGATACGGTATTGCAAACGGTCAATGAAGAAAAATCTTTGTCTTTATCTACTGACGATTCTTCAACTATGTCAAGCGCGGCCACAATTATACAAGCTCACGTCAGAGGATTTTTAGTAAGAAATAAACTGCATTCCAATAAAACTGCTTCGACGAATTCATTGGTCAATTCAGACGCTCATGATTATGAAGATATCAATTATAAAAATAATAAAACTATACTTAATATTATTGTCCCTGAAGGTGGCAATTATCTTAGTAGAGATGAAAGTATGCTGACGTCGATAGACCTTTCTTTAGATGGTAGTCCACCCTCTTCACTGAACTTGCATCCTTTGGGTTATGATAAAAACGAACGAAGGAAGCAATTAAAAAGAGAAGATGCTATACAATCTATTTCACCGCCTAGTAATAATAGTGGAAAACTAAGTGAAGATGTGGATTCTGTAAAGGATATATTAATTACTGAAAGTGAAACTGTCACTGCACAAACGGTAGAAAAAGAAGAGGTAGCTAAAAATGACAATGTACACAATCGCCCAGGAAGTGGGGACACGTCTCCAACCAATAGTTTAACTGTTGAAACGGTTATAGAAGCTCATAAGTTGATGGATCAAGAAAGTTTTGATTCAGACTCCGAGGCAAATCTAAAAAATACTAAACGCACTTTAACAAAACAAAATTCAGACGAAATGGATGTAGTTACTCCGTTTGAAGAGAAGAATTCATTATCAGATTCTAACAGTACGTCAAAGTTGATGCATTCTGGCGAGTTTCACGACATTGTCCTGCCTACAAAGGTATCTCGGAAAGACGCATCTGTCGTGAGTGGTGAGTGAAGACATCTTCTATTATCAGGTGATAAATCTTTACCTTCTATCGAGGCCATCGCATGAACAGCTTCGTTCTGCTTAATCGCAAGTCGATCTAGGTAGTTCGTGGTAGTTTTCTGGAGCCTTGGCAAATGATATTAATTTATTGTACCTATACCTTTAATAGCGATATAGAGCTTAACCAAATTACTGCGCAATGACAATAAGAGAGACTGTAACGCAGCTCCTTTACGCAACAGTTAGGCATAGTGTAGATAAGTATAATAAAAGGTAGTAAGTATTGTGTATTGTTTACTGCAGTGCTATTTTAATAAAGGCTAAAATTTGTTTGCGATTTTCAAACACAGTGTAATTACCAAAACATTTTATTGACACTTTTCATTTCAGAGTTCAAGAACGTGTTGGTGTACTTCTTGTTATGGAATACCTCTTAGTTACAAATACAAATAATAATGTGCAGCTTCATACAACTTGGTTTGATAAATGTCATGCTTAGATGTATGTAGGTACTTTTACATAGAATAAATAATATAATAGGTAATATTTCTTATTTCTTGCATTCTATTGTGATTCTATTTTATTTCGCACAATTGAATTTAATAAAATCTCTTATCTTAATCTTTTGCTTCTTTTATATACCTGTATCATGGGCTTCTACCAGCAGTTGATTTTCTTACAAGATACGATTTCAGTCGCGTTCTACTGCGTTTTCAAAAATTGATGGTAGGCTCCTAAACTAACAAAAATCTATGAATCCATGAACTAACAAAATGTTACAATGTGTTACCTACAATCATACAATGCGTTTTTTACTCTGGGGGGTTACTACAGTCTTAAAACCATGCTAAATCCAGTGAGTAAGCAAGGAAGCGCAATACATAAGGTGACATCTCCCTTACTCAATCGTCCTTGCATGGTTTTAAAAGATGGTAGTAAGCCACCTGACCAAAGAATTTATATATTAACACTAGAATGCTTACGGAGAACAAAAGCCGTTCCGAAATAATACCTAAAGTTTGTAGGTGTCTCTTTCTAGTAGGTTGTATAATATTCAAGAGGAAAAGGGACACCTACAAATTTTGGACCTTTTTCTGGAACGTTAGGTATTTGTATGTAAGCTTTAAAGAAACATCAACTTTGCAGTAGAGTAATAAGGATTAATTTTGAATGTTGTTTTTTGCGATTATTATTATTCGTAAGCATTCTAGTGTTGTATATAAATTCTTTGCACCTGATTCACTGACTAGACTAACTTGACTGGAATAGACCACTGGCTGGAGGGTTACTAATGTTACTACTGTCTTAAAACCATGCAAGAACGATTGAGTAAGCGAGACAGCGCAATATTGTTGGTGGTAAGCCACCTGACTTGGATACAAACTTGCGATGTTTTTGACTTAACCACAGGTGGCTTACTATCATCTCCTAAAACCTAAGCGAAAAATCATCCAAAATCGAATAAGCGAGATGGCGCAATAAATGCCTACTGACTGACTTGACTCTATTGACTGTGAGTACTGTGACTAACGCCCATATTCTTAAACGTTTCCTCAAACTCCACTCATCCTCACTCGACCTCAATGGTATTCATAGTTGACACTAGCTTCCTCACCTTAAGGAAATTACTCAATGGAGCTGAGGAACGAACTGTCAAAATATAAGTTTGTACGAGAGGTACCTTAAGGAAGCCTCGAACGTTTCGTTTAACGAAAAGTAGGTGCATTTATTGCGGACCAGATTTAAAAGAACTAGTACCCACTGTAATAAGTTCTTTGTGTATTAAGTATTTTATTGTTTAGAATATGGGTGTAACACCCATATTCTTAAACGTTGCCTCATAGGTCTCCTCCACTCAACCTCATTCGAGGACGCCTCAAGGAAGTCTTCCAACTTTCCTTGAAAACCTACGAATAATATTCGTAGTTGGAAACGGTATTCTTAATTGTTTCCTTGAGCAAACTCCAGTGAGGATGAGTCAAGGAATGACGATCCGTTTCATTTCTGTATGTTGGTAAACCGCCTTACTTTTTGACGTAAAGAGAGATTATGCCAGTTTCTTTTTCAATTTTAGCTTACTGGCATAGATTAATTATAAAACAATAAAATACTTAATACACAAAGAACTTATTACAGTGGGTACTAGTTCTTTTAAATCTGGTCCTCAATAAAAGTACCTACTTTTCGTTAAACGAAACGTTCGAGGTTTCCTTAAGATACCTCTTGACCTACCTTATATTTTGACAGTTCGTTCCTCACCTCCATTGAGTAATTTCCGGTGAGGAAGTGTCAACTATGAATACCATTGAGGTCGCGTGAGGATGAGTGGAGTTTGAGGAAACATTTGAGAATATGGGTGTAAATGTAGAATATCAATAAGTTGAATTTCAAGAAAATACTGGCAAAAATAAGCTTTATGAAGAAGTTTGATTGCCACAAAGAAAATAAAAAATTAGGTCTGAAAAAGAAACAAATTCAAGAAAGGCCTTATAGGACTCGTTTCGGTTTTCAGTATAGGGCGTTAAAAACTTAATTTTTGCCTTATAACCACCGGAGTGACCACTGACAGGCGACCCCTCTGGCAAATGTATATGACCACCGGGCATACTACTTGTGTGCGTGTATTTTTTGCTTGTGTGGGATATTTTGGTCGTGTGCGTAGCGACGTGTTCAAATAATGCATTAGAGACATTAGAGTTGATACTTATTGTGCGTGTTTTCTCATCCCGCAGAAATAATTGCGCTTGCCGTCTCCGTTTAATACTCTTAGTTAATGTCACACACACCACACCACACCAAAAAAAACTGCTAGGCTGCTGCAAAAACTGTTTGCCCCGGAGTCCGCCGGACTTACTAAAGTACCAAAGTAGGACGGAAAAAGAAATAAATTCAAGGCCTTAAAGGACTAGTTTTCTCGGCCGTAAAATTATTTAAAAAATGACGAATGTTATTGTCAATTGTCATCTTTAGACATTTTGTGACATTTCTATGCATTTCTATTTTAATTTGTGATTCTATGTGTAGTGAACTAGTGTGATTGTTGTAAAATAAAATTTAAATCAAATTCATAATATCTTTTTTTCACTACAATATTGTATTTTTGCCATAATGCCTTTACCTCCAGCATTAGCTGCTAGATTAGCGAAACGAGGAATCCTCAAAGGAAGCACCAACGAAGATAGTAACAACGATCGTTCCCAAGTTAATGAAGAGATTATAGCCGAGGACTACGATAACAAACCAGAAGAAATCAATAATAAGGAACACTTTTGGGCAGGTATTGAAGGTGTTAATGTAGATCCAATTAAGGGGCATAAGGGTTGTCCAAATAAATATAACATATACCATGAGTGTTCTAAGTATTGTGTTAAAACTTGGAAGCAAGGCAAGGTAGTGCCTGATGACACTTATATGGAAAACAAAAATAAAGTACTAGAAAAATGGCCTCTTCCTCCTGGATGGGAGGCAGTATATGACGAAGGAGTCGGACAGCATTATTTCTGGAATATTCATAATAACTTAGTGTCTTGGTTGCCTCCCGGTCATCCTAAGTCTGTGGCCACCGAGAGTGCTGCACACTTGCGTGAAGAGCGTTTATTGAAAGAAGGTGATGAAAGTGACAACACTAGTGAAGAATCTGACCAGGAAGTACCTCAACAGCCAGTCAAAGAAAAAAGGCGAGATCGTCGTGATAAGTCCAGAGAAGTGCAACAAAGGAAAGATAAAAATAAACGGCAGAAGACTAAAGACAATGATTTGGACCCTATGGACCCTGCTGCTTATTCAGATATTCCTAGAGGGAATTGGTCAGCAGGATTGGATTCTCACACTAAGACTGGTGTGGATACAACTGTGTCTGGTCCGCTGTTCCAAATGCGACCTTACCCTGCCCCGGGTGCTATACTCGCAGCCAATGCTAAAAAGCAACAACAGCAATCACCACCTCCATCACCATGATGAAACCAACCAATGTGTTTGAAAGTTTCATAGAAAAGTTGCTGCACTACAAAAATGCTTGCAGAGTTGGCATGATTTTCAACTAAAATTATGTATTTTATTTTATCCTTTTGTCTTCTATGCATAATCAAATTGTAACAAGCCAATGTCTGTATATAATTAATAGATATCGAAGATTTCAATTGTTGCCATGATTGCAGCCAAGATAGCTAATAAAAAAGGTACCCAAAATTAGGAAAATAAATACAAAATGATAAATTAAATAGTTTTATTCATAATCTGTAATATAGTAGACACTGACCCTTTACCTGTTGGATGATTAATAATATATCCACCAACAGTTTGTCAAATACAAAATGCAAAAGGTTCTGATAAAATAATACTAAATGCTATGAAATGCTTCATAAATAATATATGATTGGAATAAGTAGTTATTTGCTTAAAGATAATACCCAGCATTGTTATTCTGAATATATTCACTCCATTTGTTTCTTTTCCACTTCTCAAATTACATTATAATACAATTCCATACAAAAATGGAAAATTCAATTTTGCAGTATGACTGCAGACTACCTTAGTGACATGTGCATTATAAATTAAGTATAAATAGTAAAATGTACTTTTATCAAAAGGTATAGTTAGTTTAATTTTGTATACTGCCCCTATGCTTATTCACTTGATCCTTAGTTTATTTTCCATTGACCTGCTTAACATCAACTGTGCTGAAGAGCAGGTCCTCTGATGTCATGACTCCAACGGGATATTCAATTTTTTTTGAAGTATCTGTAATGACAAAAAATGTTGTATATTCTCTTATTTGTACTTTGAGATCCAAATTGGACCAGAAAATGTACACTCAGCGGCTAGTAGAGAACTTGTAATAAAGGGCACCTGTTGTTGTTGGCGGTATAGGTGGCGACATAATGCATTGCATATAGAGGAATTAAACCAAAGAGAAGACCTCTGGGCGAGAGCAAAGCGGTAATAAAGGGCAATCGTTTAAAAAAAAATTATAATCATGCAATAAAAATTGATAAAATGATTTTAATTCCTGCATCTTTTATTGGGACGGCCGAAGAACAAAACAATTTGGCTGATGTAATGTCAAACCATATTTTATTTTTATATAAATACATTTATCTCGTCGGATAATCATGTCAAGAGGTCAAGATTTTTATAAAAAATAAAAACATACCAGTCTTTACGACAGCGACATAAGGCACCATGTCCAAAATTCGAGAGACGAGCCCCAGAGTAGGATTCTGCGTGAGGTCCACTTTGTAAAACTTTTTCACGAGGAACCTGCTGAGGGTCTCAGAGGTGCTCGCAGAGAAGTTTGCCAACCTCTTCCGAGTATTGTCTGCAGTGAAGACGCCCTGTATACATCTGTAATAAGAAAAATAGTAAAGAGTTCCTTCTTATCTTTATGGAAGCCTAAAAAGTACAAATACATTTCATATACCTATCAAATTAGCTTAGCCCGCAAGACGGTCTGCGTGGAATTTAAAAAAAGTTTGTTCAGAAGAAAAAACAATCTAAAATCAAAGGACACTAGGTTACTCCTTATTACATAAGCTATCTGCTAGTGCCGTAAAAATCGGTCCAGCAGTTCCGGAGATTAACCGGAACTAACAGACAGACAACAATTGTAAAAAATGTTGTTTCAGTTTATGTACCGTATATACATACACCTACAATTTTGCCGGCCAACTGTATTGCCAGCCGTGCGATAGGGTAGAGCTCATGAAAGACAGAATACCTAACTATTGTATAGGGTCGCAGTCATCGAAATCGATAAGGAGGACTACATACATCCAATCCATATTATTCCATATGCATTTAGAAATAAAAATTAAGTTAAAAAGCTATAACCCAACTACGTGGTGTCTAAAAAGGATGAAACAAGGAAATTATTGTAATAATTAAGTATAAATGGATGATAGGAACACTTTTAAACGAACATTGTTGGTATACACTATAGAGTGGGTGCGACCACGGCTTGACAATGACCTTTTGGTACCTATGCATTTCTGGATTTATATCTCAATAATTTCCTTGATTCATCCTTTTTAGACACCACGTAGTCGGGTTATAGTTTTTTAACTTAATTTTTATTTTAATACTTTTCCGTTTCCCGGACGGAAATGACTGGACCGCGTGAAATATACCACTTTACATTTTAATCATTTCTACCTATATTTTAACTTAAACAATATGAATTATATACATATTTGTAATGTGCTCGTCAAGACCTTTCCTTTGATACCAAACACGTGATGTCAATTTGTGATGTCAAGAGGTTACAATCTAAGGTTTAAATTCCTTCAGTTAAAAAATTTATACAATTTATATAGTCTACTAGCTGTTCCCCGCAGCTTCGCCCCGTGTGGGACTTGGTTATATCGCGCCCAAAAGTAGCCTATGTTTGACCTCAGGTCTTTAACTACATCCCTACCAAATTTCATCACAATCGGTCCAGCAGTTTAGCCGTGAAGAGGTGACAGAGACAGACAGACAGACAGACAGACAGACAGACAGACAGACTTTCGCATTTATAATATTAGTATGGATAGTATGGATGTTACCCGCGCTATTTTTAGGAATCTTTTGACACCTCATTCATTAAAATCGGTCCAGTAGTTTAGGCGCTACGGTAACATACATACATCCATACTAATATTATAAATGCGAAAGTCTGTCTGTCTGTCTGTCACCTCTTCACGGCTAAACTGCTGGACCGATTGTGATGAAATTTGGTAGGGATGTAGTTAAAGACCTGAGGTCAAACATAGGCTACTTTTGGGCGCGATATAACCAAGTCCCACGCGGGGCGAAGCCGCGGGGAACAGCTAGTACTTACATACATACATACATACTTACATACATAGACTGTCAAAAATCGTTACCCTTCCTTTTGGCTTCGCCGTAGTCGGGTAAAAAGCGATTACTTTAATATTACAAACATACATTTCAATTTTATTTGTATATATGTGAAAATTTTTATTTTGTTCGCTTTAGTCATGGTTGAGAAAAATCGGTATCCTTGCAACTAAAATCTTCAATGCGTCGTTTTAAAACCAAGCAAATGCAGTAGCTATAAATTGGGAGAGCAGCACCCTGGGAGAGTTATTTCAATCTATATTCGTTATTCATCGCATGGATAAACAACGCACACATGGGCGGCACGTGGTGCTAAGAGAATCAAAACAAATGGACCATTGCATACATTTCTACTGATAAGCCGGCGGAATGAGCTTATTTTGCACTATGAATACAAACAGAGTAACACCATTGGCAACGTTGATTTAAATTCAGTCAACCATAATTTATAGATATTTTTCTATCAACGTACTACAACAGATGAAAATTGAAGTCGCTATTAAATCACAAACAACAATTACTGAGATTTTAGAAGTATGAAATACGTTAGTTATAAATACGTACCAAAATCAGATATGTCGAAATACTCTCCAAACATGTTCATTAGATAATCTATCGTGATGAAAAAAACCACCACCAATCCACTCAAACATGTATAAACACGATCTTTTAAGTCGATCTGTGTTAACTATTTGAGTTGTGCGAGTGCATTAGATGATCAAGGAAAAATATTACTAGGTAAATGTATACCACTAAGCACAGGAACAGGAGAATCATTAGATACACTCATTTATTAATTTTTAATATTATGGAAACACAAAAAATTTTGTCATTTTTAATTCTTACTATTTTAGAATAGGTGACATTTTAGTGACAATAGTGGAAAAAGGTGGCAAAAATAGTTCTGAATTCAAGGCATAGAGTAGTGTTTGTAACATAGAACTAGGAACGCGGCTCTAATAGAAGTAGCATGACAAGCTAAACTGTCTTACCACTCATACACGATATTTACGTGTATGCCATCCTGGGGTTCACAGTCTACTAATGTCTATTGCGGAGTATATACAAGGACAACAAAAAAAATCAATTTTGGGTATTAATGCCGATTTATGCCTTCACAATATGTAAAAATAATTGTATAAATCCAAATATGAGTTCTCCTGATACTTCTTTTTACGTTTTATACAAGTTAAAGCCTTAAATTATGTAAAATACTACAGCACACTCAACGCCATTTTGAATGAAAAAAATATTATTCAGTCAAAAGCATGTGCTAAGCATAGTGTTGTTGCTCTTACGTTTCTTTCGTCAAGTATCGATAAACGAAGTTAGGAGGCGAGTTTGGAGTAAAATTCGGGATTAATTATCAACATAATTCTTGTAGGTAAATGTCAACGGGAAATGAATGAAGAAACCAGTTTGCGAAATTGCTAGTGTTACCATAAAATTCCGGAAGATGCCAATTATTCTTGTTTGTAACGTCTTACTAAAAATGTTTACATATTATATGACAATCTTCGGGATCGAAAAGAAAAGACGAAATGTCTGGTTTTCTTATTTCCCTGTGACATCTGATGAAGTAAAACTAGACATGGGGTTTAACGTCAAACCCAGAGAGATGGTTAAGAAAAATCAGATAATTGGATTTTTCAAGGTCCAATGGACTACAAAATCATAACAGTGGCATTCACGCCATTTTTAACCCAAAAAGAGGGGTATTATAAGTTTGACGTGTCTGTCTGTGGTAATGGATAAAGCGATTTCAGTTTAGTTTTTTTTTGTACTAACGGTGACTTATGAGCGAGTGTTTTTAGATATATGTTTGATGAAAATCGGTTGAGCCGTTTGTAACTTGTGAGGGTGAAAGGGGAAAAGAATAACCGCATGCCTGCAAATATATACTCGAGTGGGGTCTGAAATTAAAACGCATCACGTCCACAGTACAAAATAAAATGTTCAATGAAAATAGGTTAAGCTGTGAAAAAGCTCTAGGGGTACTAGTGGGGAAAATACCTAATGCCTGGAAAATATATGGGTGAGGGGGAGAGGGGGAGAAATAAGTCGAACTACAGACAAAATTGACATTTCATTGATTTTTTTATCAAAACAACGATGCTAGGCCTTAGAGGGTCCAATGACCTCTGTGACGCAAGAGTGTGCAGGGTGAATTGAGCTTTTACCCACTTGATATGAATCAAAAAGGGAAACGGACGCAACATAAAACATAACAGCAGCTATTAAACATTAGTTCTACAGTATATTAGTTCGATTGACTTTAGAAGGTACTAATACATTATGCAAGCAACTTGAAAACGTTAAATCAAGCATGACTAATAATACACCACGACGTCAAGCTGGCACGTCTTGGGTTTGCCCCTTCCACCATACCAAGCTCCGTGGGAGGTGGCATGGTCAAGACACCTGTTTCCACGAGACGTGATCGTACCACCGCAGGCCACTCTTTTGAAGCTTATCTATCTGCTATGTTATGGATATGAAGGCTGTCCCGAACGTGGTGGGAGTTTCTAACGCGGTCTTTTCGCGATATTTCACACATCCAGCTCAGCGGACAGTTCTAATGATGGTTATATAGACCTGACCCTTGAGCCTGACCGGCATTCTGAAATCACAAGTGAAACCAGTCATCTCAGGCCATCATGCTCATGATTCTGTTTGCTTCGACTTCTGGTTATTTTTTCATATTGTTGGATGATATACTTATCTTATCGAGTCTGGCTAATGACCACCACCGCCAGATGCATTGTTTGTGACTTAATAGTTTAATAAATAGTATTCTTCATGTCAGACCATGCTAGCCCATACAGATATAAACAGTAAATTATGATTAAATTTGAAAAGCGTAATAAAATCAAATATTAATAAAAACCAATAAAAAAATAACAATAATAATTCAACGTAATCTCGATATATCGATGCTACGCGAATCTGTTACTTCACTAATTTTGCCTGCTGTCATGTCAAAATGGCAACAAATAGACGTAATAATTATACAAATGGAATGAGTTATTACTTTTTAGAGTGACGATAAGCATTGAACATCGTGTCTCTGTCACTCTGAAAAATATATATATGGCCATCGCGTGAAAACACATTATTATCTCACTAATGATACAAACCTATTAATTATAATGAATTAGATGGTTTCGTGCGATTGGCAAGTCGTCCTGGTTATTTAGAAGATTAGAAGATGTTTTTAAGTTAGCTTATTACGCAACAAGCGACCCGCCCCGGCTTTGCATGGGCATAATAACCTTGCTCTTAAGTCACTCTATCTATAAAAAAACCGCATCAAAATCCGTTGCGTAGTTTTAAAGATTTAAGCATACAAAGGGATATAGGGACAGAGAAAGCGAAATTGTTTTATACTATATAGTGATAACCGAAGACAAGAGGTCCGCTTAAGAATGGACTGAATAAATTAACCGGATTGGTATTATATGGACCTCACAACTTTTGACGGTAGAACAACTAAGCGAGACATAAGTTTTGTTTTTGATGTTATCTCATTTCTTTTTGTAGATAACAGAGAACTACTTTACGACATACATATTGCCTCTTGATAAGATTGCAAGCCGCAGACAAAGCGTGAGATAGTGGTGCCATCTATGGTTTCTGGAAATAAACTAACTCGTATGTTATTCAAGTTACGACTGCAGCGACACTTTTTATTTTTACGGAATTTTTATGGAAACCTATAAAAAACACTTCTCAGTAGCGCCATCTAGAAATAAGCCGAATTTGGCGAGGTACAGATTCAATGTACGTGAGTAGCCATCTATACTTTAGTAATATTTTATCGATGGTATTAATGAATGTATTGAATTTATAGATATTTTTTATGTACTTATTATATGTTCTTATGACAAATTAGTTTCTTGTTCCTATCTCACAATTAAAAACTGCACCTACCCGACTCCTTTAATGTAGTTTTACCTGTCGGTTGCCTGGAAGAAATTGCTTTAGCGATAAGGCCGCCTTTGTAGATCAAAGCTGAAATGTATTCTTTATTTCTTTGTTTTTGGTATTATTATTATTATTATATGCTGCAGTGCTACTACCGCGCTCCAAGATTCTTGCTCTGACTGCAACAACGCAATTTTCTGATATAACTGCAAATCTATTAACAGATTTGGTACTTAACATTTGGTCATAGCCTAGAGAACTTATAGATACCAGCTCATTAAGATTAGTTCAGTTTATCATATTCAGTGCTGTTATTTGAAAGAGCGAGTAAAATTAATTTTACAATGTTGCTCTAGTTTATGGAACTTAAGTAAACTGTGACTAATAGAGAAGACATATATCGGGCATTAATGCATACCAATTTTCCAGTCAGAATTTCAAAAGAGAATTTTATTGTAAGAACACTCATCTATAAGTAGGTACATATAAATTCGAGGATGAAATGGCTTCGTTTTCCTGTCTATCTATTTAATTAGATCATGTATTCAAACCTAACAATAAATAATAGTACTTACTAGTAATATCACGCTAGTGACACTCCAGGTATTAGTACTGTTATCTATTCTGTGGTATCACGAGCGTAAATAGGCTAAAGTAACTGTGCGCTCAACTTTCCCGGCCTTATTTTATATTATGATTATATACGCTTCGCTCTAGCGTGTTTTTCCCGGTTGCATCTTCAGCTTACGTTTCAAAGCCCAGGGTACGCTATTAATCATCGTTCAATGGAGCGATTGACGTCTGACCTATGTATCCTATTTATTTATATATATTAGTAATTATAAATAAAAAAATAGTATGTACTTGGTAAATAACAGTCGTATTGAGAACGAGAAGGTATCTTTATCTCCAGACCAGAACAAAACCTACGCTCAAACATTACAAACGGCAATACCGTACGTACAATTCGAACTTTTTTACGAATGTGAACATTTTTTCTATTGCTCGAGAATATACATAGAAATTTAATTATTTCCTGCTCAGACTCATCATCTTTTCGTGTAGGTGAGACGGTCAATCGACCATGTACACCCTGGTGTCAGAGTTCGTCGGAAGCCTCTTCCGGCCTTTAAAATGGTTCCTATAACGACTACCAGATGGCAGCCGGGACCAACGGCTTAACGTGCATTCCGAAGCACAGAATCATCTTTATTATCAAACAGTCAGGTGAATCAGGCCTGCAATGTCCTAACCAAACTGGAAAAAACTAAATAAGCTCTCACGACCCCTGGGTCTAATAGGCTCAGACTACTTAGTTGGTCGGAGTGAAAATACAGTGCATTTGTACTAAGCCTTAATCTTGTGTCATAAAGTCTTTTTTGTTTGATTTTGCAATAAGAAAAGTTTGTGAACTCATTCCATAATGTGTGTATTTGGTGACTCACCCCCCCTCCTACCCTCCCTTACCTCAGCCCTTACCCCCCGCAAATGGCGCGCTAGGTTCCCATACATTTAGTGTCATATGTTATATCTATTTTAAGTGACGCAATTTTTTTTTAAATCTATGGTTTGTAAAATGTTGCTTTGAAGCGACGCAACTTTTTTTTAAATCTTTGGCAAAATCTGATAGGCGCGCGTGAAGATAGTGTCGCGTCAGTGGGACAAAATCTGTGGGACCACGAGTCAAGAATCGCGTCATCTTATGCTGCTACCTCACTTGGCTATTCGCGTATTTGCCAAAATATTCGACGGATAGACAAAAAGCGCAACTACCGCCTACATATGTAGGCCAATACCAAATTCTCATACACATTTGGTATTTGCCCTTTTCGCCAAACAGGCAAATAACGCAAGTTTTGGAAAATATAACGACCACACATGGTGAAATAGGCACGCGCTTTTATTTCTACGTGAAAAAGTCTGCCAGATCCTGCGTGCGCGTGCGGGGTGAGGAAACACGCACAGCAAGTATTAACTCTAATGCATTATTCAGATATTATATAGACCCAACAATGTCTATTGAGCCATTTATTTGATTACTCGAGAAGTAACATAAATAATTAAGTCAGTAATTGATCCTCATTAAGCGATGTTTTTAAGATAATGTAGTTATATACATACATATTAATAATGTGTAATTTTATAATTTATAATTAATCTATATGATAACTGATATTATGGAACAAATCTTTCGGAAAGACGAAATAAAATAATTTTAATAAATATCTACATAAAGAAAATGAAATTTTTTAACTATATAATAATTTACGCGACAGCAAGATTTTTTTATTTCGTGTGCGTTTCAATCACTCACTTTGCTCAGGTAGTCTAAATTAAAATCACTCGCTACGCTATCGATTCAATTTTAGACTATTTTGATAATTCACAATTTAGTTACCAATTTAGCTCACTTGAACAAACAAAATAACTTCTTTAAACTTTTGATACTTAATGCTATAGCTATAAGTATATAGCTATATACAAATGCATTAGTATTAGATATCATCGTTCATCAGCCGTAAGCTGTCAAATGCTACTTAAGCTCTCCAACAGCTGATAATACTCACTGTTGTTTATCCTGTACGAAGAGCAGCGTCGCGCGAGATTTCCTCAGCTTGGTGACGGCCTCCAGCACGGAGCTGTCGCTCGGGATGGTGACCGCCAGCTGCTGCACCATCTCCTCCGTCAGCGGCTTCTCCCACCATCTGGAGACGAGTAAGGTTTTCACTTAATTCGCACAAATACATAGGTACATACATACATATGATCACGTTTTTACCCCATATTGGGTAGACAGAGCCAAGGGCCATAAGACCTTAGACCACTTTTAGCATGATGGTATTTGACACAGAAATCAATAGTGATGGGTTGCTAGCCGCATCGCCTGTCATGATACCCTCAGCCGACTTTTACGGCTTGCGAGGGACGAGAAGCATCTGGTTCGTTTCCGCACAAATATTTCGATTTATTAAAAACTTTATTGTACATATCACAAGTAAATAATAATTACATAATTGGCGGATTTCATGCTTAAATTATTCCCTAAGATATAGAAACAGAAAATATGTGCGGCGCAAAACATGTGATAGGAAACGAAAAATAAATCTAAATATAGTTCAAGTGCCTAAAAAGTTGCTTCAAAGAGTCCTGGTTCAATAATATCAATATTATTTATTGCGTGTTTAACGACTACACGGCAATAATTTCAGACCTACTCTTTTACAGAATTAGTAAGTATAGCCAAATCAAGCCCATGATTAAAAGCGTACCCTGGGCTCTTATAAGCGTAAGCTGAAAATGCAACCCGAAAACACGCTCAGACGAAAAAGAAATAACATCATTAGTAACATAAGCATAATCCGACAATTCCGAAAATTTTGGTATGTTCGGTCAATCGGTAATGGTACTTTTATGCCTACAACAACAAATCTGTTGGTAATAAATAAAAATACACAATGATTGGTCATACGAGTATGTCAGGAATTAGATCTTGTAGTTGTAGTTGAGAGGCAAATCAACTAGATTTGGACTGACTCCTTAAATTGCAACACCCAAAAACAAACTTTACATTACGCTCAGAATAGTGACCACTATAATTTTGATTATAACCTTCATGAGGAAAACGACTCGGAAAAAGAAGTAAAATGAAATGTAAAATCCCAATAGCTGTTATAACAGAACGCACCTCAAGGATTCATTCTTGGGGACGGTCTTGAAGTTGCGCACCTCCATCCACTGGTCGGAGATGAACTTGGTCATGTAGTTCCGGATGTTGTCGGGCAACAGCACCACGCACTTCTGGCCGGGTTTCAGCCGCTTGGCGGCTTGTACCGCGGCCGACATTGCTGATCCGCTGCTACCGCCTTATATAACAAATACTACATTGATTTCTTTTCCATAGAGCTTTGTTGTGGAGATTACAAGGTCAATTGACCATGTAGACCCTGGTGTTAGTTTTTCGAAATTGCCAATCGGCAGTAAATGACTACGTCAGAGACATGGTTATTTATAGAGAACCTAGAACGAAAGACAATGAAATAAAAAGCTATTGTTAAGTTTTACATGAGTGATAGGAAGTCGATAACTAACGTGTTCCACTGCTGGGCAAAGGCTTTTTTACCTGGGTTCCAACTATACCATTAGATAGGTTTCAGCTACATTAAGGTCTATAAAAAGATGGAATTTAAAGTATTTAACAAGAATTGGAATGAAAAAAATACCTTAAATCTAAATAAACCTAATCCTAAGTAAATAAGACTCAATTTGTACCGCAAAGCAGCCCCTCCTCCCTGATGAGTCGTCGCGACATGTTAAGCGAATGTTTGTCGTCAGTCTTCACCCAGAAGTCGATCACCGGCCGGTCCAGCGTCTGCGGCACGAAGTCATAGCCGATTCCTTCCACCTGCATTACAAAATTCACGTTAATGGAACTATTCAACTTTTGTTTTTTAATTTTGTTTTTGTACCATAAATACTATCCTAACTTCCTTACAAATTTTATAAAATGCGAAAGTGAGTTAGTTTGTTATGCTTTCACGCCCTATCTACTACACCAATCTTCCTGAAATTGTCTGGGACATTGTCTAACAACCGGTTATACCGGAATAGAGGTTATTTCCCTGCAATCCACGCTTTATAACTTCAAAGTCTGGGAACCGTTTAAATTCGAGACAGTTTGAACCCCGACCGACGGTTAAAATAAAACCGTGCGGCCTATTTAATTATCGCTGATTGAAGAGTGCAATTTTCGTCATGTGACACTCATACGGTGGCAACACGAGTAGTCTAAATTTAGATATCATGATGGAGATTAATTTTTATTTTAGGCGATTTAATCAGTACCAATGCATTGATTGTCCGCGGTGCACTGTACCTACTTTTTACGTAATCACATATTATTATTGCGGATAGAATAATATTTTTATAATGGGAGTAATCAAAAGGTTTATCGCTTGGTGTTTGATATTGCGTAGAAGGCACACGTAACTCGGTATGAATACCTACGTCACTTTATCATACCGACAGCGATAGTAAAGGTACAAACTGATTGATTCGATCTATCTGGAAATCACGGGGATGCCTTATCCAACAGAGCACTTAATACAGCTAAATAATTATTTTTGACGCTGGGTCTAAGATAGGCATGGTAAAAAGAGCAACTAAAACACTTTTACACGTATGTTTTTTCTGATTTCCTTGTGGACTAACTACAAAAACTGTCTACCACATAATACATAACTCAATACACGAAACACAAGTCTCAGTCTGCAAAATCAGTGAAATTACAGTAAAAACGACTCTTTTGCTACGACACAATACAGTACTATTCAATGTACACAACGCCAGATCATATACTTTTTTATCTATTTATTACACATTTTTTCTTAATTACTTATTTATGTTCTAAGTGATGGCTCGCTTATGATACAATGACGCCTATGGTACAATTTAGATTAATCGGTGGTCAGTACGTCCATCAGTTACTGGAGGGAAAAATAGCACTCAAACGTTACGCTTTACGCTACGTTAAGTATTTCAAAAACTTAGGTAAGTTGAGAGGGCTTGTACCACAAATGGGTTAGTAAACACGTAGATATTATAAACAACATAAACTTACTTCATAGTACGTGACGTCAGTCTTATTGATGGTGTCAGGCTGCGCGAGGATGGATCCCAGCGGGTCGGCTGCCACCACGAGGCAGTCGGGGCAGCGCTCCTTGACCTTGAGGGCGGTGCCCGACACCGTGCCGCCCGTGCCCGCGCCGATCACCAACATGTCCACTTGGTCGTCCAGTGACCAGAGGATCTCCTCAGCTGTGCCGTCATAGTGCGCAAGCGGATTACAAGCATTGTTGTACTGTTTGGATTAAATTTATATTTTATTTTCTTGATGGTCTTTGTAGAGATATCGAAACAACCTTAACATAAGTATAATTACTAACGGCACACAAACAAAAGTAGAGCAAGTGTTCTTTCTCTCTTTCATTAGGCTTCTCTTCATGTACCTATGCTAAGATGGTTTACACATTCGAAGATGCTGCAAATGCATGTTGACGAGTTTATTTATAAAGATTCCTTTATTGGGGACGTGTGTTCCTTCAAGAACGGAATATGTATAAACTTGGTAGGTGGTAGTTGATAACTGTTTATCCCAAGATTCCCGGGGACCGCCACGTTTGTTTTTATCTCAGCCATATTCCGGTTAAAAACTAGTATGCAGCGGATTGCTAGCACAAACATTTATGATAATGTTAGCTATTTTTATCACCTCGCGGGATATATTGATTAGCGCGTGAGTTTCGTCATCAATTTGACCTAGAGTAATAGTTATTTATTTGCATAAAAATACATTTAAGTACAAAAGAAACACGATTGCTTTACAAGAATCACTTTATACAAGGGTATGCTTACAAGGTTTTATAGCCATGTAAGGTTTTATTTATTAGTCTTAATTATTTATCAAAAACACTTCTTCAATTAAGTTGGTTTTTAAAAATATTTTGTTCATAAACCTACCTATGCAGCCTTGCTCGATAAGGATCTAAAAGTGGTAGTACTCTACGCTTTCTTTATGATCGATTTTGAAATACTATGAGGGTTCCGTACCACCTCAGAATAATAAGACTTACCAGATTATTTCAAAATTAAGTCTATTCAAAGGCTATCCCTTAATTTGTTTATAAAAAATGATTTTACAGAGCCGTGTTGCTAAATTCTTATTTCACGGGGAGGTAAATTAAACAGTTGTTCCCAGATTTCGTTTTGAGTATGTAATTGTTCCTATTAAGTATTTTAAGTCATGGTCCGGAAAAATTTTAAACGCATGCACGACTATTTTAAGGAAGTGTAACTTGTTGTAACTGGACCTTAACGCCATGTGGTAGTGAGCGGTAAAGTGACGTCTTGTTAGAATTTCTATTATTTATTTATTTAAATTCAAATTAACAACAAATATGCAGTTTTTGGATTTATTCCTGAATACGTTTTGTAGGTAGTATGACACTGCTTATTAAAAAATTCACGATTCTAGTACACCGGGAAGTACATACCCTTTAGGTTTTGATTACCATCTGAAATCGCAAGATTTTCGAAAAATTTCAACATTTACGGTCGTATCTTTTGATCGCGTTGGCGTATTATTTTAATTATTTTACAGCCGAAAGAGGCCACAGACCCGAGTATTTAATTTCAACTTGATACATTGATCAGAAAAAAAAATAACAGGCGGACAGACAGACGGAAAACAAAGTAGTCTTATAAGGGTTACGTTTTTGGTTTTTGAGATACGGTACCCTAAAATATACGACTTGTTTTTTTGGCACACAAACCGGTTTGATATATCAATGTAGGTAAGTAATTACGATAAATTAAATGACGCTGAGATAAAATTGCTTATAATCTTTTCCATGCAGGTCAATTTGGATTGATGATACTGATGTTAAGATAAGCAAAGTTTTATTTATTTATTTTTAAAACATATCAATCGCCGAATGGGGAAATCATGACATAGGCGATGCGGCTAGCAACCCATCACTATTGATTTCCTGTTTCAACTAACATTATGCTAAACGTGGTCTAAGGTCTTATGGCTCCAGGCTCTGTCTACCCCGTATGGGATAAAGACGTGAATATATGTATGTATATATATATATCAATATTATATAGATAGACCTTTAATCGCCTTTTACGACTCCCACGCCGCCGGTGTCAAGAGAGAGTTGGCTCTTTTTGCACCCAAATGATTTAGAAAGGACACTATACTACATTTCGAGTATAGACACAGGGACAATATTATGTTTTGGTATAATATACCATTTATTTACTTTTTGTGTACGAAGGAGTAATAAATTTTACCATCGTGTTTTTGTGTTAGTTCTAGTCCACTCCGTGATTTATAGATGCGGAATTTAGTTCAGTCTAAATTTAGATACTCGTTCTAAAATTCCCTTTACAAAATCAGTAGTTTTTTGTCATTTCCCACAACTAAGATTTTCGTTTTATATGTTTCAATTTCATTTAAACTGGTATAGGTCTATTTTTTATGATAAATTTTGGGTAGAATGTATTAAGCATAGATACATACAGTATCTGTAATTTGGTTTTATTGTACTAGCTCACTGAGATTTCTTGTTTACTAGGTATACGAGTTTATTTATTTTAGCTGCCTGTCCCGGTAGGTACTTCGAATGTTAAACGCGCGAGTCAAAATTCTAGTTGTTTCTAGAAAATTGACGATTTTCGGCGCAATTTTCTAAATTTTTCTATCTGTATGAAACAAAGTATTGATTTAGATTATATATTCTAGATATATACCTGATCTAGCATCACAGCATTTGGTATTTCTCGAGCCAATCTTTTGGCAACATTAATGTTGCTGTCTGGATCGCTGGAAGCAGCCTCCGTCGGTGTCCTGACAACTTCGGCCCCTAGTGCCTTTAATGTGTTCACCTTCTCATCAGACATTTTTTCTGGCAATACTATAATGCACCTGTATCCTATCAAGGATTAAAATATAATTTTAATTCTGTTAGTTTGCAAATTTAATTAAAATCCTCCATCCATCCAATCCAGTTTTTAGCCATTGACACAATAGAATAAAGAAGATTTTAAAACATTTTATTAAATTTTTATCAGGTGGGCTATGTGCTTATCTGTCCACTCAAAATTGCTTTTCGTTAGCCTACCTAAAACTCGAGAATGGCTGGACTGGACCGATTCAATATTAATTTTGGTATTGAAATATTTGTGGAAATTCAGGGATGGTTTAAATGGTGACAAAAGTGAGTTAAGGCTGTACGGAGTTCGCCAGGTCAGCTAGTAATATATATATAAAAATCCTTAGTTAAACTGAATGAGTTGAATAAGAATTATTCCATTTTGCAAGAATATGTGTATAAATGGTATGGTTTATTAGTAAATCAGGTGATATATTATACAGCTAATGAGTGTCTGTTACAATTTGCTAATTTCTGCTACAAGGCAATGGCTTTGAAAAAATATTTTTGCATTTGATAACACAATTATTTAAGACTAAAAGATGTGGCCAGGGATTTCATCAAAATAAGGTATAGCTAATGCAATATCAAACATGGACAGTCTTTTATAATTTTTCTTGAATGTAAATACTGATTGAATACATAAGCTGATTTATCTCAAAAATCTTTTCTTAAAGATTATTAGCATATAAAAAGTTTAAATTTATCTTCAAGTAAGTAATAAAATTAAGGATTCATAATAGTGTGTCTTAAATATGATTATATATGTTAATTACCTTTAACTGCAGCAGCCAGAGCAAGGCCAATGCCAGTGTTTCCAGAGGTAGGTTCTATTATCACAGAGACACCAGGAATCAGGATGCCTTTGCTTTCAGCATCTAACACCATTCTGTACGCTATGCGGTCCTTCACAGATCCTCCAGGGTTCAAAAACTCACATTTTGCATCTTTTTAGAGACATAAAACTCAATTAATTTAATTACACAAAATTTAATGTTTTCTAAACAGTCATATTCATACATATAATTTGATAAAACAAAATTCCAATAAAGTCTAGAATACCCATAAAATGGTGCTATTAATAAACTTTAATGTTGCAAAAGCCACACATTAGATCAGCAAGCAAGTCATAAAATTATAATACTTGTGTACCTATTATTTAGACATGATGAATGAGAGTAATATTGTTTTATATCACAAATAACTTGGAATATACTTGCTTTTTCTACAAAGAAAACATAAGTTACTTACACATATCACATTGTACACCTTCCTCCTTAGGTATCTTTGAAAGCTTTACTAATGGCGTATTTCCAATAACATGTAAAATATCTGTTTCAATTTTTTGATTTCTATCCCTGAAATTTTTTATGTAAAATTATATTATCTACATTCAGTTATATTATTTATTTATTTCATTCAATTTCACATATATATCACATTCAATAATATTATTTGTAGCTTCAGCCCGAAGCTGTGGTTTGATGAGAAATAAGTAGTGTGAGCTGATCATATTAGGGTGAACCAGACAGGTTCCTTTCAGTTATTTGTTATAGGATAGGAATAATTTAGTTAGGACTAAAGATTTGATAAAAATAATATTTAAGTACGAGAGTTAAGTACTTACAAGGGCCTGACAATATGCGTCATGTCTTTGAGATTAAAGAATTTAAAGTTCGTCGCACCATTTTCCACGTGGTTCGTCATTCTGATTTATCTTTCAGTATTAGTCTACAAAATTAAAATAAAACATTTGTCAACAGTTATGATCTTGGTTTATATAAATGTTTAGCTTATAAAACTTTACTTGTACTAATAGTTTTTACACTTCGCGTTCGTTTTTATTTTAGAATAAAGTTATGCGAGAACTTTTACGATTTTATACAACACCTTATTGTGTCAAACAGAACTTGATGCTTGTGGCCTGGTATAACAGCCAGCGAGTAGCGAAATTGATGTGAGTCTAGACAATTTTATTCTGCCAAGCAAGTGCAATTAATTCATGAAGAATGAATATATAAGAAAACAATCGCCCCTGCCGTGATTTCACAGCTACAGCTAGATACACTTCACCACAAACTAAATAGAGATACTACGTATCACTTCACTCAGCACTGCACTGATTAAAAATTAAAAACACTTGCTTTGCTTGCTTTGCCTGACAACTTGACAAGTTGACAATGACAATTGACATAGAATATGGAATGAACGGATAGACGAGTTTTTGGAGGGAAAGTAAACTGTCGCTATGTCCGCGCTGTATTTAATTTCCAAAACTTAGGTTTTATCGAGTATTTGTGCTTAATATTGGTGGATTATTATTCGCAAAGTTTTCGTGAACAAGCGTGAGTGTTGGGAAGTGGTACAGTGTCGATTATGTGACTTTTATCTTTGTCACCAAAATCTCCAAGTTATAGCTAAGTGAAATTTTTCCACCGCTTCACTTAGCCATCTGACTCTGACTCACTTGACTAGACTAGACTTGACTTGACTTTTTGACTTGACGACTAAAGTAGGACTGAAGAAGATTAATAAAATGAAGAAAGGCCTTAAAGGACTAGTTTCCATGGCCGTAAAAAGTACTTTAAAAAAAAAAAGAACGGATAGACGGGATAGAACAATCAAGTGAAACGGACTGACTTTTTTCATGGAGTTTTTGGCGGGAACATTTATTTTCCAAAAATGTTTTTTCGAGTATTTGTGCATAATAATGGTGGAATATTATTCGCTCAATGTTCGTGAACAAACATGAGTGTTGGGAAGTGAGTGGTACAATGTCGATAAAGTGACTTTTAGCATCGGTAATATTTTATCGATGCTTTTAGGCACACAATAGATGCTCATGCACGCATGGTGGTTTTCCACAAAGAGTATGTAATCACTACGTTTAGTTTTCCATCAAACAAAGGGATGGTACTCGAAAGGTGAATTGAATCGACTGATTTCCAAACAAATCATTTTATTTTTTTTAATTTATATCAAGAATCTTGCGATTATTTGTTTGAAAATCAGTTGGTTTAATTGTTCCATCGTAAATCATCGCAAAATTATTGATTTAAACTAAAAAAAATTAGGATTTTTTGTTTGGAAATCAGTCGATTCAATTCACCTTTCGAGTACCATCCCTTTGTTTGATGGTTTTCCATCATGCACCCATGAGCGTCTAGGGTGCGCCTTATCCTTGTCACCAATATCTCTAAAGACAATGCTAAGTGAAATCTTCCACCGCTTCACTTAGCCCTTTGACTTGACTAACTTGACTAGACATGCATGACTGACTACTTACGTTGTGACTTGGTGGCCTACAACCATCTCTTACCATGCAAGATCGCGTAAGCGAGACAGCGCAATACATGATGTAAGGAAAGCAACATCTCCATTACGGTGGCTTACCACCATCTCTTAAAATCATAAAAGATCCAGTGAGTAAGAGAGATGTCTCCTTATACATCATGTATTGCGCTGTCTCGCTTACTCAGTTTTGTATGCTAGCTCGATTTTCGTGCTTTTAACGCCATCTGTTGATTGTCTTCGTAGTTATTTTGTTGTGGCGCTAGTGTCGCCACAGTAATAACCCCCTACTCAAGTTCTTTTCTTGCAATAAAATTGAAGAACATTTAATTAAGAAATTGAAGAACATTTAAATAAAACTCGAAATTGGCAAAATGAAGAGCTATAAGTTTATAGCGAATGAGAATACGAGAATGCTGTTTTTGTATCGCTATTTATTTTGATCTTCTAACTATTATTTCACAATAAATTGACTCCACAATTAATAATGATAGATTGGATTTTCTTGACAGACGACACAACACTTTTTGAATTCGCAGTTTCTTTTTCACGTGTCGAGTTCATGTTCTGAAGAGGTCGGTACGTGCCACCACATCACCCCCCTTGGAGTGATGATGTTCCTGATCATGATAATGATGATGTCTGTAAAATAACTATAAAAATTTGGGATTAAACCTAACAACTCGCCCAGATCTCGTGGTGATGGGCGGAGGAACATTTTTCTGAGATGTCCTTTCGCAGTAGTCATCTGAGTCAGACATTGAATAGGCTGGTTTTGCTCTGTCTATAGATATTTTGACCGGGCCTCTATTTAAATCAACGGTTATTGTCTTCTCAGTTCGGCTAAGAACCTTATGTGGAAAAAATTTTTTTTTTTACTTTTTCGGTCAACAGATGGGCCAGATGCGTCCAGAAAATTTTCTTATTTTTCTCCTGACGGAACGCTCATTTTAAGTTTTCTTCACGTTGTAAATCAAATTTTAGGTCACCAATATAGCGAATGAGAATACGAGAATGCTGTTTTTGTATCGCTATTTATTTTGATCTTCTAACTATTATTTCACAATAAATTGACTCCACAATTAATAATGATAGATTGGATTTTCTTGACAGACGACACAACAAGTTTGATTGCCATTTTGTGGATTTATGCCTATAGTTTAATTTCTTATTTACGCCCCAAAAATAATCATTGACAAATGACAATACGATGACAACACTTTTTTTTCTGGCATCCTCCTCACCACCTCACCGCTACACCATAGCATAGACCTACACCAAACAGGCGGTTCTCAAACTTCTCAATACAGCTGAATAGTTTGTTTCATGTTTTGGCAGGATCCTCGGAAAATGATGATGTAAATGGAATGTTATTATGTTGTAATGTTATTTATTCGTTCCCCCACAGCATTCGCCTTAAATAATGGAAGATGGTTATTCACAGATTTCGTGAATAAGCGCGTGTTGGGAAATTACATTTAAAGTAGTATAGTATATTATTCTGTCACTTCAGTCACCCATCTATAAGCACAACATAAAAGTAGGTACTTTGGCAAGTAAAGAATCCCTATAATCTTTGATTATTAATCAATTCCCATATATATAGTAATAAGTACCTGGGCGACCGGTTAAAGCCATTTAAAAATTATATATGCGCGGTTTATACTGATTTAATACTTTTATACTTCAAAACAAAAAAAAAGAAAAACAAAACTTTCTTTAGTTGGGATTTGAACCTGGAACCACCAGAGTACAAAGCAGATGTCTTAACCACTGGGCTATCGAAGCAGACCCGCCGGCACCGAAATTATTGTACTATAACTACAATTTCATGCGGAAAATCTTTTTGCTGGAAAATATGGGAAAAACGAATTTTCCCAGGCATGGAACCTGGCTAGATAAATTTTTTGACTTTATAAGAACCTATGTTTAAATTTTCAAAGAAATCGTTAGAGCCGTTTTCGAAAACGCGAGACAAATATATATATATATATATATATATAAATATACATACATACAAATATTGCTCGTTTAATAGTATAGGATATAGCACTAAATTTCTCTGTTTTTCCCACGTTTTTCCTAATAAGTAGTTGGTTGTATGGTTGGTTGTTGTAATGTATTTTTATTTGTCGTACATACAATTTATATTAATAAATAGCCCTGCGGCCGCGTATGTAACCAAAGTCTTGTTTTTTGGCGGGACGGTTAAAGTCACAACATGTCGGTGTTGTATTTATTTTCCAAAATGACTCTTCTTCTTCTTCAGCCCATCGTCACCAAATGCTGAGTGTAGGCATCTAGTAATGCACGCCATTCCTTTCGGTCTTGAGCTCTCCTCATCCAACTACTTCCGGAAACATTTTCCAGGTCATCTGTCCATCTGGCATTAGGTTTACCGATACTTCTTCCGGTTCTGGGTTTCCACTCAAGTACCAACTTTCCCTAAAGGTCATCGGTTGACTTGACTAAATAAAGAAAATTCAAATAAAACACCCTAAGATAAATAAATGAAGAAAGACTCGTATCCAGGAGTTCCAGGACCGAAAAACACATTAACTAAGTACAAAGTTTTTTTGGCTGTCAAGCATACGGCCCGCGAAAGGTGAGCATTTATTTACCACAGAACACTCATACTCCTAGAGGAGGCATTTACGCTCATGAAACACTTAGGGTGTTACTAGCGTGCTGCCAAATCGATGCCTAGGTATATAAAAGGGGTTTGAGATCTATTCTATCTAATAAATCTATGGATCTTTCGATGTAAAACATGAAAAGTAATAAGAACCTAGGTAGGTTTGTACGTATCTACATACGAAACATCTAAAACGGGCGTTGTGTGCACAGCGTCATCTCATGGAGATGCATAGAAAGAATGTATGCTGTTTCCTTCTAGCGTCTTGGGTTAGTAGGCACTATTATATAAGGTGGACTCAAATTTCAGACAACTATTTTGAACAACTTTTCCAAATATTAAAACCTTTTTTTTCACTCTCTATACTTACAGATCAGCTGATTCTCAATTTGTATGGGTCAAAAAATTTTTTGTATTTCGATATAAGTTTATTTGGAAAAGTTGTTCAGTTTAGTGGTCTGAATATGCCCTTATAATATTTGCAGTTTATTTGAGTCCACCTTGTATATTCTGTGGTCTTGGAATAAATAAATCACATTGTGCTTAAGTGCTTAGTTTCTGAACTTTCTCACCAAAAAAATCGAAATTTGGTCTTGGCTTATGCTTCAATAATTATGAAAATTACTTATACAAAGAATCAATCTCTTGATTATTCATTTTGAATGAAATACACGCCTATATTGCTGTGAAAATAACCCTGATATGTATCATTGTTTTCAGGATAGGTAATACCTACCTACTTATAAATGCTTTCACTTTTTAATAAAAACTGTTTTCATAATAACTTATCGTCATCATCGTCCGTTTTTTCCTAATTGCATCTTCAGCTTTTACGCTTTAGAGCCTAGGATACGCTTTTAATAATGGTTCTGATTTGGCGGTAGTAGTTTAGTTATTATAGTGGAGCGACTGCCGTCTGACGTCCGTTACCCTTTTTACAGGGAATAGGAACATGAACGTGGCCAACACTGTCAGAATTTTTAGGCTGCCTAAAGGCATCTAACATAGCCTAACGACTGCCATCTATTGATAATAGTCAGAAATAATGAGGTGAGGCACAACATGCATATCTATATGACATAATATCCTATATATCTAAATCCATATCCATACTTCCATACTAATATTATAAATGCGAAAGTCTGTCTGTCTGTCTGTCTGTCACCTCTTCACGGCTAAACTGCTGGACCGATTGTGATGAAATTTGGTAGGGATGTTGTTAACGACCTGAGGTCAAACATAGGCTACTTTTGGGCGCGATATAACCGAGTCCCACGCGGGGCGAAGCCGCGGGGAACAGCTAGTCTCGAATAAATAGATTTGGTATAGGTACTTACTGAATGTACTACTCACTAGTAATAGTATCTCCTCCCTTCTCTATGCTAGTCTGTGGAGTACCTATACCGAGGGCACTATTGAAAATTTTATTAAAAAATCAAAATGCGCATCTAGGTACTTAGGTATAGGTACATTTTTTTCTATCATGTATTAGGGCAGAGCCACACTCATTGTCAAACAAATGCGATAAAAACGCTTTACATAGCTAGGTACCTTAATTAATATAAAATACATAGCGTTATTATATTAATCAAAGAAAATCTAATAGGTATTTACTTTTTACTTAATGAAAAATACATATTTTGGGATGTGAAATCCGTAATTTAATTTATTTCAGCAGTCAGTTCATTTTTTCTTGAAAAATACTAATATGGAAAAGTACTCGTACTGCCGCTACTATAGGGAAACTAGCTATAGGGTGATGTGATGAGTTATTGAAAAAAAAGGTTAATTTAGTAAAATAAAAAGAAAATTTACTTATATGTAAGTACTTATGTATGAGGTGGTTACAGTTGTTTAACAAGGTGCAATATTTTGACATGAGTATGCTAGTACTTTACCTTATTCAGAAATACTTATTTCTTTCAAACCAAATAATAACTGAACTAAATTTAAGTTTTATTTACATTTTAATTCAAATTCAAATTGTTTATTTTCAATAAAGGACATTCTTATCCCTTATTGATATTAATTACTAAAATTATCTAACGTGCCTACTAAACATTGTTCAGTTTAATAAGAAGGTATAAACACAAATTGTTTTCTACGTCGAGAGGCATAACACAATCCAACGAAATGCAATTTGCATTTCAATATTTCCTGTTCAACTTATGAGATCAGACCTTCGAACAGGTCCATAAAATATTGTTAATTTCTGTCCACTTAAAAAAAAACTAATCCAGTTGGCTGTATATAGTGTTTAAAATTAGGTACCCTACGTCCTACATTAAATACTTACAACTTTCTTTAAAAACGTTCAAATAATTATCTATACGATAAGTATATAAAATGTACAAACATGTTCGTTTGGCAACATCCAAAACGAATATAAAAATATATACTTAGCTTAATCTATTTCTTTTTATGAACACCATGTATTCATCACTAAGCATTTGGCATGTTCCATTGTTCTTACATGAAAAAAAAACATTTCTCGTTCATCTTTGTGTTTTTGTCTGTGGTTTTTGCACATATAGTGTCATAAGTGTTCACTTATAATTGTACTACACTTGACTTGAGCTCACACATCTTAGCTGCCTTAAGGTAAAAAGTATTCCTTTAAAGGCCTACATTAGTTCAACGTTCTTGGGCGTAGTTTTCGTAAAGCCAATCCCAAAATCTGACTCTTTTCGATTCGGGGTCCTTCTTGAGCGTAAAGTTTCCGCTGATGTTCAGATAGTCGATACTGGACGTGTCATTCACAGGCAGCCACTTGAAGTCTACGACAGACTCGTAGTCTACGGGTGGGGTTGGATTTCTGAAACAAAAAAAAAAATCAATAAAATATATTTAATAATTACATTATTATATGGGATTACTACTATTTAGTATTAATTATCTGGAATTTCAGACGAATCAAAGGCTGGGTTGAGACAGCTGCAACCTTATTTTGGTATATTTCAGTTACATACCATCATAATACTGTTACGGGCTGGGGGTTCAAATTCGGTCTAATCTAATTACTTATGACGCGTATATAGTAGAATTCTCCCAAGAAAACGAAGCAATCGCAAACGTTTTGATGACAAAAAGGGTATGGACTATGCAACTTCAAAACATCTTACCCAGTCTTCGCAAAGTTAGTCCACATTTGCACCATGCGCTGGGATACAGCCAATTCGGGGGAGTCATCATCTAGTCTATAGTTCAGTCTCGAAAAGTAGAAGAGGTACCCCATCTCGTCCCCGTGGCAGGCCCCGGGGTGGCTGATGCCCAGCATCCGCTTGAACAGCCCCAGGGCGCCGTCGAAGGCGAACCGGTACAAGTATGTGGGGCTGGTTCTGTTTGTGTGTGCGTGTAGACGCACGGTCTCCAGAATTGGCCTCAGGAACATTACATCCGTAAATAGCTGTAAAGGTAGAAATTAAGTGGTGACTAATGTGCATGTAACTCAAAAGAGTGTGGGTACCCTACCCGCCTAGGGTAGGTATTTATTTAAAAAAAAAAAACTATTTTACTGGTAAACAGTAAGTAAATAGGTGAGCAGAAACGCGGACCCTGGCTCCGAAGCAATCAGCTGAGAAAGCAACTGGGAAGGCGCTAAGATGCGAGAGAGTATTCAATTCAGGCGCCCGCCGCCGCCTCCACCGATTTGCGGAGCAGGGGAGTAGTGACATAATCCCCCGTGAAGGAGGTCCAAGCAAGTTAAAGTCTTGGTAATAAGATAATAAAGGATGAGCTCATTATTCGTGGACCGAAAGGTCATTAAAAAGATATCAAAATAAGCGACTAAAAAATACACAAATTAACTAACATCAATCAAACTGTCGATGTTCCTCGCGTCGACAGGCCGCTGTTGGAAGTAGAAGGCTCTGATCGCCTCCGATATCTTCGCGGTGACGGTCTCATTCTGGGACAGCAGGGCGGGCGGCACCACCCGCTTGAACTCCCGGTCCAGCTCGCTGAGCAACTTGGGGTCTCTTTGAAGACCTGAAAGACAATAAGTCAATCATTGACAAAGACAGTGTTATTAAATTGCTCAACTGTGAAAAAAATTTGTTATCACACACAATTTAAAATAAAAGCTAATTTATTACTTTGAATATAAGGTTCTGTTTGTTTAGTCAGAGTAAGTAAATACCTCCTTTTTAAACTCTTAACTTCACATTTTACTCAATCAGTATATAAGAACGATTATGCTTATGACTAGCCGTTATCTAATAATATCAATAAATATATATTTTCGTTGTTTGTTCTTTATGCAATTAAAAACGCTATATATACACATATATATTCTTTTGTATAAATGTTATATTTTTGGAATAATTCCTAAGAAGCACATTAAAATAAATTTAATCATACAAAAGTATATATTTTGCATCTCTTACAAAAATAGAATTTATACTTTTCTTCTTTATTGTATTCAGTTAAATACGCTAGTTATCATATACATGTATAAGTTGTTAAATAAATGTAACAGTACCAGCCCGATCCTGACTTCAAGCACATATCGTCTTATAATCTGTCATAATCAAGAAATACATTTCTGGCATTATTTGTTTGATGATATGAGAAATATATCTTTACATGGCATATGTGTTATTATCATTGTAAAGATGGATGTATGTTATATACATATGTCCTTACTTAGATTTATTATTAACCAGTTAATTAAATCTATTCCTAAATACATCACATATACCATTCCTTATTATTTAGTAAATATAATTCGATAACAAACAGAATACTATCTCAATTTATTACCAGAACTGTCGTGGGCTCAGAACCAAGCTTAATACGTTATTTATGAACATCTTATCACATAATTATGATGTAATTGTTTTAACAGAAACATGGTTTCATCCTGACATATCTAATAACGAGTTTATAGACTCGCGGTACCTTGTTTATCGCAGTGACCGTGATCGAGCGGCGACTGGGAAACAGGACGGTGGTGGGGTGATGGTAGCTGTACTAAGATCGCTTCGCGCGACCCCCGCCCGCGCTGTTACTTTACTTACCTCTTCCTTCACCCTGCCGCCAATAATTGACCATATCTTATTACATTTACAAGTTGGAGATTTTAAGTTTGTTTTGAGTGCCGTTTATATACCGCCTAGTAGTCCAAACGATATATACAGTATTTACTTTAATTTTATTGTAGATTATTTACAAATAATGAATGTCAGTAACTTTTGTTTAGTGGGCGACTTTAATTTGCCTACATTTGAGTGGTATATAAGTGGGGCTGAAATAAAACCAGTACGGTGTGGTAACCAGCTACCGCCTAACTGTCACTTGTCAAGTTTTATTGAATCGAATAATTATTTACAACTTAACTATTTCAAAAATAGTATGAACAGGTTTTTGGATTTATTTATAACTAATATAACTGACAGCAAGGCATATTCTGCACCTGTATCCTTAGTGCCCATTGATGACAAACATCCTGCCTTTTACGTAATGATTTCGAACAGTGGAGTGGCCAGTAGAACTATGCCATGTAAAAATAAGACCAGAATTTGTTTCCATGAAGCCGACTATGAGTTAATTAATCAAGATATACATAATGTTGAGTGGGAAAGCCTCTTTTTTAATAAGTCAGCTGAAAGTTGCGTGAATATTTTCTATGAAATCTTATATAACACTAGCTGTTCCCCGCGGCTCCGCCCGCGTGGGACTCGGTTATATCGCGCCCAAAAGTAGCCTATGTTTGACCTCAGGTCGTTAACTACATCCCTACCAAATTTCATCCCAATCGGTCCATCCGTTTAGCCGTGAAGAGGTGACAGACAGACAGACAGACAGACAGACAGACAGACAGACAGACAGACTTTCGCATTTATAATATTAGTATAGTATAGTATGGAATATTAGTATGGAATTATACGTATTCGCACCCCATTAAAAAGAATGACAAACTTACATTTTCCTGTATGGTTTACATCTCCTCTCATGCATTTGTTTAGAAACAAAAATAAAGCTTGGGTTAAATGGAAAAAGTATGGTAACCAGTCAGACTATATATCATTTTCTTTGTATCGAGAAAGATTCAAAAGGGAGTCCCATGAAGCCTATTGCAATTACATAAATAAAATTGAAGACAATATTAATACTGATACTAAATATTTTTGGAAGTATATTAATAATCGAAAAAATCAAGGTGACATACCTACTAGTCTATATTATGATAATTTTGAAGCTGATACACCTGAAGACTGCTGTAATTTATTTTCTAATTATTTTGAATCTGTGTTTCAGCCGTCCAACTTACCCAATGATTATAATGTTGACCAAATTTTAGATTTAGATGTAAATGGAGATTGTGATGATATTATTAGTGAAATATATATATCTTATGACAGTGTCCTTAAGGAACTTAAAAATCTTGATTTGACGAAAGGAGCTGGGCTCGATAATATACCACCGATATTTTTTAGAAACACAGCTTCAACTATTTCCAAGCCATTACATATTATATTTAATAAATGTATGAGTGAGGGTGTGTGCCCTACACAGTGGAAGGCAGCTAAAATAATTCCAGTCCACAAAGGTGAAACAAAAAGTAATGTTTCTAATTATCGACCAATCTCTATTTCTAATGTACTAGTGAAAATTCAAGAAAGACTAATACGTGAACAATTGTATCCATTTTTACATAAAAATATTATACCACAGCAGCATGGTTTCGTGCGTGGACGCTCCACTGTTAGTAATCTCACTGCTTATACTAATGACTTGTTTCAGAATATGGACTATAACGAGCAAACTGACTCTGTGTATACCGATTTTACTAAAGCCTTCGATAAAGTTGATCACAAAATACTACTAGATAAAATTGCATATAATGGTATTCGTGGAAATCTGTGGAGGTGGTTTAAATCGTATGTTATAAATAGAACACAAAAAGTTGTCATCAATGGGTATGAATCTGATACGGTTGCTGTGACATCTGGGGTGCCGCAGGGATCTATTCTAGGACCCTTATTATTTGTTTTGTACATTAATGACATTAAAAATTGTTTTCTGCATAGTAAGTTCTTATGTTACGCTGATGATTTGAAAATATATTGTAAGATAAGTGATCCCTCTGATCATCTGCTTCTCCAACAAGATTTAGATAGGTTAACTTATTACTGCCATGTTAACAAACTACATCTTAATTTAAATAAATGTACAAGCATTACATTCACAAAGAAAAAAAATACATCAATTCAGTTATATACTATGTGGTGTTGTAATTAAAAAGGTAAACAGTGTAAGAGATCTTGGAGTTATTTTAGACAGTAAACTGTCATTGGATTTGCATATTGAATCTATTTGTAATAGAGCTTATAAAATGTTTGGTTTTGTTGTACGCGCCAGCAATGGTTTTAAACGTCCATCGACATACGTACATCTATTTAGTTCAATGATTAGGTCACAATTGGAATATGCTGTATGTATATGGGATCCATATTATGATAAATACTCGGATGCTATAGAAAAGGTACAAAAAAAATTTTTGCGCTGTCTTCATTACAAATGTTATCATAGTATATATATCTATCTATCTATCTATCTATATATATATAAAAGCGAAAAACACTCACTCACTCATCACGAAATCTCCAAAACTGCTGAGCCGATGAAGATGAAATTTGGCAGGAAGGTAGATTGTGACTAAGAGACGTCCGCTAAGAAAGGAATTTCAGGAATTTTACCCCTAAAGGGGTGAAAAAGGGGTTGCCAGTTTGTATGAAACTTCGTCATTTTTGAAGTGAGATACATGAAATTATTAATTTAGATTTGAAGTTGGTAAAAAATAAGAATGCACCAATCAGATTTTGAAAATTACATCCCCAAAGGGGTGAAATAGGGGGTTGCCATTTTGTATGAAACTTTGTCATTATTAAAGTGAGACACATGAAATTTTTAATTTGAATTTGTAATTGGTAAAAAATAATAATGCATCAAATTACATCCCTATAGGGGTGAAATAGGGGTTGCCAGTTTGTATGAAACTTTGTCATTTTTGAAGTGAGATACATGGAATTAAAATTGAAAATGTCTTGGTATAATATTTTGTATTGTATTGAATTGTATTGTATGTACACAACATATTGTAATAGGATACAATACATAATAGAAGATAGAGTGCAAAGGTTTTATTTATTTGTTAAAATTATGAGTTCAGTAATGTGTCAATAGATGGCACTACCATACATTTTAAAAGTCGATATGGCTTGTCGTTCGCATTTAATCATCATGTGTAGTAATTGAGATTTCAAAATAAAATAAAAATGTTTTTGCTTTTCTAACGATTTGATTGTGTGTTTAGACGATTTGGTACCTGCTAAATATAAAATAATAAAATTAAATTGGAATTGATTGGAGTATGGAGTGCTAATTGCGGTATTATATTTTATGTATAGTTTAATGTCTGCGTTTTGGGCTACTCATTGATTAGTTTAATTTAAGTTTGAAAAGTATTTTTCCGGATTCCGGATTTCGAAAAGTAGTTTGAAAATAGGTAAATCTTTGTGTTATTTTCCATAAGTTAGTTGCATATCTTAAATATATTGTAAGGTTTCTCAAATAAATTGTAGGTCTTTAAGTATATTTGTATTCATTTCTAATTAGTCAGTAGATTAATATAATTTCTATAGGGCAATTGATAAATCAACGCCCAGCCTAAACCATAAAAGCTATAAACTTGAAATTTGGACCGAAGTTTTATGTTAATACGTAGTGCTCAGATAAGAAAGGATTTTTCAAAATTAGACCCCTAAAAGGGTTAAAATTGAGGGCAAAGTTTGTATGAAACAAAATTAAAATCTTCACTGATGTACTTGAAACTTGGCAAGAATGCTTCTCAACAAAAATAACTAATGGCGTATTTCAGCGTTTTTTGAAATTCAACCTCTAATGGGGTAAAAAGGGGGAGGTTAACTAATTTATCATCACAAAACCGAAACTATAAAAGCCATAAACGTGAAATTTTGTTAGTGTCTTCATTATACTATATACTACCCACATAAGAAAGGGTTGTTCACAATTCCAACCCTTACATCCAAAAAAAGGGGTGAAGACAAATTCCATTTGAAATTTCGCCAATTACTTACAACGCATGTTGGCCTATCGGTAGAGGTCGCGGATTATTTTGTTGAGTAATAAGTCTAATCCTGCTAAACATGACTTTTTTTTTACTTACTTTTTTTTCGTTTTGTATTAGTTTTTTAGAATTCTATACTTTTTCTTTTAATATTTTAGTAAATAAATGTTTCAAGAAATAGCTGGAAGTAGCTGGATCGAATCCTGCCACCAACAATAATTTTCTGTTTTCGTTTTTTATTTGTTTTCTAGAATTATTTTCTTACTTTTATTTTAATTTTGAAAAGAAACGAATAAATTCATTTGCAAATTTATTTCCAGATAAACGATATCGTAACTCCAATCAAATCAAATCTAATCTAATAGTTTGTCATTGACGACATTGAAGAAGAAGATTAATCAAATGGTTGACTGGTAGAGAACGCTCTTAGCGTCAAGTCCGTTAATATATCAGTATTTTGTACTATATACTATACTAATAATAGGACAGTAAAAATCGAGTGTCTATACATTAGATATTTTTCTAAAAAACTGATACGGAGCGATTAAAGAAGAGTAACAGAAACCAAAAAAAAAAAATTTTTTGGAATTTTTGCCTCTCTGGTACGTTATAACTTCAAAACTACTCAACAGATTTGAACGCGGGTTCACAGGTGGATTACATATAATAAGGAGCGTTGTCAAAACTTTGTTTCGTCAAAATCGGTTAAGGGAAAAAGAAGTTATGTTCAGTTGAAGTTTACTTCTAGCACTGCTTCAAAACTTTTAAACAGAGTTGAATGCGGTTTACATAAACGTATTTAATTTAGATAAAGCTAGAATTTCTACTTCGTTTTATCGATATCAATAAAGAGAAAAACACACTGCAGTCTCTATTAAATTTTAATAAAATAACACATTGAATGTGTGTGGGCGTATAATTTAGTTACATAAATATCAATAGATGGCGCTGACTTTATTTTTATTATTTTTTCGCATATGGTATAGCAGATTGAAAATTTTCCTTACGGCAATTAATTTGAATTATTTAAAAAAAAAATGGTTGTTGATTTAGTTCTATTGGTTGGTTTGTTTATCGGTCGTGTTGTATTGTAAGCTATTTGAATTGATTGGTTGGTTAGGTTTGGTTTGGTTTGGCTTTGGTTTAAAAAATAATCAAATCGGCAAGTCAGTTCAGTTATTGTTTGAGGGAACATACGGTCGTGTCGTAAGGTTTAATTTAACTAACTTATCACTTTTTAATGAGATTTTCTCCACTTTTCACGCCCACTATAACTTTAGGAGTGGCTTTTAGGTCTAAATGACCCTGTAATAGGCTGCGTCTACTCTTTTAGAGACAAAGATGCGATAGTATGAATGTTAATATTTTCAGACACATGAAATTTTTAATTTGAATTTGTAATTGGTAAAAAATAATAATGCATCAATCTGATTTTGAAAATTACATCCCGATAGGGGTGAAATAGGGGTTGCCAGTTTGTATGAAACTTTGTCATTTTTGAAGTGAGATACATGAAATTATTAATTTACATTTGAAGTTGGTAAAAATAATAATGCACCAATCAGATTTTGAAAATTACATTCCTAAAGGGGTGAAATAGGGGTTGCCATTTTGTATGAAACTTTGTCATTATTGAAGAGAGACACATGAAATTTTTAGTTTGAATTTGTAATTGGTAAAAAATAATAATGCATCAATCTGATTTTGAAAATTACATCCCGATAGGGGTGAAATAGGGGTTGCCAGTGTGTATGAAACTTTGTCATTTTTGAACATTTGTCATGGAATTAAAATTGAAAATGTCTTTTGGTATAATATTTTGTATTGAATTGTATTGTATGTACACAACATATTGTAAAAGGATACAATACATAATAGAAGATAGAGCGCAAAGGTTTTATTTATTTGTTAATATTATGAGTTCAGTAATGTGTCAATAGATGGCGCCACCATACATTTTAAAAGTCGATATGGTTTGTCGTTCGCATTTAATCATCATGTGTAGTAATTGAAATTTCAAAATTCATAATAAATAAAACAATTTTTTTTTGCTTTTCTAACGATTTGATTGTGTGTTTAGACGATTTGGTACCCGCTAAATATAAAATAATAAAATTAAATTGGAATTGTTTGGAGTATGGAGTGGTAATTGCGGCATTATAATGTATGTATGTAGTTTAATGTCTGCGTTTTGGACTACTCATTGATTCGTTTAATTTAAGTTTGAAAGTATTTTTCCGGATTCCGGAATCCGGATTTCGAATAGTAGTTTGAAAATAGGTAAATTTTTGTGTTATTTTCCATAAGTTAGTTGCATATTTTAAATATATTGTAAGGTTTCTCAAATAAATTGTAGGTCTTTAAGTATATTTGTATTCATTTCTAATTAGTTTCTATTTCTATAAAAGAACAAGGGCAATTGATAAATCAACGCCCAGCCTAAACCATAAAAGCTATAAATTTGAAATTTGGACCGAAGTTTTATATTAATACGTAGTGCTCAGATAAGAAAGGATTTTTCAAAACTAGACCCCTAAAAGGGTTAAAATTGAGGGCAAAGTTTGTATGAAAAAAATTAAAATCTTCACTGATGTACTTGAAACTTGGCAAAAATGCTTCTCAACAAAAATAACTAATGACGTGATTCAGCGTTTTTTGAAATTCAACCTCTAAAGGGGTAAAAAGGGGGAGGTTAACTAATTTATCATCACAAAACCGAAACTATAAAAGCCATAAACGTGAAATTTGGTTAGTGTCTTCATTATACTATATACTGCCCACATAAGAAAGGGTTGTTCACAATTCCAACTCTTACATCCAAAAAAGGGGTGAATTTGCGTACCTATAGACAAATTCCATTTGAAATTTCGCCAATTACTAACAACGCATGTTGGCCTATAGGTAGAGGTCGCGGATTATTTTTTTGAGTAGAGGGTTCTAATCCTGCTAAACATGCCTTTTTTTACTTACTTTTTTCGTTTTGTATTAGTTTTTTAGAATTCTATGTTTTGCTTTTAATATTTTAGTAAAGAAATGTTTCAAGAAATAGCTGGATCGAATCCTGCCACAAACAATAATTTTCCGTTTTCGTTTTTTATTTGTTTTCTAGAATATAAGAGAAAAAAAATCATTTTTTGGAATTTTTGTCTCTTTGGTACGTTATAACTTCAAAACTACTCAACAGATTTGAACGCGGTTTTCACAGGTGGATTACATATAATTAGGAGCGTTGTCAAAACTTTGTTTCGTCAAAATCGGTTTAGGGAAAAAGAAGTTATGGTCAGTTGAAGTTTACTTCTAGCACTGCTTCAAAACTTTTAAACAGAGTTGAATGCGGTTTACATAAACGTATTTAATTTAGATAAAGCTAGAATTTCTACTTCGTTTTATCGATATCAATAAAGAGAAAAACACACTGCAGTCTCTATTAAATTTTAATAAAATAACACATTGAATGTGTGTGGGTGTATAATTTAGTTACATAAATATGAGTAGATGGCGCTGACTTTATTTTAATTATTTTTTCGCATATGGTATAGCAGATTGAAAATTTTCCTTACGGCAATTAATTTGAATTATTTAAAAAAAAATTTGATTGTTGATTTAGTTCTATTGGTTGGTTTGTTTATCGGTCGTGTTGTATTGTAAGCTATTTGAATTGATTGGTTGGTTTGGTTTGGCTTTGGTTTAAAAAATAATCAAATCGGCAAGTCAGTTCAGTTATTATTTGACGGAACATACGGTCGTGTCGTAAGGTTTAATTTAACTAACTTATCACTTTTTATTGAGATTTTCTCCACTTTTCACGCCCACTATAACTTTAGGAGTGGCTTTTAGGTCTAAATGACCCTGTAATAGGCTGCGTCTACTCTTTTAGAGACAAAGATGTGATAGTATGAATGTTAATATTTTCAGTTTGATATCGTAGCAATGTAATGGCTTTATAAAATTGGCACGGGAATAGGATACTATAGATTTAACTATAGGTCTGGATAGTTGTAGTTTCCACAGGTTACGCGAAAAGCGACCAACACGCGGGCGGAGCCGCGGGCAACAGCTAGTCATAGTATATTATCTTATGATAAACTACTGAATAAGTATAACTTGCCTACTCTTAAATTTAGAAGACTATATTTACAAGAAATATTGCTTTATGATTTATGCAACAATAAATATGATTCTATCGATATCACGAGTAATATTTTGAGTATCAATGTACCTAATAGACCGCGGGTAAGAGCCTGTCGTCGACAACCACTATTTTCTACTGGAACTTCTCGGACCAACGCGGGTGAACGCGCCCCTCTGAGACGTCTCGTTAACATACACAACAAGTATTTTAACGACTTAGATACATTCGCACCACGAATTGGTGCCTATAAAAGGTTAACTCGTGACAAAGTTCGCGAAATTGATTCCACTTATTAAAGTTAGAATAAATAGTTTTCCTAAACAGTTAATTTACATTGTAAAGCTATATATACATAGATAAATAAAATCACCTACTCTCAATGTATTCTTGTGTAAAAATGTGGTTAACGGTGTTGGTTTTACATATACCTACTTTAATATGTTATATTGTATATTTATTGTGTTGTAAAATTGTTTGTTGACCCCAATAAACTAAAAAAAAAAAAAAAAAAAAAACTATTTATTTCGGGTCGGAATTATCAAAGTAGGTAATAAATTCGCTTTTATTCTGTCAAATTTATTGTTGTTGCATCGCACGTCGGCCTTTGATATATAGAGTCCCCATAATTTTATCTCTAACTTGCAAAACAATACTTGGTGATGTACTCGGTATCTGCTTGAAAAATAATTTTGTCCCTTGATTTAGTTTGTAGGTCAAAATTTCAATAATTTGTGACCTATCCGCATTGTTGATACCTTCAAAGAAAGAGCAATGACTAGGCATGTTTTAATAATGTTTGAACAAAATAGCATCATAAGTTTTTTTTAAAAAGCTAGTCAGAAAAAAATAATTTCATAACTTAAAAAAATATTTATCTTCAAATATCTGTAAAAAAATGTTTCATGGCACAGATGCCTTATTTATATATATTTATATTTTATTTCATTGTTTACATCTACCAAACATCCAGTATAACAAAAAGTAAGTAACTCTTGAGAGACTTGACGAATTTGGGCCAAAAATTGACAAATGTATAGATATGCAGGACTTGTCAAATTATAATTATTTCAATATATAAACATAATACAAAAAAATGCCTGGGAAACATCTACTCCATAATTTAAATGCAAATTTAATTTTTGTCCGATTCTGAAACCGATCAATACAGCAGCGCCCATATAAACGGGAAAATTTTACCCCCCTGCTTGACATCACGCATTGATTTATCATTACAGTATTTAGGTAGGTATACTTATCATGAGTAGACTTCAAAATAAGTATAAAATAATAACATTATTATATTGTAAAGTAAGGGGCTGACATGAGCCAACCAGCGCCACCAATCCTTTTATATCATTTCTTCTTTTTCTTTTCTCTTAATTAAAATTAAAAAATGCTAAGAAAAAAATTTGCTAGTATATAACTTCTAGTATTTTTGTTATTACTTTTATTATTTCAAATTTAATTAAAAATAAACGTACGGCATTCAGGGACTGCCGCAGTAAAGCTATTGCATATCATTTATTATCAACTTAAGCAATAAGTTCGAACGCTCGGCCGAGCTACATGGTAGGCGGAGTGGGGGGTGTTAGGTTTTATTAACAGACTTCAAAAAAAAGAGGAGGTTCTCAATACGTCTGTATTTTTTTTTTATGTTTGTTACCACAGAACTTTCGCCTGGGTGAACCGATTTGGATGTTTTTTTTTTATTTGAAAGCTGGTGTTTCCCGTTTGGTCCCATAGCAATTTGGTCCAGTTCTGACAACGGCATCCATGAAAAACCTGAATAGTCTGAAATTTTCATTAAGTGCCTATGTGCTGTACTTAATGAACATTTCAGACTTTTTCAGGTTGGACAATTAATAGCTCAATATCACGCATTACACATATCAAACATTTAAATAAATTTGAAGTCGGTGCTAATTTCACGAATTCGTTGACTAGCTTCTGGCTCGTTAATTAGCATATTTTATTAAAAGAATCGGCACCGACTTCAGATTTATTTAAATGTTTCATATGAAGCATATTTAAACAACAATGTATTAATTATTTCATCCTTTTAGTTGAGGAATTGAAGTCGGTTTCGTTTTTTTTGGCAAAAACAATTATTTTCGTTTCGATTTGGTCGCCGCGCTCAAAGCCCGCGATAAAAGCTATGCAATAGCTTAAAAACCATGACAAAAAGTGTCACGCTATTAACAGTGAGATAAATAAACTAGAAAGTAGCACAAATCTGATATAATATCATATGTTACTGTATTATGTAAATGCGAGCAGTTTTCCGTTATAGCATGTCAGCTGGCCGGCCAAACACCACAGTTATGTAAGGGGTTTGCGTAACTTAACAAACAATTACTTATTTATTCCTCTATTGTAAATTGATTGTCTTTTAATTTATCGCTAATCTTTCTTTACCTACTATTATATAGGTAGATGTCTGTAGGTACAGATGTGGGCATATTGTTACATTCTTTGATTATTTTAATCAAAGGTTAAATTGCCATGCACCCAAGTAGTTATAAAACAACAAAAACTGAATTTATTATTATTTTAACTAACTATGATTGTTTATATACGTACGTAGACTTTTGGTTGTCCTGTATTTAATTTTAAGTTAATACAGCCGTAGAACCAGAAGGATAGGTTGACTTGAGCTACTACTCCTAGATATTACAAATAATACAGCCCGAAGCAATGATGCTGACAACAACGGTAATAAAACCGGCTAAGTGCGAGTCTAACTTGCGGACGAGGGGTACCTACTGTACATTATCTACCTATACAAAACGCCCAAAAATCACTTTGATATTCATTTTATTATCTTTTTATTAATTTGTTGTTATAGCGACAAGTAATCATCTGTGAAAATTTTAACTGTCAAGTTATCACGGTTTATAAGATATAGCCTAGTGACAGACGGACTGACAGCAGAGTCTTAGTAAAAGAGTTCCGTTATTACTCTTTGGGTACGGTACGGAACGCAAAAATTTTAAAAGAAGGGTTCATATTCGAAATTCTAAACATATAAGTAGGTAAGTAACAGATATTGTTATCATGGAATCTATCTATTGACAGGACAATAGATGATGATGAAACCAAGATTTCGAAGCTATATTTCGCAAAAATTTGCAATTGTAACTATGCGATTGATCTTGCGAAGCATTTGAACTTTACGAGGCTATCGCAAGAGAAAATTTAGTTTACTATACATACTATTGAGTAAAAAACAGGCATATGGCCCACGTGATAGACAACGGTTAATGAAGCTTTATTCCCTGCCATAGGTTTAGGCAAAGAGTTTAAAAACACAAAATACCTAAAACCAATGAGTATCTACACTTTTCAAAATAAACACAAAATCATCAAAATCACGTAACTACTGGAGTTTTGAAGCTGTTTGGCAGGTAGGTAGGCCAGCTCAGAAGGGATTTCTTATATCCCACGCTATATGCGCCGCTAGTAGAAATATAAGTTGGTAAATTAGGTATATAGAAACAGCCTCATTATCAGCCCCACCATGGCGCTCAACCTGAGAATCCTGAGATGAAAAAGGGTACCTAAGTGCAATCTATGCCAAACAACCTAAGCATTCATAGCGTGTTCTTATTTATGTACCTACTGAACCTGGAAGCCCTACAAAAAGCGGACTAGCAAGAGGTGGCGCTAAGCAGAGAACATGGATACTATCTCAAGGTCAAGACCAAGATACTCTTTGAGTTGCTGAGCCACCGCTGTCAAATTTTGTTTGAAAATCTGTCCACTTTCTACTGATAATAGATGATAAGTAATACTTTGCACTGTTAATCTTCTAAGGTACGTGACACTTCACTATCATCACTATCACTTCACTACATAGTATAAAACAAAGTCGGTTTTTCTGTCCCTATGTTCCTTTGTTTGTTTAAATCTTTAAAACCACGCAACGGCTTTGATGCAGTTTTTTTTAATAAATAGTGATTCAAGAGGAAGGTTTTTATGCCCATGCGAAGCCGGGGTGGGTCGCTAGTAATACATAATATGTCATGTTGTAGTATTACGCAGTTATTGTGGATTTATTGGCGCTCATTCGTTAGCGTACTTATTAGGGCGGTGGCGTCTCACTGGCTGGCCATGTCACAGATCCGTGTTCGGTGGGTTCCAAAGGCTCTACAGTCTAGAACTTTTCTGTCCAGCTGTTATGTAACAAGTTATGTCACGAGGAAGACTAGTGTCGCGTCGCGTGGCTCTTTGGTGCATGACGGTCACATGCTAACAACTAGTTTTCTTTGATATCAATGTTCCTGTTAAGTAACTTAATTATCTACCTATCTATTGATACAGCAGTGTACAGGAATTTGATACAGAAAATTACTACTTAGTTGTCTACTTAGTTACGTATTCACCACCAAAGTAAGTATATAAGTATCTATAGCGAGTAATGGTCGTACCGCACTATTGCGATGGAGATAAGTTGCTGTTGCTTATAAGCATTCTATCATCTATTACTTACTTATACCCATAATAACTACCTACGTAAATTAAATAAATAAATGATCTTTGAAATGTTTTAAGTAAGTACTTATGTGACCTACCTATCTGGGACCGGAGGTTGCAAAACTTGCAAATCTAAATATGTACTTGTACAAGTCGAAGGGTCAATTATATCTGAAGCGAAAGGGATTCTAGCAGCACTAGGCAAGCAAACGGCCGTCACTAGGAAGGACAGTCACCGTCACCGAGGCGAGCCCGCCATCGACCATGTAGTGTTCCGCTGTGTTACGAAACCTAGGACTTCCGTGCCAGTCTGGACTAACGACATATTTACAAGCGGAAAATTTTTGCCGCACCTAATTACTATGAGTAAGCACCTCTCTCTACCGGTCTGCTAAATGTAGAGTTGCCATCCGTGAAGATTTAAGAGCTTCCGGGCGAGCTTCATGATAACAACCCTTGTTTCCATCATAAAGCTCGATCCGGATGCTAAATACAATGTTTTATCCCTTCACTCAAGTAGGTTCTAATAGTATATAGGTATAAGATTAGGCAGACTTTTTATATGCGGCATCTTGATGTTGTTGTATGAAAGAAGCGGTGGATCACATAGATATAATATACAGTTATATGTATTTTCTGCATCTGTGTTTCAAAATTGTCACTCATATTTAGCCACAGATTTTACCAAACTTTACAGTTTTTCTTTTATTTACTGGTAGTATGCTCATTATCTTCATCACCATGAATAGGTTATCGTATGGTTTACAATGTCAATTTATACTTACAGCACACTCTACGGCTTGGGGTTCCTCAAACTTACCTCTTAGCCTCTGATGTCAGCTGGGACTAACGGCTAAACGGGCCGTCCGAAGCACGAATTCATCTTTATTTTCAGATAATCAGGATATGCCATCATGTAGGAAGTAGTAGTTTTAGAAATAGTAATACTCACGTCTAAATAATATGATGCCTTCTTGTGCATTATAACCCGTGAGCAGCGGCACGTCGGCACCAGGCAAGCTGTCTCTTGGTAGTTTGGTGAGGAAGGCGTCGGGCCCGGCGGGCTCCAGCGTGGGCAGAAACGGCAGCGCCACCGTGCTCTGCAGGTCGGCGTTCTTGTCGGGGGCTCCGGTCAGCCGCGCTCCAGCCTTCACTAACAACTCACTTGGAGTGGCGCGCAAATAGCCTAACAACAGACAGAGATGTGTCACTCTCAGTTCATAATAATATGTTTCATTGGTTATCTTGACTTTAGAAGCTGTAGATGAAGTGTTGTTTGTTCTTCAATCCATCTTCCAAGATTTTTTCCGATCCAAAGTCAATATGGACTCTATGTTAACTTCCGAAGTCAATATGGGCTAAGGTATATTGATTTTTTCGGAATCCTATCAGTTCTCATGGTTTTTCAAAGACTAGGTTTTCTTCATATTGTGATTAGTAACAGTATTGACCAGTTCCAACACGAAAATCTTAATGCTATTTCTTCCTTTCAGTTAATATGAACCTAACAGTTTCGCAATGTCCCTCTCCTCCTCTCTCTATCCGATGTTTTAATCACGGACCCTCGTAAGTACTTAGATAAAAGACTGTTAACTTAATTACTATAATAAACCCATACAGCGAACAATTGGCCACCAGGTCTGCTTACCCATCAGTTCAGCTGTACTGTTGGTGTCAATCCCGAGCTCCCTTCCGAGCTCGAAGGCTCGCGCGCGCGGGGACTGCGCCAGCGCCCACGGCGACAACGCTAACCCACTTTGAGCTATCGCCCCGTGGAAGAGACCCTAAGAGATGACAATCAGTAAAAAGTAAGCCCAAGTTATAGTGTATCATTTTGAGGTGGGTGAGTAGTTGCACTTGTTATCGTTTAGATGGCAATCGTTAGATTGTGACTTAAGGTTGTGTCAGATAGGTCGGTCAGCCTGCAATTTTGTCTGCCTTCTTTTTCTTCTTCTTTTCGTGTTTCTTCTTACGGATTTCTCATGTTGGCCGAAATCAGCCAAATATTGTAATTGGATATTAAAGCTTCTGCCCATCCCTTGTCACCTTTTACGACATTCATAAGAGGAAACAGAATGGCGGTATATACAGCGGAATGTATAATGCAGGTTACGGAAGTAGGTAGCTAGCTGAAATTAGGTGCATACCATTACTCCACAACTTTTACAACATGTAATTATTTGTATTGTTCTTAATTAACCTTAGTACCTACAGGTTATTTCATGTTTTCTATCGGTTCGGGCACAAAATTATATACATAACAATAGTTTTTTATTGTGTCTGAATTCTGCAAGGCAAGCCTTAAGTATTTATCTATACAATAATTATCTCTAATACAAACAAAAATCCTATTCTTTAATTACCTCAGTTTCGTCATCGTGGCTTCATTAGGATGACGAAATTAAAGTTCTATTGTACTAAATAATTATAGGACATAAGTACATTTAAATAACACTTAAATAGCTTCGCCGTGGTAGGCACTATTAAGTATTAAGTAAGTATCTGCGAGTATTTTGTGTCTCCGCTTAAAACGTTAATGTTATGTCTCAGTTTATTGTATTTGAAGATGCAGTCTTTAGCTGCGCAATGCTTTATAATGTCAAGGATTTAAGATTGACAGCTTTGTATAGACTCAATGAATTTGAATTGTAAAATGTTACAAGGCCCTCGCTTTTGAAAATGATAAATACATTTCGCACCGAACAGCAAGTAAATGCACATAATTTAATCAGTATGCGACCGTGCGAAAACTATAATTAGGTAATTTAGGTATCCATGAAAAATTATGTTTGTCCCGCTTTAAGTAGTTCAATTTATTTGCCTTTACCTATACTCAGTAAATGTTTTTACCTACATAAGCATTATTAAAGCAAGAATAAAATATAAGATTTATTTCTTTACGTACGAGTATCTTTCATCAAGTCTACAATACCTACTTAAATATGTTTATTTATTTATTTAATTTTGGGAAGACAGGAATAACAAGAAAGAACGGTACTTTTACGGTAGATGACCTATAGGTCAGTCATAAAACCGTTCTCCTGTTCTCCTAAATATTAAACATCTATAAAAACAAACCTGTGACGCGTTGGAGAGCATGTGAAGATGTACAGAGACCGCGCCCGCCGACTCCCCGAAGATGGTGACGCGAGAGGGGTCCCCGCCGAAGCTCTCGATGTTGTCGCGCACCCACTTTAATGCCATCACTTGGTCCTGTCCAAAATTGTAAATATTAATCTGTTCTGACAATAAACAAACAGTTCTGGAGTCTTAGGAAGCCATGACTGGAAGAAATAGCAGGACCACAAAAACTAAATTTTCGGTAGCGACTCTATATTTTACCCGCATCAAAAACGGAGAACTATATGAATGCACTATATTGTACCTAGTTAGGTAACAGTTATATGCCCGAATACTCAAACAGTACCTAACATTGTCATTTTGAGCAGGTTTATCTGAAAAGTAAAATTATAGGAATAGTGACAGTAACAAGTATTTAAAAAATGTAACAAAAATTTATAGAAAACATAAATAAGCCTCTTTTACTACATACTTAGGTCACAGGTTGTAAGGTCTAATATTCAAAATACTTTTCCATATGCAGAGTTCGGTAAGCAAGGAGGAGCAGAGGTATTAAACTTATGCAGATAACATTTAACCTAGGCAATTTTTACCTTTAATCCCATATTGCCAGGCACTTCCTCAGTCTCTAGGCTCAAGAAGCCGAGCGCCCCTAGCCTGTAGTTGAGCGTCACCAGCACCACACCAGCGCCCACCAGGTGGTCGGGGCCATACAGGAAAGCGTTACCAGATCCAACCGCAAATGCGCCGCCATGGATCCACACCATTACAGCTAACTTTGGGTTATATCTATGACAAAATGAAACAGTAGCTCGTAAGTTCCTATACCAGGTAGCTTTTGCCTGTAGTAGACAGGGCAATGTTGAGACGCCATTGCGAAAAATCAAACCCCTTAAAAGAAGTATTTGTTATTCAGCAACGTGGCAGTAAGTTAACGTCCACGTTAAGTAGAGCCACAATTTCAGAATGGTAGAGTACATCGTGATACATCCACCTATGATGCTGCGCGACGGTCTGACTAGGTAATCCATATCGCAGGGAGATACTGGACGCTCGCTACGTGTGTGGAAATATTATGAAATTGCATGTACTCTAAACGATCATCTTACCCTGTTAATTTGTCAGGAAGCGCCGGCGTGTACACATTAAGAAACAAGCAGTCCTCATCCCCTTTGTATGTGTCGAACAACATGAACCGATGCGGACACACGGCGCCTTCCTCCAGCGCGTCCCGGATGCCCGTCCACGGCTCCAGCGGGACTGGTGCTCGGAAACGCAGAGATCCCCGAGGCGGTTGAGCATACCTATAGAAAAGGGTTTATTGTTAGCCATGACGAACTGCCCTAAGTGTATCTCAAAACCATAGACCCTAGACTTAACTCATCTTCACTTCTGATATTAGAGGTATAATTTTTAACCGACTTCTTACTTATCTATATAAATGTCTGCAAATGGTACATCATAATAAAAGTCAGTACACATCTTATGTACAGGCCACATAAAAAAGTATACAGTCTTACGTGTTAGTGTAACAAATTACTAACATATCAACTATTGCTTGAAACATGAGTACTACCTAATAAGCGATGATTGTCGATGACGAATGATTTAACTTTTGTTTCCAGAGCTCTACATGCCGACATGTTTATTCCTGACATTTTCTTTTTGTGTAAGTCCATATATTTGTAAGTACGAATCATGATTTATACGACTTCGTATTCATAAAAGATTGTTATCGAGGTTTCGAAATGTTTTATATTGTGTGTGCATGAGACCAGCTATTCTATAGAATAAAACGTCTTGCAATCTTGTAAGCGATTTTTACTTTTAAAATAAAGCTATCATTTGTCTTTTGCATTGCTTTAGAAATCTTGGTGCATTAAATTCTTAAGTATATTTGCTTTTATCCTTCCTTCGTCCGAGCGTGTTTCCCGGTTGCATCTTCAGCTTACGCTTCAGAGCCCAGGGTACGCTATTAAACATGGTCCTGATTTGGTGGAATTGGTCTGCGACTGCGACTGCCGTCTGACTTCCGTAAACCTTTTTTACAGGGAAACCAGACCAACAGGAACATGACCCGGGTGTGTTAGTGGCCAACACTGTCAGATTTTTCAGGCTGCCTAAAGGCATCTGACATAGCCTAACGACTGCCATCTACCGATAGCAGCCGGGATCAAAGGCTTAACGTGCCTTCCGAAGCACGGAGGAGCTCAAGATAGAAGAAAATGCCACTAATGGCGACCAATCCAAACATGGCCGCGCACTCGCCGCCGCCGTCACTTGACGCGCGCTATCGTTACGAACACGCGCGCCGCGCTAGGCTATTGAGCTCCTCAAGAATATTTGCTTTTCTGCTTATAGTTAATGACTAACAATGAAGTTGGTTAAAACAATCAGGCGCGAGTCGACTCGCACTTGGCTGTTTTTTTATTTATTTCAATATGCTTACCATTTCTTGCACAACTTACATCCCAAATGCATGAATTTATTTACTTGTTTCACTCTTTCCTTTCGTACTTTTCATTCCTACTTTCATTGTTTTCAAACACCATTATTTTGAATTAAGAGTGGGTACTCAGAGTAAAATATCCACTTCCGTCTTACTTACATTTATTTTTAACCCTTACTTATAGCATTTAAAATAATGTTCTTAGTATCTGCAAATAACTAGCCACATATTTAGTTGGACTAAGGTAGGTATAGAGTTTGGGTACCTATGTAGAGTTAGAGGCCAGGCTCTACATGAGATATAATATTTTTTATTGACATTGTGAATCATAAGGGTTTCGTTTTGGCAACATTTTACATAAAAATGTTTTTGATGGGATCAATTCATTTAAATATTGCAATTCTTATTGTACAAATATATATTTTGGTTTTATTTTAAGACATAAGTAATATGCTAAGATATTTTAAAGTAGATTATTTTATTTATTTAATGTTTTATACAATTACAGTTCTCACTAGATCTCATAGGTACTACATAAAAAGTATAAACTGTCGGATATCGCAGTCAGAATCGAGATCTACTTTTACCTTATCCCTTTAAAACTATAATAGGACATTTGCGCCGCTGTCCTCGTGGCGAGCTTGCGGCCGCGTAGCGAGCCGAGCTGTGTGGTGACTATGGGTCCTCCGCCGACCCTCATTCTGTCCACCAGCGCGTGCACAAGGCGAGCTGCGCGCGCTGGCACCGCTTGCAGTCTCCGTAAAGCGTGCTTTAGCCCTACGGACTCGCTGACTGTGCTGGATAGCCGTCGCCATGCTCCCGTCACCTGCACAAGTTGAAATTATCATTATTTACTCCCTCTCGAATTTTCTGGCCAAACTTGAATAATCGTATCACGGTAATATAGAAAAAAAGGAACCCCGTCAGAAACCGAGAGGCGGTTCTGAGGAACTCCTGACGCTAAGGTATGCATAGTTGATTAACCGTAACATCTACACGAAATTATGATGATAAAGAAGAGATTAACTTAACTGGGTAATTTAGCGGTAAGTAAGAATTTTTGAGCGGACTTAAACTATTAGACGTGGTTTTACTACGCTCGAGAAAGGTTTTATCTTAGATACAGGTAAGGCTATTTAGGGAAAGGTTTTCACGTCACTCACTCCCAACAACATTATAAAATAAAAAATATGAAGCCATTTCTAATGTGCGTCTGGTACACGCTTTCTCAAAAACTCATAGCATATACAGAGTCGCAAACTAACCTTTCATCACAACCAAGCTTTTCGGCAAATAAATTACTGACCGCCTCTTTACACTTGTCAGTCATGTTCGTACTTAAAAGATTGCGTGCAGTTAAACACGTATATAATTATATTATTGAAATATATTTCAATTTATGGCCCGATGTAAAGATTTACACCTGGGGACCACATGCAAGCGCACTGCACGTATACGTAAGGACGTAACTTACTTACACCATTATTCATAAAAATTAACAAACGTTTGTTATGCCGGTTTTAACTAAAATGTGCTTTGGCTCGAAAGAGCGAAATTTAGATCGAAATTTACCGTGAATGAAAATTCACGGTAAATTTCGATAGAGAGACAGGGCCACATATTTTAGTTAACATGGGCTTTATAAACGTTTGTTAATTTTTATAAATAAGGGGGTAGGTACGTATCTCTAATACGTTAGTGATACAGAATTAAGGACACACCATACAAGAGAATATGAAACTTATTGGTAAATTTCATAAGTTAATGGCGCACGTAGCAATGAGAAATCGATATATCGTACGATATGAAGCAGCAAATGTAGGACATAGTAGTAACGGAGTGTAATTACTAATTAATGAAATAAGCATTATACTTTGACTAAAATTGCACCTCTCACAATATAAGGTTTCAACAGAAATGTTTATTGAGTGTATGAGCCAAGACCACACACCATAGATGATATTATGATGATGATGAAGGATGAGTACCGCAATGATAGGCTATAGGATAGGATACGGCTTCTTTACTATAATAAACTGTACTAAATTATAATTGTATTGTAAGTGAAGAGCGGACGATATTGTCGCGCTGTCAGCATTATGATATCTATATTGCGTTGCTCGTACATTGAGCTTGCTTACATTAGAGGTAGTGCAGCTATCATAATAAAGTGGTAGAGGTGAAACACCAGACTACAATGGCGTGTTCACAATCTATCTATATATATACATAGTATAAAATGAAGTCGCCCGCACTGTGTTTGTCTGTCTGTGAACACAAACCTTAAAAGTAACAAACGGATTTTCATGCGGTTTTCACTATTATATAAAGTGATTCCCAGGGAAGGTTTTAGGTGTAAGCACATATGGGGTTTTATATAAATTGAGTGAAGTATTATATGTAGGATATACTTCTTACTATTCTATACTTCAATACTAATATTATAAACTAGCTGTTGCCCGCGTCTTCGGGCGCGTGGGCCTTAGATCATTTAATACTATAAAATGATCTAATATACTATTAAATGATCTAAGGCGTGGGCTTCGCTTCTGTTCCCGTTGGAATTTTGGGATTCGTTCCCGTTTGTTATGACATTAACCAACACAAAAAAAGTATTATCCAAATTTGTGCATTCGTTCGAAATTGCAATATATTGAGTTGCCTTGAGTTCATTCAAATTACGATAAGTTTTTTTAATGAACCTATTTTGATGAAACAAACTTTAAATGTTTTGCTGAGTTAAAACAAAACAATTGGTGAAAGTTTTAAGTAAATTTGTTCATTACTTTTCGAGATAAGCGCTATCATACATACAGACAGACAGACAAAAAAAAATTAGAAAAAATTGTGTTCTGTTACTCTTTCTTTAACGCTCACACTCATTTTTTGTTAATTTTATCAAATGTACAGACACGCGGTTTCTACTCTATCTATTATATGTATTGATATTTATGTGAAAGTCTGTCTGTCTGTTGCGCTTTTACGGCTAAACCGCTTAACCGATTTTGATGAAATTTGTTGTGGATATATTAAGGACCAGGGGTCAAACAAAAGCTACTTTTGAGCGCGATATAACCGAGTACCACGCGGGCAAATTAAGAGCTAGTAATATATATATAATGCGTTTCAAATGTCTCAGTTTCAGAAAATTTCTGACCGTCTTTGAATCTTTGTTCTTACTTCACATTCATTAGAATAATATGACACTGCCTTTGTTTGTTGCAAAGCAGTCTGTTCTAAATACATCAAACCTGGTCTACAAGTTGTTTCTTAAGTTTGATGATTAATTTTAAATATACCCAGAAGAGACATATGAATATATGTAAGTAAGTACTAGTTTAAATAATTTAGTATTCTCGCAAAGCAAATTATTATTATTCAACGTGTACTGCCGCGCTACCAGTGCCAATATTTTCAGCGAATTGTTGCGACGCGACGCGACGCAACATTTGCATGAAGCCATGACTATTTAATATCACGGACTACATTATTAATATCACTATTTGTATGAATATTATATATTATATAATATTTTTTTTCAATTGAGGAATACTTACTTGAAAAATAAATATATAAAATTTAATTCTAAAAATGATACTTGTCTTTACTTTCGACTCTACCTTATTATTACCCACATAATTTGCAGTTTTTCATTAAATTAAAAATTAGGATATTATAGTGTAGTAATCGGATAATGTGTAGATAAATTATAAGGTACTTATAACAGTAAAGTGCTAAATGAATGTCACAATCACGAGTAATGACAAGATGACTGCGGTGTGGCGGAGGCAAGGAGGCCGCCATTCCGCCGGATTGCCGCACGCTCCAGATATTTCGTGAAATATGCAAGAGACAACGCGAATAACTCAACTATAATACATAGTCATTTTATTGGTAAAAAACATTTGTCTAACATAACTTTATGAAGGGCCTAGTACCTCATTATTATAAAATGGCTGTTGCCCTCAACTTCGTGCGCGTGGGCTTCGCTCCCCCTTTCGTGGGAATCTTTTTATAGTGTTTTTGGATTTCTGGATCTCATTTGCCAGATGCCAGTTTGCCCCTAAGATCATTTAATGATGTAAGGATTGCCCATACATCATTAAATAAAATCTACAGTAATAGGTTGCCGTTGACTGATCCCACAAAGGCTTCATCTGCCCATGCTTTGTTTATCTTCCTTTATTCCAAAACAATATAAAAGCTCTCCTCTCTTCCGTGGAACTATTAATTAATCTGTGCTGCCCTATAAGTTACCAACGCGATATTAAATGATGGCAAAACATTTTTATTAGCGTTTAATGATGGTTTAACGCGTTCAAATAGGGTGCGATAACAGTTGGTTACATCATATTTTGCAACAAATAATCATTGTTCTCATATATAAAAAACATTTAGATCGAATAAGTAAGTACTTTTTATGCAGGTCCACAGATTAAGGAGGAGATACTATACTAGTGCAGGTCACGTACAAACTTTTAAGGATAGAGTGCTTATGACGTTAAAATATTTTTTTATTTAAATAGTTTATACGGCCATGGAATCTAGTCCTTTAAGGCCTTTCTTGAATTTATTAATCTTCTTCAGTCCTACTTAAGTCAATCGAGTCAAAAATTCAAGTCAATAGTCAAGTCCAGTCAAGTAAGTAAGTCTAATCTGAGTCAGATGGCTAAGTGAAGCGGTGGAAAAATTTCACTTAGCTATATCATGGAGATTTTGGTGACAAAGATAAAAAGTCACGTAATCGACACTGTATCACTTCCCAATACTCATGCTTGTTCACGAACACTTTGCGAATAATAATCCAACAATATTATGCACAAACACTCGAAAAAACCTAAGTTTTGGAAATTAAATACAGCGCGGACATAGCGACAGTTTACCGTCCCTCCAAAAAAAATTTTCTTTTTCTAAACCAAGAAGATTTTTTTTTAATTTGATATTAATCTTTATTGTTACGTATGTGTGTAAAACTATAGTTCGATTTCTTTTTTAAAAAAGTAGATTTTTCAATTATTAAGAAAACAGGCAAATGGCCCACCTAAGTGGTCATCTTATCTTTAGTTAGACGTTTGTCCTGCAACATAAGGAGGTTAGTGTCGTCGCAGGTACGTGGTATAATGAAATTGGCCTGGGTGGCTACTACCATCTTGCATGGTTTTAAGAATTTAATGTGCTTGGTTTTTGAATTATGAATTATAAGAGATGATAGTAGGCCAGGATTTTTTCAATTTTATTTATTGCATGTAAAATTCTTAAATGAATGAGAAATTAATAAAAGGCTTTTTTATTTAGTAGGCCACCTGTACCCGGACACCTCTGAGCAGATTATATAATAGCAAGACAAAGCAGGAGGTTGATGGGGCTGTAGTCTCATGACCAACTAGTCCAATGACAGTGCGTAGTGGAGAAAAACAGCAGGAAGGCAGACCCTTTGAAGAAGAAGGCTGAGGATGTAACCGGGAAAACAGATAAAGATAAGTGTGACAAAAAAGTGACCTAACGATACCATACGGAACCCAAAACAATGAAAATGTCGTAATACAGGAAGTCATTAAAGTACTTAAAAGAAGCCTATAAACCCAATCTTGTCAGTTTATCCATTTGGCGATTATTACAAAGTTACAATAATATTACATAATTTCGCAATGCGTAGTGAGTGAAGGAGTATCCTTGCAACATACAAAATAAGTAATTTACTATTACTTGATCAAGCTCTAAGATCGAGCTATTATGATGACAGGTCGGCACATAATGATATCATTAATGTAAGTATCTACTCTATTTATTAGTTTTTGTGAAGCCGTAATTTATAATAGCAATTAAAATCTCATAATCTAATAAAAAACGTTCTATTTGATTGATTATACCTAAAAAAAACAGATTTACACCCCACCCCGCATTCTTAAAAATAATTATAAAATTATCTTCAGAAAAGCTTGTTTCCTGTATCATCTCAAGTTAAAGTAGACCACCTTCTTAGTACCTTATATACTTGCACATAAGGTTCGGTATTAATTTCCATGTGGTCTACTGTACCTGAATAAAAATAAGATAAATAATTCAAAACGACTTGAAGTGTCTATCGAGTTTATAAACCAACAGATAATTATTTTGTCGGTATTCTTCGTGAAGTATGTAGAAAGAAAATGTCATCATCATCATCATCAGCTGCCTACAACCCACTGCTGGGCATAAGCCTCCCTCTGTTTACGCCATGCATCTCTACTCTGAGCCACTGCAATCCAGTTGTTGCCAGCAACCTTTCTAATATCATCGACCCATCTAACCGCTGGACGTCCAGTAAGTCGCTTTCCGTGTCTAGGGTACCACTTCGTTATAGCCTTACACCACCTACCATCGTTTCTTCTAGCCAAGTGTCCTGCCCAGTTCCATTTTAGAGCTGCAACCCAGCAACAAAAAATGGTTTACTGGGAAATAATTTACGTATATGAGTGTAAAACTATAGTTCGTTTTTTTACCTATGCCAAAGAATAGATCCTATGCCTATCTATATTATTAACTTGAAGTAAAGTACTTTAGTAGCGTAGTTTACTTACACAAAGTTACATTTCGTTTATATACTATATACATAATGTACCGGATCCACAATATTTGTAATGCTTTACGAAAGTAGGTTTTGGAGAAAACAGATTAAGTCACGTTAGGTCCGCCTCTGCAGGTCTGCGTGTCGCTTTGCCACTGAACAAATAAACTGATCAACTTTATCGGAGATGTAAATCCCTGTCCTAGAATATTAATTCAAGGTGATATTGATACGATGGAATATATTGCAACATTTTGCTGCAAAAATATACGTAGGTAGTATATCAGAGATTCCGTGATTACGTAAAATTACTATACGATGTAAAAATACTGTATATATGTGATTTGTAAACAACTTTTTAAGCCAACTAACATTACGAAATTGTAACATAGTAAATTCTTAAATGTTCACATTAACATATTCTTTATGTTTCAGAAATTCGTCACGTTCAAGCTTTTTCGTGTTCGCCTCTTATTATGTAACAAATGAAGCGTATAGTGTAGTTTGCACATACGACACACTTCGTTGCCCAATACTCGTTCGTTACTGCCGTTTAGGACGCGTCTCCTAAAATACGCGCAACGAACGTAACTTGATGTAATTTAACGTGTTATTTTTACAAACATATATTTTTGGGAGGAATACACAACTGTAAATCTTAGTCGATATGTCAAATATCCAAAAAGCCTTACATTGATTTATTTAAATAAATATATATTGAACTCTGCAGCTGGCTATTGACAGTCATATTGAATGTTGATTGTAAGACGGGAAATGGCTGGAAAGATATCTAAATGGAAGGAACTTACATATTGTGCCGACCCCACATAAGACAGTGGGATAAGTTAAAGGAATAGAAAAAGAATACGTAAATCGACGGTTCCTCTGCGTACAATATGCTGCTGTATTCTTCGTTGAGGAACCATTTGCATTTGTTATTTACTTGCATGTCGCACTAAGTAAATGAATATCGAAATATATTTAGGTAATGACGAAAACTTACCTTCATGGAGTTGAGACTGGTAGCTGCATTGGCGACGACATCTCCGAGGGTTGCAGGAGGCAACGCATCACTACGAAGCACTAGTGCGCACGCGCACAACACTACAGCTCTCCACCATCTCACGCGCATGTTCAATTCACACGATTTTTTTTTTAAGTTCTTTATTAATATCACTTTTATATTCCTGTCATTAAGTATTTCTCACATAATTTGGCTATTAAAACTTTATATACTGATATACTTCTGGATCTTTTCACGTTAATTCTGAATAGGATTTATTTCTATGTTGTTTTGTTCCTGCTGTTACCTGAAAACAATACAAAAATAGAATTGTTAATGCGCCTTTTTACGTTATATTATTTAACGTGTCTCCCTTACAGAGTAGGCAGAGTCTCGGGTTGATAAACATTAGCATTTAGGCTTGTAGGTGGAAAATGAATACTAAATAAGTGAACAGAATTACTTGCTTGCTGCTTCAAAATCGATATTTTCTTTGGTTATCAGGAGAAATGAATAGTGCAATAATATTGTGAATAAACCTATTTTTAGCATGCCAACAAATATGGTCGTATAAATGACCTATCTTATAAAAATGTTTCCTTGTAGTAGGAGTGAAGAGGGCATAACATAAACACTCCTTGTGCTACAGAGAACACCGATAGGTGTTTGTGAGGTCGCATCAGAAATAAGGAGATCCCTAACCCAACCTGTCACCGGTACAGCATAGCAAATTTTAGTTCCCGAGTTTTAGAGATCTAAACAACAAAACTGTTTTAGTGCAGTAATAAAGTTAACTTTACAAGCAAAAAAACTTTTGCCAAATAGGATGGGGGTAAATAGCAAGTAGCGCTTCTGTGCCAATAATTTTAATATACTAATGAAAAACAATACTACAGTAGCACATATAAAGAGGTAGCATAAAACTTAGGTAGAGAAAGCACGCGGACAAAATCAAATGAAACTTTTTTTACAATCGAATTCTAACTAACAATCGCGGCATTAGGCCTAACAACGGTCTGCCTGACCCGTGTCGTTATCAATACATACAAAAAAGAACCCGACTAAGCATTCATGTATCCGATTTGCAATATCGCATTAAATTGGTTGATTGCGTTACAATAGCTTGACCCAGCACGATAGAGAGGCCAGGAGCACGCGCCTAGCCACGCCACCATTTCATTGTTTGACGTTTAATATTTATTGAGGCACTGTACTACTTATACTTAGAAGTGACTAGTACTTAATTTATTTTAAAGCAATTCCGTGTCTTCTACAATCTAATAAATAAGGCAAGATACCTCTGTGTCTGTAAATTTTCATTAAGATGTACAGACACCACAGGAATCAACAAAAATGGGTTTAGGTACAAGAGAAACGTATGAAGTTGTACTTAAAACTAACATTATATAACCAGTATATAAGGAGAAAGTAGTTAACAAAAAGGATTTACAATTTGTAACTGACTTTATAGTTATTAACGAAACACTATATAATAACAAGAAACTATCTAAAATTTTAAAAGAAACACCTACCTTTTTTAAGTAACAGTTTAACAAAAAACAAAACGAGTGCGGACATATGTACCTACAGTGTTGTTTTTAAGTATTATTAACAATCTTTATTTATTTTATTTTAAATACGCACGCATTATTAATATCTTAAGTTTGCATTAGAAATACACAGTGGACCAATAAAAACTAATTTCTTAACGCTGGTTCCGTAAGACCGGTATTGATTTTTTTTATAATTAGTCTCGCACCGATTCTGCGGCTCTCACCACGACCTTCAGGCTTGTCTTGAAACTTTCTTGAAACAGAAAATGGAACTTAGTGTCTACATTTTTATTTTATAATGTAATTGCTTAATGAATTTGGGCCCTTTACTTCTCCCTCTCTTCCAATGAATATCACAAAAAGCAACTTTAAATAGTAACAAGCATAGTTAAGCCTAAATTTCATAAAAGCAACCACTAACAAAAGCATTTTCAAGGTGGGTTGATGCCGCCAGTAAGTCAGTCATAAAAATAATGCCAAATCCTATTTTGTCTTAAGTACTTCATGTAAGAGAAAAAAGTGGAATTTGTTCTGACCTTGGCTACGAAGCCAACAGCTGCCAGAAAACGCTGGGATGATGATGAAGACGTCATGAGCAAGCATCCAACTTCACAAGGTTGAGGAGGAGACACCAAACTATCTGGTGGCTACCCTTACCCTAAGTTGCTTATCATGCGTAATATGGGCTAAATAGTATTTTATTAATCAGTTTTTAACAAATTATTTTCGGGCGATACAAAAGACATCAACGCGCTTCTTGCAATTTCCGGTAGATTTGGATTTTTTAATGTAGAACTCGTATTTGTATTTTAATTAGGTACTTAATATGTTATTTACACGGATTCTATATTTAAGTTTATTAAGGTAACTCATCTTTGAATAACATAAACATTGCTCTGTTTTGGCGATACAAAAGACATCAACGCGCTTCTTGTGATTTCTCGTAGACCTTTAAATGTTCTTTGGTTCTTTACCTAGTTCTTTTTTATTTAAGTTTATTGAAGTAACTTATCTTGAATCTTAACCCCAGATTCTTAAATAAATATTGCTATGATCCATCCATTCTACTACCAATATATTTTATAAATGTAAACGTGTGTGTGTTCGTATGTTTGTCCGTCTTTCACGTAGAAACGGAGGGACGGATTTGATTGAAATTTGGCATTCATACCTTTCAGTAAGTAAGTATTCAATTTCTAATCCTATCCCATCCCATCCCATCCCACTGTCCCATGCCATCCCAATAATTTTATAAATGCGTCTGTTTAAGATTATATTTGTTACTTCTTCACGCGCAAAGGCTGGGCCATTTTTTATAATATTTGGTATGAAGGTGCTGATTCCTTGAATTGATTAACGTATAGGGTGATTCCCGAAGGATTTAGTAAAAAAGTCTGAGGCAAATGGCGCTTTATAAAATAGGTGGCGCTGCTGTGCAAAAATCAAAAACTTTGTATAGGTATGATGGCCTTGGTACCCGCGGGGTACAGCTGTATATTAATAATAATTTTATAGAACTTGAAAAATTCTTTTTCATTTCTCATATTTGGAAAGTAGTGTTTTCCTGATCTGAGTATAGGGTGGAAAACGCTTCATGCCCGCCCACGGGCCGAAAAAACACATAGTAATCACATTCTTCCCTAAGGCGGGAATAAAATTTCAAAATATAGAACAAAATTTTGTTTGTGACTTTGGAAGGAAATTGACAACGAAAGCTTTCTTAAAAAAACGTCATTATACAACGTCACAAACATATTATTAGGGTCAGCACTCACCAAGAGCAATGCATTTTCTGATAACACAAAAATATTAACTTCTTAAATATGGACATACAGATTAAATTAAACTATTTTATACGGTTTTCTATCTAGTTTAATTAAATGTGTAACAATCGCGAAAACATAAGAAATCATTATGGACATACAGTGTAAAATAAACACATATACAAACGCGATGGTCCTGAACATCACGTTAAGAAGTTAATTTAATTTTTCATTTTAATTTTTCTGATAATACTAAACTCGCTAAAACAGTTGATGGTAACCCCTCTGCAATGCTCTTGGTGTGTGCTGATCTTAAGCGGAACGGAGAGACCCCCTGACGCGCGCGGTATGTTCCATATTCAAAATTTAAAACTGATTGAATAATCAACACAATATTATTTATGTAGGTCTCTACTACTCATGATTTTACTGTTATTAATTTTAGAAAAACTTCTTCTTTTACTTTCCTTATATTCGAAATGAAAAGTACTTAGAGTGTTTAACACGGGTAAAAGGAATAATTCCTGCTCGGACTATAGCCTAAATACCTCGCACGGGAATAATTCCTTTCTTCCCTTGTATAACAATCTACTATTCATAAATATTGAATACCGATAAAAAAAATCGTAGAAAAAACCAAGAAAATAATACTACTAACCTCCCCAGTTCTGCAATATCTTCAATTATCTAGAATATTCTAGTATATAATAAGATATATTTTAAGCATGGAAAGGTCACATCACTCGTTAACATATATAAAAGTTCCACACTTGTGCAGTTGAGCAAGGGCTGCAGTCCAAAGTTGTGCAATATCTGAATTTACGCTGCGCGTCTTCTCCGTCTCGAGTACAGTTTTTGTACACAAAATATATGTCTAGTCCTATGGGCATAATTTTCCAGCTGTTACACAAATCAAGTCATAGCCTTTAAAATATTAGGCAACGTTGGAAGAGGAATTACATCACACCCCATCCCTACAAAAGAGCACATATCTCTTACATACTTCGGCGATAAAATCGCTGCCTGGGAACCGCTGTGCAAGTGAAACGCTTCCGAGTTCGTGCACTCTAGATTGTTATGGCATCTTACCACTTGTTGTTGTTGTGGCCCATTCCTGATCCTTCTGGATAAATCAGGCGGATCCAAGTTTGTAATATCCTAGGGCAGACTAACTGGAAACAACTTGTACAAAGTATGACTCCCGTGGGGTTCGAACCCTCGACCACCGACTAGCATTTTTGTCGACTGATAATTAGTATTTATATATAAGTATTAAGTAGTATACTATTATCTATTCTGTGTTGAGTTGTACTATGTGCCCTACGAAAAAAATAGCACGTTACCCTAAACAACGGTACATACAGACAGACAGACAGACAGACTTTCGCATTTATAATATTAGTATGGAAGTATGGAAGTATGGAAGTATGGATATGGATGTACACTAGCTTTTACTTACGTAAAAAACTAAGACAGAATACCACCATAGATACCACTGAAACCATGGTTTTGCAAACAAATTTTAGAAAAAATCGACTATTTCTTTTATCCGTTTGAGAATTGGTCATCAATACCGGTTAATCTGCAGAATCAAGGTTTCTTGAATTTACATACATACATATAATCACGTCTTTATCCCATACGGGGTAGACAGAGCCTAGGCTCATAAGATCAAAGACCACGTTTAGCATAATGGTAGTTGAAAAAGGAAATCAATAGTGATGGGTTGCTAGCCGCATCGCCTATGTTATGATTCCCCCATTCCCTCAGTCGACTTTTACGGCAGTCGGCTTTTTTATGTTTTATGTATTTTAGTCGGCTTTAACTCTACAAAACGCACTATTTAAAAAAAAAATGGTTTTGCTGGCCGTATGCTTGGCTACCAATGTATATTGTACCTATATTTAAAAAAGTTTCATGTGTCAGGCTAATCGCAAAACTGAATTATACATATGCAGTACCGGCTTGAGTATAATTTCATACATAATTACGATACAGGTGATTTCGCATGCAAGCACCGGCGAAGAATATGAAGCAAAATAACCCGCCGAAAGACCCAATTACATAATATTACTTATTAGTAAACATTACCTACTTATTGCCGGTTGCTAACGGGTCCAGCTGCTTTTTATGAAGTCGATAATCTGTTCAGCCTATGAATTTTTCTTCAATTTAAGATAAAAATACGGAACCTTAAAAATGTTGACGAGTTTGTTTATTTTAAATTCAAAGCAACAATTTTTCTCGAAATGGTATCGTGTCACTTTCGCGAGATACGCGATTGTCTTTGTGCCGATCGAACACTCACTGGCGGCGACGGCACCGAGCGGAGCAGAGCGAGCTCTGTTACCTAATACTGGCCACCTCCACTCACCACGATCAGCCAGTTATCCAACTATTCAATAGCTTATATATGTCAGGATAATTAAATTGTTATGGAAGGATTTTTAGCTGACTCTCGTCCAGGTCCAGGGTCGCGCCGTCATCAAAATCGATACATGGAGGTTGAGGTGAACCAAAACCGAGTCCCTTAGTTATTTAGTCATTATTTTTATTTTTGAATAAATTTTAAAGTCCAAAGCCCTTCGTTAGTTCTTCTTTCACACTTCTACCAAACAGCGAAAGAAAAATCTTCTCTTATAACTAGTTAGACACCTACCAAGGTGGACAAAAAGGGGTCAAAGTGGTTTCGGTTTCGACAATAGACCTTAGTTAGTCAAAAACAGACGACGTAAACATTTTATTCTTATGAACACAAACGTTATAAAGTCAAACGATCGCTCGCTACGCTCGCTCATTTACTTCGGGGGTCACAAGATTCAGGTTCTACTACACAACCAGAAAAGCAGGTAGCGAAACCTTAAGAATTCTTGGTCTTCTACAAGGTAGTATTCTGGTGCCCACCTTGTTTAACGTTTATATACCAACGACCAGCCTCACCATCCTATTCAACTAACTGCTTTATTTATGCCGACGATTTCGCCTCACCTCACAGGCGAAAAGGTTTTATGAAGTTGAATCCCATCTCTCAACCACGACGCAGTGCTGCGCTTTCCATTTGTGTAACTACGAAGCTAAGCAAAAACTTAACAACACATGGAACAGACATCAATCACAACCATGCAACTAAATCTTAGAGTCACAACCGGAGACGGCACGCGCTCTTAAAAAAAGTCTGCCACAGTTTGCACGCACAATAACGTAGCGACGTGCGCTACGCACACACTTGACAAAATATCCCACACAAGCAAAAAATACACGCACACAAGTACAAGTAGTATGGCCGGCGGTCTTATACATTTGGCAGAGGGGTCGGGTGTCGGTGGCCATTCCGGTTGGTTAATGCTCTAAGATCTATATGTATATCTTGGTTTCATCCTGAATAGATCCTTGTCATACAAGGAAAACCTGTGAGAAGCTGAAGTTAAAAGTTAGCCCGCGCAACATATTCTTCCGTCGCCTCACCACAACCAATTGGGGACCAACTGGGCCCGCGTAATTCGCACCATCAGTATGGCCTTATGTTTCTCAGCTGGTGACGCGTGTCCGGTTTGGGCACGATGCGGACATGCCAAGAAGGTATTTTTATCAAACAAACGCCACTGCCTTAAGGGTCGGCAATGCACATGTGATACACCCGGTGTTTGAGGTGTCCATGGTGACCACTTACCATCAGGTAGGCCCCTAAAAAACGTGTACTTGCCGTGAAGAGGCGGATTCTGAGAAACATAAAACCATACTGATGGTGCGAATTACGCGGGTCCAGTTAGTCCTTTCGTAGTGGTGAGGCGACGTAAGAAGATGTTGCGCGGGCTCACTTTTAGCTTCAGATTCTCACAAGTTTTCCTTGTATGACAAGGACCTATCATGTATTGCTACATCTTGCTTACTCACTGGCTTCGGTCCTGCTGCTATGAAACGATAATAACCCGCCTGCTTACACACCATGAATTGCTTACATATATCATGGTAACCACACCTAGCGTAGCGCGTAGTGTCGTGCGTGCCATATTATCTTAGTTTGCGTACCTACGACTTACGGGGCATAAATAAATATCAGAAATAGTTTTTGGAGGGAAAAAAAACTGTCACTTTGTCCGCGCTGTATTTATTTTACCAAACAAAGGATTTTACGAGTATTTGTGCACAATATTGGTGGATTATTATGAGCAATGTTCGTGAACAAGCGTGAGTGTTGGGATGTGGTACAACTGGTACAGTGTCGATTACGTGACTTTTATCTTTGTCGCCAAAATCTCCCAAGTTATAGCTAAGTAAAAATTTTCCACCGCTTCACTTAACTAGACTAGACTTACTTACTTGACTGGACTAGACTACTGGCTTGACTTTTTGACTTGACTGACTAAAGTAGGACTGGTGGCTTACCACCATCTCTTAAAACCATACAAGAACGAGTGAGTAAGCGAGACAGCGCAATACATGATGTAAGACGACATCTCCCTTACTCAATCGTTCTTACATGGTTTTAAGAGGTGATAATAAGTCATCTGAAGATTAATAAATTCAAGAAAGGATTTAAAGGACTAGTTTCCATGGCTGTAAAAAGTTAAAAAAATAATCAAATTATCAGTCAAGCAAGTGTCAAGTCAAGTCAAGTAAGCCTTTTCTGAACTGAAGTTTCCTGTGTTTTCCTGTGAGAGAGTTTTTGGAGGGAAAGTAAACTGTCGCTATGTCCGCGCTGTATTTAATTTCCAAAACTTAGGTTTTTTCGAGTGTTTGTGCATAATATTGGTGGATTATTATTCGCAAAGTGTTCGTGAACAAGCGTGAGTGTTGGGAAGTGATACAGTGTCGATTACGTGACTTTTTATCTTTGTCACCAAAATCTCCATGATATAGCTAAGTGAAATTTTTCCACCGCTTCACTTAGCCATCTGACTCAGACTAGACTTACTTACTTGACTGGACTTGACTATTGACTTGAATTTTTGACTCGACTGACTTAAGTAGGACTGAAGAAGATTTATAAATTCAAGAAAGGCCTTAAAGGACTAGATTCCATGGCCGTATAAACTATTAAAAAAAAAAAAAAAAATAAAAAAAAAAAGTTTTCCTGTGATCAGATCAACTGTGATGTGACGTGATTTCTGATTGAGACTTATTCATATTATTCTTTCTAATTTGTGGACTTATTCTTTCTAATTTGTGTTTCTGATTCATTCGTGCGTTTAACAAGACAAACTTTAGGTTTTTACCTACTTACTTTCTGAGTTCTAAAATTTAAAGTGCTTGTGAAATAAAGATAACTTTTTTATCAGTAACAAAGAATTTGTGCGTGATACAATTATCCTATAATTTTCAAATTGAAGTAACTGAAATGGCGACTATCCCAGGCCCTGCGGCTCCTGGGCCTTCAGCTCCGGATGATTTACCCCCGCCCTATTCGGCGGTCGTAGGCAATCCGTCATACGGCTTTGTAGCGCCTTCGGGAGAGCCATTTGCTACACCTACAGGACCTTTTTCACAACCAAAACAATTTACTGCAACCGGAGTATATCCTCATCCGCCGACTATAGTGACGACTACACAGCCACAAACGGGCTCTATACCGCCACCTCCACCAGGAATGCCTGTCAACATATTGATGCCACCAGCAGTGGGCACTGAACCGACTACCATCAACTGCTTCAACTGTGGCAAAGTCGTGACTACTAGAGTAGTGTACACGACAGCCTGGCACACACACCTTGTTGCTGGATCTATCTGTGTGATCACTATGTAAGTTCTTTTGTTTCTTATCATATCTTAAGTATTGGTCCTTTTTTCCTACCCCATCCCTTACTCACCCACACTGGGATTTCTGAAGGACTGTATGAACTTCAGAACACCTAGTGCGAAGTGCCTATAATCCACCAGGTCAGGGTATGCTGCTCCAAAGAGGTCCATTTGCTTGCTGGCCACTGAGTCACAGCAACACAAAATGTGGCTCAGGGACTCTGCTTTGCACATGCCCTACATTCGGAGGTTTCAACAAGTAGTTACAGTTTAAAGAGGTGACTGCGGTTTTCAAATATCCAGTCAGAGCTCCTATTATTCTTCTTGTCTGTGTTCTGTTATACCTTCAGACCTTTCTATACCACCAGGTGCTATTAGCACTAATCGTCGTGAGTTCCATTCCGCCTTTTGTCTCCTCTCAAAATTCTTTTGTTTAGATAATCTAATACCAGCATACTGCAAATATGTAAAATTGGTATGACAAATATTTACACTGGAATAACAATGCATTTATTTTAGTCTTTAAATACAATTGATATATATATTGTTTACAGGGTGTGCTCACTGTGTTGCCTGGGCCTTGTTCCATACTGCTTTGACACCTTCAAGGATGCGGAGCACTACTGTCCAAATTGCAACACTTTCATTGGAAAGAGCAACAAGTGCTAGGGCAGTTACTATGATTCCCAATGTCCATTTGGCTATAATGTTTATCACAAATGATATTTCAGTTACTATTATTCACATAAAAACAATAAAGTAATTGCAAATTCTTTCGTAAAAATTAAATAAAGCATGATAAAGGTTTATTTGAAAATTTAAAATGTAAATATTTTTTTTGTATTACTATTATGGGATATTAATTATTTAGAAAGAATAACTATGTGTCATCATATGTTTAATAAATATTTTTATATGATATTGATTATTCATAAATTGTTAAATGTCTACTGCTAGAAGCTGTGTAGTTATATTGTTCTATCACAGATTACCAAATACTATACTATCTATGGAGCTCCTACACTAATTTAAGAAAGTAAACACATCAACCTTTTTATAACCAGCTGCTTCCTGGAATTATTACTGATAGAAAGTAGTTTTTGTTGTTTGAAAAACGTGTCTGGTTTCTGAGATACAGTCAGAAGGACAGACAGCAAAGCAAAGCCTTAGTATCAGGATCCTATTTTTGATACTTATGTATCAAACTATAAATTTGAAGGACTTGTTTTTTTTTTGTCAATGCAAAATAATTATATTTCAGGAGATACATAATAATGTTAATGATCTATATTTACTGACTGTTAAAGTTTTCTTGAAATGATAAAGATTAATCACTTATATAAAATTATTCAAGAAATAATCTATAAGTGGATAAAAGAAACAGTTTTAAAATACCTGCAGTACTTTGTGTATAATTGCTTTCACTGATCAAAAACTGGATTTTTAATGTGAGAGACAATAAATGTGAACCTGTATCATATTAAATGATGACAAGAATTTATAGTTCTGCCTACACTTCTTTGCAAAATTGTAATTGTGATATTATTGTGTAATTCCTATGATTATTCTAAAAATTGAAACTTTTAACAATTTAATGTTTAAAGCCAAGATTTCTTCAATTGAAACAACACAATTCCAATATGGCAGCTCGCAGGCCACTGAAGACGCATAGACACTCAGAGAGAGTTATACAGGACCACACTTTTTAGAGGGTTTATGTTATAAACTTTAATTAGTAGCAGCAACAATACTGCTATGCTTTGATTTAATGTAATGTTACATTTACCAAATAAGGCAACTATGAAAACAACAATCCAAATGATAAAATTATGAGTGAACTCGTCACCTAACTGGTACTGTCTTTTTTGTGACAAGTTATACAGTGAATATGCGTTTTGTTATTAACTCTTGAAAATTATATGCATTCCATCCACACAATTAATATAACTAAGACAAAAATTAAAGATTAGAGGAACCAAAATAGATTTCACAAAAATTATAGATTTCACTACTGAAATCACTCCTTGCGTGTATTGCGAAATCTTTCCAATAATGCTGGCTTCACAAACATGTTGTGACCCACCATATTAATTTACCATATTATGCCGTCATTCCGGCCCATAGATTAGTACTTGAGTAGATGATCTAAGTTCCGGCCTGACTGAGTCCAAACCAGCCGCAATCAACGTGGATGTTCCCAAGTGCTAGAATTGTAAAATGAAGTAATATGCCCGAATTTTGTTATGAGTATGTACCATAACTTCATAGAGGTCTTATGCTGTAACTTGTATGTCTCAAACTTGTGAGCCCTATTCTAGAAAATAAACATTTGCATTTGTATGTATAAAATGTGTTAATTATCAAATTGATGATTTGTTTGTATTTTAAGCAACCAACCTTTTTTGGCTGATGTTTAGACTGAAAATAAAATCTATAAAGCAAAACTATCCCTCAGTTACAGGAGGGAACAATAGAAACCATAATGTTATGCTATCCGAAGCTTGGGGCTTGAGGTCTTATAAAGTTAAAAAATGTATATATATGTGTTCAAGTACCTATTTTATGTAGTAAGTTAAACAATGGGAAAAGATATTTATTTGTAAACATGTTTTTTATTTTCTTTATGTACTGCATATTCCAACTTTTTGTGTATTGTAAATATTTGTTTGAGAATGTAATTAAAAGCTTTCATATTTTCAGGTGTGTTTTAATTGGAATACTATGTACTTTAGTCGACTAGAGGCAGTCACAGGTCGAAAGGTTACCTCACTCTGAGGCTGCTTAACGTTTATCACTTCATGATTTCTTATGTTTTCGCGATTGTTACACATTAAATTAAACTATTTTATACGGTTTTCTATCGCTTGAAACGTTAGTTATAAATAAGTAAGCAATAAACGCGATAGAAAACCGTATAAAATAGTTTAATTTAATGTTTATCACTTCATATTTAATATTTTACTGATTTTTTATACTATATTATAAGTTACAAAGTATGATGCAAGGGTTGTTAACAAAGAAGTAAAACACATGTCACTCATGAATCAAATAAAATTCGGATGTAGCGACTGCGCCTCTTACTATGAACTGTATGCTTGGTTGCTAGGTCTTTACATAAGAATACTTATTCACCATATTTTTTTTAACATATATCTCTGGTGCAACATGAAAATCAGTTATCAATTTGATAAGATAGTATTCACATAAAAGACTGGCTGATAAGAATTCTCGTTGGAATTATTGTAATCAATACATGATATATATCTTATGTTGTGAACTTTTCTAGTGTATCATGGCTTCAAGTTATGAAAATAGACAAATAGCTGAACTGAGAGTTGAAAGTGAAACAGGGACAGCAAGGTACCACCGGGAGCCTCCGCCGCCGTACTCTCCTCATGAGCCTAGTGTTACCGACCAGCAGCCAGTCATACATCAAACCATAATAATACAAGCTCCATTGAAGAACCGCCCCATGTTGTATGAATGTCCCTCGTGTCAAACCACTGTTTTAACAAAAGTGAAATATGTAAACTCACGCAAAACACACATGTTAGCTGGTTTTATTTGTGGCTTTACTATGTAAGTACATCTTATGTTCAAGTAACAATAACAGACACTAAATTGACGACGATGAGGACCACCGTGGCGTGGCCTAATGGTAAACATGCCTCTTAGGAGGTCCGGGGTTCGATCATCAGTCCGATCAAGATGAAAAATATTGTATTTTTTGATTAGCATGGGTCTGTATAAGAATTTGTTACAAAATATAGTATCGTCAAGTTATAATCCCATAACAAAAATCTCAAACTTTGGGGCTAACTCAATATGTGTGATTTGTCCATATATATTTATTTAAAGGTGATCAGGTAAAAGGCTATAGAACAAACACACCACAGGCGAATGAAACAGCAGTGAACATCTATTTTATTTATATAGTTGTGCTAAATACTTGTCTATATTCATTGCTATTGTTAGTATTCAAAATGATTTTATTTTTATTTATTTGATGTATTTACAAGTTAAATATACATAACTATATATATTTTAAAAGATTGATTGAAAAATTCAGACATAACAGTTCAACCTCAAACTACATTAAAAAGTATTTTTGTAGGCAAATCCAGATGTAATATCTGAAAAACATAGATTAAAAAAAAATGCGTCGCTTCAAAATTCTTTGCAGAAAACCAATAAAACCACATTAAGTAAAAGGCTAAAAAAGATCCTAATAAACATGAGTTTTTACTCATTAGATGAGTATATGGAAAATGAAAACTAATAAAAAATATATAAATAGATACTTAAACTTAAATAAACATATTAATATGACGATTATAAAATTATATTTTGTTTTATATTCTATAAGGCGCCACCCACAAATTTTTGCAATACCTGTAAATGGTGACTAAGTATTAAAGTGCAAGTACCTACTAGTTCTAAGACCAAAATGACGCTTAATTGGCAAATAAATAAATCCATACTTCCATACTAATATTATAAATGCGAAAGTCTGTCTGTCTGTCTTTCTGTCTGTCTGTTACCTCTTCACGGCTAAACTGCTGGACCGATTGTGATGAAATTTGGTAGGGATGTAGTTAACGACCTGAGGTCAAACATAGGCTACTTTTGGACGCGATATAACCGAGTCCCACGCGGGGCGAAGCCGCGGGGAACAGCTAGTATTAAATATTTATTTATTTTGTGTTTTATATTACAGATGGTGTCTACTTTGCTGCTTAGCTGCTATCCCATATATTGTTCCTACATTTAAGAAAACAGAACATTATTGCCCTAGCTGTAACAAATTTCTTGGATCTTATAATAAAGTTTAATCTCTTAGCATTGAATTTTATATTTTTCCAAGGGTTTAAATAAATTCTGGGGCTCCAATTGCTAAACTTATAACCTTTTATAAAAACATTATAGGCTATAATGTTATAAATTATTGTATATTATAAAAATAATGAGCAAACCTATTACACAAGGATATGAAATGACATTGTTTATATGGAATGAAATTGTTTATTCCTAATATAGACATTTGTATCACTTATTTATAATGGAGAAAGTGCAACAATGAAGATAAAAATTATGGCCTGGTCATGTTTTGGTCAGCAAAATATTATAGATGGTGCTACCTAGAATACTTGGTTACCTTAACATTTAGTTGTTAATTACAAATTTATAATTTATAGCAGGACCTTATCTTGACAAAAAGGCAAAACAATGAGTTTATTGATGTAAAATTAGGCATTAAAAATCTATATTGTCAAGACTAAAAAAACAACGAAATGATTTACCTGCTGTGCTGATTTTAATGTTAAATATAAAAATGAAGCGTTTTAACTTCCCTCAACCTACTGATGCTGAAATAAATCAAACAAAAAGATGACAGTTGTAATATTGTAATTATTTACTTAAACTTATCAAACATTTTTACATGAATCCTCTACTAAGTGTTGTATGGCACTTGCAGCCTAAAACAGTCTGATGCAATTTTCCATTTACCATCAACAGCAACAATCAGGAAGGTTTGTTGGAAAGGCTTCTTGGTATCGTCATTTTCATATGTAACATCTCCACAAGCTTGAATTAGGAACGTAAGTTTATTGGACACTACCATTTCGGAAACAGGTTGAGCATCCAAGGTCTTCAACACATGATTACTAGCTGGCAAATCCATGAGGAATTTCTGTATTTTATCACTGCCATTTATTCCATTTCCATTCCATACCAGAAGTCCAGTATCAAGATATAATTTTGAAGTGGAATGCCGACAATTGTCCACTTGTTTGTAGTAAACTCTTGTGAATTCTTCAGCTGTTTCACATGCATTGTCAATGTTTTTTACAGCCACTTCAGTCATTTCCAAATAAGATTCTTATTATTATTGCAGGATAGGGTTTTTGCCACAGATTTCTTGCAAATTTTAGAAAATGTTAGTGCATGCAAATTGCCGTGAGTGCTGCGTGTTTCTTACACAAACTAAAGAAACCACACACAGATATTATCAATATTTATGGATTTTAATAATTCTTGCTTGATAACACAAATTAGAAAGAGCTTGGCTTGAATCCATTCATAGAATAGATCAAGAAAAGGATAGATATTGCAGTGCAAAATATATTTGGCATATATTTCATCGATGTTTGCAAGAAAGTTGTTTGTTTGGCGGGCGTGGCGTGAGACGTCAGGCGTGACATGACATTTTGTCATTCATTTTATTTTTAATAGTTTTACGGCCGTGGAAACTAGTCCTTTAAGGCCTTTTTTGAATTTATTAATCTTCTCTCTTCAAGGTGGCTGGCTACCACCCAAAGAATTTATATAAAACACTAGAATGCTTACGGAAGACAACAGCCGTTCCGAAATAAAAACTAAAGTTTGTTGGTGTCTCTTCCTAGTTAAGGTGTAAAATTCAAGAGGAAAAGGGACACCTACAAATTGGACCTCTTACTGGAACTAGGTATTTGTATGTAGGCTTTAAAGAAATATCAACTGCATTAGAGTATGGATTAATGTTGAATGTTGTTTTTTGCGATTATTATTATTCGTAAGCATTCTAGTGTTTTATATAAATTCTTTGCTACCACCATCTCTTAAAACCATGCAAGAACCAGTGAGTAAACGGGACAGCGCAATACATGATATAAGGCGACATCTCCCTTACCCACTAGATCTTGCACGGTTTTTAGAGATGGTAGTAAGTGTTGCTCGCAGCATAGATATAGTTTTGTATGTGTTGTGTGTGATGTGATCAATAGTCTTTTTCTTCATCCAAGCTTGTTTCCTATTCCTAGTCGCTTCTTTCAGCTTACGATTCAGCAGAACCCAGATGCTTGTTATTTATGGTCCTGATTTTGCAGTATCGCATTTTAGGGTGGGTGCGGACGCGGGTGCACACGTCGGAAGTCCGCCGCGGCGCGGGCCGGCACGCCTCGAGCGGACACCCGTCGAGGACGCCTATCTCATTTAGCGCTGCTAATATAATTTTTATCGCGAGCGTGTACAGTTGTGTCGAGTAGATTACCATGCATTATTTGCTTATTTATTATTTGGTAAAAATACATCAACGCAAACAACGTCTACTGGCTTTGTTTGTAGAAACAAACCCACTCAAGGACGCCCGTCGCGTGCGCCCGCGCCGTGTGCCGGGCGTGCGACAATGACAATCGTCCGCGTTCCGTCGCACGCGCCATAACTGCTCATACTATTTTTCATTATAGACACGCAGGTGAGCGCCCGCGCAAGTCTTAGCGTTCGCTCTTAAAATCCACAAATTAATAGAGACATAACCCCGCAGATGAGCTCTTTGAAGTGACAGTGGACGGGGCACGGAGGTAATCTCAAATAAAAACAATAATGAATAAGAAATATTTAATTTGATAATGTCTTTATCTAATATATTAATTATCAATTTATCATACAAAGTGGCTTACCTATTTTATAACAATTATATTTCATACATACTACAGCTATTTTATATTCCAAGACATTTGACACATTGATTCACTATTTCTTTTTTCTGTCCTGGAATAGCTTGAATATACGACAAAAATATAAATAATAACCTTACATGTCACAAGGTGGCTTTTGATTTGAATATTATTAAAAAAAGGGTCAATTTATTAAACCAATTCTTACCCTAAGGCACTGACAGAAAATGATTATGCATTAAATACAAAAGTTAATTTCATAAATAACATAATTGTCGAGTAAATAACATCGCTTAAATCATTAAGATTACGCACTTAACGTTAATTCGGCTGCTGCAAAAATAGGGCGTTTAATAGCATGGCAATCAGATATTTTTATTATTTAATTTCGCTTCCACAAGATAATTTTTTTCGGTAACAAATCAATATTGCGTTTAAATTCCTGCGCCATATTAATTAAACATAACTATTTTTTAATTAAAATCGTCAACATTATCAAGAAATTAAAATCAAAACAATAAAAATAACCAAAATAAAAACGCTTCTTTTACCTATTGCCAAATCACAATATCAATATGAGCATAAATTACCCGATTTTCTAGGATGTATTATATGTTAACTATGAATTTATTTAAAATAAAACCTTATCACGAGACAATAATAATGATCTCAAGCATTTTCTAATAAATATAATTCAAGTCATTATCAAAATGTACTAAGCAGTTTTACTTACATAATACACATTACATTCTCGTATCGCACTATACAGTCCAAGTAGATTACTAATCAAGCAAGTAAACAGGAATCGAGGTCTCCCAAACACAAGCAAGTAACAACGAATAGCCGAACGAATATACCGATTCTGGCAAAAACACAAATATCTATTAGCCGGATCCACACCGGACGATCCAAAGCGCTCCGATCGCGCGCGGCATGGAGCGCGCTCCACGGAGCGTGAAGTGTAGACGTGGCGCGCGCGATCCATGTGCGCGGCGGAGAGGATCGTCCGGTGTGGATCCGGCTATTGAACTTTTGAAATTGAAGTTACAAATAGCTACACTAATAAAATAAAATACTAAGAAAACAAAAAGATGCTTAGAACACAACAAATGCGCCCAATTTATACGAATGTCTTTATGAAAGAAAATAATATTAAAAAGCCTTAAACCAACAACTATAACAACTAAGTTGAGCATCTTATTTGTATGATCTCAAAAGAATTAAAAGAAGTTAAAATTATTTTTATAAATCACATGGTACGAAATTGCAGTCTGAAAAACATAAAAAATACTCTTAAAATCGAATAAACGAATGTTCTATCATTACTGTTGCCGACGGATTCAATGAGGACGATGTGCCCTGTGTCTGTGGCACGCATGCGTTACCTGGGCATGCGGGCTATCACGGCGGCGGCGGCGTATGAATGACACCTCGATACTATTTTGTATAGACTTGCATTATTTATTTGTTATTTTTCTTGTAAGTCGACCTGCACAAAAAAATTAGCATATTTAGTCCACTGGAAAGAGCAGTTGTAGAGTGCGTGAGCTCGAGAGCTCAAGCGATATAGTCGTGTTTCTAGTCCCGTGATTGTTTTACGTTTGGTTAGATTGTGATCAACTGCTGCGGTCTGCCGCCACCAGACGCGAAGTTAACGTGGCGTGTTGAACCCACACCAAGCATATTTTATATTATACGCTGTGAACACATGGCTAGTTCGAATTTATGAATGGTAAAAATTATAGCTTTTTTTAAGTTATGGCACATGTGAAGTACTTCGTGTCCGAGCGTGTTTCCCGGTCGCCTCTTCAGGTTATGTTTCAGAGCTATATTAATAATGGACCTGATTTGGCGGTACTGGTTATTACAATGAAGCGACTGCAGTCTGACGTTATTTAAGGGTAATTGATATACATGGTGGCACGGCTGGCTGGTATTACTTTAACGGACCACGTTTAATGTAAAAATGTAATCCAAAAATTTTTGAGGTACTATTTTTTTCTTTATAATCAAAAGAAAGTAGTGTAAAAGTACTATTTAGTGTAATAGCGTCTTGGTACTGAATAGTAACGTGGCCAGGAAGTATCATCACTACATAGTATAAAACAAAGTCGCTTTCTCTGTCCCTATGTATGCTTAAATTTTTAAAACTACGCAACGGATTTTGATGCGGGTTTTTTAAATAGAGTGATTCAAGACGAAGGTTTTAATGCCCATGTGAAGCTGGGGCGGGTCGCTAGTACTCTATAAACATGTAAGCGATTACATACCTGCAAAGGGCCATTGTGCACGTCTATTGGTAATTTTGAGGGAAGACCGCCCATTAACCTTTCCTGTAATACAATACTTTAATCAAATTGCATTCATGGAAAATAGTACTTAAGCCGCCTAGATAGTATTTCTCCATTGCCTAAGATTTTTCCGATTACATCGTTTGCAGTTTATTTCTTTCGATGAAAACCAAGAGGAAGAGGCATCGACGCACGATGTTGACATGAAATGACATGACATTAGTTCTCCACCTAAGTTACCGGTATGCCGGTTTCCGGAAGCCGTAACCTCTTATCACAGCTTCTGTGCCTTTTCACTATGCACGGGCTAGGCTGCAGCCTGCCTGGAGGCCTCACGCCCTTTATCGGACAGAGGTATAAGAAAATTTTAAGTTACCTTAGAGGATTTTAACAAGAGAAGAAATCACGGCGTTCCAAATAGAAATTTACGACACCATATCACACTTTCTATTCCGTACTGCCCTACAAACTACAGAAAAAAATCCTTCTTTTTCCGGTCCTCCGACGCTCTGAACAAATTGATCAATAATAAAACTGAATTAGATCTCTTTTATTCAACTATTAGTAAATTTAAAAACATATTTTATAAACAATGGTTTGACACGGTTCCTTAAGTTCTGCTTCATTTTTTATAATTTTGTTGTTGTTAAAATGCTGCTTTATACATGAGTACCTACATCATTGCACACTATTACTAGATACTCATTGTTTGATTACAGGATTGTAAGTAAGTTTTTTGAAATCTAAATGCGAAAACTTGTTGATGGTGTTCTTGTTACCTTGTTATAAATGTATTCAGTCATATTTAAACACTGTAAGTTTTCCAAATAAAATAAAATAAAATAAAATTAAGTAACCCAGTTCTATTTACTCGTAGAAACCCTAAGGTAAACGCAGCACAATATAATTATTACAAACTAGCTGACCTGGCGAACTCCGTACGACTAGAACGCACTTTTCTCACCGTTTAAACCTAGTAAACGGTGAAGTAAAATTTAAATTAAATTAACCAAATCGGTCAAGCCATTCTCGAGTTTTAGCCAAACCGAACCAAACATCAATTGATGTTTATATATAGAATAGAGATAACAAACCTCCGCTCGCCGCTCCGAATCAGCGAAGCTATGATTAAGATGAGCGGCCTGCGCTTGCTGCAGCTCAGTCTCTAGCGCGTCTATTTTCTTCTGCATCTGCAAAAATTTACAGTTTTCGATAGTGCAATCAATTTTTTGTCTGAGTCGGTATATTGTGTTCCTCTGCTGGACAAAAGCCTCCCCTCTTTTTTTCAAAAAAAAAAAATTCATCAAATTCTTTTATCATTATACGAGATTAATAGAAAATCAGACCAGAATTTATGAAAAATACGATTTGATTATTATATAATATTCATTTGTATGAAAAACCATTGGTTATTAATATGTACTGGAAATGCAGGGTTTTGTTCGTGATTCCCCTAACTGAACACAATAAAAAAATGGAATAATGTCAATTATCGACTTGATTTGTTTTCATTCTATACAATACAACAGACTTTATAATAAACATTGTACCTAACCATCACCAGCACAACAGACATATGCCCATTCAATTAAAGGAAAATAACAAGAAACTGAAGAAAATAGAGATAGAATATGACATAAGAAAGTCTTCATAGCTTTTGTCGCGGTATGTTTTTTTTTTTTTATAAAAAGGAATCGATAATATCTCCACCTTGCGCTTAGATACAGATAAATCTAATTGCTTTAATTGTTTACAATAAAATTTTGAAGTAATGAGTTTTAAGACACCAAGCAACACAAACGCACATGTAGTGCCATGACGGTCACAATGTACCTCTGCTACGATGGTGGGCAATGACTTTTCAATGCAGGAGTATGCGAACGCCAGAGGTTCCTAGGTAAGAAACACTGTTTAATTAAGCGATCAATATACAGAAATTATAAGGGGTGTGGTCGTCTATGCCAATAGATTTTATCTATATTTAGGGGTTTTTTCACCTGTGCTAAAGTGTTAACATAATGTATCGGGAATTTTTTTACAATCTATTTTATCGGCTGCTTTCGTGGTTTATTCAAAAAGGCGTTTGCCTTTACGATCACAGAGGGCGTGGCTGCGAATCTCAAAAAAATCTTATCGTGCTTCGGAAGGCACGCTAAGCCGTTGGCTCCGGCTGCCATGAGGCCGATATGTGGTTTTGGAAAACGGACACCAGGATGTGTATTTGTGTAGGGGCTTCAGGTTCCGAAGGACGGCTTAGGACGAAATCGGGATATGGTTTCGATAATGTTAGCCATGAAGCACCTGCATAACAGTCCTCTGCCTCAGCTCCTCCAACTCGCGCTGTTTCTCCGCGAGTTGCTCCGCCCACCGCTGCTCTTCGTGCGTCACATTCTGTTGCAACCGACTCAGCACGCCCTCCTGCATAACCAATATTATCATAAATCGAAGTCGATTTTTTTTAAATTTCTAAACCACATAACACATTTTGATGCGGGCATCATCATTTAGATAAATTTTTCAGAAGTTTAGCGGGCAAACATTTTAATTCAAAGAATCATCACATCATAATGGAATGGATGGTCAGAAATGGAACCACCAGGAAACGCCGATCCAGTAAAATGTATAAATCTAAACCAAAACTAGTGTTCATGTAATCAAGGTGACAAGGGCCCTAAATTAAATTAAAAGAAGCACGTCGAACTTTGGGTCCTTTTGTAACTAAGGACATGACAAAGTGGTACTACAATATTGTATACAGATCTCATTTACCTATATTTCAAAATATTTACCGTATCATCAATAATCCTCTTGTACTTGTCAACGAGCCCCTGCAGATGTTCATTCTGCGCTCGCAGCTCGTCCCGGCGCGGGTCGGCCATTGCGGCGGGTGAGCTCAAAGCCGCCAGTTTCTTCTCCAGCTCCTTCTTCTCCGCTTCCCTGGCGGCGAGCTGCTTGGCCAGGTTGTCGGCGAACGCACGCAGCCACTCGCTGTCCGCGGACGACGCAGGAGCGAGCGCGGGGCAAGCGCTGCGCAGGACACTCGCCACTTCATTGTAATGCGCCTCCTGAGCCTTCGCTAACGCCTCCTGATAACAATTATTCAACATATAGCTCAGATACTAGCTTTGGCCCGCGGCTTCGCCCGCGTGAATTACCCTCGGAAACAGTTTTCAATGTCCTTTTCAATACTCCTATGTGTATGCAAAATTTCAGGAAGATTGGTTCAGTAGATAGGCGTGAAGAGATAACAAACTCACTTTCGCATTTATATTATTAGTAAGGAAGTTAGGATCCAGTGACATGCATCCCATAAAGACACTAAGACATTGTCTACCTTACTGGCTTTATTACATACATACATTTTACAATTATTCAATGAAAAAATAAAATACACACTGGGAAAAAACTCTAGACTGCCTATAGCAACACGCTTGACCTCCATAAATCAACTTTTGCATAGTTTACCTGTCAAGCTCAAGGTGTCATGAGCATAAACAGGCTAACGTGACCGCGTACCCATATTTCGCAGGCCATATGCTTGACTGCCAACGTAATTGTATAAAAAGGCACACATCTCAAACAACTCAAAAACGAACATGGCTGTAAAATAATATTTTTTGTTTCAGGCTTGTTCATTTAATATAGTAATACTGTCTCTTTATAAATATTTTTTAAATTAGGTGCAAGTTAGGCATTATTAGTAATGGAAATGAAAATATACAATAATATTTAATTATAACTTATATGTATTTACAAAGATTTAATGTTAAAATTAGCTCATGTGTACAACAGATGGCATAGCAAGACAAATTAGACAGTCCCGATAAATGTGTTTGCAATTAATTTATTTGCAATAATAGACGATTTAGGATAATTTGCAAAGCGAAGCCGGCCGAAGTGTTCGCGATACTAGTAGTAAGTATTCATAAATTCATTCATAAAATATAATATCTCCAATTTAAAAAATATCGAAGACTTAAGACGTGATTTGTTCATTACTATGGGTGCAAGTAAGAAGCTTTCAGTTCGGGTATAGCGTATCAGTTTTTTCAATCCGTCCGTCATGTTCTGGGTAGGACGATATATTACTAACGCAGACGCCTGTTGCTTCCACCACGAAACAACTCATTCGCTCTTTCGAGTCGCCTCCCTAAATATTGTACATGTTTGTCAGATGTCTCATATGAATCTGATTAGTGGTGATTCAATTCGTTAAATCAACTCTCCTGCTCCCAATAGAAATATACAAAATCTGAATGAGTGTAACCATTGCCTATTATAATGTAGTTTTTTGTGATGTTATGAGATGTTATTATATTCAAAGCAACGATACAGTTCCGACACAAAACAAGGGAGTTTTGTACATATATAAAAGTGACTTACTCGCAGCGAGTCTTGGGCCGGCTTCGCGCCTGCTGATTTCGCCTGGAGGGCCTTTTCCGCGGACTGTAATGCCTCCATTACTTTCCAGTTTTTAGTTCGCAACTCCTAAGCGAAGGGAGTTAAAGTAAACAAAATTGTAAGATTAATCAATGGAAGGGTTAGAAGAATATGTGAAGGAAGCTGTTAATTAAAATATTAAAATAATGTAATATAAATCAATTTTGGTTGGTTAATTATTTATTTATTTACGGGAAAAATCATATATAAGTCCTATAAATAAGATTTATAAGAGTAGTATGGTTATTAAGAAACATATTTATTAGCCTCCAACCATAGAGTAAATTAACAACTTCTATCTGGCCGTTAAGAGAATGTCTATATTAGATCAAGAAAGAAAAACAACACAATAAAAATTAGAGGAACATACACCAAAAACGACTAGTGACGTCACAGTCACATTCTATCGGCGATCGCAGACTAAAGCTGCGCGTCCACTGCGTCAAAATCGTAGCGAACAGAACGAAATTTGTGGATTTTTATCTCATCGATGCAATAGAAGCGCTCGTTAACTACTTACATTGTTCTTGTGTTGATAAGTGTTGATCTGGTCCTGCAGCCGCGCCAACTGCTCCTTCTGCTCGCGGTTGCTGGTTTGCGCGCTCGCCAACTCGTTGCGAAGCGATTCTACCAAGCTCTCCACCTTTTCTAGTTCTGCAGTCTATAAACGAAAGTTACATTAAGTATTTTGAAAGGAGGTAGTCAGGGCGAAAACATGTAGCGGATGGTGTAACGCGTGCATTAGGCGTTGACACGTCGGTCTCAGTATTAATATAAATGTTCGGTGTAACCTATGGATATAAACAAACACCACCCTGCCCAAACAATAAATATAGTATACGTCACCTTATGGAGTTCCCTGGCCGGCAGCCCGTTGTGCGCAGGCGCGGGCGCGGCCTTCAGCAGCCGCAGCTCGGCCAGCTCGGCCTCGCGCGCCGCCAGCGCGCCGCGAGCACTACTCAGCTCAGACGTCAACTACAACGAAATGAAGTTGTTTAATATCAACATAGGATATTCTTATCACTTATTAACGTCAATCATTACTTATATTACCACCACTTCCACTTCTAAGTAGAGCCACAAAATCCACTGCAGCTTTTTCTCCAACAACGTCAATTTACTAAATTTGAGTCAAATCAAAACATTAACATTTGCGTGACTGTCAACTGTCACACACACCGCGATATAACTAGCGGCCGGTAGTTTCTGGCCGTTACAATAGGTTAGGCTCGGTGAAGATTTGGTCAACGATGCTGTGTGGAGAGAGGTACTGGAACGCAGTGGCCTCCTTCTGTGAAGCTATAATGTCGCAGAAGGAGGCGGCAGAGCGGGTGCGTGAGGCGAGAGCCGACGCGCCTCTCATCCGGAGAGGCCGAGGAAGAAGGCAGGCGGCGGGCGCGTTTTGCCCGCCAAGCCCGCTTTCATTAAGGGGCCGTAGGGCCAAGCCGGAGGGCGTCGTGGTAGAATGCGTAAGCGATCCCATGGCGCCCTCACAACGGCTGGTGCGGAAACGCCGGAGGGGTTTTAGTGGGTAGTCTGGGCTGACTAGCAGCTCAGGAGTCCCACACTTTGTGCGTAAATGCATTTCCCCTCAGTAAAAAAAAAAAAAGGTGAAGATTTGGTCCACCCCGAAAAGGGGGGGGGGGAGGCTTAGTACCAGCAGATTGACCACAGGGAAGTCAGGACCTGAGGGCCTGAGGCGGGAGGTGGTGCCCGGCTGCGGCCGCCGTGCCTGATGCGACATCGGCAGGGTCGCAGAGGTATGGGAGGGTATGGCGATGCGCTGCCCTCCCTGTCGTGCAGTTGTGGCCGACTTGAGGCAGGTCTTTGAAAGCCGCGCCGGGACTATGGAGCATGTATAAGCACACGGCCCCGGCATATGCGGACGTGACGGACACCGTGAGGTTAAGTCCCACGTAACCGTCCAGTTACCGTCGTGGCGCCTTATGCGCCTAGGCTGGGCGGTAGGCGTGTGGCCTTTCCCTCACGTTAAAAAAAAGGCGAAGGTTTGGTACTTGGGTCATAGAAAGAAAATATAATATAGGAATGAAAATATTAGACGTCCAAAAGTGTAAATGGCGTCTGTATTTTGGATTGTGTGGAGTGATACTATCACTTACTACTAGTCCGCGTTACGACTGTTGTATTACTTTTCTCAATTTATATATTTTTTAAAAAAGGTAATTAAAATTTTAAAGTGAGATATTTGAACATACCTTTTGCTTCTGTTTCTCTGACTCCTCCTTAAATTTTTCAAGGTTGCTCTCTGCAGTCTGCGCACGCGTTGTTAACTTCTGTACTTCATTTTGAAGTTCAGATGTCGCTGTAATACATTATGTATTATGAAAATGCGCATTAAATTAGTATATTTAAAAATTACTACCTAACCACATGTGGCCATTAAGTCAGCCAGTTGGCTTGGTACTAAAAAACATAAAATACAAATATGGATGCATTTTTACCATTATGTCGTTCCTGCGCTAGTTTTAGTTCTTGTTGTGCTATTTTCTCAGCGTATTCTCCGCATACGCGATTTGCTTCCTGTAAAAAATAAGTTCGTGATTTATTTTTATTAAGTACATTTAAGTTGTTATTTACATATTGAACAAAATAAGATTTTATATCCTCTTCGTACAACAGCTGCCGCTTGAGGTCGGCGGCGTGCTGCTGCGCCATCATGAGCGAGTCCCGCACTGAGTTGAGTTCGCTGGAACACTAGTTGGTACCTGCAGCTGCTGCTTGAGGTCGGCGGCGTGCTGCTGCGCCATCATGAGCGAGTCCCGCACTGAGTTGAGTTCGCAGCGCACCGCGCTGACCTCCATGAGGCGCGCGTTGCGATCCGCCTGAAGCGCGCTCAGTTCCGCTTGAAGCGCGTTCAGCTGCGACACTAACTGGCCTTCAGTCTGGAACAAAACATAGTTTTACTCAACTTGTTCGAATAGTCTCGTTTGCTTGCACTCGCCTATTTCTGAGTCAGTGTTGGCTTTGCTACAGTCCGAATCCAGAGTCAGCTTTTTTTTCTTTAAACGTCTAAATAGGATTATGCTATATTTAAAAGTCTCTAATTTCAGGAACAAGCAAAAAATATGTGCCATAATATTAGTAAATCTCTAATATCAATTTTAATTCATTTTTATGTCAATTACCTTTAACTGACTATAAGGTAACAATTAATTTTATATCTATGATTAAGCTACATCTACATGTGCAACTGAGTATGTATACCTCAGTTAATCTCTGGATGTGCACTTCCATCTGTACCCGCTGAGCTTGGAACTCTCCCTCTTTAGATTGGAGCTGGAATGAACAGGCATGACAACTGTTAACCCTACAAGAATGGCATCTCACAGCAAAAGTCCCAAAACTGCTAAAGTATTTACACTAGACAAATCTATCTGCTTAATAAATTATGAAAAACATTATAATTAGTGCAATAGTATTTTAAATGCTTTACTGTTCAAGTTTTTAACTACAAGATGGCTAGAACAATTTATGAAATGTTTTTTGTAAGTAGGTATACTTTGTCAATACATGGAATTTAATTACTTATATAAGTTGTTCTTTTAATAGTTCTTGGGTGCCAAAGTTCTTGTTAAACTGTGGGTGTACCGCGAGTAATTCCACAATATCAATATACATATAATTTATTATCATTCCTTAAATAAAATAAAAGAGGAAATGTACACTTATATGTGATAATAAATAAGACAGTGTTTTCTCAAATGCGACAGAAGCTAACATTATCGGAATTTTTGATGTTGCTGTCATGAACTTGCGATACATACCTGGCGTAATCGGTAGTCGACCCAACTCTAGTACAAGCGGAATGTAGCTTTAGTAGTTGTTCAACTTAAACGCATATTTTCGAGCGCAGCCGTTTATACGTAATAAGTAACCCTCACCAGTGATTTATCCGACACAGGAAAAAAGTACTGGTATAGGATAAAGAGAGTCCTCGAATCTTACTGACTAAATAATATTTTATGATATACAAACTTGTTGTCCAATTCTTAACGTACTGGTTTGACTCAAGTGCAATACACACAACAGCGTAATGCACCCGATGCGTCAGCAGACTCTGCACTGGCATATTTTACGGGTGACCGGCTGATGAACACCTGTGACGTCACTATCGACATATACACCAGCAGTTCGTCCATGAGGCGGGCGGGCGGCAGTGCTGTGGGTGTGTCGTCACGCCGCAGTACTCACCAGCAGCTTGTCCTGCACGAGCGCGTGGTTCTCGTCGATGACGCGCTGCAGCCGCGCCTGCAGCGTGTGCAGCTCGGCGCGCGCGGTGGCGCCGGCCTGCTCGGCCGCCCGCGACGCAGCCGCCGCGCGACCGCGCTCCGCGTTCAGGGTCGCTCTATACCATCACATACCAATACATATTCATCATACAGACACTTCTATATATGCAATCTTACAACACCCACTTATTATTCTTGTTAAATGTAGGTATTTTTGTTATCTTTTTCAGTTAAGACGCTCGGTTCGTTAGTCGGTTGTCCAAGAAACTAGAGCTTTGAGATATATTGTACACGACATCCACAAACCGACAATCAAATGATTAAATGAAATGATTACCTAGTTCACTACCTACTTAATAATACTAAGTAATATGAACATTTATATTAGACCGCACCCTGGACAAACATAGGTATCGTAAACGATATCTTGAAATGATTACTAGAAATCTTGAAAGCAAGTTGTGAAAAACCTACCTTAGCTCCTTTAATTTAGCATGAAGAGCCTGTGAAGCCTCAATTTCGTCAGCTAAAGCCTTCTCCTTGTCGGCCAATTGCTTTTTCATCTTCTGTATGGGATCGTTAGGTCCCTGTTAAAAATATTATATTAATTAATGGAAAATAAAATAGATTACAGTGCTACAAAAATGAATGTGACCATAAAAATCTATACGACCCAGAATAAAAAAGATAATTTGTTGCACTGTAACGAATTTTATAGATAACAGATATCAGTATTGCTCTTGTAAAAAATGTTGATTTAAAAGATTATTTTCCGGATCCATCCATAGGCTTAGCGACACTATGAGGACACACAAAAATAGTACCCCTTTTATTATAAATTACACTGATTGACGTAACGTCAGCATCTGTATCTCTCTACACTACTACGACTAACTCGTTGACATTCGTGTGACGTGTGTTACTTTTTTTTATTATTTCTCATAACTTACATGTTAATAACAATATTGTTTTTACCAAACTACTTGAAAGTTAAACGGCAAATACAAGTATACACGGATGTTGTGATAATGTTACCTCGGTCCACTCGGAGTGCTCCACCAGCGGGTCGTGATGCTTGTTGAGCAGTGCGTCGGTCAGGATCTGTATCTCGGTGCGCGACAGCGGCGCCTCGCGGACCACGCGGACCAACTCGCCGACATTTACTCCGCCGCCGTCACCAGCTGTAACAATATTATGTTATTGCCGCCAAAATGCTCCTCATTAAGATGATAATTGACTATCCCTTTTTTTAAGTTGGTAAGAAAGGAATAAACAGGGAAGGGAAGTCGTTTTTTGGTGTCAAGGCGGGCTATTGCTTTGTGGTCACTATATTGTTATTGAAAAGCGGAATCTCCTAAAACAGGTAAACTTACTTAAAAGGAAATTCCAATCACATTTTTGGATATTTTGTTGGTCCCAAATATTTTTTTTTTATTTTTGCACATTAAGATGTCGCCATTGTATTTGTAAATTTTTTAATTAGCCTTTTTATAATAGTTATTTGTGCTTAATATATTATTTCACAATAGTTGGTCTGACAGAGCAACTAAAAGGTACGTAACTTACCCATGAGCGCAAGCACATTAGGCTCCGGTTTCTTCTTCTTGTTCTTCTGCGCAGGCGGGGAGTGTGCGGGTGGCGGCGCGGGCGCGGGGGGCAGCGCCTGCTTGAGCAGCTTGTCGGTGGTCAGCTCGCTCGGCTGCGGCGCGTTCAGAGGAGGCACGACCTCTTCACGGACTTCGGCCACCTCCTCGACCTTCTTCTCTACTTTTTTTGCTGAGACAACAAAAAAAAATCACTGCTTTCAAAGAGTTCCCAATATTTTTGATAGCGCTAGATCCAAGAAAGGTCTGCCGAATTTGACAAGTGCCTGGTAATCTTTACAGTGAGATAGACACGACGCATGTATATTCTTGGTCCTTCAAATGAAAAATAAAACCCCGGCTACAATGGATGAGCTATAGTAAAGTCCGGTGCTTCACACGTCAATATATATATGAGTTTTTCGCCCGTTATTCACGAAATGCAAGCAGGCGCGCTATTTCACCTTGACAGGCGGGGTCTTGCATTTACATATCTTTGCTGATGATGCTATGTGGTTCAGGAACTGCATTCATAATTTATTATCATACTAGCTTTCGCCCGCGGCTTCGCCTGCGTGAATTTCCCACGGGAACAGTGCTTTTTCCCGGGATGAAAAGTATCCTATGTCATTCTTAATACTTCTATTTGTATGCGAAACTTCAGGAAAGCGTAACAAACAAACTCACTTTCGCATTTGTTATTTATTATTAACTGATAGTTTAACTATATTTTGAAATAATAATAATAAAAAAAATATTCACCTTTCCTTTGGTCTTTAGCCGCTTCGCCACTATTGTGTCGTTCCCGCGCGGCATCGTCCTTCGTTTCAGCTGATGCTTGTTTCAATGGGGCCTTGCTCCCCTTCGCTGCTTTCACTGGCTTCACTTCCCTCTTATCTAAAATCTCTTCTTTCTTTTCTGGAGTCTATAGAATTGTGATAACATTTTTATTTTACTATCTACTAAAATCTTTCTAAAAAAGATTCTTATATCTACCAAAAGTATCTTAAAACGCAACATATGTGACGAAAAATTATGACTCATGCTTCGACATGTTAAAAACAATAGTTTGACATGCATGACAACGAATGCGAGAAGTGTCTTGTTACGCTGTTTCTTGAAGGAATGAAGCGAGATCCATTGTTTTCAGTTTGAAGAATTCATGCTTTGTGAAAAGAATTTAATGGTTTGAAAATAGAAAGATGCAATGATTGATGAAAACAATCCAAAAACCATGTAATAAAAATAGAAAAATACACAGAAACCACATTGAACATGAATACCAACAAAACAATAATCACTACACAACTCAACAAAACAAATGAGAGTAAACGTCGAATGACCACCCAACATTATATGGATTACAAGGGACAAATTAGTAAGGAATGGGGAGGTGGGAACTCACTTTTTCCACGGCAAGTGACGAATGCAACAACTCGAACTCGTCCTTGGGATGCAACTCTTCAAAATGATTCGACACGGTGGTCGTGGTTGGAACAGGCACCGTGCTTGGATCACTAACACAGCTCGGATCCTCTTTGTTTACAAGTATCGGCTTTACTTTAGGATCCTTGCCGCGTTTGCGAATCTGCAGTAGTAATGTCAATACAGCTACTGTATTAAATTACACTACAATAATTTACTTCACGCAAAAAAAAAAATCATGTGAAATAATCTGCATTTTATTGCATTAATATGCCATATATGACCAAAAATCTTCATGTCCCTATGTGGAAAATATATTATCAGAAAGAGACAACGCAATTAAGTATATTCTGAAGTTGATGTACAGACACATCATATTATAGTTATTGCAAATATAAATAATATTCAGATAGTGGAACCATTGTATTTATACTTGATTTTGAAGTCCAGATACCAAGCCAATAATGATTTAGCAGATAGAATGTACTTATTAGCATTACAAAAATACATGCACCATTGATTTTTGACCATTCAATAATAATGATAAAATGTATGGAATAAGTTTCAGAGTACATAGTCCATACTTCATAAATCTGAGGTTCTGAGGCAAAAACTGTACTGGTTACGCGCTTACGGGTTTTAACTTGTTTTAAATGCGGTTTTATTGTAAAATCTTCGAATGAACTTGTACATGCATAGAACGAACATTAAAGACGCATGAAATAAAAACCTTGGTTTCCATCGACTGTGTAACAAATTCATCAAATTCGGCATACAATATTTGTATTTAATTTTAATTCTTTATTTTATACCCCTTTCTTTAAATTCCTTAGTCCTTACATACATCATAACATAAAGAAATCTTCACGCATCTAATAATTTATTTCCTTTGTCATAGTATGTCTTTGTGACTTTTGAAACATAGTCAAAATATTGAAGCTAGATAATAGAGTGTATAATTTAGCCACACAGTATAAACGGACATTGCAGAGACTGTTTCAAATGACTGGCATTCACTCTATCGGCGAATGTCTTAAAGGAATGATCTCCAGCTCATAACAAAAGTTGAAAAGAACACCTTTTCAAACTATTTCCATAATATGATACACTTAAACAGACAAGTTATTTCAATCAAGGTGTACAATTTATTTAATCCAAAAAAGCAATCTCTAACAAATAGCTTCTGCCAATCTCCTAGGCCTAGGACATGAAATGCAATGCGAAAGTTCATTGCCCAACTTATTTCACATTACACAGCATACATTACATATGTATATACTGATTGAATATGGACAATACCTTTACATTTGGTGGTGTGTCTCTGGGCACATCTACAACAACTGGCGGTGAAAAGTCCACATGGAGTTTAGCTGGAACCACATCATCATCAACGCCGCTTTCAGCTGGCGCCTCACTCTCCAACTCGCTGGCTGTTGCAAGTGCTGCATTCTCCTTGTTCTTCTCTTTCTTGGCCAACTATGAAGTATATTCAGTACACATATTATTATCATTGTTTTATCTCTTGTGGATTACTTAAAGGTTACCATAATACTGTAAGATTTATATTTATTAGAAGCTACTTACAGAAGAATACTCAGGCACTTTATTACATAATAAAATCTAACTTTAAACTACCTAGACAGAAACACCATTTTATAATAATTTTTAACATATTTTGCAACCACGCCCACCCTGAGTTTGTACTATTTAGTGGACTTATCATTATCTAATTGAGATATTCACATTTCTAGGTATAGTAGGGTAATTGTGCTGATTAGCAACCAGGTAGCTGGGTTACCAAATTCAGCTAAGTGAAAGAAAATATTACCCATAAACAATAAGGAATATAATTATGTTAGTATAAAAATGAAAATTACAGAACTGCAGAAGAATCTCAACATAGCAGGATGAAGGAGAACATAATTACTTAAAAAGTGATTAGCTTAAAAACTTAAATGTGACTTAAATACATACATAGAATTAATAAGTTTTGATTTTTTTTTAAATATTGTAATCTTCGTGCAATTATAGTAAAGAATTAAAAGATAGAGATATGAGGACAAAGTTTATGCACATACCTTTTTGCTAGCTTTCTTAGTACTCTTTTTTGGTTTACTTTTATTTTCTGCCAGTGCAAGAAGCTCAGTGGTGGCTCGGCGTTGCTGTGCTATAGCTTCCTCATAGCTTGTGCCCGAGGTGGAAAAAAGGCCCATGAGCAGCAACACGGCAACACCAGCAACACCCACTCCACACAAAACCAGCAATGCTGGTAGCTCCATGTTTTCTAGTACACCCACCTATCCCTAAAAGACAGATCAGAAAACAAACTGTTGAAAAATAATACAATCCTATAATTAATTTAAAAATATTTCTAAACTAAAAAAGCATTTTTAGATTTTTCTTAAGAATTTTTATTTTTAATTAATTTGTTTTCTTTATGTATTTTATGTGTATTTAATTTAAATAATAAATAAATGTATTAATATCAAGAAAAAGAAAGGAGAAATAGCTTTGTGATACTAATGATCAAGAACTTTGTCAAAGTTTGCTAGCTAGCTTGTTTAGCAAAATTTTTGACTTATAGTTTTAAGATAGAACTTGTTATTAGATTAAAGAAAAAAAAGTAAAAATTGTGATCAATCTTATTATTTTTTTCTGTTACATATTTTGCAACTAGATCTGTTAAGCCTCCAATGACTCACAATGCTAGCTGCTTGTGCCACGCATTTATAATAATAATATAATAATTTTTTTTTTTTTTTTCTATGTGTATTTGCAATCAGTCAGTCAGACTATAAGCAGATGTGGTGTGTGCTTCTTGCTCCGTGCTCTCTTAATAAATTATAAATCATTTATTTCAGGCTACATAACATTATGCCTATGTATTATTATTTATGCTTTGGCACTGTAAAAAATGTAAAATTTGCTTGCTTAGGATGCCAGTTAATTTATGATTAACTAGCTGTTCCCCGCGGCTTCGCCCCGCGTGGGACTCGGTTATATCGCGTCCAAAAGTAGCCTATGTTTGACCTCAGGTCGTTAACTACATCCCTACCAAATTTCATCACAATCGGTCCAGCAGTTTAGCCGTGAAGAGGTGACAGACAGACAGACAGACAGACAGAAAGACAGACAGACAGACTTTCGCATTTATAATATTAGTATGGATTAACAGGTAATATTAGAACTAAAAAAGCGGTTGCCAGCAGTCACTTGGATACTGCGGTTTTAATACAAAGATATCTGTCTGTTGTTTATTTTACTTCCTAACTACTGAAGCCATATATTTAATTTTAAAACTTTGGAAATGGCCATCTCTAGAACTACATGAACACTTAAACAGACATCTTTTCCTATCATGTCTTATAACATACAAGCTCCTGCGATTAGAGAAAAAAAGAGAGAAATCTAACTTTGGTAGATACTTCATGTGAAGACTATGAATACAATCTGCCTGTTTTAGCTTACTTACATTTTATTCTATCATTTATGTTTAAAATAGAAAAACGCAGACTGCATACACAGTCGCGGCTTCAGGCGACACGAAATTTAATTTTGCTAGTATATGTACACACAAACCTGTAAGACTGATCTGAAACCGTGAACAGTGAACACCTTTTTATTTATTTATTGGTAAAACGCATTAACGCAACGAATGTTCACGAATTGCAATTATGTACCGATAAATAAAATGCAAGACCAATTTAACAAGATGACACGTAAGCAATGACACATGTCAAAGGTTATTGACAGTGCTTTCTCTCCTCTCAAGCCGTCTAATCAGAATAAATAATCAACTAAACAACAACTAAAAAAAAGATCAATAAAAAGAAACCTTAAAAACGCATTTTACTTATCTGCATTCATTATACATAAACTAAAACCAATATGTTTTGATATGCACCCATCGGGATCCGTAGTATGCACAAAGTGAGATGGTTTTATGCGTTGATAAGTTTCAAATTATAAAAACTAATTTACCTGTCGAAACCTTTGGTTTTTATCCTTACTTTTTCAGAAACTGTAATTTTACAAATTAGGTAGATACACCAAATACAGTCTGTAGGTCTGTAGTAAATCTCACAAATTCAGTCCGGCTTTTTTAAATACCTACCTAGGTCACTCACGCACGTCACTTGATTGAAATGACAGACAGACATGACATCGGTTGACTTGACTCGACTGGACCCCTTTCGACCCGACTTTTGTGCTCCGGTCTAGGAATGCTCTTGTGGCCTACCATCATCTCTTAAACCATGCAAGATCCAGTGAGTAAAGAAACAGCGCAATACAAGATGTAACGTGACATCCCCCTTACTCACTGGATCTTGCATGGTTTAAAGAGATGATAGTAGGCCACCAGGGGGGTTACTAGCGTCTCTTAAACTTAAAACCATGCAAGATCCAGTGAGTAAGCGGGACACCGCAATACATGATAAAAGGCGACATCTCCCTTACTCAATCGCTCTTGAATGGTTTTAAGAGACGGTTGTAATGTAAAATGTAACCCCTTGGCAAAAATAAGCTTTATGGCCATTTCGTGGATTAACGCCAAAAGCCACAACCGTAAAAAAAACACGTTGTCATTGTCATCAAATTGTCATGTAAAACTTGTCAGAGATGAGAGACTATTCTTTCAATTTGTGGACAAGAGAATTATTTGCATATTTTGCATTCACTTCACATTCAAAAAATAAGTTTTTTAATTGTCTATTTGTATTACATTACACACAATACTTAGTGCTTTATTATGTTCCATTCCATCTAGTTTTCGTTGTGTAGTATGTCTTTATGATTCAGTTCTTGTCCCTTCCTTAAAAAAATATACATCCTTATCCTTATTTGGTTTTTGTTTGTTGTTGTGTTGTCGAAAAACTGTTGAAAAAAGTTTGTATCGAAAATGTCAGAAGCAAGGGTTATGAAATTAGAAGTATACAATGCAATATTAGATGATTTCAACAATCTAACATCATACAATCGTAAATCAGAAAATGAGTTACGAAAAAAATATAAACAGTGAGTTCAATCAATATCTATTAATATGGGTATTTGACAGTTTTAAGAGATCTAGGGGAAGGATATAGTCTACTTTTTTATGTAACGCCGTAATATAACTTTCTTGTAAGTATACTTATTTCAGATTACCTTCAAGTACTTTCGGCAGTATCATATCATTATTTGTACAAAGGTCAATGAAACAGAGTTACAGAAAATCACCAGTAATATCCAGCAAATATCATGATTTATATGAAGAACTAATGAAAGACAATAATAAGGATAACATTATACTTAAGTAAGTAAATTATGGTTATAAACATTGTCTGCTTCTCTTGTCATTTCTTGGCTCAATGTTGTCTCTTATTACACAATAGCCTTAAATACTCCTCGCAGTCTCATGTCATTGCATTACATTACAGATTCTATTGTTCCCTTCGGTATTTGAGAATATATTGCTTGAAAATTTTTAAGCCCTTATCATTGTTTTAGTGTCTGTGGCAATTCAAACTGTTTTCTAATCTATTCTTAAAACACCATAAAGGAAGATTTGTATTGTTTCTTTTTAGTTGCCTTTTACAAGAAAATAATAAGAAACAGATGTTTCTCAAATTATTGTCTTTAAACTGACACCCATGTCCACTTATGCTTGCAGTTGAGAACCTAGTCACCATCAACACTTACAAGAATCCATGATTTTATTAAAAAGAAACTTCCTCTTCATGCCAACAGGTTATCAGAAAGCCAAGGTATTAGTCCAGCATTGTTTGCAAGGTCATTACTCCAGAATATATACAGTGACTCTACTATGACAAAGAAATGTATTAAGGATACAACTTTAATTGAGGATAAAGATTTAGCTTATCAAACATTTATGGTGAGTTCCTATTTTAAACCAAGATTAAAATGAAGCCAATGAACAGGATGAGAAAAATATTTAGCTCAAATAAAAAATAGCATTTCTAGATTTGTTCCTGAATAACTTGAACATTTATATTTTCCTACTGCCTGGACTATGGTCTTCCTTATTTCTTTCCAAATTTCTCTTTGTTCCACCATCCACAAATATAAATATATTATAAAAATGAATAGCAAAAGTGCATAGCTCGACATCGCCTAAACCAATTAGGCCAATTATTTTTTTAAATGTTCCTTGAAGTAGGAGGATGGTTTTTAGTGCGAGAAAAATTAAAAAGTTGCCTAAAAAAGTCTAAAAACAACAGTTTTCTGTTTTCATACCATAAAGTTTAAGTGTTGGAGTGTAGGGGTTCTGGAAAGAAATTGAGTGACATTAGTTTTGTTTAATACATAGGGGTTTTATATAAATAAGAGGCTTAGGGGTTTAATAGGTTCACATTTTTATGTTCGGGTTTGAAATCCTAGAAAGACAACTTTTTGTTTTGTTGTGTTTAAATAGTCTTTGTATAAAAATGTTTAATATCTTAGTACCTTTTTCTCTTTCCAGGCTATCATGAATGACAATCAGTATGGCCCTTATGCTGACACTATAAAACAGTAACTATTGTTGAATCATATCATATAAATTGTATAATTTATGCAGATAAACAGTACAATTACAATTTTTTAAATAAATTTTACAGATCTATTGGTTTGGAATATGAGCTACGATTAGAAAGGGAATTACGGCTAATGAATATTACTTTTTCTGATGAAAATGTTCTCAGATCTAGAGGATATGACAAAACACCCGATTTTAAGTTGGATGTTCCCATAGCAGTGGATGGGTTTATTGTTAACTGGGTTGAAAGCAAAGCATTATTTGGTGATGAAGAAAATCATTCTGGATATTTAAAAGAACAACTTTCATGTTATTGGAACAGATTTGGCCCTGGTTTAGTTATTTATTGGTTTGGTTACCTAGAAACTTTAAATGCAACTCCAGAGGTTAACAATATGTTTATACTTCGTACTAGTTTTCCAAATAAAACGAGCATCACACAATATAAAATTGATATATAATATAATGTAAATTGTGAAGAAACCACCTTTATTTTGTGCTGATTTACATTTATGCTTTTACCAGTTGTTCGCCGCAGTGGCGTGCATATCATAAAGACGTTTAGACGTTGCCTACCCTGTACTTTTGTAAAAAATAATGATAAAATATATATATACCTAATCAATACATATAAATAATAAATATTTTTTCACACAAGATATTACCAAATTCAAAACAAACAAGCGCGCGCCGCGCGCCGGCCATACGCGCTGCTAGCTAGGCCAGCCAGGCCAGCTTTTTAGTAAAACGTCTGAAGTTTACTACTCTCACAAAGAAATCACTATGTATAGATGTGCTTTTGCTCGTGTAGTAGTGCAAGTAAAAAACTTACATGAACAGACACATATGCGCTAAATTACGCCTGTGTGAGTAAATTTAAGACCTCCACTATAGATGAAACAAAATGCTATGAGATGACATTTCATCTCGCTCTCACTTTTGTTACGGCCAATTAGAATTACGCGTTACACATACTTAAATCTGATTAGTGATTACGATCGATTGCAGCAACACGATAATTGTGTCTATTGGATATTAAACGAGTAATGCTGCAAATTTAAAAACGCATAGACTCGAAGACTTTATAGAAACAAGATGATATTCCCAATTCCGTAGGGTTATATTTCCGTATCGAAATCAACAATATTTTTGCTTTGCTTGCGTGCATTTGTTTGTTTTGAATTTGGTAATTGCAATGTGCATTGTTTACAATGAGGTGAAAAAATAGCACTTTTATTTTTAACAAATTTACTCAGTTGTAGTTTAAAATTGTAAAATTTTCATGTGATTGTTGTAAACCGAGTGTTTGTTTACAAAAACTATAAAATGACGCGCTTAGTAATCCTTTATTTGACGAAAAAAAGGGCAATAATAATAAATGGACGTTATGAACCGGGATTGATTGGATTTAGTTGAAGTGAAGGGTAAGCTAACAACAACATTATTTAATATTATTTTCAAATTAATATGTTTGCTATGCTTTTCCAAAACTCCCACGGGAGCGGAGGGTAAGGCGGTCGTCTTTAAGTAGGTACAGACCTACATGATTAATATATTTTAATTTTATTATTTTCTTGCTCGTTACTGTTTTAGTTATAACTAAATAGTTATGGTCTAGGTAGGTTTTTGCCTACCCTAAGGAAAATGTCTGTGCACGTCACTGGTTCGCCGTGGTTACACTCGCTCGTGGTGTGACGTGTGACCTGTAACCTTCGCCCCAAGAATAGGGTGGCTTTATAATTGATTATAAAAATCATCCACAAACGAGTGGGTAAGCGGGATGGCGCAATACATGATGTAAGGTGACATCTCCCATCCTCCCTTGCATGTTTTTTAGAGATGATATGAAGCAACTAGACTCCAGGCTATGATATGCAGAAAGAATTTTCAAATCCGACCACCTGGTGGTCTACTACCAAGATAATAAAGAGATGGTAGTAGGCCACCCAGGTGGCTTACTATCATCTCCCTTAATCGTTTTTGCATGGTTTTAAGAGATGGTGGTATGGTAGGCCACCTGTAGTTTTAAAGTTAAGTGTTCAAACAAACTATTTAGCTTTATCATGATAGCAATAGATTATTATATTGTGTATATCCTGTATGTGTAAAATAAAATGGTTATTTGCCGTTTATTTATTGTTAATCCTATTCAACTGCAGTGCCGTGAATAGCCTTTTCTGCGTCCTGTGCGAGCTTCTATAACTGCGACCTTATCAAATATAAAAGATAATACAAATTTATCTATAAGCTCTAGCGGAGTTTATATAACTGACTTAATATCAATGTAGTGTAGACATAGTATATCCTTGGTATCTCCTAAAGAACACAGTGCCACTGTTCGTTGGCACAGAGGAAGTAGAGCGCCTTCATAAAACATATCTCAGGAGCGTCGTGTCTGACGCCCCGGCGGTATGGAGAATGTCAATTATAGAATTGCTTAAGCTCGGTCAATGAAGTCACGGAAGTTGACCCGAAGAGCTACATAGAGTACTTTTGATAATAGGAAAGTAACATACAATAGCGATGGCAATAACGGCTATTTTAAAATAATGAATAACACTGTTAAATTATTTGCCTATAACTGTTATTGTTATCCTGTTATTTTTGTGGCAGTGTTAATTAATTTTTAGTTATCAGATAATTCTGAAATAAAATTCTGTTAATCAAATAACGAAACAATGAATGTAAGTTATGTATGCGTCGTGAGCTATTAAATTGTAATAAAAGGTCAATGAACTTCCCTTCATTCTTGCAATTGACAGAATTATTTTTTTATTAACATAATTAATTATCCACTACGAAAGTAATGAAATCCATACTCCATACTAATATTATAAATGCGAAAGTCTGTCTGTCTGTCTGTCTGTCTGTCTGTCTGTCTGTCTGTCTGTCTGTCTGTCTGTCTGTCTGTCTGTCTGTCTGTCTGTCTGTCTGTCACCTCTTCACGGCTAAACTGCTTGACCGATTGTGATAAAATTTGGTAGGGATGTAGTTAACGACCTGAGGTCAAACATAGGCTACTTTTGGGCGCGATATAACCAAGTCCCACGCGGGCGGAGCCGCGGGCAACAGCTAGTAAGCTAATATTTCTGGCGTATTTAAAAGTTCATTGATGTTATTTACATTAATTACGTAATATAATACGTTCACGATTAAATTAATCGTGCACGGCATGGCAACAGGGCGTAAGCTACATAAACAATAACAGGCAATAATGATAGCTCATTATTTCAGTATCCAATAACAGGCTTATTCATTATATGAAAATAATGCATTAAATTAACTGTTATCCCAATAATGATCATCACTGACATACAATACTAAAAGTAGTAAGTAGGTTACTACTAGTAGTAGTAAGACCGGTAGTAACACGGGCAACAAACGAAAATTGTCCAATGTGAAATAAGGGCCCTTACTATCATCTCTAAAAACCATGCAAGATCCAGTGAGTAAGCGAGACAGCGCAATACATGATGTCAGGCGACATCTCCCTTACTCACTGGATCTTGCATGGTTTTGTTTTAAGTAGAGGTGTTACTGATATATCTGAACCGATTCCGCGAACATAATATGAGAAGAAGAACGCGTTCCCGAAGAACCGTCAAGAACATGTAATATCCAAAGTTAATATCGTATCGGTAAACCGGCTGCATTACTGCGTTCCCTGCCCGTTCGCGTTCCGCATCCGTTCGCGCGACGATACGAAACGTTCTCGGAACGAGAGAACGAACAGAATTCGCTCCGAGCCGCGTCGGTCTCGGTCATCCCTCGGCGACACGAGCGAAGCCGAACCGTTTTTTTAAATATAGGCGGAAACGTGACTGTAAAAAAAACACTGAATTATTTGTATATACATAATGTACTATGTATTTTAAAGCAATAAAGATATTACAAACAAACAAACAAACATACATGTAATTAATGATTTGTAAATAGTGACTATCTTTTTAAATACGCCAAGGACAACGCAATACATGATGTAAGGCGACATCTCCCTTACTCAATCGTTCTTGAATGGTTTTTAGTGATGGTGGAAGTAACCCCCCATAGGACTATAAGCACGTAGTACTATTACTAATTCTGTGCTATAAGTCAAGGGGGGTTACTACCGTCTCTTAAAACCATGCAAGTTCCATAAACCATGTAAGTTAAAACCATCCAAGTGAGTAAGCGAGACAGCGCAATACATGATGTTAAGGCGACTTCCCCCTTACTCACTGGAACTTGCATGGTTTTAAGAGACCATAGTAACGCGGATTGGTGGCGCTAGTTGGTGTCTTTACCCCCTTAAGATATCCCCCTCGAGTTGACCTACTGAAAAATAAAAATAAAAGTCAACGTCATTGTGACGTGTTGCTGTCACTGTCAGCTGATTACATACAAAAGAAGTGCAAAGCAAGTCGATCAATGAAACACAGTAAAAAATAATTTTCGTCATTGTTTTTAGAATTATCAATTATAACCACAACCTTTAGCAATGGTAGTAGGAGCTTTCCCCATTGCAAAATTGTCTGTACTTTTGGTTAAACAGATAAGTAAACCCATAGCAAATATGTGTAAGGAGCGAGCAAAAAATAGTCCTTTTTTTAGGACTTACGTTTGCATGCCTCCAGCTCAGTGTAAGTATTACCTTGTTATTCTTACGATCAAAGAAACTAAAAGTTTGTGTGTCTGTAGGCGTAGGTAACCTTTTTTTATTCTATATTTACAGTTTATAACTGGTGTGAAGTGAAGGCCAAAATGTGGATTTTGAATTTGGGAAAGCCAGTAAACATCCCAGTCCTCAGCCAAGAAATGGCGATAGAGTTAGGAGCCAATCTTCTTGGTGAAACTGTAATCTTTGTTATAGGAGCTGGGTTACTGATAGTTGAATATAACAGGTAAAATTGCTGCAATCACTTGCACATAGTGCAATACAATTAGTTAATGTGCAAATCTGGTGGAGACCTGTCCTGCAGTGGACTTCTACAGTGTGTATAACTGTATACCAGACAAAGGGAAAGGTTACCTGGGCATCAATGCCAAATGACATTTTGTTTTATAGATATATCACTTGAATATACCAAATTACTGATTTTGCAGACAGAGTAAAAAAGAAGCAGCCAAAGAATTAAAGCGTGAAAATGAAATGAACCACATCACTAGTACCATCACAGATTTGTACTTCACAGTGCAACAGCAACAAACACAGCTAAGAGAAATGGAGAGGGCTATTCATTCCATAAGTATGCATAATAATTGTTATAAAATAATGAATTGGTCACATTTGTTTAAGAAGATATATTTAACTAATGAACTTATTCCAGGTGGAAGTAAAAAGCCAATTCTACCACCATTGCCTTCAGGACCTTCTCAGCCTCCTCCACAACCACCAGTGACACTAACTCCACAAAATATGAATATGTCTCCTGTTGAAGATTACGATGGTCATGTTACACACACACCCTATCCTAATAAGGGAATAATTCTTCAGTCTCTGAATTACATACAGATGGATATATTAAGTTCTCTTTTTCCTAGTAATAGCAATAGCAAAGAAAACAAACCACCAGAGGAGAAAGCAGCTGTTCATCACAGGCGTGATAAAGCAGTGCTTTCTGAAGCATTGTATGATATTGAAAATAATTTTAGAAGTTTATTTTAATATCTATTTAAATCATGTTCTGTACAAGGGAACATAATGCATATTATATGTAAAAATATGCATTTGTCATAACTAGTGAATGTTACTACCAGTAAACTGGTAATTTTTAAAAGTGGCTTTTAGAATACAAGCTGATTTATTCGTAAATAACCTTGATGATTTGATATACTGTATATGTAAAACGATTTCTTCAAGTCAGGGCAAAGTTAAGTACCCTTTACACTTACACCTACAGTGGCATACTTTTCTATGTTGCCCACTGTGCAATAAGTTTCTTACAATTTCATCAAATAAGTGTTTTGTTCCAATCCTTATGAAAAGTTTTTCATGTTAAGCCACAAAGATTACTTTTTCGTTGAGATTTGGCGGAAGAGGAAGGTTTTCATAAGTATATAATAAGAAGAAGTTATTTCCATCTATGCTTCGGTGAAATTAAAGGGAAATCTTATTGTTGTATAATTGTTACACTCTGTGCTCAGCTGTTGCTGTAGAATTTACAGGGCTGTAAAGTTTGTTTGTACAACCTAAGTGTAGAAGCTGTTTTGGTGAAACTAATTCTTAGGAGATTCTGTAGTGTAAATAAATTAATATACCTATATGGATTGTTTTGCTAATAAACATTTATTTTACTGTTATTTTCCTTGATTATTTTATTTATTATTATTTTTTTATAATTTTAATCCAATCAAATAATTTATTTGTGAAACATGGGTATCCCACTTGCCACTAATATTATAAGGCGAAAGTTTGTATATTTGTTACTTCATACTCAAACGGCCTGGCGAATTTTTATAACATTGGTGTGGAGGATGCAAATACCTTGGAGTCAATCTAAGGTCAATATAGGATACTTTTTATCCTGAAAATTAAGATATTCCCGTAGGCTTGGTCAAAAAAATGGCGCTTTATATAGTAGACTAGCTGTTCCCCGCGGCTTCGCCCCGCGTGGGACTCGGTTATATCGCGCCCAAAAGTAGCCTATGTTTGACCTCAGGTCGTTAACTACACCCCTACCAAATTGAATCACAATCGGTCCAGCAGTTTAGCCGTGAAGAGGTGACAGACAGACAGACAGACTTTCGCATTTATAATATTAGTATGGATTGCGTTAGAGATAGGTAGAGCATAGAATACACAGCAGCAGTCAGCAGTGTATGATAACCACGGATAACACCGCGGAGTTCAGCTATATTATTTGTTTTGCTTTTGTGGCTTTACGGTGTCATTTTTTATCACTGGATCTTGCATGGTTTTAAGAGACGGTAGTAACGCCCCTTTAAGAGGTTTGTTGCTTTTTTTCAAAAGTGACAGCTTTCTCACTCGCACAACTGATAACCCTTTAAAAAGTTTATTTAATACGTTAGTAGGAGGGAGGAAGAGGACTTTGCCCAGCAGTGGGACACATTAACAGTGGGCTAAAAAAAACGTTAGTAGGTACTATTATAAATTTTGTGATAATACTACTATAATATACAACAACAACAACAAAAGCCATAAGTTAACTATAAAAATAAGTTATGTAAATATGAACAAATAATTATTTATTTTAACATTTATTTTATAAATATGATACCATATATATGTGAGCCTTGTACATATATTACCTTAACACTTGAAACCTAGAACAGAAATTGTCCCTGTAAATATAATTTGGATGTTAAGTGGGTGTATGCAAATGTTACATTCAAGAAAGTTTAAAGGGAACGAATCTTAACTTGTGGTGGCTTGATGACTTTTTGAACAAAGACATTTTGTGTATATTGCAGTAAATATTTTAATTTTTAATTTAATTTAATCTTGTTGAAACCATAATCTCTCATGGTTCAATCAACCCTTCCAAAGCATGGACTAGCTCAAGATACAAATTGCCACTAGTGGCGACCAAACTTGAGCCCCATACCAAATCCGATAGTGGATTTTGATACTATAACTTTTGAACTACCATTTAAAAATATTTAGCAACAGCGTGTTTGCGACGTTATTCGCTGCAGCGGTTTTCGATACCATGAGCTTTCGAGGGTGCACACACCCACAATTTTTTTCGAGCCAGCATTCTTCAGCACAGCTTAACATTGTTCGAATCTACATATCAGATTCAATTGTAACTTTTGTCTGTTGATAAGACTGAAAACATGCATCATCTTTAAATTTTCTGTTTTCGGTTGCAGAATCCATATTTTGATAATTCTTAATGTAACATAATATAATAAAAACATATTCCACTGAATAAATCCATATCAGCTGTGCAACTATTCATAAACACCCCACTTCATTTGCTCCAACCTCGAGAATGCTGAGGCTTGTGTTAAATGTTTGAGAACTTTAGGTCTTTCCACTGATTTACTTTTCAAGCCATTCGTTCATGTACACGCAATCCTGTGGATTTACTAGTCCAGTAGTAGTGCACTTGTGTATGAGTGGGCAGACTCCACATGGCACTTGGACTAAACCAACTGTGGGCAACAAAGGCTCTATGGCTCTGTATACTTTACTTCCATCTGGATAGACACTGCTCTCTGCTTTACCATCATATACTAAAGTATTCAATATTGTTATAACATCATCAACTTCTAATTTTACCTGAAATGTTACAAGAATTTAGTTAGCATTCTGATCTAGTTGAGTGCTCTATGTGTATGTGAAATCAGTAGGTAAGAAAGGAGGTATAAGAAGGATAGTCTTCAATATTAAGCCAAACTGCTCAATTTGCTAAATTTCAAACATAACTACTAATTGCCCCAAGAAATAAAACTACAGGTAATATACAATTAATGAAAGTTGTGATGTTTAATGTCACATAGTCTCACTATTACTAATCAAATAATTGGTAAGTTATAAAAACAAAAAGGCAATACCAGAAGTAAAAAAATTCCATAAAATTTATTATTGTTTTAGTTAAATTAGATTTTAAATTAGAAATTAATTTGGCCCGAAAGCAAATCGGCAAAGTGACAGACAGCACAATGTGCACATTTAATGGTTTCATTTTGTCATTTCATGCACAGTATGCTTAAAACACATTTAGTTTTACTCACATTACTTATACCCAAATCAGTGATATATTTCTGTACTTCAGCTGCAGTAGCATAAGATTGTGTTCTGCCCACAATCGGTCCTTGGTGATTATTTCTAATCTTATCAGCTCTCTGTTGTAAGAACTTGAAGCACTGTCGATTCAGGACATCAACAAACTCTGATTCAAAGTCTTGATCCTGGTACCAAGCTCCTCCAGATATAGATCTATCTGGTTCTAAATTGTACAACATATACACTTTTTTCTTGGATGCCTGGAATTTAAATTAGATCAAGTATGTCAACATAGATCTATACTACCCTCTGCTCTAATTTAAAGATTATTCTGAAACCTGATAGTACTATGTAACAATTTGAATTGATATAATATCACCAATTTATTAGTTTCTGAATAATCTTAATATAATTAACCTTATATTGACTGTACATTATATACAACAAAAAATAACAAGTTGAGGTATTTGTTACTCTACATATATTTCTAAATTCAAGTTTCTTTCTCTACCCATTTTAACAGTTGCATCCCGTTATCTGCTAAAATGCAATATCTTCTATTAAGTGTTAGTAGGTATAAGGCAGACTTTCAAAAAATACCTTTAGTAGGTATTTAGTGAGCTAGAAGTTGTAAAATGTAAACCTGACATAGTCATGACTTTATTAGAAGAGTATCCAAAATAAATAAAAATTATCAGCTATAAGTAATCTGTAGCATCTATTGGCTTATTGGCGATTGTGGTGACCACAGATTCAGATAACTGAATAAAATAGGACTTACATTAACACATTTTACAGCTTTTATGAGCTTTTTACTTTCTAAACTTTTCAACACTTTGTTCAACTGAGTATTTGCCAAGTTTGACCGAACTCTTATGTCTCGAATCCAAATACCTTTGTTTCCAGCCTCTTCAATTAAACTAAAAACAACCTTTTCTTCATTGTCTGCGCCTTTAACAGCTTGCTTGTTAGTTTGTGTCTTCAACCTGTTAAAATATGTGGTAAATATTTATTATGATAAATATGAGTGCGCTGTGTCAAGCATAGAATACCTTCTTCCCATGAACACTACAATAGGTGACTAGGGAAGAACGAGAAGTCCAGCTGCCATATGGTAGTTGTCTTATGTCAAACCGCATCAGTGGCCTAAGGGAAAAAAATCAGTCAAGTGCAAGTTGAACTTGCGTGGAGAGGGTTCCGTACAATGCCAATATTAGTTTTTATATTCAATTGTGGAATTTAACTACTACTATCGGGCGGGCTTGACGGGCGGACAAACAGACGCACAAATGATCCTATAAGGGTTCCGTTTTTACATTTTTGTACGGAACCTTAAAAAACATGCGAAATATAATGTCACCAGGATAGGCAGGGTCAACTGAACTTGTAAAACTGCATTATTATAACATGCATATTGTGCATTATTTTTTGTTATTATTTATGAAGATATGTACCTGTAAATAAGAGACCCACTTTGATTGAATAAATCGATGGAACCCTGTTGTAGAAGTTTGTTGATGATAGTTACACGCTCAGCTGTTGAAAGTTCAGGGATCGCAGCTGTTATGTCTTTGTCGGAAATCCCTTTAGGATTTTTCTTAGCTATGTTCAGTATTTTTTCCTTAACTGTATCTTCAGACAAACTATTAGCCATTTTATTAAAAGTGCTGACTGCTTTTGAGCAAAATACGGCGGCGGTAGGTTGCAAATTGAGTTTACATTTAATTTATTGTATGTATAGACAAATGTTATTCAATTATTAGTATATCAATAAAACATCTGGTAATAGTTTATTTATTCTTGAAATTAATTGATGAGTATTAAATATTCACTTCGTTTTTATATTTCGAACTATTTTAACATCATATACACACACACAACCACCCAAAGAAATTGAAGGTTAATTAATATAGCAGTGGTTGGTTTGACCTTGACGTTCTGACAAATGTGACAGCAGCAGTGCATTTTTTTTTAATAAGCTTTACGGCCCTGGAAACAAGACCTCAAAGACCTTTGCAGCAATGCAGTGTGTACAGGGCCACCTGTACCATCCCCCTTACTCACTGGAACTTGCATGGTTTTAAGAGACGGTAGTAACAGCACAGGTGGCCTACCACCATCTCTTAAAACCATGCAAGATCCAGTGAGTAAGGGAGATGTCGCCTTACATCACGTAGCGCGCTATCCCGCTTACTCACTTTAATCTTGCATGGTTTTAAAAGATGGTAGTAGTAGTAGGCCACCAGGCGGCTTACCACCATCTCTCATGCAACATCCAGTGAGCAAGGGAGATGTCACCTTACATCATGTATTGCGCTGTCTCGCTTACTCATTGGATCCTGCATGGTTTTAAGAGACGGTAGTAACTCCCCAAACGTAATAACACCATTTATTAAAAAAAACGATTTACGTCATTGTCATTTCATGAAAATAATGTGGCAATAATTTGTGGATTTGTTTTTGTTTTGTTTTGAAAAGGTTTTGAATAAACAGGGAATAAAATAAATAAAAATATATGCAAAAACAATTATTATAATTGAATTAATGTCAAGATCAATCTGATCGATTATTATTAATTACAGCACCGTTCTACCATAGTGCTCTATATTTGTTTAATTGAATTTATCACAAGTTCGCAATACATATGTCGGTTTCTTGCCTCCTGAAGTAGGAATTTATTTAAAAATACAAGGCATTAAAATGTTAAAGTTTAACATAGAATTAATAAAGGCGCACAGGGCACTGGAAAATTTTGTTTTAAAATATTATTTATAAATTACATACATTTATAATTTATATGTTAACAACTAATAACTTGCTTGAATAAAAAAATGAGAAGGTTAAGTCTTTGTAAATTATTATTCATAGTTATTGGATTGTTATGCGTTTACTATATGTATTCAAAAATTTATGTCATTGATTCGCACAAAACATTTTCAAATTTAAGGTAAGTTGCATTTTTCAGTTGTATAATTCGTTACGTTTTAATCCGGCGTCAATTGCCTAATAAGCCTGTTATCTTTGTCTACATGGGTATAAAAAATCACCTTTTAAAATGTAGGCAAGGTCGAATAGATATAGCACTATTAGAAACATTGCTTATGTCTTCATTGGGAATACTTTAAACAATAACAATTGGTAATATAGTTTTTCATCAACCTAAAAACACGTCTTGTGTTGAGGGCATATGAAACATTATTTAATACACAATTGCACATTTTGATTACTAATAAATACATGTGATGATAAAAATGAGTGACCCATGGACGTAGGAGTGACCACATAATTGGCGCTGGGAATTGAACCCAGTCTCTTCAGAGTGAAGAACCATCATTCAACAATGAAGTTTGCCAATTTATATTATGGCTATAACAAGACTGAACATTTTTTACAGGTCCTTTAGCAGTAAATACAACATTTACAATGATAGAAAAAGGATAGTGTTATCATTTGTTGTGTGTGATTCAAGGTTTAATGAATCTTTGAATGTTGTCAAATCTGTGCTGTTGTTTACAAAAACTCCTGTGTATTTTGTTATTTTTGCTGATGAAGATTTAAAACCAAAGTTTTTGAGGAAACTTAGTGAATGGAAAAGCCTGAGATATGATCAGCTAGATTTTGAATTAAAAAGCATTAAATTTCCTGAAGCTCACAGAGAAGACTGGATGAACTTGTTTAGCAAATGCGCTGCTCAAAGACTATTTATTCCAGTGAGTATTATATTTGTATTATCTGCTACAGCTACTACAGTATCACCAACGAAGATTTTCTTTTACAAATAAGTAGCTACTAGCTTTTGCTTGAATGAATTTCATAATTAATTTTAATCATTTTGGTATGTTTCCAGGATGAATTGTAACTTTTAGCATTGTACTACACACTACTACCATTCATTCATTTAATGATGGTTGCCTGATGGTTAACATACAACGAATATGAATATCACACACAATATAAACTATTGTTATGTGACATATTTGTGCATGAACCATTTGGAAAAGTTAAACATATTTTATGATTTCAGGAGCTAGTACCACATATAGACTCCATGATATATGTCGACACAGATACCTTATTTCTTGGGCCAGTAGATGACTTGTGGACGTATTTTAGCAAATTCAACAGTTCTCAGTTCACTGCAATGACTCTTGAACATGAGAATCCTAATGTGTCATGGTATCCGCGATTTGCTAAGCATCCATTTTTTGGAAAGACAGGTACTAAATACTACTATATTTAATTGACATTCATTGTTTTTAAAATTACTTACAACATTGAGTCCTTAAAAACATTTACCAAGCAGCTTACCTGTGTTCCAAAGTATTTAGAAGAGCATGTATAAAAAAACATCAGCCTCAGTGACTATTCGCACACATAGTGACTAGGCATGAAATAAAGAATAGTTGGTTATCTACTCATATATAAAAGTCAGTGCGTTATTGCCTTTATTTAGTTAATTCCACAGTGGGCCACAAAATACAAAATACCAGATAACTGTTAGGACGATACCTTGGTGAACACTAGCGCCACCATCAGTTAAAAATCATTACTTATTTTAACAAGTTATCAAAAATCCGTCTTCTGTTCCCTATAGTTACAAATTGCAATATTGCTTAAGACAGCCACTTTTAGCAGTTTTGCGATTTGTAACTATATGGAACTATAATTTAATATGATTAAAATTAACTTCAGTTCCAAACCTATATTACATAACACGGATTTATCATAACTTGTGTTTTCAGTGAATAATGATTTTTAGTTGCTGGTGGCGCTAGTGTTCATCAGGGTCTCGTCTTTAAAGTAGTAGTTAAGTAATGTTACTATTACCCCTTATGTGGTGTAGATACTCACAGATCAACTCAATGTACAGAAGTGTTCTTAGGCGGATCTTGGTGTGTCTTACTATTCTATCATGATGTGACGGTTACAAGATCAATGGACGTGTTTTTAGGACTAAACTCAGGAGTGATGCTGATGAATTTAACCAGAATGCGAGAGTTTGGATGGGTTGTGTATTTGACTCCAATCATGATGAAGTGGAAGCTAAACATACCATGGGGTGACCAGGTACTATTAATATTTTTGATTAGCATGTCCATCTATTTGCTTCGGGTAAAATTAAAAAAGGACTGGACTATTTACGTGTTAAATGGCAGATAGATGTTGATTAATGTGTTATAGGGAGTAACCTAAACTATTTTATTTTTAAAAAGAAAGTATTTGGGTACCAAGCTTAAAAATTAAAGCCCTTAAAAGAAGAGGAGTGCATACAACGCCTTAACGCTTTTTATGACATATACTACATAATCTTATTAGTTATGGATCAGAGAGAATATATGTATACAATATTTTTTATTAATCTATCCTCTTTATCCAACGCCTTTTTACCATTCCGGTTTGCTTCGGAGCGCAGGGTCCGTTTTTAATAATCTGATAGACCGAAAATATTTTTGTCGGCCTTTATGCCTAATGGTAACTGTCTCGTTCGGCAGGACATAATCAATATAATATTTCACTACCACCCTCGTGCTGTGTACACCCTGCCGTGCGGGTATAACTACCGCACAGACCAGTGCATGTACGGCGACGCGTGCGCCGACGCGGACACACGCGGCGTGCGCCTGCTGCACGGCAGCCGCCAGGCATTCCACAAGAAGGAGCCCGCTTTCCAGGTCAGTCTTTCTTTCTTACACTGAGAGCGTTAGCAGACTGCTTAGCATGACGGTTGCTGGCTGCCAAATCACAAAATAGATTATAGTGCCAACATACCCAATACACAAGGTGAATGTATCATACTCTGTCTTTATCTTCACTTGCTATCAATATATTATTAATTTGTATCTTATACAAATTAATAATATAATAAAGAACATAAGTTCCAACATAATTCACCTGAGATAATTCACCAAGGTGAATTAAATGCATACTAAACTTACTTAGGCACCAGAGCATTAAAATTAGACTGCAATACAAGTAAGTAACGAGTATTATTGTCTAACTTCTATTTACAGGCAATCTATCGCGCGATTGCCGAGCACGAACTTGGGAGAGATACGCCAGAAAATTTATTGAACAACATGGAAAAATATTTCGCAAACGCGACGTCGACTAATTGTGGCAGCCTAAAGGACGCCTTCTTTAGAGTACCCGTGAAGACGTTAACTGATCTATATTCCAAACCGGATAGGTAGCGATACCATAAGGTGGTAAAAGGAAGTATTTGTTTAAACAAGTGAAGGTTTAGCTAGTTTTTTTAGAACAGATAGGGTAAGGATAGAAAAAAAAAAATTACAGAGCAATAATGTACTGATACTGACACAGGGTCACAATTTTTTTTTTCGTTTAATTATTGTCTTTTGTTTGTCTTCTACTACGCTTAAATGGCTTAATTATTAATCTTATTAACTTTATGGTTAAATAAATAGTAAGTTTTTCATTTGATTTTATAATAAAGTTAAAGAAGTAGTTTCTTTTCTGGTTTAAAACCTACTAATGTTTTTATAATATCAGTATTATTCTTAAAACTTAAAGTTTAGAATTAATTTATATTCAGATGTTGAGCGCAAGTATTATAGTGGATTAATATAATAGTGAATACTAGGTATATATTATTGTAAAGTTGGCAACAACCTTAATCTAATCTGGAACAATTTATTCTGTGCGACTGGGACTAAACTAAGATTTATTTTATAGGTTTTTATTTATGTGATTACTACTGTATGTTGGTTTACCTATAATTTCTCTCATGTATGGTCTGACACCATCAACATATTGTTGCTTTTTAGCAATTTTTATGCGCCTGCGACTGATAGATATACAACATTATCAAAATATTTATTTAATTTAACATTGGTATATATATTTATATTCTATATTGTTTTTTTAGTTACCATACAGTAAGTTAATACGATTTAAATAACACACAGAACAAGAGAACTTAACTATGTCGTAATCTGTGAAACCTTTTTGGTAAAATAAATTCGTGTACGGGTGTAATTGTGAACAAACATAACAGAAAAAACGACGTCCATGTGAATTATGTAAATGCTATGTTGAAACTATGCAAATAATTTATAAGGCAGATGTGGCAGGCAGCGTGAACAAACGACTTTATAGCTTCAATATTTTGTTTGTTCTTTGATACTCGTTTTTGTTTACTCTGTTTTAAATCTTAGTTCTAGAGAACTTGTTATTTCAGAAGTTATAAAATTTTTGCATTAAACCATCAAGTGTCCAAGAGGTTTCTTTCCTTTGTCTGGTGTAGGCAGAATTCCACCTACAATTATTAAGAGTCAACTCACGGAGGGTTGACGTCAGGCAGGCGGCTCGTCATAAACAATGTCGAATCTCATAAATGTTAAGTAGTCGTTTTTGCTGCTAAACTATGGAAGAAACACCCACCTGATGTCAAAATGTCACCATCGCTCAAGTAATTAAAAAATATATGAATCATTCGATTGAGTTGGTATTGAGTTCATAATTTGTCATTTTAGTTATAGAATATTTTATATATTTTATTTTGAATATACTTAAGTAAGAAATATAAGGTAATGGCATTGTAGAAAATGAGGTTCATTGGCAAAGCTATCTATCGTTCGAAAACCGTCCACAAAAAATTTATGAAGTTACTAAATTAAATTTTGTTTTGTTAAATGTAGTCAATCATTGTCAAAACTTCTTCCTATTTCCAGAATTATTGAAATGTTTTGATGAGTTTGCGTGTACCTGGTTTAGTATCTGTTATCTTTCATAAATATCTACGTACTTGCCTCCAATGAAAGATTATTCATAACATAAAATAGTGTCTACATTCACTCATAATAAATACTACGCTTTTATTTTTAAAATTACTTTATTTTTTATTCTTATACCTACTTCTCTTACATCATCAAAATACAAATTCCATTAAATATAAGAAGTACTTACTTAGTAATTTGCAAAGTTCATAGAACTCCAATTATTTCATTTGTTCAAATTAGGTATATGTTAAGGCAAGTTATTGAGTTCAAAATTGTAAAAAAATATATTATAATTAGTTGACTATATTAACAGGGATTTCGAAACAGACGAACTCGTTTTGACCTTGCATTAGCCCCCAGTGGACTTTCGCTTGAAGTGTAGGGTAGAAGGAGAGTACAGGAAAGGAGTCCTTGTATGTATACTTGTTGCCGGCTTTGAGCGGACAGCCAGCGGCGCTGCCGTCCTCGTTGAATATCTTGTCGCAGATAGAGGCGCCGTCTACGCCCACAAATGGCAGCGGTACCCCGAACACCTCGGCTGTGACGTGATTTTTCACGTCGCTTATATCAGTTTCTGTAAAAAATAGTATTATTTAGTTTGACACAGAATACAAAAAAAAGTTGAAAAAGTTTAAAATAAATTACTTTTCTATTCTTAATAAGCAGCAATATAGCTTGCTTTCTTTATTCCGTGGCTATTCCCGTGCTTTGGTTAAGTAAAAATTCTATTGTCAGTATGAAAAAAAAGAAAAACAATATTTTTTTAAAGAAAATTTATAATAATTCTGGTAGTTTAGGAAACAAATATTTCCTCTTGAGGTCAATATAGGTGAACAAGGGAAAGATAAAATTAACTACCATTGGTACCAATTCACAACAGGGCGTCGATTCTGCTAACGTTAAGACAAAATCGTATCAAAATAGTGTTTCAATAGTAGTTCTTTTTACACACTATTTACAAGAGTTATGACAGTTTGATGTGATATGGATATAGTGTGTGGTATGACCATCAGCAGTGATATAAAAAAAAGATACACTTCTTGTAAATAGTGTGTAAAAAAGCACTACCATTGAAACACTATTTTGACACGATTGTGATTTAACGTTAGCAGAATCGACACCCAGGTGTAGTGTACTGTACCATGGATAGAAAATTGCACCTTTAGTTCACCTAGGTAAACTAAATAGGTGTGCCTAATTATAAGGTAAAATGCAAATACTTAATTGTTAAACTCGGGCAAATAAAAGTGACCCCACACACTACCGTAGTAGTACCATAGTGACCGGGGGGATCAGATTTAGCTGCCCCTGACTGTACTATCTATTTAAAACTCTGCCATCGAAATGATTATAATGATCAAGTGAATATTTATTTTCTCTCTAGTTCCATGGATGAAACTAGTGATAATGACCTCAATCCAGAGCTATCTTAATATCTATATAGGACAAAAGCACTGAATGAAAAAACCCTAGAATACAACAACAAAAAACTCAAAAAATAAACTAGCAATGCTGCGAGTATTATGGGAACCTTTCGGTCGATGTCTTCTCGGGCGGACTTTTTAGAATAATTTTTTTTACGAACCTTTGTTGCGGATAATGTTTGGAACTTTTTTTGACGAAGCTTGTGCTGATTTTTTTACCTGATTTTGCTGATTGCCTAAAGTACTAATGTTCTCTTTTAAATGTTTTATCCAGTAAATGTCTTTCACGGCTAAACCGCAGGACCGATTTTGATGAAATTTAGTATGGATATAGTCAAGGACCAAGAGTCAAACATAGGCTACTTTTGGGCGCGATATACCTAACAGAGTCCAACGCGGGCGGAGCCGCGTGCAACATTTAGTAAATAAATAAAAACAGTACGACCACTTGCCCTGCCTTATTGACTGCGCACGCAGCGCACATAGGATATTAGGATATGATAGGAGCATAAAACTAAAGTTAACACAAATATGTGTTGTATTTTGATAAGTTTTGTTTGACTTCTTCATCGGTCCCTCAATGCTGAGGATGGAGACCACATTATGTGTTTCCAGAGTGCGCGATCGGCAGTACTATGGACCGCATTATACCTATGTGCTGCCTCCAGCATATATAATACTTTAAATGCATTGTTTGACTTACCAGGACTAAAAATTACACTGATGTGTTGGTTCGAGCCTTTCTTCAGCTTGCAGGGCGAACGTTTGCATGGGCTGAGTTTTACATTCTCGTTGAGGCCTTGTATTGATCTTCCTGAAAATGTTTCACATAAAAGGTAAGCACAATAAGTTTTATTTAAGAAAATAATTAAAACGGCAACAAGTAAAAAAGGAAAAACTATGACAACCCCCCTATTTATTAGATATGAATGAGTGAATTAAACTTTATTTCAGATAACTGTGATCCATAGTATGTTAGTAGGTAATTACAAAAGAGAATCTTAATTATCTAGGTTGTTAGTAAATCTATAAACTAAAGAGTACAAGTACAGAGTTATTATGTATGTCGTTTGTGGCGCCACTTCTTCTCCACTTGCGCTTTGGAAGTGGTGGTAAACTTAAAATAAGTAACAATTGACGTCAATAAGTGATAAGAATATCCTATATTGAAAATAAACAATTTGAATTTGAATTTGAATTTGTATAAATTTATGTTCGTTGAAATAGTTTTAAAAAAATGTAAAATAATACTTAAGTAGGTACATAGGTAGATTTTTCCATACAACCGATAACAAATAATACTAAGTATATTACTACAAACTTCCTGTTTTGAAGAAACCTTCGCCTAAATGTAACGAATAGGTACTTTTCAAAAAACCTACATCGAAAACGGTTCAGCTAAATGCGAGATAATCGCGGAAAAACATAGATACAAGTCAAAATATAAGCGGAATCGGTTCTATTTTTATTTTCAAAAAACAATTTACATAGGTTTGAACTTATGTGAATTATAGGTATTATTTTTATTAGCAGCTAAGTATACCTACCTAATCGATATGAAAATAACGACGCAGTAGGTATAAGATTAAATAAGAGTTTCAAATCCTCATTTCCTGGTCACATATAGCAATACACTATGGAAATATCTATTACCTACTTGACACGGGCCAATAAAATGAACACTTGTCCGCATAACAATGACTTCCCCTTGTCACCTAACATATCATCTTTTGGTTTTGTCTATTTAATTTACCGATCCATTTTCACAACCGCTTTATTCATAGATTCAGCGCGATTGATTCGAACTTCTTTGGCTTTATTACAGTTTTGTAGGTATCTAGGCTAGCTGCTTACCTAGATCGGTAAAGGCGTTAAGGTCATCCAATCAACTTATTACAAGGTTTTCTTAAAACCAGTTAACTTGTTCCTATGTAGGTACGCTAAGCAGTCGACAAAACATATCTTAAACCAGTTCTCCTAGTGCATTTGCAGTGAACGCACTCACACGTACCTACTTAGGTATATTTAAGTAAGTACTTATATAAGACAAACACAGTACGGCAACTTACTGCCGGTTGGGACTTTGACTGACTTGGCTACGTTGTTGCCATTAGTACGTAGCAGGTAGGAGGTATAAGATGTTATCTTGAGCCATACAATTTTGCCAACCTACCAAGCTATATCATCTCAAAATATCAAACACCACATATATCTACATTTATAAAATTAAATTTAAAATAAAAAAAACCCCACGACCCATTTTCTTTTAATGGTGACGGTCGACTGATTTACCCTCCACATATTATTTGCAGACATTAGGTATTTTCCCCACTTACACCCCCAGAGCTTTGTAACAACTCAACCGATTTTCATCAAACATATTATTTTGTACTGTGCACGTGATGCGCTTTCATTTGAGACCCCACTCAAGTAAATATATTTGCAGATATTCAGTTGTTCTTCCCCACTTTCACCCCTACGACTTCTAAACGGCTCAACCGATTTTCATCAAACATGTCTAAGAACATGCGCCCGTATGTCACCTTTAATAAAAAAAAAAAACTAAATTGAAATCGCTGCATCCGTTCGGGAGCTATGATGTCAGAGACAGACAGACAAACAGACAAACACGTCAAACTTATTACACACCTCTTTTTGCGTCGGGGGTTAAAATATATTTTAAGAACGTAGGTAGATACTTATTTATAAATACATTTCAAATATTAATCATCTTTAATTATTTCTGAATTTGTTGTGATTTAAAATTTGTTTGTGCTTACAATAAGAGTTAAATATGTACCACCTTACAAGACAGCGTTTTTAGCGTAGTTCCTTTAACTATACTACTAGATGGCAGCTGGGACTAACGGCTTAATGTGTCTTTCGAAGCTTGGAATCATCTTTATTATCAGACATTCAGGTGATTCAAGTTTACGATGTCTTAACCAAACTGGCAACAACTAGGTAAAGAATCGAACCCACGACCCGGGTCTACAGGCAAATGCCTTAACCACTGGACCACAGAGGCAGTCAAAATGAAGCAATAGCGGAAAATTCCTACCTATGGAGAATTCTGATGTCACTTATATTTCTATCATACGTTGTTATACGGACGGAGTAGGTTTACGAGTATGCACGCGCACGTTATGCATAAATATGTTAGTACCTAGTAGACTGGACTTGAACCACGAGCGCGGTCATGTCGGTCATGGATCATGGTCGACCAGTGCGGTGTAGGCTTCAAAGCGTTGAATTTCCGTAGTTAGGTACTCATTTGAAGTTAGTTTCACCATCATCCCGGGTTCCGTTTTAACGCTAGGTATATCTTATTGTTTTTCCTCTATGTGGCATTTACTTTTGATAAAATATTCTCCAGTCTGGTGGTTTTGTTTGCCCTTTCGCAATGTTGTGTTTTATTTGCATTCAAATTCGATATATCGAGCAGAAGCTTCCAAGCTTTTTACTTATTGAGTTGCAAGATCTTTAGTTATTAGTAAGTAATAGGTACCACGCAGGTTATAGAATGCTAATCTATATCTTCTGTCTAGGCGCATATATCTATTTAAGATATCTGTACTAATAATTCTATTTAGGTATAATGTATACCTACTAATAATAAAATCGTAGAAAACTTATTACTTAGATATTTTTCAAAAAAGTATTTTATTTAGCATCTATACTTAGATGCTAAATAAAATATTAATAAGTATACTTATATCGATAACAGAACCCATTTTTAACATTTTTACTATTTTTTTCTGTCGGTATAATATTTGTATAGGTAAGTATTTGAACGTCAATCATGCAGAATCTACTACACGGATTTTTATGAGATTTAGTATGATGATAGGTTAACACCCCAAGGCATCATATATAAGCCTATAAATTATCCCTACTTTTGTACTATTTCACGCAGTATAATATAATCGACCAACCTTAAATGAATGAACTCTAGCGGCGAGGCCGTGTGGGTTACACGCTTAATTAACCCTGCACCCTCTGGTGTTAGAGGGTTAAATCCACCACGTATACCCAATAGCATCATAAAAAAATATATATAGAAATGTATTTCTGTTGATATATATAAATTAAATAGCAACAAATATCCTTTTATTTGAATTGAATTTATTTATTAATAAATCATGATATTACTTTTGTATCAGAGGGTATGCTACCCAATAAGTACCTAGGTATAAGTAATAGTTTCAATACGATACATTAGCCATGAACCGAAATTTAATAGGTATCATTGACAAATGATGTGGTTACCTTTAATTTGACATATTTTACTTCGTATGTACATTTTAATAGCTATGGAAACAATAGGTACGTACACGTGTATCATAATGATATAATAACTAAAGAATAATTTATAACGGATACCTAACAGGGAGACGTAATATTGACGTACTTATACAAAGACTACATTATACCTACCATGGCTACCATATAGTACATAGATTTAAAAAAAATTGCCTCGGACCGCGCGCGATTCGAAATTCTTTGATATTAAGTCCGTATAAAATTTCAATTTTTTTTGTTTATTGAAAAGACATCAACGACAGTCCCACACTCGCGTTGATGTCTTTTCAACTTCCCGATCATTGAGGCAGTTGTTGGTTTCTTAGAACCCTTTCTTTGGTCTCTTTTTTTTCTGTAAATTCTTGGGTTTCTTTGTATAAGGGCCTCCTGCGAACTTACAATATTACATAAAAAAATCTATATAAGTTAGTTAACTCTAATTATTTTACAAAAATATGTTTAATACGCGTACTTTATTTCTTATTTTTTGTATAGGTGAAGTGTTTTCAGTATTTTATTATCATATGTATACCTACCTAGGCTACCTTTTGACACGATATAAAGGTAAGTAAAGTAAGCAAGCGGAGCCAAGGCAAATTTGTGTTAAAAAACAAAAAAATAGTAATCATTTGAACAAAGAATGATGTCGAGTTGCGAGCATGCTCACTTAAGTAGGTATTCTTTTGTTATTGATCATTAGATTATCTCGTGGAAATACTTACCACTGCACGAGTTAATTACTGTGATTAAAACTATACGCCTTTGAACCTTTGGCGTGATTTGATAATTCAATGCCACAGACTTATCTTAGTGTTCAAACTGTTCAATTAAAACATCTGCAAAGTTTGTTAATAGCTTTACTTTATTAAATGCGTTTTACAGTTTTACTGCCTGTACACGCGCCTACTGAATATTACCAGCAAACCATTAAGAAGACTAAATCCTGTCACTTAAACCAGGCGAATGCTGTATCTGCCAAATCTACCGACCATAAATTTACTCATCCACCAACTTTCATACGAGCTAGTTCTATTAGCATTGTACATTCTAGAAACCCCAGTTAATTGTACCATTGCTTCAATATACGATTATCAAGATCTCCAGGACTTTTTACTTCTCTCAACCTTCCCTGGGGAACATCGTGTACGAAGATACATGAATTGGCGACCGTGACAGGACAAGAGTCACTCGCTAACTAAGTTCCAGGAATAGCCACGTCAAGTCAATCTTCGGATCGCGTGCAGCCAAAGCTCCTGCAGAACTGACCACATCATTTGGAAGCAGCCAGCACTGTTCCGGCCCCGGTAATCCGAGCAGCGTTCAGCGTGACAAGCAGCGCCTCGAGCCGCAGCGAGCCATTCAGATAAGTGCCCCTCCTAGCTACAACTTTATCCTATCCCTAAAGTATTACCTACATTTATCTTCCCTTACTCCCTGTTTACAGACTTCACTGTGCGAATTAATTGACCTCCATCATACATAGGTACCCACCTAGTTTTACCTTTTGGTTGATTTTATATTACACAAAGTCTACACTATAAGCTTTCTAGCATTTAGTTTTGATTTTCTATTAAGAAGAAGCATAAACATAAGCCTTTTTCCCTTATTTCAAGTAAACTTTAACTTTGCAACGTGTGCACATAGGTTATATACCTACCCACATCACTAAATATATAGGTCCTATCTAGGCTTCAGAACTAAATTTCGGCTAATTATTAGTGCCACATCCTCACACATTTGCCGAACATTTCAGGAAAACGCGGACATTCCGATCAAACAAAGACGCCGCGTGTGCCTCATGCCGGTGACTTCCTTGCACTGTCGACGTGCCGCCGCAGCACTCAGCTGATTCCTGCTGGAGCCATTGATAGTGAGGGGCGTAAGATTCATTTAAATTTGATTATTTTTTTTCATTTCCTTAAATTTTCACTTACCTTTATTGCACATAAGTAGTTTGATTTCCTCTGGATTCGTCAAACTTGGCTTTATTTTCGCTCAACCGTAAAAGCCGGTCGAGGGAACGAAAACTAATTATATTAAATTTAACTTTCTTTGGTATTTATTTACAACATACTACATACTTCGCATTTCAATATGTCACAAAGTGGAGACAATGGTGAAGAAGCCAAGACTCTTATGTCATTATTCGCCAGACGCAGTTCCATAAAAGGACAAATTACGAAATTCCGTAACTATTTAGACAAGGTGTCGAGATATGAAACTTTAAATACCAACGATATTAACGAATTAACTTTGAAATTATCTAAATTTGAACACCTATCAGCCAAATTTGATGAATTGCAAAGCCAAATTGAGGTAATTAATTACTCTAATTTATCCGCGGAACTTGATGAACGTGATAAGATAGACGACGAGATTCTTAGTTCAATAGTTCTTGCAAAATCACTTCTAGAAAAATATAGCAAGCCTATGAACGCTACCGATTTAAACATCACTCAATCCGTAACTCATTGTCATGATCATAATGAGATAGGTTTTAAATTGCCTTTAATACAAGTTACCAAGTTCGATGGCTCACATTTAAAGTGGCTAGAATTTCGTGACACTTTCACATCACTAGTGCACAACAATGAACGCATAAGCGCGATAAACAAGTTCCACTATTTGTTATCATACCTAGAGGGCGAAGCGGCAAGAATTATATCTAACCTAGAAGTATCAGCTGCTAGTTATGAACATGCCTGGAGCCTATTGCTTGAACGGTTTGATAACAAAAGAATACTTATTAAGCACCATTTAAATTCCCTATTTAATTTGCAACCCATTTTACGCGAATCCCAGCATTCTTTACGTTATATAATAGATAGTGTCATTAAAAATCTACGAGCATTAAATAGCCTAGGACAGGAAACTGACAAGTGGGATTTATTGATTATACATCTTGTTTCCTCCAAGCTGGACTCGCAATCGATTGCAAAATGGGAAGAGTACAGCCAAGCTTCATCTGGTGACATAACTTTCGATCAATTTAAGAAATTTCTTTATTATCGCAGATGTATTAGAATCATTGCAGAAAACTAAATCGGAAAATAATTCCTGTCAAAAACCTTTCATTCATTCAAAATTATTTAACAATAATAAACATTCAAATGTTAAGTCGTTTACTTGCACTCAACCTAACACCTCTGCAGGTTATACATATAGCTGTGCGTCTTGTAAAGGTAGCCATAGGATTTATGATTGTCCCTCCTTCAAGGCCATGAGCACTAAGGATCGTATAGCCGAGGTGTCGAAACTAAAGTTGTGTACTAACTGCCTCAGGTCAGGTCATAATTCCGCCACCTGTCGGTTAGGTCCATGCCGTGAGTGCAAGCGTAAGCATAACACACTTCTCCACATAAACTACAATAAAACAAACACGTCGGATCCAAGTTCTGATACAACCCTTTCAACATTCTCTAAACAAACGTATACTCAAGTATTGTTGTCTACGGCTATTATTGAGGTTGTAAATCCTGACAATAATTTACGCAAAAGAGTCAAGGCCCTTTTAGATTGTGGCTCTCAGTCTTCTTTTATACGAGATTCCCTTGTTTCTGACCTCCAATTAGGCTCTTGTCCTATTCAACCTATCAATCTTGTAGGTATCGGCAACAACCCTTCAGGTCAAATTACCAAGAGTTGCATTGTACAAATCAGTTCCTTAAACCATCCATATAGCATAACTTTAAATTTACTTCAACTAAAACAATTAACTGGACAAATACCTAAAACATCTATAAATAATGACAACTTTAATTTACCCCACAATATGATTTTAGCTGACCCTAAGTTTTACGAACCCTCTGACATTGACATCCTTCTTGGAGCCGACGTATTCTGGGAGGTACTAGGTTCTCAACAAATCAAATTAGGAACAGGATGCCCAATGTTACATGATAGTAAGTTCGGTTGGTTATTATCTGGACCTATATCATACACCTTTTCTAATAATGTTTCTACTTTGCAATCCAATTTGCAATGCTATAATTCCCAAATCGACTCTTCAAGTGAGGACACCCTACACACCGAATTACAAAAATTTTGGGAGCTTGAAAACATTCCATCAAAATCGTTATTAAGTGATACAGAAAAGGAATGCGAACAACACTTTATAACTAACACTTTTCGCTTACCGTCGGGTAGATTTTGTGTTCGACTACCACTAATCGACACTCCGGATTGCTTAGGCGATACATACACTATAGCCAAAAAACGGTTTTACGATTTGGAGCGCCGGTTTCGCAAACAACCCGAACTTAAAGAACAGTACGTCAATTTTATTCGCGAATACGAAGAGTTAGGACATTTAAGGGAGTGTCCCACGAGCACTCCACAGCCATCATATTATTTAGTTCACCACCCTGTTTTTAAGCAAGAGAGTGAGTCCACTAAGACGCGTGTTGTCTTCAATGGATCTTTGCGTACCACATCAGGATTATCGGTTAACGACATTCAATTAGTAGGTCCTAATATGCAAGACTCAATATTCTCCATTCTCATTCGCTCTCGGCAGCATAAATACCTTCTTGTAGCTGATATCGCAAAGATGTATCGTCAAGTCGAAGTTCACGAAGACGATTGCAACCTACAACTAATTTTATGGCGCGAGAATGAACACCTGCCTTTACGAGTGCTACAGCTACGGACGGTTACCTACGGTTTCGCAAGCGCTAGCTACCTAAGTACGCGGTGTTTATGGCAGCTGGGCGAGGAATGTAGTGATCCATTGATTCGCGAAATTATTCAACACGATTTTTACGTTGATGACCTAATTACTTCTTGCGATTCTGAGTCAAATTTACAATATATTCAAAAATCTGTTTCAGAAGCTCTTGAAGCAGGTTGTTTCAATCTAAGAAAATACAAATCTAATTCTAAAGCCATAATACAATCTCTTTCGACAAATTCAAACGAAGATCTAACCCTTAGTAGCGCCAATCCAGTACCCTTGGCATGGGCTGGAAACCAGATTCTGACGAATTATATTTTTCTATAGATTTTAATTCTCAGTCTAATCAACTTACAATAACCAAACGTTCAATCCTATCTACTTCTTTTAAAATTTTCGATCCTTTAGGACTATTAAGTATTTGCGTTATCATTCCAAAATTATTATTGCAACAATTATGGCTAGAAAAAATTGGTTGGGATGACCCAGTACCTCAGCAAATAAAGGTGTCGTGGCTCAAATTTATAAACAGCATAACACAAATAAACAACATCCGCATACCCAGACATGTCCTATGCCAGTTTCCTAAAAAAGTAGACATGCATGTATTTTGCGATGCATCCCAAAAGGCATATGGAGCTTGTATATATATGACGTCAACAAATGATTCAGGCATGTTATCCACTCGTCTATTGTGTTCAAAGTCCAAAGTGGCCCCCATCAAACCTATCACAATTCCAAGACTGGAACTATCTGCCGCATTGTTGGGTGCTAGGCTCTGTCAAGCCGTATCCGAGTCACTTAGGAATAAAATCGATCGTACTACATACTGGTCGGACTCAAGTGTAGTGTTGAGTTGGATACACACTAATCCTAGAAACCTGAAAACATTTGTTGCCAACCGTGTTTCCGAGATACGCGAGCTCACACAATCAGACAACTGGAGATATGTACCTACGGATGCTAATCCTGCCGATTTAATGTCTCGCGGCGTCAATCCAAATGAAATTCAACTCTGTTCTATCTGGTGGAATGGCCCATCTTTTTTAAATCAATCCGAGTCCACATGGCCCATTTTGAACAATAAAGATTGTGAAAATGACTCATCTGAATTAAAATGTCACTCTGCCATCTCGACTCCCCAGCAATATTTCATTCAATTTTCAAAATTCTCTAGCTTACCTAAACTAAAACGAATATATGCTTATTTACTACGATTTATAAATAATTTAAAAAATGCTAAAAATAAAAATAAAACTATTGGAAATCTATCATTGAATGAGTTACAAAAATCATTTTACCTACTTTGCTCATTCTCTCAACAAGAATCGTTTCCCATTGAGTTTAATCAATTAAAGCAACAAAAACAAATAAGTAGCAAGTCTAACATATTATCCTTAGCTCCATTTTTTGAGAAGGAGAATCAGCTAATAAGAGTAGGTGGACGTCTTAATGCCTCTGAGTATACCTTCGCTCAAAAACATCCCATATTATTACATTCATCACATCATCTCACTAAACTATGCTTTGAATACGAACACTTGCGCAATCTGCACGCTGGCCCACAGCTGTTATTAGCTAGCGTACGGCAAATTGTATGGCCAGTCAACGGTAGGCATCTAGCGCGACGCACCGTTCACAAGTGCACTATATGCAGACGAACAGCAGGTAAAACATTGTTTCCTATGATGGGCAATTTACCTTACCAACGAGTTACCACTGATTTTCCCTTTAAGGCCGTTGGCACAGACTTTGCAGGTCCATTTTATATTTTAAATCGTAAAGGGCGCGGTGCTAAGACCATTAAGGCATATTTATGTTTATTCGTTTGTTTACGCTATAAGTGTGTGCATCTCGAACTAGTAAGCGATCTGACGAGGGATGCCTTTATTTTAACGCTTCGTAGATTTATTTCTCGCCGCGGTAAACCCTCTGATATATTTTGCGACAATGGTCGTAATTTCGTAGCAGCGGCCAAAGAAATTGGTAACTTTGTTAAGTGCATATCTTCTTCAATTTTTGACTTTGCAAGCGAAGAACAAATCAAATTTTTTTTCAGCCCAAGCTATGCCCCCCACTTCAATGGTTTATTTGAAAATAGCATAAAATCTGCCAAATTCCATATCAAGAGAGTCATGGGCAACTCTCATCTTACTTATGAGGAGTTGTCAACTCTTCTCGCACAGGTGGAAGCTGTCTTAAACAGTCGTCCCTTGTGTCCTTTGTCCTCAGACCCTAACGATCTCCTTTTCCTCACCCCAGGACACTTCCTGATTGGCCGCCCGCTCACTGCGCTGCCAACGCCAGCTGTCGACGACATCAACATCCCCCACCTACAGCGTTATGCACGGTTGGAGCAAATTCGTCTCCATTTTTGGAAGAGATGGCAACATGAATACCTGCACGAACTCCAAAAACGGTCTAAATGGAAGAAGGATGGTGGCCCAAAACTATCTGTTGGAGACATGGTCATCATCCATGAGGAAAATACACCACCCCTTTGTTGGAAGATGGGACGCGTTCATCGTTTGTTTCCTGGGCCTGATGGCATCTCCAGAGTAGCCGATGTGCAGACAATACGAGGAATCCAAAGAAGACCACTTACCCGTTTATGTCCATTACCAATGTCCGACTCACAGAAAGAGACTTAAAGGAGGTTTAAAGTGTAGTACTTTAAACAGGCGGGAGTATGTACACGCGCCTACTGAATATTACCAGCAAACCATTAAGAAGACTAAATCCTGTCACTTAAACCAGGCGAATGCTGTATCTGCCAAATCTACCGACCATAAATTTACTCATCCACCAACTTTCATACGAGCTAGTTCTATTAGCATTGTACATTCTAGAAACCCCAGTTAATTGTACCATTGCTTCAATATACGATTATCAAGATCTCCAGGACTTTTTACTTCTCTCAACCTTCCCTGGGGAACATCGTGTACGAAGATACACTGCCTAATGAGTAGGTAGGTTATCTTTTTACCCATCCCTGCTTAAAAATAAATGCTTACCGTAGGATTCGTACCCACGACCGGTCTTAAGGATATACCATACCTTAACATTAAGATCACATAGGCATAGTTTTACCGTTAGTCTTTATAATTTATCCATGATCGTAATCTGAGCATGAATATTTATTTTACAACTCCGTCTATCTGAGCCAAAGTAGTTTCATTGTTATTTATTTAAACTTTATTGTACAAAATACAGTTGTATAGCACAATAGGCGAACTTAATGCTAAAAGCATTATCTAACAGTCAACCTTTGGGTCAAGCAGAGATCGTAATGTGGGTTTAATATAATAGTAATATAAATTTACATAAACTTACATACATATACTTACATATATACCTAGATATATAAATACATAAATAACAATATACATATATATATATATATATATATATAATATATAAATATATATAAATATTTTTCTGTCATACATATATATATATATATATATATATATATATATATATATATATGACAGAAAAATATTTACGAGATAAAGCAGCAACTCAAAATGTACCCGTAATTATTACCTAATTTTGCTCCTTAAACTGTGACGTTCTGTGATAGTAAGAACCTGTAGGCAAGCCATTTGAAGTTAGCGCGGCTGGAGGCTGTTCTGATGGGTTCTGGAAGCTTATTCCAAAGTCTGACAGCCGTCACAGCGAAAGAATTAGAGAGAAAACCGGTACGGTGAGAAGAGTAGCAAGGGTCATAGTATTGGAAGAACGCAGGATTCTTTCATGAGTCGAACTTAAAAGTTTGAAATCAATTTTGAGGTAATCGGGAGCAAGTGGATTATAGAGAATATTATAAAGTTGGCATAATATATGCAAATTCCTGCGTTGACGGATGGGTAGCCATTTAAGCTGAGAACGATATTCTGAAATATGGTCATATTTCCGGAGACAAAAAATGAATCTGATGCAATTGTTTACAAGACGTTCTAATTTATTCAGCTGTTCTTCAGTTAAGTCCAGACAACACACATCACCATAATCAATTAGAGGAAGTATTAGCGCTTGAGCCAGCATAATTTTTGTTCTAATGGGCAAAAAGTTTTACCTACTTAGAGTTCTTTGATTTCGTTAGTACCTACGTAGATGAGAACTTTACTTACATCTGCAAAGTCTGTTAATAGCTTTATTTTATTAAATGCGTTTTACAATTTTACTGCCTAATAATGAGTAGGTTATCTATTTACCCATCCCTGCTTAAAAATAAATGCTAACCGTAGAACTTCTACCCACGACCGGTCTTAAGGATATATATGTTAACATTAAGATCACATATATAGGCAGTTTTACCCTTAGTCTTTATAATTTATCCATGATCGTAATCTGAGCATGAATATTTATTTTACAACTCCGTCCATACTGAGCCAAAGTAGTTTCATCGTTAGACCTACGTAGATGAGAACTTTACTTATTTCCTTAAATAAAGGAACAATAGCCTTCTATTGTTCTTTTTAATTCTTGTTTAACGTGTCCTTGTTCAATTATTATGGTTCAGTTAGTAAGCATCATAGAAATGTTACACCTATCTCTAGTCAAGAACGATAACCCCTAACAATATAATACAACGCAACGCATTACTATGCCTATCCTATACCTACACGATTCATGCATATTAGGTATAGTTATTGAACATCATGTATGTAGAGCATAGTTTTATTATCTAATTTATTTATCTCAGACAATAAAAATGATGTAGACGCTATGATATCTACAAGTATATATCGTTTAGACAACAGTTACAGTTTTCATTCTTTAGGCACAAATCTAGGTAAGTAGGTAACTATAAAATTTGCAATACTGCAAATTTATGTGAATACATCAAAAATGCAGGTTTTTGCTAAGATTACCTACTGTAAGTCACTAACTTTGATAAGCAGTTCAGAAATGCTTCTAATTGAAATGATATTATCAGATCCACAAAGGTGGTTAATTTTACAATCTTATTTACTTTGGTTAGACGGAAACCAATTGACGTTGTTAAGGTAAACGTAATGAATACTTAAGTATAATTAGCAGGTCGTTTTGTAGATATTTATGTAACATACCTACCGACAAATACCTACAATTGCTACTTACCTACTTACAAATAGTTATTACGTATGTCCAAACCTACCTATATAGCACTTATCATATTATCTAATTCTGTGCCTATAACTAAACTGTGTCACTAAGTAAGTACAATAATATTTCTCAGCAGATATATTATAACGAAATTAAATACCTACTTACGTCTGGTTCATTGTGTATGTTTGCATTTAAATTAAATATACCTACGTAATATATATAGGTGCACTTTTTATTTTTACACAAGTAGGTTACCGTTACTATTACAAAACAAGAGCAGAGACACGAGAAAGTTTAGCTTCATGTTCGTTGCATATAAACACGGTAAAGGTAAAATCACTTACCAGGACATTGCTGCACTATGTCGACAGCGGCTGCCACCAGCGCGAAGAGTGCGGAGCTCACGAGCACGACCTCACAGATGCGAACCATGGTTGCGTCTGCCCCTCGAAGTGTGTTTTTTTCAGTTCAGTCTGAGACAGACGTTGTTAGTTCCACGCAGTCGCGAGACGTCTGTCTCTGCCTGCCCTCGATGATACACATCGCTGTGTCAGTCTTGTTGCTCGTCTTGTCTGACCGGTTCACAGTGATTTATCAATCAAATATTACTCACCACAGATTACAGAATACTGCTTGTATTTATTTATGTACTTTTGACTGGTTTGTAGACAAATCGATTTATTTATGGACTCATGAATAAAAAATAAGTGAATTTATACTTAGTTCTGGTTCAATACTTAATACATCTTAAAAAGGTCGAGAATTTTATTTCAGAATTTTTTAATTCTGTAAGTCTGTATGTTTACTTAAGGTGGTATTTTTGGGTAAAAATAATCAAAGGCGTTAATATAATTGTTTTTATGTTGAAGTCACATTAATTGCCTATGTTTCTCATGGGATAATCATACCTCACATATATATGTATCTGATGAGCCATTCAAAACTAATGGTTGAATCAGGGGAATGGAAAAAATAAATTCGCATACCCAGATACAAACATAAACTCATGAATGAACTCTGAAAGAATGATACTCTTTTTTTGGTCAGGCGTAGAAAAAAGAAGTTTCTAAGAAGTAGAAAAAGAAAATGTTTTTTTCGCAACGGAAGACATAATTTAACTTGTTCTTAATTGGCGCGAAACTATTTTAATATTATTAGGACAACAGAACAGTTGACAGACAAAGTTTGTCCAAGCGGCACTTTGTACATGTGTATGATGGCATGGTGATGGACGAATAAGTACTTATGAATATATATTTATTGGAAACAAAATAAAGACAAATATTGACATAATCAAAAATCCTTATCTACTTAAACTAAAAAATAAAATACACCTAAAAAAAGAATACCTACATAATAAGATAGGTACTTAATCAGTAGCATTGCACATATGTATATCCTATCTACAGATATATATATAAGGTGGACACAAATCAACTGCAAATATTTTAAGGGCAGATACAGACCACTATACTGAACTACTTTTCCAAATAAACTTATACCGAAATACGAAATTTTATTTTTCACTCTCCATACTAAACTAGATCAGCTGATTCTCAATTTGTATGAGAGGTCAAAATTTTTTTTCGTATTTATAAGTTTATTTGGGAAAGTTGTTCAGTTTAGTGGTCTGAATCTGCCCTTAAAATATTTGCAGTTGATTTAAGTTCACCTTATATATACCTAACCAAATTAGGTATTTACACCTACTAATTCAAAGTAGATTACTAACAATAAGTACCTATAGTATGTTTGTATCGAACTAGAGGTATTATATCTACTGTCTTATGTTTCAGGTGAAAATGTACCTAATGACAATGTATCATGCAACTTGAACCCACATGCTTCTATTCTCTTTCTTGTGGTAGTTATGATGTTATGTGACCCTCGAGCAACACGGCCTCCGTACAGAAAAGACGTGTTGCTCGAAGTATGTAACTCAAATTATTTATGGCAGTTTGTTTTTTTGAATTTTGAAACCTCAAAAAATCATCTATATCTATGAACTTGCTTCTTACCCTATGTATCTGTAGTCGTAACCAAGTTACTATTGGCCCCGCTAACATCCGGTACAAAATACTTATCCCGTACAAAATTATATATCTATTATGTTCATTTCCTTGCTCAGAATACATCAGGATACTTCCAAATTCATCATCACACGTTATATCTTATGTCGGAGTTCTTCAAAACCGCTTCTCGGCCTTTGACGTGAGGTGGCAAGGATGATGAGTTTCAAATTAAGATTATATATTTAGCTAGCTGCGCCCGTGACTTCATCCACGTGGAATTTAACAAAAAGTCTATTGTTCAGTTCACAGTTAACCAAAAAAATAGTAAAATTAAAGTACTTAATATACTCCTCATTACATCAGCCATCTGCCAGTGAAAATCCCGTCAAAATCGGTTCAGCCGTTCCAGAGATTAGCCGGAGCAAATAGACAGACAGACAGACAAAAATTTTAAAAAATGTTATTATGGTATATGTACGGTGTATAATATCCACAAGCATTTAGTAAACAGCGGTTATTTAAATATCACAAACAGACACTCCACTCTAATTTTATTTATTTGTGTGCATGTATGTATGGATGTATAGATTACAGGTGTTATTTTCCACCCAAATTACTACGGAGTTGCATACGCCACTACGCGATCAAATAAATAAATATCTATAAGGGGACCAAACCGTCAAATAAAATGTGCGTTTGTTTTGCTTACAAAAACTAAGGTAGGTAAGTATCTTTGATTATTTCTTTTCGTTTTTTGGAAAACTTAAGAAAGTTCATTTATATAATTAAAAGTGCTGTTGGGCAAATACTGTCGTAGCATTTTCTGGAGATGGCTCTGGGTCTGCACTAGGACAGAGTAGCATAGCACCTGCTGACTGTTCTCATTGAACACCCGCCATTGAAGATAGCCGCGCTGATTCTGGAAAATAAATTTATACTATATGTAAGTCATCATCATTTCAGCCGCAGGCCGTCCACTGCTGGACGTAGGCCTCCCCCAAGGATTTCCAGAACGACCGGTTGGAAGCGGCCTGCATCCAGCGTCTGCCTGCGACCTTCTTTAGGTCATCTGACCATCTGGTCGGTGGATGTCCGAAGCTGCGCTTGCCGGTGCGTGGTCGCCATTCGAGAACCTTTCTGTCCCATCGTCCATCGGTTCGTCGCGCTAGGTGCCCAGCCCACTGCCACTTCAAAGAGCTAATCCGCTGGGCTATGTCGGCAACCTTTGTTCTCCTACGGATCTCCTCATTTCTGATGCGGTCTCGAAGGGAAACACTGAGCATAGCCCTCTCCATAGCTCTTTGGGCGACCTTGCGCCTACATATATGTAAATTCTTAGCTTGAAATAAACTTATTTTTTTTATCACAAGAAAGTTTATAGTGAAGTTATTTTGTTCACTGTACAAAGTAAGAGTATCCTTGCCTTGATCTTGAACTTACCAAAGCCATGCTGGTGGGCACTATCATCAGGCTCGTCAATGAATTATCGAAATGTGTTGAAACGGTGCATTGTACGCACCTTTCTAAAAGTAAACATAATTAATATTACATTTAATATAATACCCGGCACATAAGTTGGACACAAACGGGACGTGCGGGGGCTACGCACGACAAAATTTATATAAAAATCCGCTATTGCGCAATCAAGGTCATTTCAGTTTATGGACAACTTTTATGCCGTGAACTGTACCTACTAGCTGTTACCGTACGTAATTTTTAATTAATTTATTAATTTCATGGGTTCCATTTTTATTGCGAGTAACCCTAATCATTTTTATGGTTGACTGTAAGAGATCCCTTCCTGAGATAAGTCCGCCATTGTCTTCTGATTTTAATAATATTGTATTTACTGTGTATTTTAAAACAATAAAGATATTACAAACAAACAAAGTTGTATAAGTTAACGCTTTGAAAGAGGTGGCGTATACGGCATAGCATAGGACAGACCAAATTGGAGATCCTTTAATCGGAGGACAAGACCACAAAGACTCGTATTTGGATCGCTGCGCCATTACCTACGTACGTAAGTATATAATTTAGATACGGTTAACAATCTTAGCTGCCTGGGAAATTCCGTCAAAATCGGTTGAGCGTTGAAATTCGGGCGAAATAATTACAGAAAGGCAATATAATAATAATATAATAAGTAGGTAGGTAAGTAGATTTAGCATTAATTATTAACCCTTAGGCCACCGGTTCCGACCGGCGATTGTCGGACGAGACTTTTTATTTCCTGTTGGTTCGTGCTTAAATCTATAACATCAGGACCCTGAATCACGGAGTGTAAACAGTGGAATGTTTCGAATAGGTATTAAGTAAAACTTGTTTGTAACATGTTCTTAAATTTTACTTACCTGGAGTAACCTGTGTTCTCATGTTAACATAGTTGATATTTATTCTTACATCCTGATTGAGGTTTCTCGACTCAAATCCTGTAAAAAATAGAAACCTAGTTATTTCAATAAAGTAAAAACAAATGCTACAAAAAAGTAAAGTTAAGATTACGTAATAGTAGATATATAGCGGCATATAATCTATACATATAATAAGACACTAAAATGCGAGTGTCTGTACATTTAATATTTTTCAAAAAAACTGATTGAGTGCGGTTCAAAAAGAGTAACAGAAACCAAAAAGACAGTTTTTGGAATTTTTGTCTGTCTGTATGTATGTATGTATGTATGTCTGTCTGGTACGTTATAACTTCGAAAATACTCAATGGATTTAAACGCGGTTTTCACAGTTGGATTACATATAGTTAGGAGCGTTGTCAAAACTTTGTTTCGTCAAAATCGGTTAAGGGAAAAAGAAGTTATGGTCGATTGAAAATTTACTTCAAACACTGCTTAAAACTGTTAATGCATTTACTTACGTTTAATTTAATTTAGATAAGGCTAGGATTTCTACTTTCTATTATCCATATCAATTAAGACGAAAACACGCACTGCACCTATTAATTTTAATAAAATAACACATTGAATTTGGTAACACATTGAATTAAATTTAGTAACATGAAATCTCAATAGATGGCGCTTACTTACTTAACAACTCGCTATGGTTTCGCATTATGGTATAGCAGATTGAAATTAACCCTAGCAAATTAAAAAATTTGTTGGGCTTTGTCTTTGTGGTTCTTTTGATTTGGTTTTTTGGTTGTTGTCTATTGATTGGTTTTTTCCTATTTGGACATAAGTTTATTTAGGAAAGTTGTTCAGTTGAGTGGTCTGAATCTGCCCTTAAAATATTTGCATTGCAGTTGATTTAAATTCACCTTATATAAAGAACTAGCTGTTCCCCGCGGCTTCGCCCCGCGTGGGACTCGGTTATATCGCGCCCAAAAGTGTCTTATGTTTGACCTCAAGTCGTTAACTACATCCCTACCAAATTTCATCACAATCGGTCCAGCAGTTTAGCCATGAAGAGGTGACAGACAGACAGACTTTCGCATTTATAATATTAGTATGGATATGGAAGTATGGATTTTAATTATTTTAAATAATGCCTAGGAGGAAACGATCTAATCTGTCGCATCATTCCAGAATAGCTAAAAGCAGAAGGTTAGCTAGATCTCAAGAATCGAATGTGGATAGACAGATGCGACTCGATGAAGATAGGCAACGCCATGCATTGTCTCGGTCTTTACTTCTGACAGAGAGTCTCGGTTGTCCGCTGACCGCGAGCGTCATGTGTCATCTCGGGCTTCGGAAACGTTTACCGAAACTCAAGGTTTTGGCGGAAATTGTCGGGGATGAAGTGATTTACACTTCATATAACAGTGTTGTGCATCAGGGTGATGCTACCACCTACCCTATCGATTTTCATTGGCTGCAAGTGGTCTTCCTGCTCATAACATAACATTACCCTTAAAGTCGGCGTTCCCATTATGCTCCTAAGAAATCTTTCTCCGCCTAAACTATGCAACGGGACCCGACTCAAACTAACGGTTTTGCAGCGCAACTTAATACAGGCCGAAATTCTCACAGGGTGTGGTTCACCACTCATCCCCAACAATTACCCCTTTCAATTTAAACGCACCCAGTTTCCAGTTGCTGTATGCTTTGCCATGACGATAAATAAGTCGCAGGGACAAACCTTAAAAGCAGCTGGCATCGACCTAAGAACAAGTCAACAAGACGTTTCTCGCATGGACAACTGTATGTGGCTTGCTCGCGGGTCAGTAGCGCCGAAAATCTATTTTTATTAGCCTCTGAGGGAAGAACTGCTAATGTTGTCTACAAAGAGATTCTTTGAACTTAACTCTGAAACATGATATTTGTTTATATTTGAATAATGTCCTGGCTACTTCGATTGCGTCATTTCATTTCAATGTAACACAGGTTACGCGAAAAGCGACCTACACGCGGGCGGAGCCGCGGGTAACAGCTAGTTTGGCAATAAACTAGAAAAAAAGTAAAAAAAGGTAAAGTAAAAAGTTCCTATCAGTTTTAGGGTTCTGTACAAAGAATGAAAAAACGGAACCTTATAGTGTATATCCATCCGTGTCACAGATAATTTGCTCCGAATTTACTGGACCTAAATCAAGTTTTTGGTAAAAAGGAAGGTGAAGGTAATCCTATTCATGAGCAATAAATATATTTTTTAAGTCATTTTTAAAGGATAATACGAAAATTTAAAAAAATTGCTATGCAAACCCTATTGTGTCATCTATGTTTAACACACGTACCTACCAGCCTGAAATCGGACGCTCACAGGTACCATTTCGCCAAGAGTGATTAAACAAGGAAGTCTCGTCCCGCAGCCATAGATTTCCACGGCCCTCAACTCGTATGCCGAACCTGAAAAATATTGAATATTTTATTTATTTATTTGGGAAACAAACAATTTTGATATTACAAACAATGCTAGGAGTTTTACATAGAACTAAATCAGTAAAGTTTCCACAAAAAAACAATACATAACATTGCTAAATAGAACACGACAAAATACAGGAATTTTTTTTTATGAAATACGGAAATTATCCTTAATTATAAATAGATTTCTTTAGCTTTTTCTTAAATTGTTAGATATTACAGTGAAAGGGATCTATATCATAAAATTGACTGTTGTATTCCCTACAAGATCTATGCAAAATAGGTTACTTACATAATTCGTTCTATTATAAGGCAATTCAAAGAGCCGGGGATTTCTCGCACTTGTACGGGGACACTTTAAACATATGCTACTAATTAAGAATGGGGAGTCAACCAAGTTATTAATTATTTTGAAAAGGAGCATTTGATCTCTCTCAACTTTGCGATTCTTCAAACATGGAACATATGAAGGAGCTATGGTATAGAGAATAAGTTGTTAACTTCTATATATTTCTATACTAGTACTAGATATTATAAAGAGGAAAGATTTGATTGTTTGTTTGCACGAATAGGCTTCGAAACTATAATGGACAGATTTGCAAAATTCTTTCACCGTTGGAAAGCCACTGCCCGTGTGACATAGAGTATCACGGGCGAAGCCGGGGTGGACTGCTAGTACTTATTCAAATCGGTCGCGCACCAAAGATAAACTATCTCCTGGAAATATAATCATTTATTGTTTCAGGTTTTGTATGAAAATGTTATTAAAATAATTATCCGGTCCTATGGTAGACTGGTAGAGAATGCCATATAGCATTAAGTCCGCCATTTTTACACTATATTCATTTTTTAATTAGTGCAGTAAATAAGAATTACCAAATAACTTAGCGTACTTCCGCCAACAGATGCTTCATGCAAAATAATACCTACTGCCGGCCGGCGCCCACTCACTGTTGGTCCCATTATGCCCACCACCATTAGTTTACACACACATTTCTTGCGACAAGTGTTTTACCTCTACAAGAGGCATCCTCAGGCACCAAGGCTCTAAATGTCTCCAAGACATATTTAGTTTAGAGTTACCTACCATGATTAGAAATTTTAAATGTATTGTGTTTTTTTGTCCAATTAGGTAGTAATTAATAAACACAAAATTAAAACTAACGGTCCGTCGTGCGAGTCGAACTCGCGCCCTGAGGGTTCCGTACCACCACACAATACTTACTAAAAGACCTAACAGGCTATTTCAAGATTTTAGCTTTCCTTTAATTTCTTTGTAAAAAATCATTTTCTTTAAAATACATACATTTATTTTCTTAGAATTTATTAACAAATTAACAGTTTTTAGATTTATTCCTAAAAAAGTGCAGTATGATATTGCTTCTTGTTGAACGGACCTACACCACAGGTTATGATTCCCATCTGAAAATGCAAAATTTACGAAAATTTGCAACATTTATGGTCATATAATTATTTTGACCGCGTTGATGTATAATGATTATTTTGAAAAATCACGAAAGAAACCGTGGGCCTGAGTATAGTTATGAATTTCAACTTGATACGTTCATGCGTTTCTCTGAAAAAAGTTTGACAGACGGGATAAAAACTGATCTTAAAAGAACTTTTTGCCTTTTGAGGTACGGGACCCTAAAAATGGTTTTACATTAAGGAGGAATGAGAATGCGGATCCTTTGTGCGTGAATCCGACTTGCGCCTGACTGGTTTTATTTTGATCGACTCCAGCCGATGTGCGTAGTACAATCTCTGAAGACAACCAATGACGAAGGTCGATTTTACTTCAATAAAATAAGTACCTATAAGTATATGTTTACACATGATCAGAATATTTTTATTGTTCTTGAATTATTTATGATTTGTACCTACAAAGTTAAATCCATGAATCAGACATGAAATTCAAATAGGTAAATCTACTTATATGTGTATAGGTAAGTAATACATAACGCATAATGCGTTTTATGCAGTGACGATTCGATGTTTATTTCTATTTATTTGCATACTTATTCATATCTACACGTCTGCGATGTTTTAGAACTTCGATTAGTTTTGCTTTTGTTATTTAATAACCTTTTTTCTAAAAAAACAAAAACCTTCCATTTGTTTACTGGGGCCAACTTGAACTTCGTCGAATTAGAATAACTCAGACACCTAGGTGTGCAGGGTCAATTGACCTAGACTCCAATAGACTAGACATAAACGATAACAGTGGCAGTGCCCCATATTTGAAACAATGATATCAAAAGGCATACAAGGTCGATTGACCACTGACATACCACAGTGTGCAGGGACTGACTGAGCTTGTTATTCGAACGTCAACTATAAACCGTTACAGTGGCCGTGAGGAGGCTTTATAAAGCTGATACCGGGGCATACAGGGTCGATTGACCTTGCAATTACTTCATTGCCAAACAAACAACTTGTAAACATACGAAAAATCAAAAAATGCTCATTTTATTTCGTCGTACCTAAAGCTACTAAGATACCATTATAGCAGAAAACGGAAAAGCGGAAAAGTGTAGGTGTACATACCTATGGAAATAGACACCTAAGTACTTACAATCTAATTCAATTAATCATCTAAGAGGTGATATTTTGGTGCATCATGCAGTACAGCGATATTTTTTAAATTATCTAAACATATGTAGATTAAGGTATTACGATAGTAGGTACTTATTGAATCTTCGTACGTCATCATATTGTAGATACCTACTCGACCTATCAATCACGGCTACTAATCAATAAATTAATAAAACCACTGAATGACAAAACAATGACGGTCATATTTACTTAGTCATAATGTGACAAAATAGATCTTACTTAAGTAGGTATCTAGTAAGGACCAACTTAAATAGGTTAAGTAGTTTACTTGTAGGTATTTTGTTTTTGTTTAAAATAACTATTTTCTATTTGTTTAGACTGAAACATTTTTCCATATTTTTCTAAGCCCTCTATAATTGTTTTTGCCAAAAAACGAAACCGACTTCAATTCCTCAACTAAAAAATATGCTTCATATCAAACATTTAAATAAATCTGAAGTCGGTGCCGATTCTTTTAATAAAATATGCTAATTAACGATCCAGCAGCTAGTCAACGAATTTGTGAAATTGGCACCAACTTCAAATTTATTTAAATGTTTGATATGAAGCATATTTAAACAACAATGTTTTAATTATTTCATCCTTTTTAGTTGAGGAATTGAAGTCGGTTTCGTTTTTATGGCAAAAACAATTATTTTTCACTTTTTAGTTTTAAATACGCAATACCTTATATGTAACTAAAAAGTTGTAAACACGTTCATTTTGGAAAGTCGGGTAAACGTCATCAGCGTCGTGTCACCTTATTGACATGGAATATATAAAAAAATACCCAAATCGCAATCAAACTTGAAGAGTTCCCTCGATAACTCCATGATTCCATCATCAGATCCTGATCTGATGACTATGAAATCATCTAGAAAGTATACCCTTTCTAACAAAAAAATAATTTTCAAATCGATTCAGTGGTCTTCGAGTAATTGAGCAAGATATATTTACAATCAAAAAGTTGTAAATACGTTGCATTTTTGAAAGTGGGTTAAATTTTCCAGCATCGTCTTAATACCTACCTATGTTAATTACCTATGTTAATTAACATAGTTCAAAACAAAAAAAAAACTTACCACAGTCTTCAAACACTACAGTTGAACTTTGTGTTAGTACACAAATAGATAAAACTATAAACACGCCGAGCATTATTTAATTTTTATTTTATACAAAATCAGAACACTTCGATTCTATAATGAGTTTCGATTTGTTGAGGCAATGTACTTACATATAACTGATTTTTATTGATATCAGGTGGATTAATTAGTCTCAGATAATCAGTTTTGATAAGGTATTACTACTGTAGCTGCATTTTAATTTTGATTTAGAATGACGTGACGAGAAGAGGTGGTGGACAAAGGTGACGAGGATTAAGAAAATAAAGTATCGTCTACCTATATCGTAGGTTTTTTTTTCAACAAAAATCTATTTAAGTACTCAAGATATTTTTAGAAAACTTTTATGTACTTGTAAGTAAGTAGGTAGGTATATTAATTTTTAAGTAAAGTTGCGGGATTTTGGTCGTAAGCGGGGATATAGTAAAAAAACCCGTTGTGCGATTTGAACTCGTACAATTTTTTTTTTATGTACCTATATTCATTTATTTCTAACATTGTTGATCCGTAAGCTGTGAAAACTTAGTTCTGTTTAGAACTGAGTTAGTTCTATTTAGAACTAAGTAATACTAAAGTAACTAACTAAAAACTTAGTTCTTTTTACAACTAGGTTGAAACTAAGATTCAACAACTTTTTTGTTAAAATTTTTATCCATACTTCCATATTCATATCCATATCCATACTAATCCATACTATCCATATCCATACTTCCATACTAATCCATACTAATATTATAAATGCGAAAGTCTGTCTGTCTATCTGTCTGTCACCTCTTCACGGCTAAACGGCTGGACCGATTGTGATGAAATTTGGTAGGGATGTAGTTAATGACCTGAGGTCAAACATAGGCTACTTTTGGGCGCGATATAACCGAGTCCCACGCGGGGCGGAGCCGCGGGGAACAGCTAGTTAATATATAAAGCATTTTTCTTTTTAGGGGTCTGTTTTTTTTTTTTTTGCATAATTTTTACGGCCATGGAACCTAGTCCTTTAAGGCCTTTCTTGAATTTATTAATCTTCTTCAGTCCTACTTAAGTCAGTCGAGTCAAAAATTCAAGTCAATAATCAAGTCCATTCAAGTAAGTAAGTCTAGTCTAAGTCAGATGGCTAAGTGAAGCGGTGGAAAATTTTCACTTAGCCATATCATGGAGATTTTGGTGACAAAGATAAAAAGTCACGTAATCGACACTGTATCACTTCCCAACACACGCTTGTTCACGAACACTTTGCGAATAATAATCCACCAATATTATGCACAAACACTCGAAAAAACCTAAGTTTTGGAAATTAAATACAGCGCGGACATAGCGACAGTTTACTTTCCCTCCAAAAACTCTTAGGGGTCTGTCTGTCCGTCCGTCTGTCTGTCACACACAGCCAATTTTCTCCGAACCTACTGGACCAAAGATAAAATTTGGTAGGATGGCGTGATCCTGTAACCCAAACACAGATGTACAAAGTAAATAAATATTTTCATAAAATAAGTACCATTTTCGGGGGACAAATTAGGAATTAAAAAAAAAACAAAATTTAGCAAACCTTACCGTGTTATACAAGGTGGACACAAATCAACTGCAAATATTTTAAGGGCAGATACAGACCACTATACTGAACAAGTTTACCAAATAAACTTATATCGAAATATGAAATTTTATTTTTCACTCTCCATACTAAACTAGATCAGCTGATTGTCAATTTGTATGGGAGGTCAAAAATTTTTTTCGTATTTCGACATAAGTTTATTTGGGAAAGTTGTTCAGTTTAGTGGTCTGAATCTGCCCTCAAAATATTTGCAGTTGATTTAAATTCACCTTATATATCAAAAGAAAGGGCTCGTTATGAGGATGTCAAATATATTTTTGTTATTTTTGTAACATAAATAGTTTTGATTTTATTCATGAAAGAAGACGAAAATTGACCATTCCCCCCCCCCCCCCGATCTACAAAAATACTGAGCCTAAAATTAAAAAAAAAATTAGTATAGTTCATTGCTGCTACAAGAACTCTGTAAATTGACAATTAAGTGGTAAATTCAATATAAAACGTTCACGGAAAAACATCACAGTTGACATCTACAATTAAATTTAAAAACTGACATTGTACGGAACCCTCTCCACGCGAGTTCAACTCGCACTTGACCGGTTTTTTTGTGGTATTAACCACAATATGGCAATCAAACATAAATCTTATTTTTGTCAGTCAAGTTAGTCAGAAAGCTAAGTGAAGCGGTGAAAGAATTTCACTTATCTTACACATTACCTTAGGAGATTTTGGTGACAAGGATTAAAGTCACTTCATTGTACCACTTTCCAACACTCACGTTTGTTCACGAACACTTAGCGAATAATAATCCACCATTATTATGCACAAATAGTACAAATACTCGAAAAAACGTTGTTTAATAAATACACAGCGCAATGTTATGATCTTCCGTGAAGCGTGACAGCGCTATACATGATGTAAGGCGACATCTCCCTTACTCACTGGATCTTGCATGGTTTAAAGAGATGGTAGTAGCCAGCCTTGTGCTACCCAGCCACCTGCTAAAAAAGATGATGGTAGCCCCTCTGGCTGAATCAAAGAATTTATATATAACACTAAAATGCTCACGGAGGACAAAAGCCGTTCCCAAATAAAACCTAAAGTTTGTAGGTGTCCCTTTCTAGTAGGTTGTATAAAATTCAAGAGGAAAAGGGACACCTACAAATTTTGGACCTTTTTCTGGAACTTTAGGTATTTGTATGTAGGCTTTAAAGAAAAATCAACTTTGCAGTAGAGTAATAAGGATTAATTTTGAATGTTGTTTTTTGCGATTATTATTATTCGTAAGCATTCTAGTGTTTTATATAAATTCTTTGGGCTGAATACATTGCCCGTAAGGCACACATTACATGCTCATGCACGCATGATGGTTTTCCATCAATCAAAGGGATGGTACTCGAAAGGTGAATTGAATCGACTGATTTCCAAACAAATCAATTTAATTTTTTAAATTTATATCAAGAATTTTGCGATGATTTGTTTGGAAATCAGTTGATATAATTGTTCCATCGTAAATCATCGCAAAATTCTTGATTTAAACTAAAAAATTTAGGATTTTTTATTTGGAAAGGCGCAGCAGCGGACCCGGCTTAATAGAAACATAGGAATGTCTTGATTCAATGAGCGCGAACACAAAATGCGACGCTTCCCCTCCCCGCAGGCGAAAGCGGGGGATGTTATCCATTTGTCTCCGCAAACATATTATTGCAGTTTTGCTAACAAAACTGTTAGGCCACGCCCCTATTCTGTTTTTCAAACATGTTAGGATGTTAGAAGTCACGAAAACACGGCGCAGCGGACCCGGCTTAATAAAGGTGGATTATTATTCGCTAAGTGTTCGTGAACAAGCGTGAGTGTTGGGAAGTGGTACAATGTCGTATAAGTGACTTTAATCCTTGTCACCAAAATCTCCCAAGATAAAGCTAAGTGAAATTTCCACCGCTTCACTTAGGCCTTGACTAACTTGACTAGACGTGACTACTGACTTGACTTGACTGAGACTCGACAAAATGAAGAACATATTTTATCTACACCCATATTTTTAAACGTTACCTCATAGGTCGCCTCCACTCAACCTCATTCGAGGACGCCTCAAGGAAGTCCTCCAACTTTCCTTGAAAATGGTATTCTTGATTGTTTCCTTGAGCAAACTCCAGTGAGGATGAGTCAAGGAATGACGTCCCTTTTCATTTCAGTATGTTGGTAAACCGCTTAACTATTTGACGTAAAAAGAGTTTTTAACAAAGTTTCTTTTTCAAATTTAGCCTACTGGTATAGATTTATTATAAAACAACAAAATATTCAATACACAGAGAACTTATTATAGTAGGTACAAGTTTTTCTTAAATCTGGTCCTCAATAAATACACCTACTTTCGTTAAACGAAACGTTCGAGGCTTCCTTACACCCATATTCTTAAACGTTACCTTTTAGGTCTCCTCCACTCAACCTCATTCGAGGACGCCTCAAGGAAGTCCTCCAACTTTCCTTGAAAACGATATTCTTAATTGTTTCCTTGAGCAAACTCCAGTGAGGATGAGTCAAGGAATGACGTTCCGTTTTATATCTGTATGTTAGTAAACCGCTTAACTTTTTGACGTAAAGAGAGTTTTTGACATCGTTTTTAATTTTAGCTTACTGGCATAGATTTATTATAAAACAACAAAATACTTACAAGTTCTTCTAAATGTTGTCCTTAATAAAAGTACCTAAGTTTCGTAAACGAAACGTTCGAGGCTTCCTTAAGGTACCTCTCGACCAACCTTATATTTTGACAGTTCGTTCCTCACCTCCATTGAGTAATTTCCTTAAGGTGAGGAAGCTAATGTCAACTATGAATACCATTGAGGTCGAGTGAGGATGAGTGGAGTTTGAGGAAACGTTTAAGAATATGGGGGTTAAGGTACATCTCGACCAACCTTATATTTTGACAGTTCGTTCCTCACAGTGTTATTATCAACCAATTGCTGTTGGTTATCAGTTGTGTTAGCACGGAGGAAATCGAGAAGAGTCTTGGTTGTGAGATTACTATCGTGTGCGTGTGTGGGGCACCGATCTAAGCCGTGATTTGGGTTGCTGTCCCTCTGCCGGGACAATTATGCCCTCGCTTGACCTTTGTAAGATTGTGTAAAGATACCCTGTTAGTGAACTGTCACTCTGCTTTGAAGAGTTGCCCACGAAAGCCATCCTATGACCCTATGATTGATGCTCCGAGCCATCCATCCTGACTTCCACTTGGCCCCGCCCCCTTATATCCCTCTGCCTCCGACATCAGAAGTGGGATGGTGAACTCGATAGTTTTCAGTTTTCTAACACGCAGGTTTTTGATTTATAGCCATGGTCCTATTAACTTTATGCCTTTTAATTACCCTACGCGTATAAAATTAGCACCTTAAAAATTCATGCGGTTGTTAGATATTTCTGAAAAATAACGGTTTAGTACAGTATGATACGTTTGTTATATTGCAGTGACCGGGGTAAGTCTTTTTAAATTTTTATCTGAAACTGATTTAATTGAAATTTCATGCGTTCATCGTCAATGGAGTAATTTAATTGTCAGTGAAAATTATTTGATATTTGAAGGTAGTTATGACATAGAAAAAAACAAAAGAATTATTTTTGAGGGTACAGTAATGACGAAGTAATTTTGGATAAAAATTTTGAAAGCGTGCCTTTTAAGCGTTACGTTTGGTACTTATTTCGGTGATTATTGTAGAGTTAGTTCATAGTTCAATAGTTGCGTTTGCGTTGACTGATATAACTTGTGTTTTGATTATGCTGGAATCCGAATCATACTCGTAGCTGAAGAGAAATCGGTGTCTGCCTTGTGTAGTCCGCGAGTAGGCGGTAGCTCTGGCGGTCGGATTTCTGGAGGAAACCGTAGGTTCAGTTGGACCCGGCGATCACAGGTGGTGATGCGCATATTTGTGGTATTATTGAGATCACGCAATTTTGGTTATGTGTTGACATAGAGAGATCTTGAGTAAAGCGTAAAACGAAGATATTGAGTTTTTGATTGGGGTGACGTTTGTCTTTCTGTAGCGTGTGGAGTCTAAGCTGGTCGAAAGGACAGTATCATCCGGGCCAGCTCGATTCGAGATCGGGTGGTTGAAGGGATATACTCCAGGCTCAATGTCAAGTGGCTGGTCAAAGGGATTGTGTCGTCCGATCAATGTCCTCGGTGGGCTGGTTGAAGGGACGCACTCATCCGGTCCAGGCCACGCGTGCAGAAGCTAGTCGTCCGGTCCATGGTATGATATGGTCGAAGGGACACTTGCTTTCAAGGTGGAAGTTTATGTGGATTGGTTTGACAAAGTGTAACACGACTCGGTTGGTACTGTTTTTCATTGTCAGGTTGGACGAGCGGATTAAATTGGTGATGCAGATTTTTGTTCACATGACGACATTAAGAATATACGCCCGTGGACGGTCGAATGTCAGTCCGGCCGTGTAAGATAGTAAAGATCTAAACGTAACATCTTAATCGAATAAAGTGTCGTTGGCAACACCAAGTGTCATTGTCAGATGTAAATGTCATAGTAGCGGTTGGGAATCGAAATAAATGTTCACTTTGAATATGGCGTCGGACGAGCGCACTCGGGTCGGAATAATTATCGTGATTAATTGAGCGGATCATAGATCGAAAAGATAATAGTTTACGTAAATTGGTTTAAGCGTTAACCCGTGCACGTGGTTATGTGATTATTGCCAGAAGCTAGCTATCCCCTGTTGACCTATGGGCGTGATGCCTTGTGTTCAGTGTTTGTATACCCTCAACCCCTTTGATTTTACCAATTGCTGTTGGTTATCAGTTGTGTTAGCACGGAGGAAATCGAGAAGAGTCTTGGTTGTGAGATTACTATCGTGTGCGTGTGTGGGGCACCGATCTAAGCCGTGATTTGGGTTGCTGTCCCTCTGCCGGGACAATTATGCCCTCGCTTGACCTTTGTAAGATTGTGTAAAGATACCCTGTTAGTGAACTGTCACTCTGCTTTGAAGAGTTGCCCACGAAAGCCATCCTATGACCCTATGATTGATGCTCGGAGCCATCCATCCTGACTTCCACTTGGCCCCGCCCCCTTATATCCCTCTGCCTCCGACAGGTTTATTATTTAGTCGCAAACGATAATCTCGTGCTGCTGCTATTGATTTGTGAAATTGACAAATAATAATGTTTATTTAATTTAATTCGTCAGTTTTTTTCTATTTACATTTGTCTTACTTTGTTTTCGTTTTATTAATTTTATAAATTAATTTAATAAAAAATACTTAATACGGCAAGTTTGTTTATTTTCCCTCTAAATACGGCAAATTCATTTTCAGAATACGGCAACCCTTTTTTTTTTGATAATAACACTGGTTCCTCACCTCCAATCTCCATTGAGTAATTTCCTTAAGGTGAGTAAGCTAGTGTCAACTATGAATACCATTGAGGTCGAGTGAGGATGAGTGGTTTGAGGAAACGTTTGAGAATATGGGTGTAAAACTTGATACTGGCAAAAATAAGCTTTATGTTTGATTGCCATATTGTGGATTATATACACATAAAAAAAAAAAAATATGAATGTCACTGTCTGGACGGGCAATTAAATAAATTTGGTTAATAACAAGAATAATATTCTCAGATAGTATGTATGTAATTGAAAGAAATCACTCAATTTTGGATTTGTTTAAATACATAATTATATTTGTAATTTTATAGTAAAATGTTTGCCAAAAAAGTATGTTGTTTAATGAGAGTGCCGCGAAAAAGTTTTCTTACTAAACACGTACGATTTTTAAGTTTGCGCCGCAAAAACATAGAAAATGTGAAAACATTACCAGCTCCAGATGTTCTCAAATATTTAAATAGCTTACCAGAATACAAATTACTTATGGAGCAGCTTCCTAAGGCTTTACTAAAAAAATATAAAACACCTGAGAACATGTATCTTATAAACAAAAACACTGCCCAAGAAATAGTGACTGTGATGAAGAATTATATTGAAAAAGATTGTCCATTAGTTGAAGTTAATCCTGGATTGGGCGTCATGAGCCAAGAACTTTTAAAACAACTACCTAATCATATATACATGTATGAAATGTCCAACCATTTTGCTCCATACGTTGATGTAAGTTTTGTTTGTTTGTAGTTAACTACATTTTGATAAAATGACACATATTAAGTTATTGTTTGTGTTGTAAATATATGTAGATAATAGATAAATAAATATGTAATAATTTTTTTGCACTTACTAAGATAACTTTCTCAACATAACCTTGTTATTGTTGATGTTGATTCACTTGTAAAACAAACCTACGGCTTTAAGTCCACCATTTATATATTTAAATTCTATAAAAAATAAATTAAGAACAGAATGTGCAAATAAGATTAGAGAGATCTCAGTTGCTGTTGATATTAGTAATGAATTTATGTATAGAATAAGTTTTTTTTTTCACTAGTTCTATTGATCTATGGAGACATTGAAACTAGTGAGAAAAAAAGAATCCTCATTGGCCTAAAATATAATAAACTAGCTGTTCCCCGCGGCTCCGCCCCGCGTGGGACTCGATTATATCGCCCCCAAAAGTAGCCTATGTTTGACCTCAGGTCGTTAACTACATCCCTACCAAATTTCATCACAATCGGTCCAGCAGTTTAGCCGTGAAGAGGTGACAGACAGACAGACAGACAGACTTTCGCATTTATAGTATTAGTATGGATATAGGACTTAATGAAGTTGTAACACTTTCATTGCTTAGGCTTAAAATGGTTAACCCTAATTTAAAAATCTTCTTTTGTATAAGATGTACTAAAATAATATGGCGTATATGTCATATCCTATGCTTGAGGGTACTTCTGAAATAACTAGTCTGGTTTTATGTCAGGTGAGTTAGCACGCGATTCTCCCGAAATTCCCGATATATAATAGTGGCGACAGGATAAACTAGTGGAAAGTGTGCAATAAAGTGTGGAAAATTCATAATAAATATAATTTTCGTAAAACAAAGTGTAAAAGTGTGGTAAAAATGGTGATAAAATTCAGTGAATTTGATGTGGCAAATGGCTGCTGGGAAAACTACGTTACAAGGTTTGAATTTTGTTTAGAAGCAAATGAAGTGACAGAAGATGCTAAAAAGAAGGCGAATCTACTAGCGGTATGTGGCCCGGATTTATTTGATTTAATTTCGGCATTGATAGCTCCAAAGAAAATAAGTGAGGTTACTTTTTCTACTATAAAGACATTTTTAGATAATCATTTTCACCCCCCACTTAATGAAATTGTGGAATCTTTTAAATTTCATAATAGAAACCAAGAAGAGGAGGAGAAGGTTAGAGATTATATTGCTAACTTGAGGAAATTGTCAATCCACTGTAATTTTAAAGATATTGAACGCACTCTGCGTGATCGATTGGTATGTGGAATCCGTGACAAAGAGGTTCAAAGAAAGATGTTACAGCAATCTGATTTAACATTTACATCAGCATGTAAAATGGCATTGTCACATGAATCGGCCAATAGTGATGCTAGTCTAATAGTTATTCCAGGAACCAGCAAGTCTAATATATCTTTGGAGGAACCGATGGAAGTCAATAAAATTGCATATAAAAAGACAGATTCAAAATTTAGTAAATCTCAAAGTAAACCTGGGTGTTTTCGTTGTGGTAAACAGCATAAGGGGGAGTGCCGATTTAGGTGGTCGAAATGTAATTTTTGTGGGAAAACAGGTCATATAGAATTAGTCTGTTTCAGTAAAAATAAAGAAAATGGAAGTTTGGTGAAAGACTGCAATGGTCTGTATGAAGCTTCTGTAAACAGTGTTAGACAAAAAAGAATATCTCCATTTTTAATAAATATTTTTATAAATCACCAGGGAATTGAAATGGAAATTGATTCAGGATGTGCATTTACTCTAATAAGTGAACCGACAGCCAGACTCATATGGAAAGGTGAATTACCAAATATGGAAAAAAATGATCTTGCATTAAAAACATGGACTGACAGCCCCTTACATATTTTAGGTAAAGTGATGGTACAGGTACACTACAAAGGGACTGATAAGACCTTACCTTTGATCATAGCTAAGGGACAGGGTCCTAGTTTAATAGGTAGAAATTGGTTTGATGATTTGAATATCCAATTACTAGGAATAAATAATATAGAAATAAGTGCCATAGAAGATACCACAAATTTACTTAAAAAATACAAAGAAGTGTTTGAAGAAGGTTTAGGAAAATATACTGGCCCAGTGATAAGCATCACACCAAGGGAAGGGGCTACCCCAAAATTTCTTAAGTGTAGATCTATACCGTTTGCTATAAGAGAAAGAGTTTTTAATGAAATTGATAGACTAGTTAGTGAACAGGTTCTGGAGCCAGTCGCACATACAGAATGGGCAACACCAATTGTGCCAGTTTTAAAATCCAACGGAAGTATACGACTCTGTGGTGACTATAGATCAACAGTTAATATGGTAACCGATAATGATACATACCCTCTGCCAACATTGAATGAAGCTTTTACGCACTTGCAAGGAGGAACAGTTTTCTCAAAAATTGATTTAGAAAGAGCGTACACGCAAGTGATTGTAGATGAACCTACATCTCTCTTACTTACACTTAATACGCCAAAGGGCCTATACAGAGTAAAGAGACTACCATTTGGTGTCAAAGCATGTCCAGGTATATTTCAACGGTTGATGTCTTCCTTGTTGGCTCATGTGCCTGGAGTGGCCGTACTACTTGATGATATAGTTGTGAGTGGAGCTGACATGAAGCAACACAATGCTCGATTGAATGCTGTACTTAAACAGCTGCAAGAAGCAGGATTGAGAGTGAACAAAAATAAATGCAAGTTTGCAGCAACTAAAGTAATTTTTTTAGGATTTGTTATCGACGAGATCGGTATTCATCCATGTGAAGATAAAATCGATGCAATCAAGGATTGTCCAGCTCCTGGTAATATAAAAGAGTTACAGGCATTTTTGGGACTATTGAATTTCTATGATCGATTTTTACCACATAAGGCTACAGTAGCGGAACCTTTGTATAAACTGCTGAATAAGAATACAAAATGGCAATGGGAGTCAGCACATCAAATAGCCTTCGACAAATTACGGAAGATGTTAACAAGCAGTGACACATTGGTACATTATGATTTAAAGAAGAAATTAATATTGTCATGTGATGCTTCTCAATATGGACTTGGAGCTGTATTAGAACATGAAATGGAAGATGGCAGTACTAGGCCTATCATGTTTGCATCAAAGACTATGAATGCTCATGAACGAAATTACGCTCAAGTGGATAAAGAGGCAGCGGCTATAGTTTTTGGTTTGAAAAAATTTTACCAATTTGTAAGTGGTAGGAAAGTTACAATAAAAACTGATCATAAGCCCTTGTTGGGATTGTTTGATCCAAAACGTCCCATCCCAAATATCATTTCACCTAGAATGTTACGATGGGCACTCCTATTAAGTTCTTATGATTACACATTAGAATATGTGAAAGGAACGAATTTAGGAAATGCGGATGCCTTAAGTAGGTGGCCCTCTCCTAATACGGAAAAGATAGAAGAAGAATTTTCAGGTGTTCTACTTATAGAAGAAACACCACTAGAATTAGAGTTTTCAGCTGAGGAAGTAGCTAAACTAACTTTAAAAGATCCAAAGTTGAGTAAAATTTTATACTGGATTAAGAATGGATGGCCAACTAAAACTGAAAGCGAATTCAAGGTATATTGGCAAAAAAGAGAAGAACTGTCAACATTTAGAAATTGCATTCTGTGGGGTACTAGAGTTGTACTACCTGAAAAAATGTGGGCTAAAGTATTAGAAGAACTACACACAACTCATGATGGAATTGTAATTACAAAAGCAATGGCTAGAAGTTATTTCTGGTGGCCAGCTATCGACAAACACATTGAAGATCTGATTAAAAGATGTCATATTTGTGCAGAAAATAGAACTATGCCAACGAAAGTTACACATCACTGGATAAGACCAAACAAACCTTGGTCTAGATTACACATAGATTACGCTGGTCCTTTTCAGGGAAAAACTTTCCTTATTTTAATAGATTCCTTTTCTAAATGGCCGGAAGTAAATATAGTTCCAGATATGAGCAGCTTTACACTAATAAAAATATTAAGAGAAATATTTGCAGAACAAGGATTACCGGATACAATTGTAAGTGATAATGGTAGAAGTTTTGTCTCAGAACAATTCCAAAATTACTGTAAAACCAATGGCATTAGACATGTATTAGTAGCACCATATCACCCGGCATCAAACGGACAAGCGGAAAGAACAGTACAGACAATAAAAAATAAGTTACGAAAACTATCAACTGTACCATGGCAAGTGAGACTTCCCAAGATATTATATGGCTTACGTACAACACCAAATAGCGTTAATGAGAAAACGCCAGCTGAATTATTAAATAACAGACGTTTCCGTACTAAATTTGACTACCTGAATCCACTTTCATCTAAGGATAACCCACAGTTACAGCAATTAGAAAATAATGAAAACACAAAAGTGAGAAATTTTGAATTGGGACAAACAGTCTACATAAAGAATTATACAGGAGGACCTCGGTGGTTGAAAGGAGTGATTGATAAAAAGTTAGGAGTTTGTAGATATCTGGTAAAATGGAACGGTAAATTTTTGAAGAGACATATCAATCAGATGCATCTTTTTGGGGGGGAAAACGAAGAGTTAGAAATGGTTCAACAAAGAAATAGTCAATCAAGTCTACTTGACGAAGATGATGAAGACGATGTGTTATTACCATCGCCATCTAAATGGGCTGATATAATTGGAGTATCAGGACCACAGGAGATAGAGATACATCAACCATCACAAGAAGATTGTAGGACGAAAGGAAACAAAAGGAGTCTATCTGAATCACCTCCAAAACCAGTTAACAAGCGAATGGCGTGCAATACTGAGGAGTATGAAGAAGATAGAGAGGATGATCTTGAAGTTTCCCAGCAGTCACTGGTAGGGAAAGACATTGATAGTGGAAGTTATTAAGATAAATAATCGCAAAGTAAAGACTAGAACATTGAATAGATTAGTTAGTGATAGGTGTTAGTGTTAGTATAAAAAAGACAATTGTTTAGTGATATAAAAGGAAGAAGATACCAGTCATCTCGGGGGAAAGGCATGTCATATCCTATGCTTGAGGGTACTTCTGAAATAACTAGTCTGGTTTTATGTCAGGTGAGTTAGCACGCGATTCTCCCGAAATTCCCGATATATAATAGTTCTTAACACATAGTTATAATAACTATACTAGCTTTCGCCCGCGTGAGATTCCCCCGGGAACAGTGCTTTTTCCCGGAACAAAGGTACCCTATGTCATTATCAATACTCCTAGCTATGTGTATGCGAAATTTCAGGAAGATTGGTTCAGTAGATAGGCGGTGAAGAGGTAAAAAACAAACAAATATGCAAACTCATACGTAGTACTATAACTAATTCTGTGCTTTCGCATTTATAATATTAGTTAGGATTAGGATTTGAGACACTACCTATATAATATACTTACTTTAATTATTTCTTCAAATAATTTTAACTTGTCATGCACAAATCTAAACAATTTAGTGCATCCAGTTTTAGTATCATTCTGTACTATGAGATGAGTACATATCATATCTTTGTAGGGAGGTAAAACTGTGCAACACAGCCACTACATATGTGCTACTACTATGTTATTGTTTGCAGCAATTAAAAACCCAATATCCTGATAGAATAACATACAGAGTGGCAGATTTCTTTGGAATGTGGAAGTTAGCTTTCAGAGACAAACTCGATCAAGGCAATAGAATCAAAGAATTATTGGGTGACTTAGCTACTGGTAGTAACGGTAAGTGAGGTATATTTTTTTGATGATATTTCAATAGTATTTTAAAATATCTGTCCAATTATTTTGTGGGTTGGTTTATATTAGCAGCATCCACAAAGGTGTTGTCACTTGTGTAGAATTTTAGTACAAAATGAATTAAGTTATAATTACTTATATAACTTGCAAGCAACACACTGTGACCATATATAAGCAAAAGGGAAAAAAATAAAGTGAAGTATATACATAGGGCTTTCTTATTCCTCAGCTAATGGAGGCACAGAATAGATAATAGTACTAAGAGACTGCAATGTACCTATATTTTTTCACAGAGAATATATGATAAATGGATCAATCATTTTCTTGTCCATTTCACTAGCCTTATAAATATTTCCGACCAAAAACAGTGAATTTTAACTTTTCCTCACAGGGTGGGGCATGGCAACTAATATGACCCATCGGTGAAAGGGTTAAAGACAATGTTTTTAGGAGATCTATCTATGTATATGCTACTTTCCAATTAGAAAGATAAAAATATATACACAAAATTTTCTTTTAGATAGAGTAGTGAAAATAGTGGGCTCAATGCCCGGGTTGTCTTTTGTGAGGCACTTGATTTACAACATTATTTTTAATACTACTAATCAGCTGGGGCGGCCAGACCTCTTTATCACCATGCCAGGATATCACTATGAAGTATGTATTAATTTTATTATGACTTCTGAGTACCTTTTCTATGTGTTTGTTAATTACATACCAACTACCTATTTCCAGTTCCTGACAGACAATGAAATTCAGCTCAACAAACACAAATCAATCCCGGCTTTGTTTCAAATTCTCTTTAATTGCAAAATATTGACCAATGTGCCAAAAGTCCACTTTTTGCCTTGGATGTACCAGCAATCTGGGAAACGAGTCACAATGGTAAGAGATATGCATTTTGTATTTTGTCTAACAAATTCTGCTAAATAAACTATCATCAAACAAATATACACAATCTGCAAACGTAAAAAACAGGATTATCTCTGTGGAAATTTAACCATTTTCTTACATAAAATCCTATCACAAAAAATACATATTTGGCTTAAATGTTCCGTAGAAATACTTGGTTTGAATTTTTTTTTTTCATGGAATTTATTAAAAATACCCAAATCGCAATAAAATTTGAAGATCCTCGATTTTTAGGGTTCCGTACAAAAATGTAAAAACGTAACCCTTATAGGATCACTCGTGCGTCTGCCTGTCCGTCCGTCTGTCACAGCCAATTTTCTCCGAACCTACTAGACCAAAACAAATGAAATTTGGTAGGATGGCGTAATCCTGTGACCCAAACACAGATGTGCAAACTAAATAAATATTTTTTTTAATAAGGGTCATTTTCGGGGGATAACTTAGGAATTTAAAAAAAAAAGTTCTGCAAACCTTGCCCTGTTATATATTAAACTAGCTGTTCCCCGCGGCTTCGCCCCGCGTGGGACTCGGTTATATCGCGCCCAAAAGTAGCCTATGTTTGACCCCAGGTCGTTAACTACATCCCTACCAAATTTCATCACAATCGGTCCAACAGTTTAGCCGTGAAGAGGTGACAGACAGACAGACAGACAGACTTTCGTATTTATAATATTAGTATGGATGAAAGGTCTCGTTATTAGGATTTCAAATATATTTTTGTTATTATTGTAACATAAATAGTTTTGATTTTATTCATGAAAGAAGACGAAAATTCACAGTTTAAGGAGCAAAATTAGGTAATAATTACGGGTACATTTTGAGTTGCTGCTTTATCTCGTAAATATTTTTTTGTCATATATATATTGTTATTTATGTATTTATATATCTAGGTATATATGTAAGTATATGTATGTAAGTTTATGTAAATTTATATTACTACTAGCTGTTCCCCGCGGCTCCGCCCCGCGTGGGACATGGTTATATCGCGCCCAAAAGTAGCCTATGTTTGACCTCAGGTCGTTAACTACATCCCTACCAAATTTCATCACAATCGGTCCAGCAGTTTAGGCGTGAAGAGGTGACAGACAGACAGACAGACAGACTTTCGCATTTATAATATTAGTATGGAAGTATGGATTATATTAAACCCACATTACGATCTCTGCTTGACCCAAAGGTTGACTGTTAGATAATGCTTTTAGCATTAAGTTCGCCTATTGTGCTATACAACTGTATTTTGTACAATAAAGTTTAAATAAATAAATAAAATTGACCATTCTTCCCCTGATCTCCGAAACTACCGAGCCTAAAATTTTGACAAAAAAATACAAAATATATTAATTGCCTGTAGATTACAGGAAAACCACAAGAAATAAGGTCAATTTTCGCTAGATAATTGTAAAGATTTTCGTACACTAAATAAAAACTAGAGAAAGCATGGAAATGGTAAGGGTCATAAGGGCAGCAAGGAGTAAATATGACAAACTTTTGTTTACAGATTGTAGAAAATGGCTCCATTACTAATATTTTCTCTATTCCGTGATTTCGTAAATTTTTTTAGAAATATGACAAAATATTGCTTACAGATGGTAGACTATGGCTCCATTAATAATATTATACTTGTTGCTTGCTATAGTTTTTACCCGCTAGAACAAAGCAACACGGCATATCTACCAAAACCATATATACGGTATAATAGAAACCTTTTTTGAAGTTTATTAAAAATATGTCAGTTGTGCAGATGAGCAACTCAGCGCTTAGTGAAAACCAATTTTAATTAAACTTAATCCGGTTAGTCAGTGTGTTTATTGCATGCATTTAGAGATATCATAAAGAACTTCGACCATACTAATGGTATAAGCGGGAAGATGAGAGACCTTATATACGAATGGTCGAAGATTTAAAAGCAGTTTATTTGATTGCAGATGGACGAGTATCAAATGTATCTAGTCAATATAACCCAAAAAGATAAGCTACCATGCCCACCTGAATACTTACCACTACTGTGGTATTTCTTCAAACCTCACATGTTGAGAAAAACTACACGAGTTATACCCATGTTGGAGTAAGTATATTCTTTTGTTTATATTATACAGGAGCTAAAGAGTCTCAGCATGTGATATTTAATAATAAGGAATTCGATTTCTTTTCTCAAATAAAAACATGGACAGCATCGAAAAACCTAAGTTACTACACCAAGCACGCCAAGACGTTTGCCTAACGATGATGCATACATAATCATCAGGCCTGTCTCCCGTAGGGGTAGGCAGAGTAGAGATTTCCATTGGCTACGATCCTTACATTCGTCATACACGCTTGCCGATTTCGGGTACTCCTAATGTCTTTCATTTTTAAAGGTCTGCTATTTGGTCACGTATGTTTTTTTTGCCTAACGGTGATATAGTTTTTTCTTTATGTAAACGAAGAACTGTGCCCACGTCCAGCAGTGGATCATTTGTAGCTGTGATGATAATAGATTATCTTTTACCTACACTTGGTTTCTCTTATTCACACTTTATTAATGTTTAGAAAAAGTGACAAATAGATGACTTTCGCATTTATAATCATCATCCCAGTGTTTCCGGGTAGTATCCTATCAGAGCCCCGGAGTTCACTTAAGTGTAACTTAGTTACTCAAGCAATATTTGGCAAATATTTTTATGACCGTCCGCCACCTTGACGTCAACCCTACTGTTACCGCTTGGATCGCGCACGAATATGCAACTAACAATAATTTTTCTATTTATACTATTCTAAAGAAAAAAGAAAGCAAAATGCTATTGTTGTTGGAATTCGTCTCCTGTCGAATAGATGAACAAGAATTAGACCCCTTTTTGTCTTTGTCACACACACTATTTCCCAAATAGTAAATGTGTGTGTGACAAAGACAAAAAGGGGTCTAAATTTTCTTGTTTTGCAAGGTTATGATAACAAAGAATAGATAATATAGTACTTAACTTTTTTACAGGCAATGGATTCCTGGATGTGGTGTCTGGCTTATTTCTGGTCAAGACCCTCCAGACATCAACAAAGAAATAGCTCCGAATGAAGACGATGCTGAACTTCCACACATGACAATTTTCACTGAATTTGGTGATTTGACTCTCCGGCAAAAAATTACGGTATTTAAGAAGTGAGTATTTCAATGCCGGGTATGTACACCTAACATTTGCTTACCTACTGGGCCGTCGTCAATAAAATTAGATATTGATATTGTATATGCGATTAAACCTTAATGAACTTATTCAATTAACATAAACAAGAAGCGCCCAGAAATTGGCCAAAATATTTCTTTTTTAAATGGGACAAACACCGCAACTTTTTACTTGTTTCAGATTTGTGTCATGGCCAGAATTTGAGCAGTGCCCTTTCAGAGCAACTATGGAGAACAATTTACCCAAGTTTGTAGTGCCTTTAGACGATGACAAGGACGGCATGGGCACACATATGGATGACATAGATAATTCAGATACAGATATAGAAAGTGAATAAAAACTATATAAAACGGATAAAATTAGTTTATCTCATATTCACAATGTTAATATGACTTCAGAATTTTGACATAATACACATACTTTTTACAGAGCAGAAGTTGTGTTCCAGATCCAGACGTTGTCGCTCTCCGCTTAGTTTAATTCAACTACAATAAGTATACAGGTTGCAGATAAACCACCGACATAATAATAATAATATTTATGATCTACATCTGTGTCACGCAATCGTCTTGAGACGAAACAACATTGTATCAAATTTTACAATGGCGACAACAACAAGCCAGCATTCGCTTTGTTCTTTTTTCAAATTTTTGAAATGTTCATACATATTTTTAAACAATAAAAGAACTAATGGTTAGTACCAACCTAACAAAAGTGCCCAGCAGTGTCAATTAACGACCGCTAGAATAGGTTTCTTTTTGGTAGGCTGGCAAGAGAAACTAAAAACCTAATGTATGAAAACGTGTACATAAAAAAACCTCCATTAGCGGCCGGCAATTATTTTATTTAAGTCGCCAGCAATGAATCTATTGACGTATTGTTTTTTTTAAATAATGAAGCTATTTCCGAGCAAGAGGAAGTAAAAATAATTACCTATTTTGTATTTCAGATATGTCGGTGGTAGTTTAACACCCTGTATATTAAAAAAAAAAACTTCCAATAAGAAGGAAACTAGTTTAAATTCAGAACGAAGGCAGATATAATAAGAGAAAAATAAGTATCATAGACCAGATTTGTTAAACCAAACGTTAAGAACGACGTGAAATGTTTTCCATATTTGATAACGAAACATTATATGTTAATTTCTAATTAAACTCCAAACTGTGTTTAAATACTAAAATCAATTGTTTAAATAAAATACTGATAAAGAAATACATCAAATTAGTGAAAAACTACATTCAAATATTGCCAAATTATACAGATAACAACCTACAGAAACAACTCTTAAAATTATTTTCATATTCGCTGATTTACATATTATACATCATACAGAATACCTATATACAAAAAAATATATTAAATATGTCTTGATTCGCTAAGGATTCTTTCAATCAGACTTTGATTATACTACCAATACAAACTACTGGTGACCTAACACATTATGAATAATATTACATTTTAATAGACTTGATACTGTCTTTGTATATTAATGCTACGTATCCGTAGCTAAGCTCTACAGGATTGCTTAAAAATAGACATTAACTCTGACAAAATAAGAGCAATTGTGTTTCATACCTTGGGATCGTTCATATATAACGTAAACAGATTTTTCTAGATCTTGTAAAATAACATCCAGATTATTAATATTAGTCTAGAGCATAATCAAAATAATTTGTGTGGAAAATACCGAAAGATCGCAACCAGAGACTGGAAAAAAAACAGTGTAAAACAATGTAAGTATATTTATGGGTACAATACTCAATGATGTAACGGGTCACTCAGTAGACTTAAAAACATTTTTAATAAATAATGAAGATATAAACAATCTATTGAATGTGTAAAAAATATATGGGTACACAAAGTACATAAAAATCATAGAAAGACTGTAAACACAAGTTATCAAAAATCCGTGTTATGTAATTAAGGTTCTGGATCTGAAGTTAATTTTAAACATATTAAATTATAGTTACAAATTGCAAAACTGCTAAAAGTGGCCGTTTTAAGCAATATTGCAATTTGTAACTATAGCAAACTATAATTTAATATGTTTAAAATTAACTTCAGATCCAGAACCATAAAAACAGAAGAAGTTTTTTTGATAACTTGTGTTTTCAGTGAATAACGATTTTTAAATGATGGTGGCGCTAGTGTTCACCAAGGTATCACCTTATGATGCAACTGTAATACAAGAATTTGAAATCCTCAATGAAACCGCCACCTATTTACAAACTATAAATCAATTAAGTAGTCTTACATGTCTTTTTGCTTTATGCTACAAATTAAGTACAGTTTTACACAAGAACTGAGACTGAGCTCTGTTATAAATTTTGGAAATGCTTATCATTGTATGATTTCTGGCCAGTCTTAGGCGTAATATAGTTTAGGTTGGGAATGTCAAGTGGTATTTGGTTATTTTTAATTAACTTGTTTTGATTGGAAGATTTCTGCAGGTTTGAATTTGTGTGAACATTAAAACTGATTGTGTTCAGCCCGTTCTGAGGTTTCACACTAGAGCTTGATACAAAATCCGTCCATTCATCGTCGTCGATCAACGGAGGTGCTTTTTTTGGCAACGATGGAGTCTGCTTGGGCTTACTTGACACAAATTCTCCCCAAATATCGTCGTCGGAATTTTGACTACTGGCCACAGTTTTTTGATTATGAAGTGGTGTACTAACTTTACTGTTCCCGCCTGTTTCATTTTTAAGAGAAGGAAGGGTTTCTACAGGATTGAACCGAGACAAATCTTGTAAGTCTATACCTGGATCGGGCCAATTAATGTGCGAATAACTCTCTAAAGATAATGGTTGTAAGATCTGGCCAGATTTCTGTTGACTTTGTATTGTACCTGAATTTGTAGGGACTTTTCCTATGTGCCCAGTGTGTGTAGGCTGCAATATACTACTACTGGTCAAACTAATACCCATAGATGAAGGATTTTTTGGTGTATTACTGCCTACGTTCTGAAAAACAGTGTCTAAAGGTTTTGTAAAGTTTGAAAATGATATGTCATCAGAATTGATGTTGTCCTTATTGCCTATTTCTAATGGCTGGCAAATGTTTTCAACAGTATTTCCTTTGAAGTCTTGAAATTCCCAATATTCATTATCTGTATCTGTATTAGAGGGTATTATGAGTTTGTTATCATTCATTTTTAAATTACCCATGACAGGTTGTGGAATAAGGACATTTGGGGTTTCTACAGCATTAAACCGAGATAAATCTTGCAAGCCTGGGTCAGGCCAATTAATATGTGAATAGCCTTCTAAAGATACAGATTGTGGGGTCTGGCCACAATTCTGTTGATTTTGTATTGTAACACCTGAATTCGTATAGGCTTGTCCTGTGTGCCCAGTCGGCGTAGGCTGTAATATATCGATTTCTAAAGATGAAGGAATGTTTGTGTTTTTACTGTCTACAGTCTGAAATACATTATCTAAAGGTTTTGTAAAGTTTGTAAATGATACGTCATCAGAATTTATGTTATCGTTATTGCTTAGGTTTGTCTTTTCTACAGGCTGCAGATTGCTGTCCACAGTTCCCTTAAAATCTTGGAATTCCCAATATTCATTTTCAGTATCTGTGTTAGATACGTTAGGTTTATTATCATTAGTTTTAAAACTATCCATAACTGGCTGTGGCATGAGAACACTTGGGACGGGACTGCAGTCGTAATGGATAGTTTTTGACCTTGGTGTTTCAGAGTCGGTAGGTGTAAAAATATGTGTGTCTGGCAAATTGATTTGACGTATAGGCTGCACACTTATAGTACTTGAGTATATCTTATCTTTTTTTGTAGACATGGCTGCCTCAAATACGTCTAAGTCTGTTGGTCTTGGTTCTATGACAGCATTTTCACCTTCACTGCTGCAAGCTGGAAATACAATATAAATAAGATATACAGATTTTTGTATTTCCTGATTTACAATATCATGAGGTATGTATAATAAGGTGGTATGTGTATGGATTATTAAAAAAAATAATTCTAAATATCTAAGTACAAAATTTATATGTGGTTTACGCTTTTACCTTGTGTTACGCACTCTAAAAAGACGGAATTTTAGCCTTCAAACAATAAACTTACACCTTTCTAGCCACAGATAACAATTCACTAAATGTTTCTCAAAGGGTTGCTTAAGGACAACAGAATAAACTTTTTTGATTATAATATTTTTAAATGTATAAATGGGACTCATTGCAATAGCTAGTAGTACTTGTAGCTTAGATTAATAACGCGTCGTAGCGCGCGGAGACCAATTATTAATCTAAGACTTGTAGTGTAGTGCGGTTGAAGGTAGAAGAGTAGTAAAATTATGTACAAAATATCAATTAATGCTATTATAACAATATATGTACTTAAGCTCAAACTTTGTTAGTTATTGTGAACTTACCATGTGATAGTAACTCGGATATTTTAAGGGTGGACTGGTTATGAGCCATTTGGTCAAGGGTGGCCATTAGGTGTTCTAAATCTAGGAGTAGGGCTTCAGCGTAAGTGACTTAAGGATAAAGGTAAGCAAGGAGTATGTGAAGGATTATCCAAGTGCAAGACATGCAAAAAAACGTGTGAAAAATTATTGTGACTTTCTTTAGCAGTAATTCTTATTAATATTTAGCTTTTTACTAGTTCAATTGGGTATGCTAAATTTTTTTAACACACTAAAATACGGAAACCATTTCGAGATATTTTGATTAAATACCATATTTTTGTATTTTCGACAATAAAAGTACATTGATTGCGGTAAAATATTCAAAAATGTCGTGGAAGTTGTAACATTCATTCGACACCTAAATGACGTCATCACGCAAATAAAGCTGCGTCTACGTTTTAATTCGTATCCTAAGTGTGTGCGTGTCCACACTTCGGATTCCGACTAGGATTACGACCGTAAAAACGGACAAATAAAAAAAAAACCTATGATCTTTCAATGTCAAGTCAATCTTTCAATGTCATGTTTTAAGTGACTATAGTAACCCCCCTGGTGGCCTACTACCATCTATCCAGTTGTCTATCCAGTGAGTAAGCGAGATGTCGCCTTACATGATGTATTGCGCTGTCTCGCTTACTCACTGGATCTTGCATTGTTTTAAGAGACGGTAATAACCCAGGGGGTTACTACCGTAAGAGATGGTAGTAGGCCACCCCTTGGTGGCCTACTACCATCTCTTAAAACCATGCAAGAACGATTGAGTAAGGGAGATGTCGCCTTACATCATGTATTGCGCTGTCTCGCTTACTCACTCGTCCTTGCATGGTTTTAAGATATGGTATTAAGCCACCTGACTCTGACTATAGACTAACTTGACTGGGATAGATTACTGACTTGACGTTTTTGACTTGATTAAAGTAGGACTGAAAAAGATTAAAATTTCAAGAATGGCCTTAATGGACTTGTTTCCAGGGCCGTAAACTTATTGTAAAATAAGAGGCACGTTCGTTTTTATTGTGACCACACTGTGGCACTATACTATATAATGGTAACATCGTCTAGTAAAATGACGTCATGAACTATTAAACTTTAAAAATTCATATTAAATTAATAATAATAATTTAAGCGAAAAAAATCAAATTAGTTTCCTAAAATAGTCTAAATTTTCAGTTAAAAATATGAAAAAAATCTTTTTTTTTAACTTAGCATCCCCAATTCATACTAGCCATCAAGATTAGCCAATGCCTCCCTAGCCACAGATTACAAAATTCAATGCTGGTAGATATTTAACCGCCATACATATATACCACATACAAAGCAGCGCGCCGATTCTTAGTGTACTTATAGATTCCTTCGCATATTCAGACATAACGCCATCTATCGATCACTTATATATACTGTGATTCTAATCCAATAAATTATGAAATAAAGCACTATCAGTTTGTGGTAGGATACGATACTTTAAAAAATCGTGTATCTATAATTCCATTTCATTCTTCATCTTAACTAAATTCTATTTTTTCGTTTCTTGTAGCGCCATCTATTAGCAAGAAAAAGAATTGAATCTTTTTTTACTACTAACTGATGTTTTTCTGAGGCAATTGACCACATGGCCTAGCCTACCCCTTTTGCTATTCTGCGATGTGACACAAGGATTAAAAACAGTGTTTGCGTGTGTGTTTGAAAGCCGAGTGTCCTCTAGGTGTTCATTAGAAATTATTGCGATCACTGCTAATTATGAATTTCTAGAAAGTCTGTCCTTGCCCCTTTTCCACCACAATCTGACGACGATCACAAGATATGGGCCTTAAGGTGATACCTCGGTGAACACTAGCGCCACCATCATGTATAAATCATTATTCACTGAAAACACAAGTTATCAAAAATCCGTCTTATGTAATTATGGTTCTGGATCTGAAGTTAATTTTAAGCATATTAAATTATAGTTCCCTATAGTTACAAATTGCAGTATTGCTTAAAATGGTCACTTTAAGTAGTATTTGTGTTTTCAGTGAATAATGATTTTTAACTGAAGGTGGCGCTACTGTTCACCCAGGTATCATCTTAATAGCTTTGGAATATCTAGATTTGTGCTAAATAAATGTGTATTACTTTAGTTGATAATTTCTCATCCTAATAAAGTTTAATTTAGATGTGGCATTTAAATATATTAACTATTAACTTACATTCTTGTCCGTTTGTCGCAAAGGGATCACTCCAAGTAGCAGATTTAGAAGCACATTTGTCAGGATTTGTTGTTTCACTCTGTGTGCTGGAAGTGGATGTTTGTTTTTGAGGTTGGAGAGGTGCCGTTGTAAGATTTGCTGCATATTTTGGCATATTGTAATTCCATTTGGAACCAAAGAGCTGTAATGATCAAATAACAAAAATACATAGGTAATAAAATAAACGTACTGCTAGTGGTTCTGTGAACAGTAGACCCTCGTGACCCGTGACCCTCCTCCCTTAACCTCCTTTTCCTTTTTTTCATAACTATAGGTATTTCCCATTCTGTCAATTCTTTTTCCTCATCTATTCTCAAAAGAAGGATTTTTTCCATAGTTACTACTTATTCTAGTCAGATTGTCCAAATAAAACGAAATCATAGTTTTTATTTTCATATTATATAAATAAAAAAAAATAATTTAATTTCATTTCAAAAATAAAATAAAAACTAATCTATAGCCGAAAACGCAACCATAGCCCATATTAATTTGTAATAAAAGAGCCATCTTGCGGCAGTGACATAAGCAATATAACAATATCCCCCATTTTTGCTCCCATTTTCCCCCAATCAAAAAAGCTATTGACAAAAAAATTAAAAAAATCAAGGAACACATGCGCCACATATTATTAGGATCCTTCTAAAAAAATCAAGGAATATGTGTGCCAAAGAAACATTAGGATCCGTTAAGAAATGCAACCTCCAACCCGGAACAAACAGACAGACAGACATACATCCGGACAAAAGCAAAAATTGCCAGTCTCAAAATGAAGACTTTCGCTCGCTTTGCTCGCTTGGTCAATGATCTGTATATTTAGAACAAGAAATGTCAATTTTAGTTGTTCTGGAAGCATAGCACTAAACTATAAAGAGTTAATACTTACTATATTTCTTGAGTCTATGCACAAAGCTTTTAAAAGAGTTTTTTGTGCCAATGAGTTATTCCAATTCACTATGTAAGGCTGTCTCACATCTGTTTCCATCAAATGACCCCATGTTTCATTAAGCACTGAATCTAGTTGTGCTTCCAAGATTTCTTCAGATTCCTTGGCTTCCTCTTTAAAAATAGATTTCAATACTTTATTAATGCTGTCCATAAATTGTATTTCATTTTCAGCTGCTGACAAATTCAATACTGAAACTTGTTGAGGTAATTCTTCAGAATTGCTATCGCTTTTAACTTCAAAGGCTGATGATTTGAAATCATCAAAGTCTCCGAAATCGTCATCATCATCTTCAACAACTGTAATAGGTTTATTACTGTCATTGTTTATTTTTTCTGGTTGGGATTGGCAAGCATTATCTTCAAAATTTGCTGTGAAGTTGCCAAAATCAGGATAAGTTGATTCTTCATTACCCCAAGGACTTTCTTGAGTTATAAAAACATCTTCAGTTTTATTTTTAGGTTTATCATCTGAACTTATGAATTGAAAGTCATCAAAATCATCATCTAAGTCATCTTTATCTTTTATAGTAGTTGGTTGGACATCAAAGTTCTGTAATGTACTTTTAACACAAGCATTAACCAAATATTCTACATCTGGTTGAATATTATAATCTGTTTGATCTTCAATGATTTTATTATAAAATGTCTCGTCATTTATTGTGTTTGATTTTTCAATACAATTTTCACTAGGAAGTTCAAAGTCTTCTTTAACGGGGATATCCACTGTACAAATATTTACATCAATATCATGGGAACTACGAGGTATACTTGCAATATCATTATTGATATTATTATCAACATCACACTTGTTTTCAATGTTTTCTTTAGGATCAGATTTGATGTGAGGAGGCTCTTCTTGGTCCAATTTCAAATTCAAATCCTCAATTGGAACTTCCTCTTCATTATTTAATTGATTTCTACTTTTATCTGTTGTTATCTCAACATCAGTTACAATTTCTTTTTTGTTTGACTTTACATGGTTTGAACTGTTATCCACATCTTCGACTGTATTTGATAACCCTACATCTACTTGTTCCTCTAAAGCTGTTGTATTTATACTATTAAATGAATCAAAACTCCTATAATTGTAGTCATTATTGGCTTCATCATCGTCATATTGAGATACTGAAAAAAAAATACATATTTTTAACTATTATAACTATTCTTGCAGCTTTGGACTCAAAGATCAGCTTAAATATGTCTAAATTCTAGCAAATGGTTAAGTCAAAATACATAATTTGCTTTGATGTATGATGTATACTATCACTAGGTTCTTGATTTACACAGAATAATAGCATTAGGTTAATACATATGTTATCCTTTATTTCTACATATTGTTATTAAAAAATTTATTGTTTCATAAGTAATAAATACTTATAAAATTGGTGGTTTTACATAACAACATATTATGCAGCTCCACAAAGGCTATTATTAATTATATAAGACCACTTTTTGAATTATTATGACTGAATAGTTCTTAAACAACATATTGTACAGCTATTGATATAAAATAAAAGTTAAACAATTTATAAATTGTTATTTAATAAATTAATGAATGTTTAAGTAAATCTTGTGCTAACTAAACTAGATACTAAGGACCACATATTAAATACAAAAGGACCCAAAGGTTCGACTTTCTTCCTGTGATTTAGAACCCCAAACAAGATGAGATAACAAACAACCCTAATTCCTATTACACAGGTCAGAATTCCTCAAACCTTTGCCTAGAGTAATTGTTTAATCTCAAAAAAGGATTTATTAGTAACTCAATATTGGTATCTGTGTCTTATCTCTATAAGCCTGCTTGCCATGCTTTGAAGCCCAATCTCTACTTTCCCACTTTCTTTTCTGCACTTTACATGTTTTCAGCATCCTTGGTTGTCAACGTCAAAGGAGCTCTTTTATGATTTGCCCTACTTAACTAGTAAGTTTCCGCTACAACGCACTCTTCTCCTACATTCATCTGTTCTTTTTAACCAGCAACAATGCTACTCACGGTTATATTGTAAATCAAATTCTTCAGCATCTTTGTCGTCCTCGCATTGTTCCAGAGGTGGAGGCGTACTGCAAACTAGAGGAGGAATAGACATTTTTGAATAAGGTATAAATGCCAAGCACTCAATAAGTTTTATATAGTCACTACATAATAATGAATTAATATAACTAAAATTAATAATATTAATTAAGTTGAAAAATTAGGACAGCTGTTGACAAAATTTGGCTACGATGATATAAATTGAATGACTTGACTTGACTGACATTGATCAATATGACTGACACAATGATTTTGACATTTTTTTTTCTCACAACCATTAAGCCCATGACAGTGCGACATAAACAGTGGCTTACCACCATCTCCACCACCACAAGCCACCAAAGATTACGTAATTAAGAAAGAAAGACCTTACCACAAACTAAATCCTTACAGGGGAGTTACTACCGTCTCTTAGGCACACATTAAATGCTCATGCACGCATGATGGTTATCCATCAATCAAAGGGATGGTACTCGAAAGGTGAATTGAATCCACTGATTTCCACACAAAAAATCCTAAATTTTTTAGTTTAAATCAAGAATTTTGCGATGATTTACGATGGAACAATTAAATCAACTAATATCCAAATAAATCATCGCAAAATTATTGATATAAATTTAAAAAATTAAAATGATTTGTTTGGAAATCAGTCGATTCAATTCACCTTTCGAGTACCATCCCTTTGTTTGATGGTTTTCCATCATGCGCGCATGAGCATGTAATGTGTGCCTAAGAGATGGTGGTAAGCTACCAGGACTAGTTTCCATGGCCGTAAAAAGTATAAAAAACTCAAGAAAAGCCTCGTTTCCAGGGCCGTAAAAAATATTATAGAAAGAAAAGAAGTATACTTTTATTTTTGATTTTTTTGTATGTAGTTTTTATTTATTTAATACCTATTTTTGTAGGTATTGCTACTTTTGTAATCAAGTAAAAGTAATTATCGTAGTGATTATATTATATTCTCTTTGGTAATTACAGTAAATTTGTGACCACTGGTGACCATACAATTTTCGGTCTGAGTGAGATTGTTCTGATAAATTATAATATAAATGTGAATTAAACTTACAATATGGATGATGAAAGTGCAGAAATATCTGTGAGGACATGGTCCAGAGACGTGGATTCAATTAATAAAGTAAGATTTTTTTTTGAAATAGTGCTTTTTCCCACGACGAAAGGTACCCTATGTCCTTCTCAAGACTTCTATGTGTATGCGAAATTTCAGGAAGATTGGTTCAGTAGGTAGGGTGTGAAAGCGAAAGCGTAACAAACAAACTCACTTTCGCATTTATAATATTATTAGGGATAGAGATTTCACACCCTATCATTATAATTTTACCCAATTCAATAGTAGGTAATTAATTTATTAAGTATAAAATAATTTATACATCATTGCTTTTGAGAAAATCAATGTAAAGCTGCATAGGACTTTATTGTTTGCGACCTTATTCTGACACAATAGTGCCCTGGTGATTGTTGCTTGGTGAAGTAAGTTGGTTCATGCTTGCAAAATCGTAAACAGAGGAGGCCGCCTCTGCTGCCACACATACTGGTTCAGCATGTTTCCACAGCAATATTGCCTGGTTGCAGATACCTACTTCACAGCAATTTAAATTAATATGTTGTTATGCTCATATTCTGTCTTACTTCTAGGGTGTTGTACCCACAGAGAATATATATTAAAGTGTAATATAGGTACAGGATTTCAGATCGGTTATATGGATGGTGCATCTGATGGACAAAAGGCATCATTTCAATCAAGTTTTAACTCAGGATATGAGCAAGGCTTGAATATTGGAATAAAATTAGGATTGCTTAAAGCTACTTCAAGGTAATAAAAAATTGTACTATTTGCAGTTTAAAGGTTCCGCCAAACCAAAGCGTGTCAGAAACGCGGGTAGCGGAAGCGTCTATAACGCGTAAGCATGCACACCTGCGCGACTACAAAGCGCGTACGTACTTAATTTGACCACAAGACGCAAAGGTGCTACATTGTAGTTATCAGTACTGCTAAATCAGGACCATGAAATAGCATACTCTAGGCTCTGAAGGGCAAGCTGAAGATACAACAGGGAAATGCTCAGACGAAGAAGTGTGCACTTAATATATCACCAAGCTGTATTATAGCTTGGTAGCTCACAACTGTCTTGTATAGTCATACATTTAACATTTTGTGATTTCTCCTAACCCTTTTGTTTTTTTTTTCAGTTTTAATGAGAAAAATGAAGGTGATATAATTTTAAGAGACCCAAGACAGATAAATTGTCACATTTGCTTTGATGGTTCTACTTTACAAGAAAGTGTAGTGAATTTATACAATATACAAAAGGAGAAAAATGATGAGATCATAAAAAAAATATCTTTTTAGATTGTAAAAACTAAAGAATTAAAACATTATTTGTTAAATCTATATTCTTGGTTTTTTCTCTGGCGGTGGTTTCATATTTTCCTGCTTGATTTCAGTTTTGATTTCCACATGACCCTGGATATTGCCATTGGTCAAATCTGAGTTGCCAGGCTCCATTGGTTCCTGTTTTATTGTTACAGGCACATTACTTCCATCTGCTGATTTTTCCTTCTCATTTACATTTTCCGTCTTAACAGTTACACCATTTGTCTGTAATTAAAATTATAACAATATTGAACTAGTGGCTTACTATCATCTCTTAAAACCATGCAAGAACGATTGAGTAAGCGAGAGATGTCGCCTTATATTATGTACTAGCTGTTCCCCGCGGTTTCACTCGCCCTTGGTGTGTATGTACTATAGCCTATAACCTTCCTCAAGAATCAAGCTATCATATGAAGAAATAATTTTTCAAATCCAACAGTAGTTCCCAAGTTATAAACATTCAAACAAACTCTTCAGCTTTATAATATTAGTATAGATGGTGCTGTCACGCTTACTCGTTTTTGCATGGTTTTACTGCCTTGATCGCACATACCAAGTAGATGGGCGAGACCGTGCCCTCGGCCAAATACTCGGTGCGTGTAAACAGTGCGCCTAGTGCTCAGCCTAGCGAGTGACGAAATCACTGCCTCGGCCTTTAGATTACTCGGTACGTGCGATCAAGGCATAAGAGATGGTAGTAAGCCATTTGAAATAATATGTTTGTTATAATTTCCAATCTGAGTTAGTTTAACAAATGCCAGCTAGCGATAACAGTCAGGACTATATAATTGCGCCTTTAGACACTTACTACTACAATAGTTTGTGTATCCTTTTAAAGTATGGACCTTAAATTTTTTTAATTGCCTAATAGAAATCCTACAATTTTCTATACATATAATAAAACAGTAAAAATATTTTGTCTGTACATTTAGTAATTCTGGGTGGCTACTACCATCTCTTAAAACCATGCAAGATCCAGTGAGTAAGGGAGATGTCGCCTTACATCCTGTATTGCGCTGTCCCGCTTACTCACTGGATCTTGCATGGTTTTAAGAGATGGTAGTAGGCCACCTGACAGAAATGGAGATGTAAGGGACACTTAAAAAGAATAATAAAAAACAAAAAAAAAAATTGGAATTTTTGTCTGTCTGTCTGTATGTATGATCACGCTTATCTGCGAAAGTACTGAACCGATTTGCTTAAAACTTTCACCAATTGTTTTGTTTTAACACGGGAGAACATCTAGCTTGTTTCATCAAAATCGGTTAATTAAAAAAAAAAAATATCCTTTGAATGAACTCAAGGCATGTTTATAAATTGGATAATGCTTTTTTTGTGTTAGTTATTGTCATGATAAACTTTCACGGCGGGAATTTCGTGATCAATTCCCGAAATTCCCACCACAACGGGAACGAAGCCCACGCACACGAAGTCGCGGGCTACAGCTAGTAATAATATATGGAAGAAAGTCATATTTGTAGGATTAACTTCACACAAAACAGATGCCGACCATAAGTGATATTAAAGGTATTTTTTATTATATTAATTTGTAGTCTTCTTCTATTGTGCTAAGAACCATATAAATTTGGCGCATAGTAGGATACGACATTAATGGCTGAGTCAAGCATTGCATTTTTCAACATCAATAATATATTATAAGGGTATGTTCGATACAGGCCGACTAAAACCTTTTTCTTTTACCACCCTTCGACCTGTCTATGGTCTATTTTTCAAATAAAAAATATAATGACTTGAGTCAAGAGAAACAAGAAACTAAAACTACTACGTATTATCAAGATACATTAAAATATAATAAATATTATATTATCATTATTTAACATAGAACTGAGAGCCCCGGGGCAGAAGACTTCGCTGGAAAACTCAAGGTAACATAATGTCCCTTTCTTTAGTCGGCCAATAAGTTCCACATTTTTATCTAAATATCCAACAAAATTTCCTTCGAGCCGGATATACCCGGTTGTTGTTATTACCGAATGCAGATTTCAAAATAGGTAAATAACAATATTTTCACCTATAGATAATATGTCGTAGTTATATATGTATGTATATTTTAATGCACAAATATTTGTTCAATAGTTCTATTTGTTGCAATATTATACTATACTATCTATCTATATATATATTATAAGTACCTAGACTCTGTTTAGTGTATTTTGTGTTTTGTTTGGTACACGGGAACATTTTTATTCGATTTCAAGATGGTTCCGTTGACTGACATTCAAATAAAAATCAACACGTTAATAAATCGAAAAGAAAGATATTTTCGGCGTGTACAACAGTGTCATGATTTAGCGAAAGTTGTAGAAAATAATAATTCTGAACTAGGCAAATTATCTGTACGGATCAATGACCTCGAAACCACTCGGGAGTCATTTGATAAAATTGTAGATGAGATTTCGGCATTGGAACTAAAAAATGACCCGAATTATATATGTAATAATCAAGAGATACATGCTTTCGATGATCTTTATTTCGAGATTAAACGCATATTTGAAAAATTCAATTCGAATTCAAATTCGTTGAAACACACCAAAGACCCCCAACAAGGATTTGAGCGCAGCGCTCAACCTCGTCTACCAAAAATCGATCTTGTTCGTTTTGATGGGAAATTAGAGAATTGGCTAACATTTCGTGATACGTTTTCCAGCTTAATCCATGCAAACACTACGATAGGCGATGTCGAAAAATTCTATTACCTATTGTCGGTAGTCACTGGACCCGCGCTTCAAATAGTCAAAAGTTTGCCAGTGTCAAGTGATAATTATAACATTGTATGGACAAGTTTGTGCGATAGGTACGAAAATAAAAGAGCAATAGCTACGCGGTACATGGATAAGCTATTTGCATTTAAGCCATTATCTAATGAATCCGTAAACGGTTTAAATTCATTTTTGGAAACTTTTCAAGAATGTGTTCAAGCTCTTGAAATGTTGAACATTCAAAATTTATCGGGATTTATTTTATGTTATATCGGATTACGTAATTTAGATTCCGTTTCCAGACGTGAGTTTGAACAAAAAATTGGTACCAAAGAAATACCTATTATTAAAACATTACTCGATTTTGTTAACAATCAGACACATATGTTGGAGATGTCAATGAGTACGAGTACCTTTTCGAAACCCAGTACTAGTAAATTTGTTACTCCTTCTATTCAACATAAATTTGTTAACAAAGTTGTCACTAAGAATACCAACTCGAAAACATGTTTAGCTAGTAATTCGGCTACCGATAAGGCCGATCATACAAAAAAGGCATGTTTATATTGTAATAAGCCTTTTCATTCAATTTATAAATGTTATGAATATATTGCACTGACACCAGTACAGAGAGCTAATAAAATAAAAGAGTTGCGATTGTGTGAGAACTGTCTCCGTCAAGGTCACGTGCCCAATGAATGCCCATCGAAAATCACGTGTACAGTGTGCAAAAACAAGCATCACCACACATTGCATGTTGATTCTAATATTAATTTGATAAGTACGGATATTGTTAATTCTTGCAATGTTGATTTAGATATCAATCGAGACAATAAGGTTTCTTTGACATGTTCGGCTAGGTCAACAGTTATATTAGGTACTGCAATTGTGCACGTGTTGGATATTTTAGGCAATTATCAAACCTTGCGCTTGGTACTTGACAGTGGTTCTCAAACAAGTTTCATTACAAATGAATGTGCACAGCGATTAGGACTTCCACGTCAAAAGTGCAACACTCAATTGTCAGCCTTAGGCGGAACTGTAGTTCGTGATCAAGGTATGGTGTCATGCAAAATCAAGCCTGTTATGTCGAATCATCCTATTTTTAATTTGAAAGCGGTTGTTATTTCTAAGATATCTGGTAATATGCCGTCGATTACTTTGTCGGAAAATTTAAAAAACGAATATAAAGATTTGGTTTTGGCTGACCCTACTTTTTATTGTTCAAGTCGTATCGATATGTTGCTTGGTAGTGACGTGTTTCCATTCGTATACGACGGAGGCAAATATTATCCGTCACGTCAAGGATTACCGTTAGCGTTAAGTAGCGTCTTTGGATATGTTATTACTGGTCAGCTGACATTGAATACTGATACTCTAAATGTATCGACGTGCATGTTTTCTAGTACGACGAAAGTGGATGATTTAATTAAATCGTTTTGGGAAACTGAAAGTTTGAATTGTGACTTACCTAAAAACCCGGATGACGTCATCGCTGAACAAATGTTTGCTACAGGCCATAAGCGAGATAATACCGGTCGATACATAGTGAGTTATCCGTTTAAACCTGATGTTGAATTAGGCGATTCAAAACAAATTGCTCTAAAGAGATTTCAAAACTTAGAGCGTAAATTATCACGTTTACCTGATTTGAAGGTAGAGTACAAAAAGTTCATGAATGAGTACGCTTCTCTCGGTCATATGGTTTGTGTTGGTGACATTTCGGAAGTGGAGTCGGGATATGTTATACCCCACCACTGTGTCCATAAACCTGACAGTAGTTCCACAGAACTGCGTGTTGTTTTTGACGCATCTTGTCAAACTACAAATAATTTGTCGTTAAACTCTGTTTTATATACAGGTCCAAAACTACAGGCTGATCTTGTGGAACTATTAATACGTTTTCGATTGCGGGAAGTCTCATTATGCGGTGACATTTCTAAAATGTACCGATGTATTTTAATCGATGAATCTCAACGTAAATTTCAACATATTTTGTGGCGTGACTCGCCTAACGAAGTTATAAAAGTGTACGAATTATGCACAGTGACGTACGGAGTAGTTAGTAGCCCATTTTTAGCAATACGTACACTGCAACAGTTAGCAGTGGACGAAGGCGCTCGATACCCGACCGCGGCTCGGGCTTTGCGCGAAGGATTTTATGTCGATGATTTGCTTTGGTCTGTTGATAGTGTGGACGAGGCATTAGAAATTCAACAACAATTAGTTGAATTACTTAGGTTAGGCGGATTTGAACTGCGTAAATGGTCAAGTAATAGCGTTCAAGTCCTAAATGAAATACCTACTGATCAACTCGAGCCTCCTGTTCAATTTGATGATGGCAAAACTATGGCAATTAAAATTCTTGGACTCCACTGGTTACCTAACGAAGATGCATTTTCCTTTCGTACCATACAAATGGAGAAGGTTAATGTAACGAAACGTTCAGTACTTTCAGAAATAGCGAAACTATTCGACCCTTTAGGGTATGTTTCACCATGTATATTTCTTGCTAAGTGTTTTATGCAAAAATTATGGTGCGCTCAGCTAGACTGGGACAGCTCTCTTCCTAATCAATTAAAGGATGAATGGTCAATGTTTGCATCTGAATTACCGTTATTATCAAAATTAAAACACGATCGGCATGTTTTCGTTAAGAACCATACTATATCTCAATTGGTAGGTTTCTGTGATGCCTCAGCTGCAGGATTTGCAGCCGTCGTGTATATTCGTAGTAAAGATGAGCAGGGTAACGTTAAGGTTAGTTTACTGTTATCCAAATCTAAGGTTGCGCCCTTAAAAACAGTATCTATCCCACGTTTAGAATTGATGGCTGCTCATTTATTATCGAAAGTTTTGCGGTACGCAATAGACATTCTGGCCAAAGAAGTTTTGATTAGTAAAGTATTCGCTTTTACTGATAGTTCAGTGGCATTAACATGGATAAATACACCTGCGTTCAAACTTAAAATTTTTGTGGCAAATAGAGTTTCTAAAATCAATGAAAATTCTTCCGAGGTGCAATGGTACCACGTTAATGGCACTGATAATCCTGCTGATGTGTGTTCTCGTGGAACCACGCCAGCACAATTACTACAAATTGCGGATCAGTGGTTTCATGGCCCACAATGGTTGTACGGATCTCAACAAACCTGGCCTGTGAGATCTATTGATGAGTTCAAAGGTGAACCATTAGAACTCAAATTAATCAAAGAAAACACATTATTGAGTGAAGACTCGAATCTAAATACGGAATTTGATGTAATAATACTCAAATTTTCAAATTTTAATACACTACTGCGTGTATTTGCCTGGTGCCTTAGATTTATACATAATTCTAGGACTTCTATCCTTAATAAATTAGAAGGCCCATTGGTAACTGCTGAATTAAATAAATCACATGATAAACTTATTCAAATAGTTCAATCACAACATTTAAAAGATGACATTGAGTCCTTAAAGAAAGGCAACCGATGTTCTCAAAGCCTACGTAAACTCGACCCGTTTATTGATAGCCATGGTCTCCTCATGGTGGGGGGTAGGCTTTCACAAGCAAATTTGCCATTTACTCAACGTCACCCATTAATATTGCCTAAGAAATCGCATTTCACTAATATTTTGATAGATTATTATCATAAGATTTATTTACACGTTGGGCCTAGATCTTTGCAAAATATATTAGCCCAAAGGTATTGGATTGTATCGGCTAGGTGTATAATACGATCTCGACTTTCAAAGTGCGTGATATGTTTCAAAAACAGACCTACTGTTAGTCAACCTAAAATGGCTTCCTTACCTAAATGCCGTTTACAAGATGTTTATCCATTTCACACAGTCGGTGTTGACATGGGAGGTCCATTTTATACTAAAGAATCAAATCGACGCAACGCTAAAATATCAAAGGCCTATTTATGTTTATTTGTTTGTTATTCAACACGCGCAGTACACCTTGAAGTAGTATCAGCGTTAACAACTGAATGCTTCCTGGCTTCATTTGATCGTTTTACGGCTAGACGCGGTCTTCCACATACGATATATTCAGATAATGGTAAAAACTTCGTATCTGCCGGTAAACATTTGAATAAAGTATATGAATTCTATAGTAAAAATCAACATCAACTAACTGATAAGTTTACAATTAGAAAGGTAACGTGGAAATACAATCCCCCGACAGGAAGTCATTTTGGTGGCATGTTTGAAGCTGGAATTAAATCAGCCAAGTACCACTTAAAACGTGTTATTGGTACTCGCGCTTTATCATTTGAAGAACTCGGTACTTTGTTTTCTAACATAGAAGCTATATTAAACTCGCGTCCTTTATGCAGTTTGTCTAATGATCCAAATGAATTTGATGTGTTAACACCGGGACATTTTTTAGTTGGCCGTCAATTGATTTCGGTTCCTAGTTACGATCTTACATCTATTAATCATTTGACGCGGTGGCAATGCATTCAACAAGTCACTTTGCATTTCTGGCGTCGCTGGAAATCTGAATACTTGCATACATTGCAACAACGGCAAAAATGGTTAGTTGACACGCCTAATATATCCGTAAATGATTTGGTGTTAATTCATAATGATAATATTCCATCTCAGCAATGGAGTTTAGGACGTGTAGAACAAATTCATCCCGGTCTTGATGGAAGGGTTCGCGTTGTAACCGTTCAAACGCAAAATTCGCGATTACAGCGGCCTGTTACAAAATTAAGTCCGTTGCCAAAAGAACAGGATGAATAACATTTAGCACTTAGCACATCTATTTAATTTAATTTTCTTTTCACTGACATATTATTTGTCAATTTTATTTTATGTATTATACAGTCCATTCATTAATTTCATTAGCCTGGTATTTAGTTTTATTTTAGGTTCATTGTTATTTACGTATGAAATCTTTAATTTTTTGTGTTTACCTATTTTGAAATCACTGTTGATTTCGATGGGGGGAATGTTCGATACAGGCCGACTAAAACCTTTTTCTTTTACCACCCTTCGACCTGTCTATGGTCTATTTTTCAAATAAAAAATATAATGACTTGAGTCAAGAGAAACAAGAAACTAAAACTACTACGTATTATCAAGATACATTAAAATATAATAAATATTATATTATCATTATTTAACATAGAACTGAGAGCCCCGGGGCAGAAGACTTCGCTGGAAAACTCAAGGTAACATAATGTCCCTTTCTTTAGTCGGCCAATAAGTTCCACATTTTTATCTAAATATCCAACAAAATTTACAAGTTGGCACATAAGTTGGCCACAAACGGGTAGTGCGGGGGGCCGCGCACGTTAAAATTTGTATGAAAATCGGCTACTGCACATTCAAGGTCATTTCAGTTTCTTGCCAACTATGTCGCGAACTATATTAGTATACTTAATACATGCATAATATCATCACGACTGCTTTCGCTAGGGTAAGCAGATATATATCTATACTAATATAATAAAGCTGAAAAGTTTGTTTGAACGCTTATAACTTGAAAACTACTGGTCGGATTTGCAAAATTCTTTTTGTATATGAAAGCCTGATTCTTGGGGAAAGTTATAGGCTATAGTACATACACACTAATGGCGAGTCAAACCGCGGGAAATAGCTAGTAAACTATAAGTTCCTGAGAAAACCCAAAGTAAGCAATTATTATAAAATGAATCATTGAATTTACTTGATTAGATGAACTTGGTGCCAATGGCAATGGAAATTGCCGCACTAATTCTGCCAGAAGCATGTCCACTCTTTGACGTTGAAACAATGTTGATGGCTCTTCCTTGGGTGTAGTGGACACCTCTTTAGGAGCAGATTGGCTAGCATTATATGGCCCTAAACCTGTAATAAAAAAGTGAATCTTCTATTTATTAAACACTAGCGACCCGCCCCGGCTTCGCATGGGCATAAAAACATTTCTCTTAATCACAATTCAAACAACTTTTTATAATCTAATACTTTATCCGCATAACCCGTAAATATTTTTTTTACATTTTTAAATGTGTACCATATTTTGAACATAATCGGTATAGTGGGTTCAGCTTAAGAAACTAAGGAAACAGAATTTTTAGAGAGAGAGAAGCTTATTCAGACGTTTCATTCACAAACTTTACAAACCATGCAAAATTGTTTTTTTATACATACTATACAAATAAGATCTAATAAATTATTTAATGAAATATACCTGGTTTTGTTGGTTTAAAATCCCACCAATACCCTTTACTAGGATGATATTTAGAATATGACATTGTTTCTTCAAATGAGCATTGCAAGTGATGCACTGCAGATAGCTGAAATTTAATTTAAGCATATAAGCTTCTTAGTTCAATAAAATTAAATTATCCTTATTATAAGATATTCATCTCTGATAACTTATAAATGTAATGTTGTCAATAATTGATAAATTATTACTTATTGGCTTCACACATTTTACTACCACTTCCAAAGTGTAAGTGGAGAAGTAGTTTCACAACCAATTCTCCACTTATACTTCGAAACTGTGCTCCTACAGATAGTAAATTAAAAAAGTAATACAATACAAAAATGTATGTTATGGCATCAATAAAAAAGGAAATAATTTTTTTTTTCAAATTCTAATTGTTTATTCTCAATAAAGGACATTCTTATCATTTATTGACATCAATCATTACTTATATTATTAAGTTTACCATCACTTCCAAAGTGCAAAAATACAAAGGAAAGAATGTCTTACCAATCTTGAATTCAAAACACTGGCCAAGTCAGGCGCTTGATACACTATACCAGCAATTATATAGTAGTCTGCAAGGGGAGTGGCCTGATTGGGACTGTGTCTATGTTGTTTACGGATTACATACAAGATTGGGTCTTGCACATGCAGTAAGATGTATTCTAGACCAGTCATATTTCTGAAATTACAAACATTTCATTCAATGCTAAATAATTATATAAAGTTTCTATACAAAAAGCAACCATTATTATTATTATAATCCAAATCTTTTACCGTGACCGCAGTAAGACTTTGGAATCGGCTTCCAGAATCGATTAGTCAGGCCTCCAGCCGTGCTACTTTCAAAAAGCTTGTCTACAAGTTCCTCCTCTCTAAATTATAGGAAGCGGAATAGGTGTGGAAATTGAGGATTGCTGCTATTGTTAATTTTGCTTTTAATTCTTATTTAATTATTTATTATGTAAGCTATGTAAGTTTATTATACCTATTTGTTATTTAAGTAAATATTATTATTACACCCACAAACTGTTCTCTGCTTGACCCAAAGGTTGACTGTTAGATAATGCTTTTAGCATTAAGTCTGCCTATTGTATTTTTACAATAAAGTTAAATAAATAAAAATAAAACAAATTATTGACCACCAGATACCATTTAACCTTCTCAATCAGTAATAGTATATAAAGGTATATAAATACTACTTACTGCAATTGATCCATACTAAGACGCTGCATTTTAACAACTTCATTGTTACAAGTACGATCAAAGAAAGGATTAGATCGTTCAGAGAAATAATCCATGATGTTAGAAGGGCTAAGAAGTGGAATCCAAGCTGAATCATGCCAAGACAAGCCAAGAGGATTTTCAGCAGCAATCGGCAAATTGCCTATCCTTCCTGGCATCATTTTGCTATTACTATTTGAATATAATATGATAAAATAAACAGTAAATAGAAATCAATTATTGCAGAATTATAAATCACTGTGTATAATAGAACACTCAGAACATAATCACTACGCTGGCCTCCGGTCCTGTAGCAAAGATACACACAAATTAAATAGGGGGGATACTATTGCTTCCAAGAAAACTTCCGATACATGGCACAAATAAAGTGTCTACTTTATTTGTGCCCTGTATCGGAAGTTTTTGCGACTTGCGGTCGGAATAAGCACAAATTACATATACTAACTGGAATTGCACTCATACGTAGTGAATATTGAATAAATTATACTCTGCAGTCTGCACTGACTGAGTTGTGCAAAGTTGCAAACTGCAAGACAGCAAGACTGGATGCTGGGGGACCAAAGAAAATATACAGTAGGTACGCTCCAGAAGACAAAAGGGTACGCTGGCTGAACTGCAACAAAGAGTGTATCTAACTAAGGTATACAAGTAATGTAGGTAATCACTTTTAAGGACTTCAATAAATGAATTTATTTTATTTTATTTTATGCCAATCAATATATTGTAAAAAATTAAAATATGCACATAAGCAAGCACCATCTATTGTCTATTATATATATATATATATTATATTTTTTATATAATACTTTTTACGGCCATGGAAACTAGTCCTTTAAGGCCTTTCTTCATTTTATTAAACTTCTTCAGTCCTACTTTAGTCAAGTCAAGTCAAAAAGTCAAGTCAGTAGTCTAGTCAGTAGACTAGTCAAGTGAGTCAGTCACATGGCTAAGTGAAGCGGTGGAAAAATTTCACTTAGCTATAACTTGGAGATTTTGGTGACAAAGATAAAAGTCACGTAATCGACACTGTACCACTTCCCAACACTCACGCTTGTTCACGAACACTGCGAATAATAATCCACCAATATTAAGCACAAATACTCGATAAAACCTAAGTTTTGGAAATTAAATACAGCGCGGACATAGCGACAGTTTACTTTCCCTCCAAAAACTCCCTGTCTATTATATTTATTTATCCCACAAACTAAATAGAGATACTATTTATCCTAACCGTGACAGTTTCTTTTTATACATTTTACTGCCTCGGAAACTAGTCCTTTAACCACCACCACCATTGCATGGTTTTTAGAGATGATAGTAGGCCATGCAAGTTCCAGTGAGTAAGCGAGACAGCGAGATACAAGATGTAATGCGACATCCCCTTTACTCTCTGGATCTTTTAAGAGATGGTAGTATGGTAACTGGTGGCTTACTACCATCTCTTCTCATCACTAGGTACTCCGTGGCAGTGGTGACAGACCATGTTTTTCAAGTGTCACTGTCTCTGTCTGGCTGACAAATGATGGGTCAGTCAGGCAGGACTCAATTCACTCACTCACTTTGGACTGGGGTTGTTCGGGTTGGAAATGTTGGAATTGTGTTTATTTTTTTAGATTTCTTTCCAATAGAAAAGTCCTCTTGTGATTTTCATTAATCATCCATCCATATTTGTTTTAAATTATATTCGGTTTTGGAATTTAAAATTTAGTGTTTCTAGTCGCTGGTATCGAAACTTGTTAATCTGATATTGTAAAATTTAATCTGTTCTGTTTGTCAATTTGAAACGCAAAGGTTATGCTGTCGTATGTATTTTTAAATAAGTCAACCTAGGAATAGTGGAACTTGCCCTATTGTGCTAGTTTCGCACGCCACATAAGTGGTTGCAACATGGAAAATCAAATTCGATGTTATAGTGATATAGCTGCAGAGGTGTACAATGCTGAAAAGATTGTTACTGATACTTCATCAGATCAGGTTAGTGGCTCTCCTACCTTTTTATTGATTATCTACTTATAACGTTTTCTGTTAGATTCTTAAATGATTATGTTGTATGTAAGTATATTGCTGTCAATAAGCTATTCTTTTCTACATATACATAATCTATTGCGCCGCTTCTTTTCCACTTGCGCTTTGGAAGTGGTCGTAAACTTAATTTAAGTAATGATTGACGTCAATAAGTGTTAAGAATATCCTATATTGAGAATAAACAATTTGAATTTGAATTCAATGTTTTTCATCAGTTTTGTGTGTGTTGTCATGTCCATCTATATTCCCCTATTGCCCTGTATGCCTTGGTGTCATTGTTTAAAATAGGGGGCACTGCCACTGTTATAGTTTATTTGTAGCCTATTGGAGTACTAGGTCAATTGGCTCTGCACACCTAGGTGACTGGGTTATCCTAATTTTACAAAGTTTGTTAGCCCCAGTAAACAAATGGAAGTCAGTTTTGGTTTTTTGGAAAAAAGATTATATTAATTGTTGCTTTTACTAACTACTAGAAGGGATATGGAAAATTCACAAATTGGCTAATGCTACAGTTTTTATTTTTTATAGAATTTATTTATTTTTATGAAGAAATTAATAGCTAAACCATTTCCGCCTTATTACAAAATGCGGACTAACTACCTATATGTTCTTAAATGGTTGGTTTATTAAATCTAGAACTATTGCTAGTCGCGTTTTTTAATAGGGCGGTTTGAATTTTTTTTTGAGACCACAATTCAGAAATTAAACCTTAAGAAAATATTTTATTACATTTGACTAAAACCAGAATTTAAATTACAGATGGATGTTGAAAGTATTATATTAAATTTATACCATCAATTCGAGAAGAATGCTGCTATTGATCCTGATTTACCAAAACTAAATAAACATGTTCATAGTAAAATATTGAAGACTTGGTTGAATGGATTACCACAGAATTATGAATGTTTGGATGCCAGCAGAACATGGATAGTGTATTGGATCCTTCACTCTTTATGGCTGTTAAATGATATGCCTTCTGATGACATATTATCAAATGTGGTCCAATTTCTGTCTCATTGTCAACATGAAGAGGGTGGGTATGGAGGAGGGCCCGGACAGTTCTCTCATTTAGGAACAACATATGCAGCAGTAAATGCCCTAAGTATTGTTGGCACAGTTGAAGCATATGAGTCAATTGACAGAAGCTCACTACAAAAGTTCTTGTGGTCATTGAGAAGTGTTGATGGTGCATTTGCTTTACATAGGGGTGGTGAGCGAGATATAAGAGGAGTATACTGTGCACTTAGTGTGGCTAAAATCACTAATACTTACACTGATGCATTGTTTGATAAGACAGCTGAATGGCTCGTCAGTTGCCAAACATACGAAGGTGGTTTCTCCGGCTGCCCTGGTATGGAAGCCCATGGAGGCTATGCATTCTGTGGTATTGCATCGCTAGCATTGCTGAATAAAGCTCAGCTATGTGATATTGATGCACTTTTAAGATGGTGTGTAAATCGCCAAATGCGAATGGAAGGTGGTTTCCAAGGAAGAACAAACAAGCTTGTGGATGGTTGTTATTCATTTTGGCAAGGCGCAGCCTTTCCGATCATTAGTGCTATATTATCACAAGGCAAGTTTCCTGATATAATTAAAACTACCTGTAACTTATTAGATACTAGCTTTCGCCCGGGTGATTTTCACACATGTAATAAACAATCAAAACTAGTGTACAAAGAATCCAACACAAACATAAATAAGTACTCTTAAGTTTGTGTGTGCATTACAGCAATTCAAAAAGGTCATATCCTAGCAGTAATATTGGTCTGAGAGCAACATGCTGATTTTCCGTTACAGTCAAAGTGCGAGTACCATTCAGTTAAAAGATAAATACTAATTAAAACATTACTTGCAATGTGTGTGTGACAGATAGACTTAATGTCTTTCTTTCAGTAAAGCTAAATAAGTGTGTAATTTGTTTTACTTTCTCTTGCTCGGAAATAGCTTCATATTTAAAAAAAAACAATACGTCAATACTCATTACTGGCCTAAGACAACAATGTAATTTGAAAAAAAATTAATTGCCGGCCGCTAATGTAGGTTTTTTAATGTACACGTTTTCATACATTAGGTTTTTTAGTTTTACTCTGGCCAGCCTACCAAAAAAAACCTAGCGGTCGTTAATGGAAATTACTGGACACTTTCTGTTAGGTTGGTACTAACCATTAGTTCTTTTATTGTTTAAAAATATGTATGAACATTTCAAAAAGTTTGAAAAACAACACAGTGAATGCTGGCTTATTGTTGACGCCATTTTAAAATTTGATACGATGTTCTTTCGTATCAAGAGGATTTCAGAGAAAGTAAAGTACTATACAAGCCTCGGCCGAAATTGCAATTTACGTCCTCGTTTTTTTAAAAGGCCTCGGCTTTGCCTCGTCCTTTTAAAAGCACTTGCCAAGGCCTCAGCTGCGCTTGCGGCCTTGCAATATAACTCGGCCGTATATGGCTTCATTTCTGGCCTCGACAGTAATGTACTATTAATTTATTTTCTTTACAGATAATAAAGAATTAATAGAGACAGTTTTCTTCAATGAAAGTGCTTTGCAAGAATATTTATTAGTATGCTGCCAAGCTAGAGAAGGAGGACTTCTTGACAAACCAGGAAAGTAAGTACTACTTATGTCCAGTTCGAACATTATTACCTTACTTACAACACAAAGATTAGTGGATAAATGTAAATTGCTATGTTTAATCACAGATTATAGAATGCTAGGTTTAATTAAAGTGATCTAAATGTACAGTTATAGGTTGTCATTGCCAATCAAATTGCAAAACAAAAATCAAAGCAAACTCAAAAATTGCTGGCTTGATGTCAGTGGTTGACTTTATATGCATGTAAACCTGTGGTGAAAATGTTATTAATTTTCATTAAAATTAACAGATTCTAAAATTGTAAAGAGAGAGAAAGAGAGAGATGTCGCCTTATATCATGTATTGCGCTGTCCCGTTTACTCACTCGATCTTGCATGGTTTTAAGAGATGGAAGTAGGCCACCTGGTGGCTTACCACAATCTCTTAAAACTATGCAAGAACGATTGAGTAAGGAAGATGTCGCCTTACATCGTGTATTGCGCTGTCTCGCTTACTCACTATATTGGCGCTCAATGTGGGGCTCATAACTACCCCCACTATAAATAAAAATCCAAGAAGCATTCAATAAATTAAAAACTGCTTTAACCACGGCACCAGTATTAAAACATGCAAGTCCGGATGAACCATTTACAATTAAAACCGATACAAGTCAATACGCTATTGGAGCAGCTTTGGTGCAGGGGGGAAGAAAACGAACAACCTGTAGAATACGCAAGTAGACTGCTCACTTCTGCCGAATATAATTATACTGTTACAGAAAAAGAAGCCCTAGCTATAGTATGGGCTATATCACGCTACCGTGATTACATAGTAGAAACAATTTTTTTACTATAACCGATATCAGCCCCTTAAATGGATAATGGTACCCCTACTTACAAAGTGGCTAATGCTGATTCACCAGACAAAGTAATTAGGAAATATCACACAGCAGCACTTACAAAGTTTGAAAAAAGAAAAGATGAGGTACCTAAACCTATCAATCCCATTCGCCGCAGAGGAAGACCTCGCAAGAATGTAGCTGCTGGTACCCCTGTCGGGACGACTTCTACCAGAGGGGGAGACTGTAACACGACGCTTATTATGAATACGAGTTGACTCTCACCAGCCCCGCGTCACACTCGCCTAAAAAGTCCGCTGTAAATATTAAAACTCTTAGAAGCTAATATTGTAGGTCACTAACAAAAAAAAAACAAGCAGTCAGTCGATCGCTATGGTTCGCTAGACAGCTCCGAGTACGATCGTTCCCGTAGTCTGCTCAGGGTTCAGTGCTTGACTTGGTCTATGCTCCGCGTCATCAAGTTACAACTAGCTAGGAGGATATTAGGGTTGCGATGCTCCGCGTCCTACCCAGGATCCTAAATAGGTTACCGTATGAAATACGATATGTACGCGAATGTATGTTATATCCATACTAATCCATATCCATACTAATACTATAAATGCGAAAGTCTGTCAGTGAAATGTCACGGCTAAACTGCTGGACCGATTGTGATCAAGCTGTTGCCCGCGCGGCAACAGCTAGTATTATATATATGCACATGTACTAAGCTAAGTGAGACACAATAAACACTACTTTCATACAACGTGGGATTCGTGGGTATCATTTCATACGCCAACCCTATATTGTTTTAAACAGGTACGCGCATTTTTCTATACTTATAATAAATCTGTAGAGTGGTCAATTCTGTACATGAAATATATTTTCAAAATAACTATCAGGGGGTGATTAGTGATCGATACTGATGCCAAAAATGCAATCAGTAAAATTTTTGTCTGTCTGTCTGTCTGTATGTTCCTTATAGAAACAAAAACTACTCGACGGATTTTAACGAAACTTGGTACAATTATTCTTCATACTCCTGGGCAGGTTATAGTATACTTTTCATCACGCCACAATCAATAGGAGCAGAGTAGTGAAGGGGAATGTTGGGAAAACGGGAGAAGTTACTCCATTTTTTAAGTTTCCTTCGCGTATGCAGTGTTAATGGTTAAAGTTACATAGAAATCATGTATGACGAAATTGCAACAGGATATTGCAAAATTCCCACGGGAACGGGAGTTATTGGGAAAAAACTTTTGTATGTAAAAATCACGTAAGATAGATGTTTTCAATCAAGCATGCATGCATACCTTAGTAAATATAAAGTTTAGATATGGCTGTATTTTAAAAATTAAGTTAGCGGGAAGAAAAAGCTGTATGAAAAAATCTAAACTGCATAAGTTAGATGCTTGAAATATGATATGCATATAGGTACCTTAGTGTATGCAAAGTTAAAAATTCCCCTGGGAACGGGAAGCGAGTTAGAGGCTTGAAATTTATAGCTCGCGGTAGTGGCAACTAAGAAACGTCGCGGCCGCGGCGGCGGTTGTGGGGCGGTGACAGCGGTGGCGAGGCGCGGAGGGGGGGCAAATACCCGAGTGAGCAACTGAGCAACCGGAACGCGACAGACGCGTGAGGGCAGACGTCGGTGATGGTTGTGTCAAATATTGAATTTTGCGGGCGAACTTTTAACTATTCTTGGACGGTTTAAATCTTTAGTAGGTAGTTTTCTGTTATACAGGGTGTAACATGTAAGTGTAGTCATATTCAAGGAGGTATAAGTGTAATCGATGTAGATCTTGTGTGCAATGTCATAAGACACAATAAGTTAATTTAATAAAAAATGAAAATTTAATTAAATATATTTTTTTGTGACGTCATAATCAAAACAATCGTGTCCCATCACTAGTGGGGTCATGAACTCTACTAATCAAACCTACTTACGTGATGTTGAGATATTGTTAGCTCTGCCTGTTCATGCGCGCCTGGTATCAAGGAGCGAAAAACACAATGGCGGCGCGGTATCTTTGGCGGCGACATCGTAGCCAACCATATCACTTGCCGCACATAACACATTGAATTTTCTTTTTACACCCAGTTTAAATTTAACTTCACACACCACACACATTATTAATAAAATCACTTATTATTGTAGTGCACTACCGCAACGTAGGTATTCAAATAAACACGTGAACATAACCAAAATGCTCAAGAACGGCTTCTTCAAAGTCCGGGTCGATGGTGCTTGCGCGTTCATGGGAAGTGGAGCCACGGTATGATCCAGTTTCACGCAATCGAAGCACCATCCTACGGAAGCACTCCAAAGATGGCAGAAGCCTTTGCTCAGCTTCTGGACATCCTTCGATAAACCTCTCACGATACAATTCACGAGCTCCACGAAGACTACCATCGGCAGCCCCCACTCAAAGAATCATTTCGTAGTATTCGGCGTGACTTAAAAATGACATTTTCAAAAAAATGAAAGTGTCACGCGCGCGGTTAAAATAAAAAGTATCTTTACACCACGTTCAGATGCAAGCAACTGATCGGCGGCCCGACTGATTGAAGGATCATGTACATACAAGATCGATTAACCTGCTTGCTATTGGCCGATCTTTACATAAGGAACTATCCCTACCCCATATTTTGGCAGAAAACAATTTAGAGTTCCTTATTAAAACTAACTAAAAAGCTTCCGTGTTTACTATCTAACGCCTATGTTATCCTAGTCAACATTAAAAAATTTTAGTGAAAAAATCACTCCGTCTACTAAATGAACCGGTTTTATTCGCATGATTTTAGTAATTTCAAATTACCAATTTGATCGGTCAAGCGAACATTATCACTGAAATTACTCATTATTAATAAACAGAACCCTTAGACCATTATTTCCAAAAAACAGTAATGGCCGAATGAGAAGTGGGCGTTACTTTAATTAGGATTCAACATGTAAGGGTTTTCTTACGAATTTGTACTTACTCTTTACTTTTATGCTATCCTAGTACTAGTAAGATGACCGCGTGGATAATCCAGCTCAAAAATACTTTCTCAGAGGGTTTTTTCACAAATAGTTTTTTTTCCTTTCCAATTACGTACTTTAGGAATAGACCACTTTCTCTCTTCACATGAATGTCGTACAAAGGAGAAACAGATATCTGAATTCCCATGTTTTTCTTCCTGGCTGTTGGCAAAATCTCTCGCCGCCGCCGGCTGGTGGCATTTTCTACCAACAGCAGCGTTCGCAAAGAAGGTTAACGGCAGGCAGGCGGCCGGTCATACAAACAATTTAAAATCTTATTTTATGACTTCAGTCGATGTACCTCGTATTAACGGATCTCGCACTTATTTCTAAAGCTATGCTGCAGAATGCGACCGGTAAACGCGGAGGACATTATTTTTATGATCGGCCGCCATCTTGACGTCAAATCTCTTAATGTCGTTTTATTAGAAAGCTTTGTGAATTTTCTTATTACCCATAATACCCAAAATAACCATGCAATTTTAATAACGCAGTCCATTATTCATAGACAGAACCCTCATAATTATTTTAATAATTATTTGCAAAGAAAGAGATGGCAAATGTGTATGTGAAGTGGGTGTGGCTTTAATTAGGGTTCAATATGATTTTTTTCTTAAAAATTATGTACTTGCTCTCTAACACTTATGCTATCCTAATACTATTGATACGTTCTTGCAAGCGCGTGGTATATCCAGCTTAGGAATAGACCACTCCCTCGAACTTTCTCCCTCGAGAATGACGTAAAAGTCTGTTATAGGACCACGAAGCAAGTATGGGACAGGGATTTGAATTCCCTTGCAATGCTCTTGCATCTTTTGCCTAATTTGTACAGAACCAATAATCAAAATAAAATTAAACAGAAAGAGAAAGAAATATCTTCTTTTCTTACAACACATAAGTAAATAGGCGTAGCCTTGGCACATAAATAAATTTAGGGTTCTTTAATTTTTATTGCTAATGTACCAGGTGTCACAGGGGCATATCATATTACATGTGCGCATACAATACTTCCGCGGTGCTTTTATGGTGTTTTTTTTTAAGTAAGACAATGTTTATGACAAAAGTTCATTAATTTCGTGTAGGTGTCATAGTCAATCGACCATGCACACCCTGGTGTCAGAGTTGTTTTCTTCGGAACCGCCTCTCGGCCTCTGACGTGGTTCCTTTAACGAATAATAATAAATAAGCCGGGACCAACGGCTTAACGTGCACGCACGGCACGAAATCATCTTTATTGTCAAACAAATCAGGTGATAATCAGACGATTCAAGCCTGATATGTCCTCACCAAACTGGAAACAACTAAACAAAGTATGCTTCCCGTGGGAATCGAACCCTCGACCCACGGGTCTACAGGCAAAACGCCTTAACCATTGGACTACGGAGGCAGTGATATGATATGACAAAACTGAAAGATGGTGATGGAAACAAAGTACTGTACACCTCTGTTCTGTTTGTCTGTACCGTGTAGGCGACAGCGGTCGAACCTTCCTCCGGCTCCGAAATAGGTAAGTGATGTACGCAACTGGGAAAAAAACTACAACGTCAACTAGCCAGTTCATCAATTTCTGTTTGTTTCATTTTTTTTTGTGTCAAGTTTAACTCTCTTCTAAGCGATTTTCCGGTTGTATTCTCCGATCGTCGTCCCAAGGTCGATTTTCTTGCTTTCTACTCTACTTCACTCGGTCTGATTGTAAGACCATTTATTTGTACACATTTACCAAGTAGTTTTTGCGTTTACCCTTTGCCGGGCCGCTGCTGGGGAGGCGGCATAATAACCAGACACTTGTTCAAGCCACTGATTGGTAATAAAATCCCTTAGTTTACTTTTTGGCTTTTGTCTTAGCAAAGAAGACATATCAAATTTATTAAAAAAATAAATCATACAGAACCTTAATTTTTTTGCTTAATTTATTTTGCATTAGATCTCTTACCAGGAGAAAATGTGTGCTCGACAGGAGGTGGTTAAGGCTTAGGTAAAAAAGGTCATTCACATTGTCAGCTGATACAGACAGTGATGTCTGTTGACACTTATCGATATCGATAATACGTTTAAATTACGATAGAGTAAAATTCCCTCGATTATTAACTTTTCCATTTAATACCAATTGGAATACATTGCTTATGACCGACTCTATCGGCCCTGAAAATATGACTACACTTACATGTTACACCCTGTAGATTACTGTTAAATTTTCCAGACGGACGTTTCACGGCCCTTGAATTGTCTTATAATTTTCTTTGCAATTTCAAAATTTTGTTTAAATAATTGTTAGTTATAAGTTTTACGATGATTTTTTGTTAATTTTGTACGGAACTCTTCGTGCGCGAGTCCGACTCGCACTTGGCCGGTTTTTAGTTTTTATGTGGTCAAACTTTTACTTTCATACCGACTGACATCCACATTCTCACCTCTGAATTCCAGACGAAAGCCTATATGTACTTTAAGGTTAGCCTTCACTGATCGTATTTTCCTAAATTTATATCAAACCAAATTATCATAAACTAATAATCTTTAAATTTATAACAATTCATTATTCAACTGAGCTACTTATACTAAAACCGTATTTAAAAAATAATAAAATTAAGCATTTTTTAACCTTTATCCCACACACACAAAGATCTCTATTTTATAACACGCCACGCGGAAGAAGTCGCGGGCAAAAGCTAGTTTTTAAATAAAACAGAACAAATATTTGGCGCTGGCTTGTTGTGGACGCCATTGAAAAATTTGACACGATGTTAATTCAAGGGGGTCAAGAGGGAGTCAGAGGAAGAAAAGTACTATACATTTTACGTCCGCGTATTTTTAAGACCTCAGCTTCGCCTCGTCCCTTATGAACCACTTGACAAGGCCTCAGCTGCGCTTCGGCCTTGCAATATTACTGGGCCGTAAATTGCTTCATTTACGTCCTCGACAGTATTTAACCTGGATATAGCTAAGCTTGTAACTGACTTTCCCAGACGATTGGAATACCTGATATAAATTAATATTGTACTTTGTTTTAATTCTGCTTTTGTATTTCATTTTGTTTTAGTACAATAAAGTTACTACAAACAAACAAAAATTGTTGAAAACCACATGTAGGGAATATTAAAGTGTCTAAGCAATATCTTCGTATTTTCGTACTTATATGTAATTTTGTTGCAGGTATGCGGATATATACCATACATGTTATGGATTAAGTGGTATATCTGTGGCACAACATGGCACTGGTGCTGGAGACCCCCATGTTGTTGGTTCACCTCGAAATGAGCTCAATAGAGTTCATCCTTTGCATAATGTTGCTCCTCATCTGGTGTATAACGCCGTTCATTACTTCATTAGGCATCCCCCTCCCGTCAAAGATAAAAATTAGCTAAATTGTTGTTAATATTGTAATATATTATAAACATTTTGACCTACAAACCTAATAATAGCGATGCAGCCTCCTGCTAATTGAGCAACGCCACTGCTGCCACCTGGCCCCCCAGGTAGGCAGTAGCACTTAGCGGTTGTAAGCCACCAGGTGGCTTACAATCACCTCTAAAAACCATGCAAAAACGATTGAGTAAAGAAGATGTCGCCTTACATCATGTATTGCGCCGTCTCGCTCACTCACTCGTTTTTGGATGGGTTTTAGTCTCTTAAAACCATGCAAGAACGATTGAGTGAGGGAGATATCGCCTTACATCTTGTATTGCGCTGTCTTGCTTACTCACTGGATCTTGTATGGTTTTAAGATTGTATTACAACTGCTCAGGTTTCCTTGGTTATGTATAAATATGATACAAACAAAATACAAACATTTGTCACTTCTTTAATTCTTGTTACTTATCTTAAGGAGGTTAGTGCAAATGTCCATCAAGCAGGAAATTCAAGTTTTCTTAAATTTTGGAGTGACTCATATTTGGTTACTTAAATTGGATTGGATGACGTATTACATTAATATATATTTACAATTTATTTAATTAAAATGCTTTATTATTTAAGACATTAAATATTTTAGACCGAAAATCAATTAAGTACAAAGTATGTCCATTACAGTGTAATAAATTTTAATTGTCCATTTGTTTACCCTGAATTTATTTTAATTTTAATTAAAGACAGAGAGATCAAAAGATAAGATATTTAAAAAAAAGTGTTCAACATCACACTTCTATTCTTAAGCCGCTGCGCCAATTTTCTAACAAAACATATTAGCAAAACATGATAACAGCCCGTCCGGTGCGTTCTGTTTTGTTATTGTTTCATTCCAATTCATTTAAAAAATGAATTATTACAGGTCTCTCTAATTAGTTGCAATAAAAACAAAGTATTTTCTTTGTTCCACTCCATGGTTCATAATAGGTTTAATTTTAATAATCGAAGCACACAAAATCACAAATAATAAAAACATAACCTAATTCTTGAGTGAACGAACGAATGTCTCGATTCAATGAGCGCGAACACAAAATGCGACGCTTCCCCTCCCCGCAGGCGAAAGCGGGGGATGTTATCCATTTGTCTCCGCAAACATATTATTGCAGTTTTGCTAACAAAACTGTTAGGCCACGCCCCTATTCTGTTTTTCAAACATGTTAGGATGTTAGAAAACACGAAAACACGGCGCAGCGGACCCGGCTTTAAAAGGGTCTGTGCACAAAAAATGCCCATTAAACATTAGTGAGATAATAAGCCAATTTCGGATCATTCTCACTAGCTTTGCAAAAGTTTTTCTTTCTTTTTGGTATCATAGTAAACCATGTTTTAAAATTCCTTAATGTGACTCAGCAATTGTGATCGCACGCGTCACGCGTGTTTTCCCATACTTCTTTTAGCAATGATTTTAAAGAAAGAGACAACAGACAAAAGCCAACTCTGGACTAGAGATGGGTTTCTTCTATCAGGAAAGGAAAATAGTCAGGGATTTTACCCAAGTTTATACCCACATCGGGTGTTTACCTTGTGGGTTTTTACCTACCATCCATCTCTACTCTGGACACATTTGTCTGTAGCTTGATAAGCATTTCTTGCTCTTTATTAAGAAACTAGCTGTTGCCCGCGGCTCCGCCCGCGTGTAGGTCACTTTTCGCGAAACCTGTGGAAACTACAACTATCCAGACCTATAGTTAATTCTATTGTATCCTTTTCCCGTGCCAATTTTATAAAGCCATTACATTGCTACGATATCGTTAAATATTAGGGCCACTTCTTTCTCAAATACCGTTTTTAAAATCAATAGGAATCAGTATTAAACAGTCGTAAAATTCTGAAAAAAATATATGTTTTTAGTTGAGGATCTAGCAGAGTGAAATTCGCTTACAGTACCAGTAACAATATCAGACAAAATTCGCTCGATAGAAAAATCAAAGTTGCCTCCTTTGGAAGTTTATTTTCAATACTATGCCTAAAATAATGAACTTATTGTCCTGCTTTTATGTTATAGCCTTTAGATAAAGTATTTATATAGTGAAAATCGCTGAAGTAGATTTTGTAGTGTTATTTTCCCAAATATGATGTCTAAATGCCTACAAAATGAGTGAGCGCCGCGACTACGCGGCTTACGGACAACGGACCTTCAGAAGAAGGAGCTCTTAACATTCATCTATCAATCTTTGTCTCTAAAAGAGTAGACGTAGCCTATTACAGAGTCATTAGGACCTAAAATCCACTCCCAAAGTTTTAGTGGGCGTGTAAAGTGGAGAAAATCTCAATAAATAGTGATAAGTCAGATAAATTCGTCCTTACGACACGACCGTATGTTCCGTGAAACACTGATTTGATTATTTTTTAAACCAAAGCCAACCCAAACCAACCAATCAATTCAAATAGCTTACAATACAACACAACAAACGACCGATAAACAAACCAACCAATAGTACTAAATCAACAACCAAATTTTTTTTAAATAAGGAAAAATTTCAATCTGCTATTAAAATAAAGTCAGCGCCATCTATTGGTATTTTATGTAACTAAATCATACGCCCACAAACATTAAATGTGTTATTTTGTTAAAATTTAATAGAGACTGCAGTGTGTTTCTGTCTTTATTGATATAAGTAGAAATTTTAGCTTTATCTAAATTAAATACGTTTATGTAAATCGCATTCAACTGTTTAAAAGTTTTGAAGCAGTGCTTGTAGTAAACTTTAAATGACCATAACTTCTATTTCCCTTAACCGATTTTGATGAAACAAAGATTTTACAACGCTCCTAATTATATGTAATTCACCTGTGAAAACAAAAATTGTTTTTTTGGTTTTTATTACTCTTCTTTAATTGCCCCGTAGAGGTTTTTTAGAAAAATATTTAATGTACAGACACTCGATTTTTACTGTCTTATTATATGTATAGATAGATAAGTACAAAATACTTTTATATTAACGGAGTTAACGCTAAGAGCTTTCTCTAAGTAAGAAAATAAATCTAGAAAACAAATAAAAAACGAAAACAGAAAATTATTGTTTATGGCAGGATTCGATCCAGCTACTTTCTAGAAACATTTCTTTACTAAAATATTTAAATAAATAGACTTCTAAAAAATTAATACAATACAAAAAAAGGGTAAAAACAAAAGAAGTAATGTCTAGCAGGATTCGAACCCTCTACTTAAAGAAATGATCCGCGACCTCTACCGATAGGCCAACATGCTTTGCTTGTTACTGCCGAAATTTCAAATGGGTTTTGTCTATAGGTACGCAACTTGCAGTGTTTGAAGTAAATTTTCAATCGACCATAACTTCTTTTTCCCTTAACCGATTTTGACGAAACAAAGTTTTGACAACGCTCCTAATTATATGTAATCCAACTGTGAAAACCGCGTTTAAATCCGTTGAGTATTTCCGAAGTTATAACGTACCAGACAGACATACATACATACATACATACATACAGACAGACAAAAATTCCAAAAACTGTCTTTTTGGTTTCTGTTACTCTTTTTTAATCGCAATCTATCAGTTTTTTTGTAAAATATCAAATATACAGACACTCGGATTTTAGTGTCTTATTATATGTATTGATAAATGTTTATATACATTTTCCCAAGATATTTAGAAGTAATGTATAACACAATGCCTACGCTCTACATATTACATTTTAACACAAATAAATAAGTATAAATAAATTTTACATTGATATATTACATTAGTACCTAGGTAAAATATTTGTCTATTTACTAATAATATAGGTAGGCAATACCCCTACTATAGGGTTTCAATATGCATGTTATGACTACAATTGATAAAGCATAACATATAACTTTGTTTTCAATTCAATGAGAACACAATGCACTGTTAGATAACAAGTCAGAAATTTAAACTAGAACAAACTCCTCTGACTCAATGTCAGTATCATAATCATGTGTACCAGGAGTCACCCAGCTTTGTTCTGTTTCGTAAATAGAGTATCTGATATTTGGCGGATCAACAATACTACTGCAAGATCCATTATTTAGTGAGAAAATTGGGTATTCAAAATTTGTGGATACACCTTGTGGGACTAGAAATGACATTATTATATTTACATAGGTTTCAAAGTCATTTTGTGTTGCCAAATAAAAACCAATACAACATGAGGGATCCATTTTGTTGAGAGGCATTTTACGTGGAGAACGGCAGTGAAATGATTGTAAAGAAAAATTTGGTTGCCACACATCTACCATCTCTTGGCAGTAATGTGGATCTAAATGAATTAATCTATCATCTTGGTAACCCACAAAGTATAGTGAATGCTTGGGTCTGCCACCTATAATACCAATACAGAAATCCAGGGTTAATAATGAGGTGAGGCAAGGACCATAAATAGGATTGAACTTGTCTGAGCCTAATTTAACAGGTACTAACAGTATCAATGACTTCCATGCTCCATTTGGCATAACACAAAGAGAGTATATATCTTGTATGTAAACAGTAGAATCTTGAGCAACATACACCACTAAATTATCAAACTCATAATTTTCTTTAGAAGCAGCAGCCATAACAGCTTTTAGACAGTGAGCTACTGAAGCAGGTCCATACCAATCTCCAGGTTTCTTGCCTAGTGCCTCGCCAAGACTGACCATCTGGTGTATGGATAAGGGGCTGTTCACAGATGACTTGTCTCCAAACCATTTAATAATCATGCGATGCAGGCAATCTTCTTGAAATTCTCTAGCATTTTGTATAAGTTTATCTGGAGACCATCTCCAGGAACGACCAAGAAAGTGACAAACTAATGCTTGAGCCAGCAACATCTGTCCGCTGCGCAGCATGCAACCCCAACCACAGTCTGTTGTAAATGTTGAGCCTGACATTATTGGAAATTCTCTTCTATATGTCATCCATATTCTACTTATGTAGTCTGATTTAAAACCCTCTATGCCTTCTCCGTATATTTGCTCCATTGGTTGATGAGCTGTAGCTTCAGTACCTATTTCAGTAGAAGATTCCAAAGATCCAGTAGGACTTAGCTTCCGATGGTAGCAGCGTCCTAGCAACCAAACTGGAGATTCTTTGGAAAAGCTTGTTTTCATTTTCACAGTCCAGCCAAATTTAACGTTATTCCACATCGACATAAGCCGGGATTCCACTTTCCCTTTGAGATCAAGCAATTCTTCAGTATTATCACGACCATTTTCTCTAGAGCATGTGGGTCTATTGGTTTCAAATTTGATTGAGGTAGCGTTTTGCTTTGTATCATTATTATGATTTTTCAATTCTGATGTATGTACAACACCGTTCGGTCCATTCATTGTTTTGTATTTAACATAGCACTGTTTTTATGACATTAATTGTTAGCCACAAATATTTAAGCAAGTAGGTAAAATTTACAACGAGGAAATCATTTTTTTTATAAAAGCCATCTTCTACCTCTTAGTAGGCAAAGAGTATATAATCACTACGTTAGTAAGTAACAAAAAACAAGTTCGGTACGGTAAGTAAACGTGAAATGTTTGCGATAAAATCAAGTCAACTCAAAACCAATTCCAAACCAAACAAGTCATTCAGTCAAATCCATGACCCTGTGACAAGTCGACATTTCAATTATTGAAATGACAATGACAAATGCCCGGCCCGCCCCGACAAAGTGTGCGCTAGGTACGCGTTACTTAGTTCATACAAAATTAGCTTACTGGGGGGTTACTACCGTATCTTAAGACCATGCAAGATCCAGTGAGTAAGCGAGACAGCGCAATACAAGAATATCAATACAATGTAAGGCGATATCTCCCTCACTCAATCGTTCTTAAGTTTAAGTTAAGAGATGGTGGTAAGTGGCCTGGTGGCCTACTATCATCTCTAAAAACCATGCAAGATCCAGTAAGTAAGGGGGATGTCTCCTTACTTACTTATCCTGTTTACTCACTGGATCTTGCATGGTTTTCAGAGACGGCATTACTGCCGTCGTTTTTTTGTTTTAGATTTATTAATCTATGCCCCCCTGGCATAGATTAATAAATCTAAAACAAAATACTTAATTAATACACAAAGAACTTATTACACTAGGTAAGGACATACTTTCAAGGTTGTTTCAATCACAGATATAGGAACATACTTGAAGCAGATGTAACTTTTCCTGCAAAATTGCGTGGCAATTACGCACACAAACGTAATCTTCATAAACAGGACCGAACTCAGTAGTTAGGATTTTAAGCTGTGCCTCAGAATAAGTACGTAATTACTCCTGTGCCACAGAAAAATATTAATAACCTTCGTGCCCTGTATAATTATATAGGCGAGTTTTGGCGCCAAGCTAAAGTCGCTCAGTTATCGTCATTATATTTATTTTCTAATATTTGTGTTTTGTATACTCAAGTATTTGTGCATAATAAAGGTGGATTATTATTCGCTAAGTGTTCGTGAACAAGCGTGAGTGTTGGGAAGTGGTACAATGTCGTATAAGTGACTTTAATCCTTGTCACCAAAATCTCCCAACATAAAGCTAAGTGAAACTTCCACCGCTTCGCTTAGCCCTTGACTAACTTGACTAGACATGACTACTGACTTGACTTGACTGTGACTCGACAAAATGAAGAACATTTATCTAAAACTTGATACTGGCAAAAATAAACTATATTTTTGAATGCCATATATCCACATAAAAAAAAAATATATATAGGTACTTATTTACATTAGAATCTGCTGCAACTAAAATTTTTATATTTCATTTTACCTATAGCGGGAAAGTGAATGGGTCATTCCCTTTTGAACATTATCTCCGTTTTTCTTAAAATAAATCACAGATTGAGGCCACGAAACCTTTAGGTACCTATAGCCCTGTATATAGCCTTAATTACCAATTCATGGTAGATTTAGAACTTTCGTCCGCTACAAGTGGGATTTGTACCAATGTACAAATAAAACAATGAATACCAGATTTTTAACAATTATATATTTTTAAACAACACCACCTTTTTTAAATAATTCCTATTTGACAAATTAGTTTTTTTACTTTCGTGTTTACATCTTAAATCAACATAAAATTTTACAATCACTTTAATTAATAAATATGAATGAGTTATATCATGGACTGGATCATTTGAATTAAATATTGTAGACGCATTATAATCAGATACGAATCTTAATAAACTATTAAAATCATTACGTTTATTTATTTTTAAACATTTTTCACAAATTTCTATAATTTTAATGAGGGCTTGCGAGGGATATGCGAGTCCACCTCGATCTTTTATCTTGATTAAGGATCCAAACAAATTTTCCTTTTCTCCCAACACTAACCACTGACATAAAGAACAGTTGATTTTCTTAATAACTTTTCGCGCAATGAAACCAGCTATATAAACAATTACTTCCTGTGTGTATTCGTCTAAAGGGGTATTAATTACATCGTCTAAAAATATATCAATTAAATCCTCTTCAATATCATGGACCTCCATAATATTTTTTTGAAAAGTTGGTGTACTGTTATTAACAGCATTGGCTGCATTTGTTGTAGATGTCACCGAAAGAATAGGGACATCAACGAGCTTTCCCTCCGAATGAAGTTTTAACTGGGAGCGAGTTACATTTTTTTTGTATGCAGTGCGGAACTGTACAACATTCGGGTTGTCATTGTAACCCCCTCTAGCCCTCATTTCCCCAAAAAACATTTCGAGATGGTCCTGGCTGATTTTATAAACAGGAAAATATCTTAAATTCCCTTTGGCAACTAAATCATAATACATATTTATTGCACTTTTTAACGAAATTATAAAGCCGATGAAACCAGTTTTACTTCCAGATTCTATAACTAGCTTACCATTTAAAAATTTTAATTTAGATAAATATTCTTCACAATTTTTGAGAAACGTAATACAAATTTGAATATTCCTATTTCTATTTATATTTATATTTTCCTACTTCATGTTCCTATATCTGTGGTTTCAATATGCTTCATATCAAACATTTTAATAAATCTGAAGTCGGTGCCGATTATTTTTAACCGACTTCAAAAAAAAGGAGGAGATTCTCAATTCGTCAGAATGTTACTAATTACGAGCCAGCAGCTATAGTCAACGAATTCGTAAAATTGGCAACCAACTTCAAATTTATCAAAATGTTTGATATGAAGTATATTGAAACAACCATGTATTAATTATTTCATCCTTTTTAGTTCAGGAATTGGAGGCGGTTTCGTTTTTTTGGCAAAACAATTATTTTTTACTTTTTAGTTTTGAATACGCAATACCTTACAACTAAAAAGTTGTAAAGACGTTGCATTTTGGAAAGTCGGGTAAACGTCATCAGCGTCGTCTCACCTGATTGACATGGAATATACCAAAAAATACCATATGCCCTTTCTAACAAAAAAAAGAATTTTATAAATCGATTCAGTGGTCTTCGAGTTATCGAGCAAGATATATTACAATCAAAAAGTTGTAAAAACGTCGCATTTTTGACAGTGAATTAAATTTTCCACCATCGTCTCACCTACGTCTCACCTTACTAACATGGAATATATCAAAAAATACCCACGCCCAATACAATACTTGAAGAGTTCCCTCGATTTCTCTATAATCCCATCATCAGATCTTGGTTTGCTGAATATGGGACCAATCGGAAAGTATACACTCTCAGACAAAAAAATATTTTTTCAAATCGGTCCAGGCGTCATCGAGTAATCCGGTAACATACATAAAAAAAAACATCCCGACGAATTGAAAACCTCCTCCTTTTTTTTGAAGTCCGTTAAAAATTGTATCAAAACCGGTGCAGTTGTTTGGTTTTAAATCTGCTAAGTCTGCAAATTGCTTGTTGGTGGTGGAATACTTTGCAAGGTCAATCTACCCCGTAAGCCACAATATTAGTATTTTAAACCCCGTCACGGCCGCAGTAATCCATACTAATATTATAAACTAATCAACAACACTAAACAGCTCGACCGATTTATCATCATCGTTTAAGGTAGATATCGCAGTCAATCGATCATGAACACCGTGTCAGACTCCGAGATGTTGACCACACCCAGTGTCTGACATCGAGATGTAGACCACACCCAGTGTCTGACTCTGAAATGTAGAACACACCCAGTGTCTGAATCCAAAATGTTGACCACACCCAGTGTCTGAACTCGAGATGTAGACCACACCCAGTGTCTGACTCTGAAATGTTGACCACACCCAGTGTCGGACATCAAGATATAGACCACACCCAGTGTCTTACATCGAGATGTAGACCACACACAGTGTCTGACTCCGAGATGTTGACTACACCCAGTGTCTGACATCGAGATATATTATATAGTTAGCCACCAGGTCGCTTACCAACATCTCTTAAAACCTTGCAAGATCCAGTGAGTAAAGGGGATGTCGCATTACATATTGTATCACGCTGTCTCGATTACTCACTGGAACTTACATGGCTTTAAGAGACGGTAGTAACCCCGTAAGGGAGATGTCGCCTTACATGATTTATTGCGCTGTCTCGCTTACTCACTGGATCTTGCATGGTTTTTAGAGATGATAGTAGGCCACCTGGTCCCTTACTACTGTGGCCATCTCTTAAAGCATGCCAACCAGGGTGCCGGGCCCGGCTCGCGCCCCGTCATAGTGTGAGCATCGATAAAATATTACTAAAGTATAGATGGCTACTCACGTACATTGAATCTGTACCTCGCCAAATTCGGCTTATTTCTAGATGGCGCTACTGAGAAGTGTTTGTTATAGGTTTCCATAAAAATTCCGTAAAAATGAAAAGTGTCGCTGCAGTCGTAACTTGAATAACATACGAGTTAGTTTATTTCCAGAAACCATAGATGGCACCACTATCTCACGCTTCGTCTGCGGCTTGCGCACCGTAACCACTCCCACATACACAAACCGACTAACCACCTCAAAGAAATTGAACTATACGCAAACCACCACTAACCACGTCCACGCACACGCATCGAATATTATTTTTCTTGTAGGTAGATACAGGTACAAGATACATTTAGCGTCAGTGATTTAGCCACAGCATGAAAATATACCTACACTACCCGACCATAGCGTTCGAGACATGATTGTTTTTGCCAAAAAAACAAAACCGTCTCCAATTAGAATGAAATAATTAATACATTGTTGTTTAAAAATGCTTCATAATCATAACAAACATTTTAATAAATCTGAATGAAGTCGATGATGAAAGATTGTGGATACCTATTTGATGTGGGAAGGGTACGGCTTGGGCCTTGGCTCAACACTTGGGTATAGAGATTGCTGGGCATATTGGTTTTTGTTTTTTGGGAAAAAGATTAACAAAACAGACTCTTGGTGGGATTCTTTCGCAGCTCGCCCTACGGGCTCGCATCACTCGACCTGCGGCCTCGTACAAATTACTCTGCCTTCGCCCTTGCGAAGGGCTAGCTACGCCTTCGGCCTTAGGCGCCAAGTTACTTAGCCTACCTGCCTGCTGTGTTACTAAGTTACCACTTTTATTAATTTTAAATATTAGACAAATTGAAAGGGGTACCCTTAGTAACAAAGCAGGTATTAAAAAAATCCAAAACCCATATACCATTATGGTCCCATAAGTAACTTGGTGCCTAAGGCCGAAGGTGTTTAGCTTCACGATGGCGAAAGCAGAGTAACTTTTGCGAAGCCGCAGCAGGTCGAGTGATGCAGGTCAAGGGGCTGTTTTGTTAATCTTTTTCCCCAAAAACAAAAACCGATTTCCATTTCTTTACTGAGGCCGATTTGAACTTTGACAGATTATAAAACTCAAGCACCTAGGTGTGCAGGGTCAACTGACCAAGTACTCACATGGACTATAAATAAAGTGCAATGCCTCATTTTGAAACAATGATACCTACCAAAGCATATAGGGTCGATTGACCACTCTGACACCACAGAGTGCAGGGTCAAATAAGCTTGTTAACAACACTTATGAATTAATACCAAAGGAAATCGAACGTTAAGTAAAAAACCGTCACAGGGGCCGTGGGGATTTTAAAAAGTTAATACCGGGGCATACAGGGTCGATTGACCTTGAAAATTATTTCATTATCAAGCAACCAACTTGTAAACATACGAAAAATCAAGAAATAGCTTGCTAGGATCAACGTTAAGGCGTAATCGGAGTCCGGGGAATATGCAGGGGTCGTTAATAAAATCAATGAGTATAAAAATACGAGAACGCAACACGGAAAGAAAGAACACCAACAACGCTACAAGCTACAACCTACCTAGCTGTGAACACATCGCTCACTCACACATACATCTTTCAAACTTGACTTTAGATATGCGCTCCGCTTTATGTAGTTTGGTCATCATCCAATATATATATTTTTTGTATATTTATATTTTGCAATCTAACATAACAAATTAACTTATGTCTTAGAAATACATCAAATACCAAACAAAATATTTAATAATTCTTACAATGGATTATTAAAATATTCTGTTTCTTGCATTTGCAAGATATATTGATATGCATAAAACGAAACATAGAAAATTAATTCTAAGAATTGCGCCATCTAGTGAATTTGTGCGAAGCTACTATCATATTTACTTTGTGGTCACAAGAGGTTTGCTTTGATGGTTCTAATTTTTACGAAAAATTGGCAAAAATAGTAAGATTGATACTGGTAGCGACATCTAGTTAATCAAGGAGAAAGTAAAATTCAGGCACACTTTGATGTATGGAGGATAACCATCTATACTTTAGTAATATTTTATCGATGGTGTGAGCATGTGAGTTAGTTCATACAAAATACACGGGAGCGATTTAAACGGATTTTTGCGATGCGGCCCGCCGCCTGGCACGGCACGCTGCGGTCCGTCAAAGTCTGCCTTACCATAATAAAAAAAAGTATTCTGTGATCACTCACTGTCATAACATTACTGACTGTCACTCACTCATGCACGTGGTTAAGTTTTGTTTTGGGCTTGTGTGGGAGTGGGAATTCATGGGATTTAATATTATATTTGGAATTTATATTTGTTAGCTTAGCGATCAAAGAGAATATAATCACTACGTTTAGCGATAGCGATTAGCCCAAGATTTCTTTCTAATTTGTGACCCACTAATGGTTAATCTTAAATTGATAGTTATTGGTTACATAAGTTTTTTATATTATATTTATTAGGTACATAATTTCGCAATTTCTTTTGTAAACACAGCAAAGAGTATGTACTATGTAATCACTTGATAACAGTTAAAAAAATACTTTTATTTGGAAAACATTATATTCTTTCTAATTTGTGACTACTTTTTTGTACTTTATAAATAATAACTTTGTAAATCGAAATGAACAGAAATAAAAAAAAAAATAGTTATATTAAAAAGGGTGTTTATAAAACCGAAGTGAAAAGGAAGAAAAAGAAAAATGGAGAAAAAGAAATAAATAAAAAAGCAATTTTCAATAGGTATAAAAACAAACAGAAAGTTGAAGAAGAATTAGCCAAAAAAAGACAGCTGGAAAAGAAATTTCAGCAGGAGAAGGTAAGATCATCAATCTTCTAGTCCTATGAGGGATTAGTATTTGTAATAAGTATATACCACTAAAATATTTCAGCACTCTGATTTTAGTTTGCTAGAAATTAGCTTGCTAATTTTAAGCATGCTTATGAATTCATTGTACTGAAGATCGACTATCATGTCAATCATATGCAGATTAACACAATTCTTGTATTTTCAGGTCACTATCTCTGAAAGTGAAGAAGAAGAAGATATATATGGACAGCTTGTGTCATGTTTTAGAAAAGGCGCAGTTAAAAATACAGTAGAGAGTGAGGAAAGTGGAGAAGAGAGTGGTTCAGATGTTTATATTCAAATGTCTGCTGGGGCTGGTGTCGATGATGAATCGGTTGCCAATAAGGATGACAGTGCTAATGCGAACAGTGATGAGAATAGCGATGAAGAAATGAAGCAGCTGCGTGAGTTGGAGGTACCTAATTATTTATTGAACAGTCTTAACTAGTTTTTTTTATTTTATTTTATTAACTAGTAATATGCTTTGGGCATAGATATTCAAAATTGGGGTCATTATATTATAACTGAAAAAGATTTTTGCTTGCATTGATTAGCAGTTTATTTATTTTTTAGTCTTTATTAGTTTATACATAATATAAAAATAGGTACAGTACTACCACTTTTATAAGTTACACCAATGTACATTAACTCATATCAGTAGTGGGATGAGAGATCCTACTGCTTTTCAATATAAAATCTTATGAGTAGCAATAAGGTTTTTACTGATGTTTTCATTCGACTCTAGTCGGTGGTCGGTTGTACTATTTTGCACCATCAAACAAATACAAGGTACCTTATAAACATGGTAGTATTGTAACATATTGTTAAAGTTAACAAAATTGATGTTGACAGGATAAGGAAATTAAGAAGCTCAGAAAACATCCGAGTTAATAACATAATTAGAATACATCCTTACATTGATGAAATCCCAACAGCTTGCTCAAAACATTTTGCATCTTCATTGATAATACATATGCTGAATATAACTTTCTGTCAGCAGAAGTATTTCCTGCAGGGTCACATACAATTTTGGTCTTTTTATGGCTAGTGTGAATAGGTTTTTGTGAACTCCAACTTAGACTACATTTGCATTTAACATCAGATGAGATTGTGGTCAATGTGAATTAAAAAAGAGTAAATAGTTCTATTTATTTTACTATTAAATTTTCCCAATTTTGCTTACACCGTTTTTTCTTTTATTTATCAAATGTAAATCTGCGATATATTTAGGATTGTATCAGTGTTCATGTAGAATAATTGCTAAGTTACAATATTGCTGAGAAGCGAAACAGCATTTCCTGACCTGACCTTTCCTATATTACCAATACTGTATGTTTTTTTTGTCTGTTTCTAGGATGAGGAAGAAAATGAAGGAGATCCTTTTACAAAACATCTGCATTATGATTTGAGTGATGAACTCTTAGTGTCACTTTCCAATATTCCTCCCAATTCAGAAAAATTAACAAAATCTTGGACAGTTCTTGGTAACTTAAATATAACTATACCAAAGCCACTAGAAACCTTTGGCAAAAAAGTAAAACCCAAAATATCACTACTCGAAGAAAAAACATATGCTGCCACCGGATCTGCTCCTCAGATTATTAATAGAATAGATTACAAACATCTAAATATTAAATCTCAATTACATGGTAACTTAGTATTAGCAAATAAAACAAATTTAATTAAAAGAGATTTAGAACTCACTGATGTGTTCACTCCTTTGCAAAAAGAACTATTTGCTATTGTAAATAACTATCAGGATTTGTATTTTCCGGAACGTTCATTTACAAATGCTGATGAAATAAGATATGTTTATTGTCTTCATGTAGTCAATCATATGCTCAAAACAAGGACAAAAATAGTGCATCATAATGCTAAATTGTCTAAAAAGTCGGAAGGCTTAGATGAATACAGGGATCAAGGTTTAGTTCGACCCAAGGTAATGATGTTTTAGGTATACTACTATAAGTACGCATTTAGTTTACACCATGTTATCTATCATAGTTATGAGTAAGTTTATGTATCGTCACACAAAAAAGATCCACTTTCATCGACAATCTTCTGTGATTTTTATACTTATCATAAAAAGTAACAAACGTTTTTAGTTTTTGTCTCGTTTTTTCACGTTACACATATTTTAGTTAAAATGGGCTTAAGAAATGTTTGTTAATTTTTATATAGAAGGGGGTATACTGTATATTATAGGGACTAATATTATAAAGCTGAAGAATATGTTTGTTTGGATGCTTATAACTTAAGGACTACTGGCTGGTTAATTTTAAAAATTCTATAAGCATATAATAGGCTGGTTCTTGGAGAAGGTTATATTCAGTACATACACATCACAGACTGATATAACAAATAACTCATAGTCATACCGTGAACCAATACCAGGGCGTTGATTCTGCTAACGTTAGCAGAATCGACGCCCAGAGGTATTTAGTTAACATCCTAATACAAACATAAAAATTTTTTTAACATATTCATTTACATGTTTCAGGTTTTGATATTATTACCTTTTAAAAATGCAGCTTATAAAGTAGTGAAGACAATTATGGACATCTTGGTTCCTAAAGAAACTGGGCAAGTGGTAAATAAAAATCGGTTCGAAGATGACTTTACTGGAGAACAACTAATAATGCCAAAGAAGAACCCTAAGCCTGAGGACTATGAGCTACTTTTTAGTGGCAATACAGACGATACTTTTAGACTTGGCATGACTGTAACCAAGAAAACTCTTAAAGTAAGCCATTTTTACCTTTTATTTTTCTTGTGTACTAGTGTACTGATCACACTGATATCAGATTTTTAAACTGTGTAAAGGTACCAATCTGTAATCTTACTAAACAAATCATCAGTCTTCACAAATATTTCAAGGTCAGGAGTAGCTCATAATAATACGGTAATAATTGAAGGAAATGAGCGAAAATGTTTGTACCTAAGCCCTTAACTTTCGAAACAATACGAATTCCACGTTACTATTTTTCTCGTAAATTAAGCGGGGTACGGCTTGTCGGATGAGCGAAACCGCCAAAATACAGGCTAGCTAGCCCTAGTTTGGACCCGGTGTTCGTGATCGTGAGTCCGTCGAGTAAGTTTTGTTCCTTTCCTACGTTTCACTTGTTATGCACATTTTACAGTGTATTAGTTATTTAACGATGTTGTTCTATGTACCTTGATCAAAAAATTATTTTTATTTTATTAGTCTTCTGTCTAGGTATTTTGAACGTTCTTCGTGTGGGATGTTTTCTTCGTTTAGCGTTACAGACGGACAGGTTTCTTTTCGAAGTGTGAAAGTAACATGATTGGTCTTGCTTTGGTTAGCTTTTAGGTAGGTATGTGGGCCGTAAACTTAGTGTACAGCATTGGACCCAGTATACTACCCTGGGGTACACCAGAATTTATCTCATATGGGTCTGAGGGTTTGTTGTTCAGTCTCACTTGAAAACATCTATTATGTACTTGTAGAAACGATTTTATACCCTAAAAAAAACTACCAATGCGAAGCCAAAACGCACAGCTAGTATATAGTTAAATAAATATACATGATTTTTCGAAGTTAATTAATATACACACTTATGATAAAATTGGTGCCGTGTTACCGTTGGTTGCTCCCTATTAGATAGGCACAAAACTAATTACAATATTAATTCAGTTGTACACAGATTTCTATTCGTCAGACATCATTGTGGCCTCCCCTCTCGGGCTGCGAATGATAGTCGGGGCCGAGGGGGAAGAGGAGCGGGACTACGACTTCCTGGCGTCCATTGAGGTGCTGGTCATGGACCAAACGGACGTGTTCCTAATGCAGAACTGGGACCATCTCCTACACGTGCTAGATCATTTCCACCTGCAGCCGAAGAAAACTCACGGGACTGATTTCTCGAGAGTAAGATCTTGGGCGGTTAATGGATGGTCGAAATATTACAGGTAAATTATTTGTTAGTAGCATAGGTCAGATCTGAATAAAAAACTGTTGAACAATTTTGAGATTTTGTTATTTTATTATTATTTATTTAATAAAAAGAGCAATTAACTTCTGGTTATGAAATAGTAATTAGGGCGGCCGAATTTTTTTTTGTTTTATTATTTTTTATTTATTTAACTTCATTAGGTACATACAAATGTAAATGGCGGACTTAAAGCCATAGGCTTTTTAAAGAAGAACATCTTTTTGGGGTAAGTCAGATGAGAGAATTTAAGTCCTCTGTTGCGTGTATTTTTATATACTACTAGCGACCCGCCCCGCCTTCGCACGAGCGCAATGCTATATAATGCATGCTTCTTTTTAAATCACTCTATCTATTAAAAAAAACCGCATCAAAATCCGTTGCCTAGTTTTAAAGATCTGAGCATACATAGGGACAGACAGCGGGAAGCGACTTAGTTTTATACTATGTAGTGATAGTGATAATCTGTTCATAAAAACAAATAAATATGCTTGCAGGCAGACAATTGTGTTCTCTTCTGTGGCCCTGCCTGAAATAAAATCTGTGATCAACCGAAAATGTCAAAACTATGCTGGGAAGGTGCTTGTTGAGAATCCGGTAGAGACGGGAAGCATACAACAAGTAATATTGCAAGTTCCTCACGTATTTCATAGGTATGTATTATTAAAATCGATTCAATCGAAAACAGATGGAAGTTATTATCAGACAATCAGGTGATTCATGCCATATTCTAACCAAAACTAGAAACAACGAAACAACTAAACAAAGTAGGTAGTACAAGTTTCCCGTGGGAATCGAAACCATGACCCCCGGGTCCAAAAGCAACGCCTTAACCACTAAACCATGAATGGGCTGCTAAGACGTGAAGTCTTAATTTTTTGTTTCTCTCCATGAGGTATTCCATGGTAGTAATTTGCTTGTTGAAATGATAATGCGACCGTCTGATTTTCGCATTGCACTTAGGGGTTATTTAGTCTACCTCTCGGCTCCTGTGGCCGGTAATGGTCGGCATTTCTACCGCCGCCCGATACTGTCACCAGGGGAAGGGGAACACGTACAGAGTATCAGGGATCAGAGATCTACAGTTAAAAAACCAAGTCATTTTTCTGCCCACACATTTTTACAGCGACCGTTCCGCTCAACCGGTAATATACCAAAAGATAACACTTATTTAGTTCCCTGAAGTTGAACGCATTTTTATTTATCACACGAAGGTTATTTTTTGGTCTTAAAGTACCGGTTTACATCCCTGCAGGGAATTGAGAGGTATTTCCTGCAGACGCAAGTATTTTCCACCTCCCTGACTAAAACTACAAATGTACGCACAGTGGAGAAATGGTTTAATTTCAGATTCACAGCAGCAAATCCTCTACAATCTGTGGAAGCGAGGTTTGAGTACTTTGTGAAGCAGGTGCTGCCCAAGCAGCGCGACCCGCTGATGAGCCATACGCTGGTCTACGTGCCGAGCTATTTCGACTACGTGCGTATACGCAACTACTTCAAAAAGGAGGACATCAGCTTCGTGCAAATCTGTGAATATTCTAAGGTACAGTAATTAAGTATTTCTTATTTTCTGATTCTGTGTGTGTCTGTGACTCTGTGTCCAATTGTTTGTATGAAGCCAAAAATCAACCTCTATTTTCGTCTAACACATTATAGGCCGTTATTTTTTGGTCTCAAGAAGTACCGGTTTAATCGCTGTCTACACATTAACAGGTTCCCGTCCTTGAATAGTAGAACCGATTTCGGCCTCTGCTTCGCCTCGTCCTTTTAAAACCACTTGGCAAGACACACGACATTAATCGGCCGTAAATTGCTATATTTCCGGCCTCGACAGTCATGTACTATTATATACAGATAGGTTTGCTTACTTTAGCTTTATATATATATTTATACTAGCTCTTCCCAGCGGCTTCGCTCCGCGTGGGACTCGGTTATATCGCGCAAGTAGCCTATGTTTGACCTCAGGTCGTTAACTACGTCCCTACCAATTTTCATCACAATCGGTCCAGCAGTTTAGCCGTGAAGAGGTGACAGACAGACAGACAGACAGACAGACAGACAGACTTTCGCATTTATAATATTAGTATGGATATTTTCGTTTGTTTCTTCTTTCTGAAGAAATCGCATTAGCGTAAGTCCACAGGGGGTCTAAAAACGCCACTTTGAGGTATTCATCAATCGAATTCATATTATGAATTTCTTAGCAATTCTGTAGCAATTCCTCTATTTTTTGTAAAATGGCCAACTAAAATTTGCAATTCTTCTTCAAAAAAATTGAAAGAAATAGGAATTGCTAAGGAATTCGTAGTATGAATTCGATTCGATGAATTGCTCAAAGTGGCGTTTTTAGACCAACAGGTATTAATTTTGTTTCCGATACTGTATGATCTAATTTTGTAAATGGTGCAATCAAGTGAGCATTGATTCGTAAAAAAGTAAGTAATAACAATAGTATTCTTTTTATATTATTATGTTTGCAGCAGATGTGCGCCCAGTATTGTTTTAGTCTGTATATTTCGACATAAGTCATATAATCGTTTCTTTTTCCGAATTTGGGTGGTGTTGTTCCCGTCACTTGTTTGTAAAAGGGCTTAATGTATCAGGAAACACCTCCATTTTGTAAATACATTATGGAACGACAAGTGGAGATATTATGACTATATTATATTGTAAAAAAATGATTTGTTCAAATATTTTATAGCTGTATTTTTTTGCAGGATTCAAAAATTGCCCGTGCCCGAGATATGTTTTTCCACACAGAGGCGCATTTCCTGCTATACTCGGAGAGAGTGCATTTCTTCAGAAGATTTCGGATAAAGGGGATTCGGCACATCATATTCTACCAGCCGCCGACTTACCCTCATTTTTATTCAGAAATATGCAATCTTATGCAGGTAAAATCACTCATTATCTCCCTAGCGTTATTCCGGTTACAGTCCTCCGTGTACCTTCGATTCGGAGCCCAGGTTCTGCTTAAAACAGATGGTTTTCGTTTTTTCCTCCATGAGGTACTTAGCATTTACGCTAATAGTAAACGATATAACAATAGCAGATATATTGTTATCAACGGCGATGGCGAAAAAAAGAAACCTCACTTAGAAATGCTGTTGTTGGTGGAAACCGCAACCAGACACCTGGTACAAAGAGGTACCGTTAAATCTGTCACGAAATGCAGATGAGTTCACAATAGAGTAAATTATTTAGGTCCAATAGTAGGTACTAATCGCATAATTTACCTTACTCCGGTTGTATTTTCAATAATAACATACATTGGTGGCAACTCATGTCCGAGTGCCATTGTCCAGTTCCATCCACAATTATTCTCTTTATGTCCGGCAGTCCTGTCATAACAGACAGTTTAATTTTCAACTCAATTGTTAAGCTGACGCAATAATGTCTGGAGAACTTTGCCAACACCCACTGGCCAAAGGATGATGCTCAACAGTACGCAACTATTTGACTGTACTTTTATCCGGCTACGGCGAAGCCAAATAGAAGGAAATCCATTTACAATGGGTGCGACCACGGCTTTACCATGACCATTTTTGTACCTATGCATTTCTGGATTTCTATCTCAATTATGTCCTTGTTTCATCCTTTTTAGAAACCACGTAGTCGGGTTATAGTTTTTTTAACTTAATTTTTATTTATACTATTAAATAAGAAAACAGGTCGACAAATACCAGGTAGGCATATGATGATTTCATGATAATGTGTTCTTGCAGGAGTCGAACCAAAACAAATACGGCGGCAGCGAGTTCAACATGACAGTGACAGTGCTGTACAGCCAGTATGACGCGGCACGCGCGTGCGCATTGTTAGGCGTGACGCGACTGGCGCGCGGGCTCGCCTCCGATAAACCAGTACACATGTATATGACCGCCGAATAACTAACAATATACTAATTTATACAAATATTAAGTGAGTTTCATTTTATTAAGCAATACCATGGTTACAGAATCCATACTAATATTATAAATGCGAAAGTCTGTCTGTCTGTCTGTCTGTCACCTCTTCACGGCTTAACTGCTGAACCGATTGTGATGAAATTTGGTAGGGATGTAGTTAACAACTTGAGGTCAAACATAGGCTACTTTTGGGCGCGATATAACCGAGTCCCACGCGGGGCGGAGCCGTGGGGAACAGCTAGTACTATATATACATATGTTCAATCCTATACATCGAAAACGCGACTTTTATTGTACAGCGTATTGCTCATACAAAACCACATAATATGTTATCCATCGATTCTCTGAAATTCTGAATACCATAACTTGTTAAATAAAGTACCAAATCAGTTTTTTCGTCAAAATAAAGATACATAATAAAACGAATTCAATTTTATAGACAACTTTTATAGGATGCTTATACTAGTACAGATATTCAACTGTTATACTCTCAAAACTCGCCGATTTTAGTGTACTGATGGTCCTCCCCATACTGAGACATATTAACGCCATCTATCGATCAATAAATCTTAATTTGTTAGCTTATTAAATAAAACAATAAATCGGTTTGTGATAGGATGACGATACCTTATTCAGTTGGTCAGAGTGGCAAAAAAGCCTAAAAAATCGTGTTTAAGTGTGTTAATAATATAGTAAAAATAAGCGGAATCTTAAAAAATATAATTTTTAAAAAACCTTGTACAAATAGCACTTTGTATACCGGAATATAAATATTTTGAAGTAGGTAAATGAATCGAATGCAACTTAAAAAAAAAGAACGCATTTTCAACCCTTCATAAAATAGCTATTAATTTATCATAAGAAAAAATTAATTTTATTGTGTCACTATTTATTGAATATCGCTCTCATCGCGTCCATACCGCAAAACATAAATTATTTAAACACAAAGAACTTCGCTCAAATAATATCTACGCGTGGGCGTGGCAGATAAAGAAGTTATCATATTTTTTTTATAATATACTAGCGACCCGCCCCGGCTTCGCATGGGCATAAAAACCTTCCTCTTGAATCACTCTATCTATTAAAGAAAACCGCATCAAAATCAGCATACAAAGAGACATAGGGACTGAGAAGGCGACTTTGTTTGATATTATGTAGTGATTTAGTAGAAGATAATAAAAAAAGGAATAGTAAAATAACAGTGTAATTAACTTATCGATTACTACATGTTGACGTTCTCAAAGTTAGTTACTTGATGAAATGTCGCTCCACAAAAAATAAATGCGGCATAAATGCGCCTTGAGAAATATATATGTAGTGGTTTCACTTCAAGCTGGCGGGTAATAAAACTATTTCGAGATGCATATTTTCTTTGAAAGATAATTTTTTACTATAATTTAAAAGTAATTACCTACGTACCCTGTGAAGTATTTATGTGATGTGATGCGTTCAATCCTGTTAAGGCGCTGTATCCCCAACCCTTAGGTATTTGAGAGGGGTGAAGTGCGATTATAGTACGTACTCGTAATGAAATAACGTTGAAAGTGGCGATACTGGGTTGGCCTGTCACTAGTCTCCGTTCAATGCCATTTCGGGTGAAATTTTTCAGTTTCAATTTAATTTTTCAATAATTATGACTAAATATTAATTTTTTTTTAGGTATCCCTCTGGGTCATTATGTTATTCTTTTTATAGACGTAAAAAAATTGGTAGTTGTCGCTGAAGATATCAAGTAATTCGCGACGAAACCTTTTCTGGATATAGCTTTTTTGCTATTTTATTTAGCTAGGTTTTAATTATTTATTTTTGAATATTTCGATGTAATCATTTATTTTGATCTTTGAACTATACTTCATATTTTTTTCATGCTTGTATTCCATGGAGAATAAACCTAACTGCGCGACGAAAAAATAGACGTATTACGGTATTCCCCTGATGCACAGCGCCTTAAAATTATAATTTATCCGCATAACTAAATTGCCTCATTACTTTGTGGCGATTGTATGGAAACACGTTTGTTTAGATGATGTTTATAAATGACTTAAATACTTTTGGAATAATTGTTAATCTTAAGTAGGTAAATTTTAAGTTATTAAGTAACAAGGAGTAGTAAATAATATATATTTTATTATTAGCACGAAATGAGATCATTAGTAAATAATATGATAAATAACAAAAATTCAACATCAAAATATATTATTGTAAGAACTACATAACAAACAATATATATTACACCCAGTTATTAATAAAAATTAACAAACGTTTGTGTAAAATATGTTTAGTCTCGTTCTTTCACGTTAAATATTGGTAAGAGAGAAAGGGGCAAAACATTTTATTTCAATGTTTGTTAATTTTAATGAATAGGGGTAAGCGTTTGCACATAGCATAAATCATTTCAATCAATTAATATCTACGGTTACACTCTAATTATGCTACATTATCAAATAATTTTAGGCGACTATGTCCATCTTCTCTGGTAGGTATTAATAATTATCTATCTTAAAAATAATTATAATATAAACTTTGATGAATAGCTACTTTACTTACTCTAAGTAAGTTTAGATATTAAACGCCATTAGATCACATTAGTTGCCTACCTCATCGTCAGCGAGGCTTGATTTATTTTATTTTTTACTATAGTCTATGTGCTTTTTTTCTATTGGTTTGATGCTCTACAAGGTTGGTCAGAAAGTGTAGGCGGTAAGAAACTGAAAGGACGATAAATACGATAATACATGCTCACGAAAGTTAAATTTATGTGGCATTTTTATGTGGAAACGGAGCTTCGTACGTTTAAGTATATTTATTTATGTCAGTTCCTATTTTTAATTAAGTTTAATACATTTAAACAAATCTTCAGTTTTATATATCTCATTTATTTAGTAAGTTTCGGTAATTTCTCTTTGCGAGTGGCAAAAATGAAGTAATTCTTTTCAAATTTGAAATCCATACTTCCTTACTATCCATACTAATATTATAAATGCGAAAGCCTGTCTGTCTGTCTGTCTGTCTGTCACCTCTTCACGGCTTAACTGCTGGACCGATTGTGATGAAATTTGGTAGAGATGTAGTTAACGACCTGTGGTCAAACATAGGCTACTTTTGGGCGCGATATAACCGAGTCCCACGCGGGGCGAAGCCGCGGGGAACAGCTAGTAGAAAATATAAAAGCGCTTCCGAAATCCAAGCTTCAAATAATTTATCAATTTTTTTTTTTACACGAAGTAAATATTTTAGTTTAAAAACTGATGAATCCTGCCTGACGACTTATCCTGAATTGATTTTTGATAATTTCCTCTTTTACTTTGATGTTAACTTATACTTTCTGGCTAACCTTGTACCAAACCTCTCTAATATATACGTTTATATGTATGTATTTAATACGCATTATTATAGTTTCATTTAATATTACTTCCAAAACTAGAAAACATTGGTGTTTTAGTTTCATACATTACTTAATTAATGGCTTTCGGATTTAAAATATTAGGTAGGGTATCCTTAGGCAAATTACCCATATACTATACTTATTTAAAATACACATCGAGCTTTAAAAAGACGACCGCCGCGGCTAAGTTGTAATCCAGAAAAAAGTAAAGCACTTTATTTGTTTTGTGTTATTACTTAGAGGCCGCAGTATACTGCTCAGAATTGCTGATGAGTGCTAGGGTTCCCGCCAGTAGCTGAACGAAGAAATAAATTTTATAGCAAATATTAAAAGTAGGTCTTTATATGAGCAATAAATTTTAGGTAATCTGAATTACAAAAAAAATGTGGACTTAATGCAATTTGCCATTCTCTACCAGTTTCATTTATCCTAAGAAAAAACATTAGGTAGGTACTTTAGGTCTATATACTTTAACCAGAGAGTATAGAGTAGGTAGCACAGAACTGGATATTAAAACTTCAGTGGTAGGTAGGGTCTAAACTTTCGGCGATTAGCACTTTTTAAAACTCGAGAATATTTAGCGATATAAGTACTTAGTGCATATTATATATTTAACTTGATAAAATAAGCCAGGCATTGTACACACAATTACGGTACGAGTATATGTGATGTTTATATTACGTCCGTATTTTGTTATTACTTAAGGTTATAATTGTGTGTAAATGTCATGTGACTGAGCCGGTGTTGTTCGTGGATATAATGTCGTCTGTTGTGTCGTTGTAGAGCGCAGTGGCAGTAGAGTCGGCAAGGGTTAGGTCCGGCTCCGATACGTCAGACGCGTTCTCACTAGCGTTGCCGAAATCTTCACTCACGTCAGCTGATAGCGGCATAGTGACCAGCTCGTTCATTGAGGTATTGCTTCCTCCTGCAAAAGAAAGCACACATTAAGTCCAATTTATTAAATATTTTTTTAAACTGCGCTTACGTCAGATAATTTTTATAGTGTGAATTAAAAACAGTATTTATTTATGCAGGCTGTTTCATGTCTATTAATATGATCCAGTTGGAATTTGGTTCCTACTGTAGGCTGTACTCAGCTATTATTATTTATGGTGCCACAATGCACGATAAACTGTCTTTGTTCTTTATTTTATTACATTACTAGCTGTTACCTGCGGCTTCGTGAGTAAAGTAAGCATATGACCATCTTAAATTAACAAACGTTTATTTTAACTAAAACGTGTTTTGTCTCGTTCTTTCACTTTTGTATCAATAAGAGAGAAAGTGACTAAACATATTTTAATCAAAATGGGCTAAACAATGCCAGTTTTTTTAGAATCGACTAGTTTTTAGATTCTTATAAGTACTTAAAACTCGTTAATTTTAATCTTAAATTTTAAAGAATGTGTTTTTTTAATAGTATATAATGTATAGATAGCCACAATGACACATGACACAAAAAGCGAAACAAAGAGGAATGAGTATTATGAAAAGGATTAGGTACCTCCTACGTTAAAACGTCAGCTTGCAAAGCTCATTTCAATAACTCTATTTCTGGCAGTCCGGTTGAAATCGTTGAGTGATTTATATCTTATAAACATGATCAGTGGGCGAGTGTCGGTTATTGTACGTAACAGTATACTGGCTTTTATATTTAGACCAATGCAGGCGCATGCACGAGGATAAGACCCTCGATACAACTCGTGAAGAGTTTCAAGTGTTTCAGTGCTTTATTAAATGTATGGATGCATTACGTAAGATTTACCACTGCAAGTTTAAAAAACTGCAGTAAATATATTTCTCAAACTAAAGAGGGTAAACTAATAATAAGATGCGGTGTGAATATAATTGCAAAAAGTATTTTAAACGTTTACAATCATTTGGTTTTAAATCTTTTTTTTTTGTTTAAAACGTTTTAAACCAACTTTTGAGGTTTAATATAGGTTTAAAACGATGGGAGTACCTAATGTGTAAGAAAAACTAACAAAAATAAAGTTTTCAATTAGGTAATATCTCTTTTATTTTTATTTTCAAAATAATAATTTGTTAATAAAGTAGTAATCACGTGATATGGTTTAAATCGTTTTAAATTTATTTAAAACTGGTTTTAAACTACGGATTTGGGTTAATACGGTTTATTTACAACTCCAGGTGTGAATGAGGATGTAGCGACGAAGATCGAAAAAGGAATGTTGAGATGGTTTGAACATGTAGAGGATGGATGAAAGGGACTGATGAAAGATATATACAAAAGAGAGATAACTGGGAGAGTCGGTCAGGGTCGGTAAAAACATACTAGGACCAAATCGCAGACCTTTTGAAAAAGAAGGGAAACATTAAAAGTACCTGAAATCGGCGAGCGGTGAGTGTGGAGTAAGCGAGGTAGGTACCTATGTAAGGATCGTAGCCAATGAAAATAATAATATATAGTATGTAAAATAATAAACAACCTATTTTTTATATTAATATATTTTCCATATATTAAAGTATCCATGCTCTACTAGAACGAAGCTTCGCCTGTGCTACATTTGGTACCTAAGTAATTATCAATTTAACAGATTCCTTTTCCAAAGTCAAATTTTTATTTACGCACGGTACGCATACATAAATAAATTAGTTAAGTATTGTTGTTTTAGTTATTTAGCTGAGGACAGGACAGCACGCTGAAATTTTTAATAATATAATTTGAATAAAATCTAATAAACTCTCACATCTTAATATTTAATTTATGTTGTCTGTCGTACAGAGACTATTTAGGTAGGTACCTCGATAACGACTTTACCTAAGTAGATTGAATTTACATTTTGTTGATTATTAGGATAATCGATTTTAACGAGCGGGAATTCCGGAAAGCAATGAATAGGAATCAACGAAATGACGTAAGCACGGAAACCGCTCCTCGTAAAACCACTAAATTTAGAGGTAGTACCTACCTTATTATTACAACTTTGCGCGTTTGATGTAAACCTCAACAATAAGTAAGTATGTGGTTTTGAGATGAGTCTTGTAAATACTTGCAAAGCTCCACAGGTCGGGTGGTCGACCTTTTAAATCAGTTAAAAATAAGTCAAAATTTCATCTGCGTTACTTTGTACTGTTCCCTGAATGAACATGAAAGACGCAAACGTTTACATCTCGATTTTATGTGTTTACTAGGTACGTTACGTACCTACCTTACAGTGCTATTAAAAAATCGTTAATTTTATGTGGATCGTTTTTCAAATGCTGATGGACGGAACCCACTCGAAATTTAATCACAAATCGATCGTAAATTAAAAAAAACCGACAAATTAAAGAGCTGACGGGCTGGTTTATTGGTAAAAATGGCCATTAGAAATGGCTTTGCATGAGATCGTGAAAAAAAAATTTTTTTTAAGAAAGAGCCTAGTTGTACCTTCTTTCGAGAATTAAAGAGTATTTGAGTGTAAATAAGTGGTGACGATGCAACGAAGTACGAGAAGGTAGTATTTAATTTTGTTTTACCTTTAAACCTTAGGCACACATTAGATGCTTATGCACGCATGATGGTTTTCCATCAAACAAAGGGATGGAACTCGAAAGGTGAATTGAATCGACTGATTTTCAAACAAATCATCTTAATTTTTTTAATTTATATCAAGAATTTTGTGATGATTTGTTTGGAAATCAGTTGATTCAATTGTTCCATCTGAAATCATCGCAAACTTGTAGATTTAAATTAAAAATAAAATAAAATGATTTGTTTGGAAATCAGTCGATTCAATTCACCTTTAGAGTTCCATCCCTTTGTTTGATGGAAAACCATCATGCGTGCATAAGCGTCTAATGTGTGCCTTATGAAGAACAAAAAATAGTAAGTTGATTGAAGTAAGTAAGTACATACATTTAGTTAGATATTAAATATCAGCAATGGAGTAAAAAGTAACAATTAATAATAATAACTAAACTAATTAGTAATTTTAGACAATAAGAAACATTGTTTGAACTCCATTCTTTCAGCTACTATAAAATACCTACCTGCCTAAGTTTCAATCTACAGAGATGACATGTTTACTACATGCGAGAGGGTCTGTAAAGTTTCGCGTTTAAATATTTAGGTAGGTAGGTATAACTTACTTTTCGTAAATCTCGTTTAAACTTATGAATTTGTTGAATGGTTTTTAATGAATGGATGCCGAAGATCAGACGAAGTGGAGGAGAAGAAGTAGGAAAGCGGACGCGACGGACAGCGTTAAAATGAGAGGATGTTTTTTATGTGTGTGTGCGTCAAAAAGTGTGATTTAAATTATTTAAAATATAGATAAACCAATTTAACCAGAAAGTTCGGGTATCGAATAGAAAGAAAAGGGTGTCTCAAAATATGAAGATTATGACAATGTTTATGTAATCTTTAAAACTTTATTTATCAATACAGGTAGGCATCGTATAAGTTACAATTACATGTATTTATCATCATTATGTATATAATATACTAGTTTTAATCCGTTGTTGTCAATCTGCCGCCCGCTTAATTAAGAGGTCTCAGGGATTATTTCAGATGGTCTTTCTTAACCTTTAGACGTATTTAGACCCTGCATAAAATTAAAAAACACGACATTCAGCCATCAAGTTACACGCTGCGCTGCTTGACTTGGCGGTATATTATATTAATTTATGTTTTCATTAGTGCAATTCTTCAATTCGATTGTCGAACTATAAGATATTTTTCTCTTCATTAGTGTGACCGCCGAACTACTGAGACTTGTTTTCTTATTAGTTCATAAAAGCATTTGTTCTACTGTCTTATTTATTTTAAACGAGAAATATTTTTTTTATATAAGTAAGTAGGTACAATGTTGAAAGCTCGAGGTTAGCATTTGGTTATCTTGTGTGTGACTCCCCAAATAAGCGAGCAAGTGTGCGTTTTTTTTTGGTTTTCTCGAATAAAAGTTGTATTTGTATTATACAACTAGTTACGTTACGTTTGTAACGGTGCCGGTGTTTCAGCCTAGATGGGTACAACACATATAAAAGCATATAGTTGTGCATTTATCATGTAAGAAATCTAACTGTGGCCTAACTAAGAGTATGTAAGCTAAAAATAACTAAATTTTTTTATATGTGTCGCAGCTATCTAAGCTATCTTAGGTAACCAACTTGACTAATGAAAAAAAAGAGACTCCTCGTTGCGTCTACGTCTTATATTATGGATATATAATGATATGGATATATAATGTTATGGATATATAATGAATACCAGTCAATTTTTTTCTTATAGGATTAAGTACAAATTAATAATTACTTTAGAAGGAAAGCAAATTTCCATTCATAGGCATCTTTCTGTATAAGGTCACCTAAGACGTATATATTGTACCTAAACCTAAATTTACTCTGTAAATTTGGACGTGGCAAGTTTTCACATGACACCACCAAGTAAAGCATATACAGAGAGCAAGAAGACATAGGAGAGTAAATATTATTGATTGGTAAGTAGGAAAGCAGGATTTGGTGGGTAAATACTGCAACATCTACATTCAATTGGGTAACTGTATTAGTCCATATTTACAGTTGGTAGTTGTTTTTTTAGGTAAAAGAGTAAAAGGAAAGAGGTTCAACTATGGAAGCGTGTTGGTCGTGTGACCTACCGGTGTGGGGCAAAAAGCATGTGGGCATTGGTGTGGTGCTGGTTTGCTGGTCTACAGTGTGAGACACCTTGCGCTGCGCGTAGTGCGCGTCCTTGGGTTCCCAGAAGAACACGTAGTAGAGCGAGAGCATGATCGCAGCCAGTGACACGCAGAACACGTAAATGATGACGGTGAGGACTCGCACGCTCTTCTTGTCACGCTTCCGCTCATAGAGCGCGTCCAGCACCACCTCGTGCCCGCTGGCCGTGCCCAGCCTCACCGAGCCCGCGCACGAGCGCATGCTGCCTGAAGCGCACGACTTGCCCGACATCGCCGCCGTGGCCCGCAATCTGAATGCACCTCCGCACTGGCTCGCAGCCGAATCCAGGTAAGTGGGGCACACTTATTGATATGCCCCAGTTCGGGCGATGCGCCGCGGGCGAGTTGCGGTGCCGGGTCACGCCGCCCGTGTCTGCTGCTTGACACCTCCTGATGCGAACTGCTGCTTCATTATAATCGACGCCGCTCCGAACTTCATTTGTTTATCCTTTAATTTCACGCCCGGTATGTGGAAATCTATTCCAGTTCCTCTGACGCAGCCATACGATCGCGATTCGTCTGTCATGAATTTGTCCCTGAATTTTCATTGTTTCAGTTTACGGGGCGTTTACGTTCTCATTAAAGCAGCATATTATTATAATTTGTAAATATGTGCTGAACGAAGCGAAACATCACTTATAGGTTGAGATTGCGCAAAACGAACACGGACACAGGTACCGGAGATAAACAACTGGGATAACGGTTGATCTAGGGGGGATTGTCGCGCCGTTCGCTGACGGCTGTTATTTGCGTCGAGGGAGGTCAAGTATAACAATACGCAAACAAAGTTAATTCAGAAGAGGGTGACTCGTTATTATGACAGTGAGTCCGTGACGGGAGCGGCGACGGGCGGCCGGGCGGCGCGGCGGCGGCAGCGTGGAGAGCGAGGCGCGCGCCGCCCGCCCACACCACGCTCAGATCAATATTGGCAATACTATTGCTAAATCTGCAAGATTTTTTACTTGGCAAATAAACAACAAACAATCAACCAGTCCTTCCTTGTGAATGTCTTCTATTAGGAATTATTCTAATTATTTACAAAAATAGAGGATGGTAGCGTTTTTACAATTGTAGTGCTGCTGCTGCACTCCATATATCTCCTATCATATCTTGTTCCTTATTTTGGTTTGGCAACAAAAATACGTAACTGCACTGACTGTTAATTGTTTTTGCGAATAACTAGCGCATGGATCGAAGAGTACATATTGTATAAGTAATTGTTAATTTGGCATTATTTTACTAACCTACTGCCTATTTAATTGTTTTTAGGAAATGTTCGTAAAAAATTCCAGCGGAGAGGTGCCATTAGTAATAGTTTATGGGCTTATGGCAGGTTACTAGAGGAACACCTTACAATTATGTATGTAAAAACTTTATTTTACAGAAAGAACATTGAATTCACGACATAGAACACAACAAATGGTGGACTAATCCCTAATAGGGATCTCTTATATTCAACCTGTATAACAAAGGATAAGCGCAATACAAAGGATACACATCATAGATTTAAAAAAAAATTGCCGAGGCCGCGCGCGATGCACATAGATTACATAAAATTGGTTACAATAAAACTTAGAATTAAAGACAAAGTCAAAGATTCTTAATTGTTTGTAATGCATGTTATAAGATGCTTAAGGTGATAGGTACCTCGGTAAACACTAGCGCCACCGTCATTTATAAATCATTATGCACTGAAAACACAAGTTATCAAAAATCCGTGTTATGTAATTAAGTTTCTGGATCTGAAGTTAATTTGAAACATTTTAATAGTAGATTGTATCACAAGGGAGCCAAATAATAATTTTACGGCGAGGGCGATTTTTAAATCCAGATTGGAGTGAAGGATCCTGAACGGAGAGAGGGATTCAAAGTACATCGCCCGAGCCAAAAATATGTTTGCGCCCGAATGATACACTCTACTTTTCATCTCGCTCTATGAGGAATTTATTTCATCCGATGATTGCGTTTATTATTACCAGCCAGTGTTTTATTTTTCATAATATGTGCACTCGGCATGACCGTATTGTTTTGTTCCAAATTTGAAACTCATTATTGCCCGCTAAAAAACCCTATCGGAAAAGACTTACTTTGGTCCTCCTTTTGGGGCAGCAAAGTTGAACATTTCGAATAGAAGGGATGAAAATTAATAAATTGTCGATCCCTATAGTTACAAATTGCGAAACTGCTAAAAGTGGCCGTTAATCATTATTGCAATTTGTAACTATAGGGAACTATAATTTAAAAATTTAAAATTAACTTCAGATCCAGAACCATAATTATAAAAGACGGATTTTTGATAACTTGTGTTTTCGGTGAATAATGATTTTTAACTGATGGTGGCGCTAGTGCTTACCAAGGTATCGTCTTAAAGCAATTTCTTCCAGGCAACATTTGTAAATTGTAGTTAATGAATGGATTTAACGCGGGTGTATAGTATAGTAAGTGCGGGGTATATAACTTACTTAGTTGTTCCGGTTTAAATGGTTAGGAGAGGCAGTAAAATTACTATGTACAGTGGCGAAACATCTTAAGTCACTGTTAACAGCGCGCTCGTAACTCATGGTATGGTTCTAACGCGCGAATGTCCGCGTGCCCATCTTTCGCGGGCCGTACGCTTGGCTAGATGCCAATGTAAATGGGAGGCAGCTATGGTTGTACGTACGTACATTGGACCACACTGAAAAGTATACCTACCACCTCACACACACCTAAAATGGCATACCATCCCATTGTACAAAGCAGAACACAATACGGTGCGGCTTACGAGTATCTATATTAAACGTTACTATAGCGGCCCGGTACGTGCTTCGCTACGTATAAAGTGAATGTGTTATATGAAGAACCGCTCGACCGATTTTGTGCAAACTTCACATAAACCATCTACTAAATAGCCCGAACAAAGCCTAAAAATTATGCTTGGATAGATAAGCCTGTTCTTGAATAATAAAATTTTAACGAAAAGTGGCATTGATTTTTATATAAAAACATTTTTAAATATATATTGATGATGATGATTGTATCAAATAACAGCGAACATAGAGTTGTTCCTCGACTACTTCTTCGTTGTTGCATAAAGCGTGAAATGTATGAAGGTGAAGAAACCGCAAACGTTGTTTTGCCATATAAATTACTAGCTGTTCCCCGCGGCTTCGCCCCGGGTGGGACTCGGTTATATCGCGCCCAAAAGTAGCCTATGTTTGACCTCAGGTCGTTAACTACATCCCTACCAAATTTCATCACAATCGGTTCAGCAGTTTAGCCGTGAAGAGGTGACAGACAGACAGACAGACAGACAGACAGACAGACAGACTTTCGCATTTATAATATTAGTATGGAAGTATGGATTTCAAGGTAATTTAAGGGTAAACAACCCTAATCACTTAGGGGTATGAAAAGTAGATAGTAGCCGATTCAGACCTAATGAATAAAAAAATTTGGTAAAAATCAGCAAAGCCGTTTCGGAGGAGTAAGGTGACAAACATTGTGACACGGGAATTTTATATATTAGAAGATTATTTCAGGAAACAAGTTTTAAAATAAACCCATAGAAAAAAAAAGGTTAAAGTATCTAAATATGCTAAATATATGTATTTAAAATTAAAAGGATATTGTTAAGTGCATAACATCTCGCTGTGTGTGACGCACTGCGTGTCGGTGCCTCCGCGGTAACGCTAGAAACCCTAAAATCATCGCATTATTGTAAGTTGTTGGTTGCTTGAGAGTTTACTTTTTATTAATTTTGTTTTATATTTCAGGCAATATGGTTTTTGAAATATTAAATTTGTAAGCAAATATTTGACGTCAAGCATTGGCTAGTCCAATTTTTTACAAAGTTGTCTAAATTGTAAACCATTTCGAGGAATAGGCTTAGGAAACAGTTTGCGGTAGGCAGATTTTTTGAGATAATTGCAAAAAACCCAATGACCTTTATTTTCAGAAACTTACTACAAGGTCACATAAATTGTACACACCGCTTACGTCACCGTAAGCGGCTTTCTCAATTTTTTTCTGTAAGTTGGCAAAATATGGATTATATACTCTTTGCTTGGAAGTACTGCAAGCACAATCCTGTCAAATCGTCATAATTTGTCGTCATTGTCATATTTTTATTCTAGTAAACATAACCTAAATACTTTGTTTCAACGCGGAGTGACGTCATCGCTGTATGAATCTTTAAAATTAAATCAAAAAATTAAAGATACAGCGAATTTTTTCTTTCAAATGGTATCTCTAAAATGGTCTATTTTATCGAAAAAACATAAAAAATCACTATCATATTTTTTTGGACGAGCCCATTATCTATATATATAAAAGCGAAAAACACTCACTCACTCATCACGAAATCTCCAAACCTGCTGAGCCGATGAAGATGAAATTTGGCAGGAAGGTAGATTGTGACTAAGAGACGTCCGCTAAGAAAGGACTTTTGGGAATTTTACCCCTAAAGGGGTGAAAAAGGGGTTGCCAGATTGTATGAAACTTCGTCATTTTTGAAGTGAGATACATGAAATTTTTAATTTCAATTTGTAATTGGTAAAAAATAATAATGCATCAATCTGATTTTGAAAATTACATCCCTATAGGGGTGAAATAGGGGTTGCCAGTTTGTATGAAACTTTGTCATTTTTGAAGTAAGATACATGGAATTAAAATTGAAAATGTCTTGGTATAATATTTTGTATTGTACTGAACTGTATTGTATGTACACAACATATTGTAATAGGATACAATACATAATAGAAGATAGAGTGCAAAGGTTTTATTTATTTGTTAATATTATGAGTTCAGTAATGTGTCAATAGATGGCGCCACCATACATTTTAAAAGTCGATATGGTTTGTCGTTCGCATTTAATCATCATGTGTAGTAATTGAGATTTCAAAATAAAATAAAAATGTTTTTGCTTTTCTAACGATTTGATTGTGTATTTAGACGATTTGGTACCTGCTAAATTTAAAATAATAAAATTAAATTGGAATTGATTGGAGTATGGAGTGGTAATTGCGGCATTATATGGTATGTCTGCGTTTTGGGCTACTCATTGGTTGAGGTTCGTTTAGTTTAAGTTTGAAAAGTTTTTGTCCGGATTTCGGATTTCGAATAGTAATTTGAAAATAGGTAAATCTTTGTGTTATTTTCCATAAGTTAGTTGCATATCTTAAATATATTGTAAGGTTTCTCAAACAAATTGTAGGTCTTTAAGTATATTTGTATTCATTTCTAATTAGTTAGTAGATTATTATAATTTCTATATATATAAAAGAACAAGGGCAATTGATAAATCAACGCCCAGCCTAAACCATAAAAGCTATAAACTTGAAATTTGGACCGAAGTCTTATGTTAATACGTAGTGCTCAGATAAGAAAGGATTTTTCAAAATTAGACCCCTAAAAGGGTTAAAATTGAGGGCAAATTTGTATGAAAAAAAATTAAAATCTACACTGATGTATTTGAAACTTGGCAAGAATGCTTCTCAACAAAAATAACTAATGGCGTGTTTCAGCGTTTTTTGAAATTCAACCTCTAAAGGGGTAAAAAGGGGGAGGTTAACTAATTTATCATCACAAAACCGAAACTATAAAAGCCATAAACGTGAAATTTGGTAAGTGTCTTCATTATAATATATGCTGCTCACATAAGAAAGGGTTGTTCACAATTTCAAGCCTTACATCCAAAAAAGGGGTGAATTTGCGTACCTATAGACAAATTCCATTTGAAATTTCGCCAATTACTATCAACGCATGTTGGCCTATTGGTAGAGGTCGCGAATTATTTTTTTGAGTAGAGGATTCTAATCCTGCTAAACATGACTTTTTTTTTACTTACTTTTATTTCGTTTTGTATTAGTTTTTTAGAAGTCTATATTTTTGCTTTTAATATTTTAGTAAAGAAATATGTTTAAAGAAATAGCTGGAAGTAGCTGGATCGAATCCTGCCACAAACAATAATTTTCTGTTTCGTTTTTTTATTTGTTTTCTATAAATATTTTCTTTTTTATTTTAATTTTGAAAAGGAACGAATAAATTCATTTGCAAATTTATTTCCGGATAAACGATATCGCAACCCCAATCAAATCAAATCTAATAGTTTGTCATTGACGACATTGAAGAAGAAGATTAATGAAATGTTGACTGGTAGAGAACGCTCTTAGCGTTAGTAAGTCCATTAATATATCAGTATTTTTTACTTATCTATCTATACAAATAATAGGACAGTAAAAATCGAGTGTATATACATTAAATATTTTTCTAAAAAAACTGATACGGAGCGATTAAAGAAGAGTAACAGAAACAAAAAAAAAACTATTTTTGGAATTTTTGTCTCTCTGGTACGTTATAACTTCAAAACTACTCAACAGATTTGAAGGTGATTTTCACAGGTGGATTACATATAATTAGGAGCGTTGTCAAAACTTTGTTTCGTCAAAATCGGTTAAGGAAAAAAGAAGTTATGGTCAGTTGAAGTTTACTTCTAGCACTGCTTCAAAACTTTTAAACAGAGTTGAATGCGGTTTACATAAACGTATTTAATTTAGATAAAGCTAGAATTTTTACTTTGTTTTATCGATATCAATAAAGAGAAAAACACACTGCAGTCTCTATTAAATTTTAATAAAATAACACATTGAATGTGTGTGGGCGTATAATTTAGTTACATAAAATATCAATAGATGGCGCTGACTTTATTTTAATTATTTTTTCGCATATGGTATAGCAGATTGAAAATTTTCCTTACGGCAATTAATTTGAATTATTTAAAAAAAAATTTGGTTGTTGATTTAGTTCTATTGGTTGGTTTGTTTATCGGTCGTGTTGTGTTGTAAGCTATTTGAATTGATTATTTGGTTTGGTTTGGCTTTGGTTTAAAAAATAATCAAATCGGTAAGTCAGTTCAGTTGTTGTTTGTCGGAACATACGGTCGTGTCGTAAGGTTTAATTTAACTAACTTATCACTTTTTATTGAGATTTTCTCCACTTTTCACGCCCACTTTAACTTTAGGAGTGGCTTTTAGGTCCAAATGACCCTGTAATAGGCTGCGTCTACTCTTTTAGAGACAAAGATGTGATAGTATGAATGTTAATATTTTCAGTTTGATATCGTAGCAATGTAATCGCTTTATAAAATTCGCACGGGAATAGGATACTATAGATTTAACTATAGGTCTGGATAGTTGTAGTTTCCACAGGTTACGCGAAAAGCGACCTACACGCGGGCGGAGCCGCGGGCAACAGCTAGTACGTACATACATCCGACTGCGACAACGCAAAGCGTCGAGAACTTGTAGGCCATGTAGCAGGTAGCTCGTAGTCATAGCGTAGGCTTCGTAGCAGGCTCGTAGCAAGTAAAGGTCGTAGAGCCATTTGTAGGACCGAAAGTTCTACGCTTCTTACCACTTCGAATTTTGGGATTCGAAATTGCTTATATTTTTACCCCAATGCCCGAAAAAGGATTATGTATACAAAACAGGATTAAAACTGTTGTTTAGTTAAAGCTTAACTTAAATATTTTAACTTTTTACTGTGCCAGACTTAGATCATTTGACACCTTCGCGGACAGTAAACGAAATAACAATAACAGTTGTTATCTACGTCGAAAGGCGTTACTGTCAGCGAAAGTGTTAATACTTAAGGTGCCAGAAGTAAATCAGAAGCGGACCTAAAACTACTCGTAAAAAACATTCTCTACCAGTCAACCATAGAAATATAAAATTTGTCTGGTGACAATAGTTTAATAGTAAACGAGTATTTTTTAAGTAGGTACGGTACGAATTGGTTTTAGGTATTTTTCTTAAAATATAAAAAAATATATTTTATAATTACTTACTAACTTACTCCGCTGGCTCAGCGACCCAAAGTGGATCTTGGCCTCCGAAATGAGAGAGCGCCACAGTTTTCTATTCTGCGAGATGGCTTAAAAATTACTTACTCAATTTAATTATATTGATTATTTTGATGTTTAGATTGTAATTTTGTGATATGTTTAATTCATCTAATTTTGTAATTGATATAAATATTAGAATATGTTAAATCGAAAGTTAGTTTTTAATAATTGATATGCTTTGTAAATAAATAGATAAAAATCTAAAATGAATAATAACTTTCATCTAAATTAAAGATTATTTATTATATTGCGTGTGTCGTAACTACTCAATACTTTATTTTGTCTTGCCACCCTGTTCGCTGAAATACGTGCCTATGTCCAACTTTGAATTAGGCTTGTACGTGAGCACATTAAAAGAACTTTTACTTTATCTCCCAAACTGTATACACATGTGGAATGACGCTCAAAGGAAATTTTCGTTGCATTTTCACCGATTTTTACACTCTTTTATTTAGTTTCACCTGTTCTGTTCCGGTAGCTAATCAAATAATTATCTTAGTAAGAAATATAGGCATAGTATTAATTTTTATTTCAGTTCGTTTAATTCAAACAAGGATAACGTAGGATAATAATAACGAGAACTATAATAACATGCAATGTACTCGGTAACTGCTAACTATTAAAAATATTTGCTTACTAGAGAAAAAGAACAAGGTAATTGAGGTTCATTTTGGTCACAATTGGGTTAGACCGTTACGCTAATTGGATTACCGGAAACCCCTCGAGCCATACTTACTAATACTTGTACGTATAGCGTATAGTATACTCTCAAAAAACTACATTGTCAGCCTTTTAATAATATCATGTTACAAAAACGTAAACATCTCAAACCCTCGGTACATTTTAAAAATTTTACAGACGTCATTTAGGACCATTCGAAAAATAATTACATGCAAAATTATTCAATATGGAATTTATTTGAAACTAGCTTTTGCCCGCAACTTCGCCCGCGTAAACTTCCCTCGGGAACAGTGCTTTTTCCCGGGATGAAAGATATCCACGCTCATTCTCCTATCTTGGGTAGGTATATCGTAAACAGGTACCAAGAGACAAAATGAAGTAACGATTCCCTTTATCAGGTATCAGTGGCAGGTGTTGTATTCCACCGACAAGAGTAGGGTCGACGACAGGAAGGTCGGTTATAAATTTAATTCAAAATTTTATGTATAGGTAATGTATTTGAAAAATTAAAAACATCCTATTCAGCGGAGATACAAGTGGGAAGATGTTATGATGGCATAGAGATCAATTGTTTCGATTCTCTGCCAAGCATTGAAGCGTTAGCCTCAGCTTTGTTGATTGCTAGATCCATATAGGTTAGTAACAATTGACTAAGGGAACAACAGATGTCTTATTATTTACTTGTATCTTTTACAACTTGTGGCAGATTTCACTAACAACAACCTTCCCAAGGATGATTCATGTAAGTCGAGCGGCAGGTCATATAAAATGCGGGTTCCGTATAATCATAAACCACAAGAGGATCTAGGAATTTTGTTGCCAAATCAGCAAGGACCGATTGTTTTCAGAAAGCTATGCTACGACCTGCTACGACACGGTCTAGGTTTTGGAAAATCAAAAAGAATATCTAATCGGTAGCAGTCGTTGTGTAAATAAAAAGTCATCGCTGGCCGCTCTTTCACACATTTTAATTCATTATTGTACATCTGTTATTGTACGGCTGTACCGTTTTATGAAACCATTAATTAAATGATGTAAGTTTAGTTCCATTTCAGGTGTCTGTGTTATATCTTACAATCCAGTAATAGTTCCATGAAATCGTGGTGTGTAAATAACCAGGCAAATGATGTTCAGGCAGTGATGCTTTTAAAATGTTGTTTGTACCTATAAAGATTATTAGAAAACTGTGTTTTGGGCATAGAAATAGGAAATCGCGCGCGGTCTCTACATCATTTTTTTAAATATATGGTTTTGGGTAATTAACAATTCTTATATTGAGTCTTTATATTCACTCTCTTATATTTTAATTATTATAATTTTTTTGTGAAATGTGACAATGATGAATTATTTTTAGAAATAAAATCTATTTTAGGGTTGGCAGACTGGGCAAGTTTTACAATTTTAAAATAGACGAGGTTGTTCTCTAAACCTACTGCACTTGACACTTTTAACTCTGCAGACAGACAAAAGCATGGATGAAATCTTGAAAACTTGGACAAAGCAGCTATTCCGTTAGCACAGTAACTGCATTGGGTCAAATATTAAATACTATTTTATATTTTAAGGTTGTCTGATGACTGGTGGCATAATCAAATCAAATACTTACTAGAATATCTCTATCTTCTGCTAACGCGGACTTATTTACTGCGATTATACTAAAATATCAACTACCTAATCGTCCCAAAGCGTTTTTAAGGATACATCCAGAGGCGACTAGCTTCGGAGCCCGAGGGCCACAAACGCGATGAATACTTTTGTTTTCTCTACATAAAATAAGATTCGGCATTTATGTATGACCGGCCACCTGCCAGGTGTCACTCTTCGTTGCAAATTCCGCTGTTAGTAAAATCCGGTACATATAGAAAAGATATACAAGGAAAAATCCTTGTCACCTTTCACTTTATTCATACTGCCGTCGTAACAAAAATGGGCACAACTAACATTAGTTTTGCCCTTTTTTGTATTTGTTACGACGGCAGCATGTGAGAAGATAGTGTGGTCTTATTGTAGAATCAGAATTCTTTTAGGCCATCTTAAAATTTTCATGTGCAATAAGCTCTGCAAAATGAGTTGTTTTTTGGGTTTTTCAATGACAAGATTTTGTTTGGAATAATAGCTACATCTTTTATTCAAATTTAAATCCAACGAGGTGTTATAAAAAGTGGTATGTATTGTTTACATACTTTTTTGTGTTTTTTATTAGATAATAATAGTAGTAAAAGTAATCTTTGTAACAGGAATCGTGCTCCTCCTATCTTCAACAGGTAGGACTTGGCCTTTTTAATTTGGAAAACAAAGGACGTCATGTGGTATGAAAATGATAAGTGTAGCAGTAACTTAATATAAACTTACTGTAATAAGTAACAGGTGCGGTGCCGTAAAGGTAGTCATTGTGATCGCCGCGTCGCGCGCTCAGCTCCTCGGTGTCGTTGGCCAGGGGCAGCTCGGGAGACTTCCACACGCAGACGTAGTACACGGACAGCAGGATGGCAGCCAGCGACACCGACAGCAAATACGCCAGCACCGTCAGCACCCGCACCACCTTGCTCACAGACTTCTGCTCGTAAATCTCGCGGATCGGAGCGCCCATCTCCTCCGACACGCTCTCCTCCTCCGTCTGACCGCACACAGACATCGTGCTACCTTTTGGCTACATGTTTATTTTATTATGCCACTAGAGTTACTAGACTAGACCACTTTTTAGTTAGAAAAAATAAATAGCATGATAGGTAATGGCAACGTATGGCGCGTGTGGTATTCGCGGATGAGTAGCGCGAGTGCGGTGAGCGAGTGGCCACGTTTCCCGCGATCCGCGCGGCCGCCGGCTGAGCCGATCAACTGAACGGCAGGCGATTTACGAATGTAAAGTTTTTATGCCCTACCGAAGATGCCTCGAGGCTCGAGCCGATTCGAAAATTCATTTATATTGCGGAAATACCGAAATAGATCTGTTAGCGCGATACTAAAATATTAAGACGCAGATACATTCCGCAAGATTAATTTCTACGATTGATTGCCGTTTGCAGTTTATCATACATTTCTGCAAGAATTATTGATGGATTTTTTTAAGTTTATACAATGAATACCTAACAATATGTGGATGTACCTAATTATCAAATCAATTCGTACACCATATAAAGAAGGAAAAAGAAAAGCACCAATGAACCAGGTCTACCATTATTTGTCTCGTCATAGCGCAGTCCCGTTTACAGCAACAGAAACGGCTTTGGCGACTGGGGTATTTCCACGCACTTTGCATTTCGTTATATTAATCGTCCTTGTGGTATAGTACATAAGATGTAAAAGATTTAGCATTAATGTTAGGTAATTACCGGTGGTAAGCCGCCTACTAATAAAAATGGTAGGTACATACAGGAAAAGTTTGTGTTTTTCCCGTAGTCATCTTTTACGATATTCATGAGAAGAAATGGAGATGATTTTTCTTAGAACTCGGCAGTTTTTATCGTGTTTTTCATCGATCATACATTGTGTGTTTTTATGACAAAATATACAAAAGGGTATATCCACTTACCGGTATATATAAGAATTGGATTAACTCTCATGTGGTAAGTACAAACTATAGTATTCTAGTATGTCTGTGGTACATAGCAATAAGTAAAAAAGTGAATTATAACTAAAACTAATCGCATAATGATTAAATTTGTAATTAAGTAGATAATAGAGCAATATCCCATCAATTTGATGTATTATGTAGACCGAATTGGCGGAGCACCGACCACCGCCGCGGCCGCTGGGAGTTCATCCATTAGACATAATTGGATCGGTGTCCGCGATATTGTGCGGTGTATGGCACTTGTTGTGTGTCCATGTCCCTGCTACAATCAATCATGCTTGAGGATGAGCGCCGGGCGACGTCACTCGGACGGCGACCTCCTGTACTCTTACGCTATACGATCCTTTTTGTATATAATGTAAATATACATTCTCGAAGAACCAACTTTTTTACTAATGTATGTGTACTTATTTAATTACCTAGCTATTTTATGCCTTTTCGCTCAACCGCGGTGTATCATATTCAGAAATGTTTTTGAAAACAGTTTAGTTAGTTACGAAGATAGGCGGTAGGTACTCTACAAACATTCACAAAACAACACTCTAGTTTTTTTTTAGTTTAGTTAAATGTTTCTGTTTTAAGGGTTATTTTTAATATATAATGTGTTAATTAATGAATAAATTTAACCTTTATAATATAAGTTATAAGTGTAGATAATTACACAATCTGCAAGTCTGCACAGTGGTCTTATATAGGGTTTACATTACTAAAACAAAATAGTGGTAAAGTAGGAGTTACCTGGTTGATCTGAAAGTCACTAAACAATCCTAATACTATTCGTAACAAAAGAGAAAATAAGTAACAGGCTACGTCTATTAAGAGTGCGCGAACATTATTTAGAAAAAAGTGGCCAGTTCATATTTATAGTGTATGTGCGCGAAGCTTTGAACACGACTTTATTTCTATATATATATGTATTCTGTGCCGGAACGGTAGCAATGTTGGTTGGTCGAACCCGCAATACAAAAATAAAATACGCTGACAGAAATTTTATGTAATTTGTTTTAATATTCCTGCTAAAAATTTACAATTAAGTAACATCATTCATTACAATAAAACTTAAAATGAGCTTAAAGCCGATATTGGATACCGATTGCTAATTATTAATTACTATATAAATTTATTTTTATATTTTGAGATATAATAATAAAATTAACCGGTATCATTTTGGTAAAAATTTCTCAATCAAAACCTTACACCTGCAATGCAACCTCAGTCGATTTGAATTAGGACCATAGAGTAACGCGGCTCAGGACCCACTACATCGTTCAAAGCAAGCGGCACAGATAGTGATTAAATACACTATTGCACATGTATATAGCTCAGAAGATGCTCGCCAATGTGGTGTCTCCATACCACAGGCCTATGCAAATATTATATTAGATACGCCTAATAGGTATCCCCCTCCGCCACCTGTACAAACCTACACACCATAATTTGTGCAAAACCACTGATATAATGCTTTGTAGTGGCGGAGTATTTATCCTTAAACAAATAAATTTTGTTAGACCCGACAAAGATAACAACAAATGTTATAGATGGTTTCAATATATTAATTTTTATTGGAAAAATACCTCTAGTAAGTAGGTACGTTAGTATTATTATGTATTCTGTGCTCTAGTGTTTAAAAATTAGGTTTTATATCATACAGGTGTTTTTCCTGGGCAATGGAATGTCACCGAAAAGTCTTTTATAAGAAATTGTACTCGTTAAACAACAAACAGTATTTACTGAATCATTCGTTAATACAATTACACAGGTACTTATATAACAATTTGTATGAAGTTTTAAGTAGAAAATTTTAAAGCCAACAATTATTTTACCACAACCTTCATACTTAATTATAAAACAATCTTAAAGTTTGCTCTTTTTCATTTTCAAAAGCTTTTGTTTAAGCACTCGTCGTAAAATTTTTCCAGATGGGTTCTTCGGAATTTCCTCCACAAATATCACACCACCATGTAGTCGCTTGGACGGAGACAACTGTAGAATAAATTCTTAAAATTAATATCGAAACGTTACTATGTTACTCATCGATACTGGGAATACTTCAAGCTTTGAAGCCGTTGGGTCCATTTTGTGTATATTAAAGTACTTCTTGTGCTTTTTTTATTGTATAAACTGTTAAATACTAGTCGTTGTGTTTTGCTTGACGGTTAGTCAGGTAATTATTAGGTCTTAGAAATAATTAATTGTTAATTTTTCAAATTGAGTTGCTCTACTTGCTCTACCTACAATATAACAATACAACTTGCGGCGTGAGATAAGTCTGGGTACTTATATTTTATTATCACTGATAATACATACTCTTACTAAATGTTGGATGGGTATCACGTTGCCTACTTCATATTTAATGATAGCCTATAAGAAAACTTTAAGAACTATTAGCTTTCGCCCACGGCTTCACCCGCATAAATTTCCCTCTGGAACAGAGCCTTTTCCCGGGATGAAAGGTGGGTACCTTATGTAAAGATACTAAAGGTACTCTTAATACTTCTATGTGTTTGCACAATTTCAGGAAGATCGGTACAGTAGATTTGACGTGAAAACGTACCTAACAAACAAACAAATAAATAAACAAACTCACTTTCGCGTTTATAATATTAGTTGGAAGTTGAATGAATTGGATGGATGTTAGTTAACGCACTTACCAATATATTCTAAAAACTTTTTTACCTGTTTAAAATATGATAACCTCGGTAACTTTTACCCTTTTTACCATCTGTATAAAAATAATAATTAAAATCAGCCGATCGATCAATACGAAAACAACATTTTTAGGCACAAAATTAGTAAGTTTGTCTTCGCACGCAGAGCCTTAATTATTGTCTACGTTTTTAGACGAGTTTTTAAATTACCCTTTTCGCTGCGAAATCGATGAGTTCCCTCGGCTCCAGCCTGAGGCCCGGCTTGAGCACGACGAAGGCGGTGGGCAGCTCGCCCGCAGCGTCGTGCGGCGCGCCCACCACGCCGCACTCCGCCACGCCCGGGTGCTGCAGCACCACGCTCTCCACCTCCGCCGGGGGCACCTACACAATCATGTTTGTTTGTTTCTGATAACTGCACATCTTTTGTTCTGATGTTTAAAATACGAATCAAAACCCCTTTATCAGTTCCTTATAGAATCCCGTGCTCCTCTTCCTTGTGATTTCTATACTATCCTCTCCTTTACTATTCCTAAATATTTAATGCTCCTAAATATATTAAAGCTCTAGTTTCTTTCCTTTCTTATCATGATGTTTATGTATAATACTTTATATACGACAATATATGTTTTTTTATTATTTATTGCCCTCATCCTTCATCACCGCCTAAGTCCTATCCTTCCTTATCGTCCAATCCAAATATAATTTGACACTGGCAAAAATAAGCTGGAAAACTTTGATTGCCACACAAAGGAAAAAAAAAGAACTTTATTGCACAAAAATACAGAGATCTCTTCCAGCCAACCGGAGAGGGTAACAAGGATACAATTTTAAATAGAAACTGGTGGTAGAAGTTGTGTAAACAACACTAATTAAGTGATAAAACCGAACCCATGTATGTGCTACACATTATTAAATACTTATCATTATCCATACTTCCATACTAATATTATAAATGCGAAAGTCTGTCTGTCTGTCTATCTGTCTGTCACCTCTTCACGGCTAAACTGCTGGACCGATTGTGATGTTTGGTAGGGATGTAGTTAACGACCTGAGGTCAAACATAGGCTACTTTTGGGCGCGATATAACCAAGTCCCACGCGGGGCGAAGCCGCGGGGAACAGCTAGTGTCTATATAAATAGATAGCTGTATAAACAAACTCGCTATAGGTATAACCAATTTAGTTTTCTTTTACTAGTGGGTGGGCGAACAGGGCACTAATTACGCACAAAATGCAAATAACTAGTAAGTAATTATTGTTGTATTGTATGATGGATGTGTCGCCTCCCTCCGTTCTATTTATCATTGATCATTGTTTAGTTAATGAACCTCTGCGCGCCGCCACCAGCGCGGCGAAAGCTGCCACTAGCTACTCGTAGAGGCATCCTCCAGTAGTACGGCGGTACCTTAAATAAATAAAATTACCTGGTTTCCCTTGTATTTTATTAATTCTTTTAGTCTGTCAACTATGAAGAAACAACCTTCTTCGTCATAATAGCCAATGTCACCGGTCTTGAGGTAGCCTTCCTCATCGATCATATCTTTAGTGGCTGCCTTGTTTCCAGCGTAGCCTCTCATTACTATTGGGCCTTTTAAACAGATTTCACCTTTTTGGTTAGCTCCCAGTTTTTTTCGAGTCTCCAAATCAACTACCTGCAAAAATTATACTTGAAGGTAAATATTACTTCAGCGATTGCTACGTCAGAAAATTAATTTGGAATTGTAGACTATTTTATAAAATTAATAAGCAAAATTTTAGACATCAAATTAGAAATTCTAAAATTTTTACGGTGTTTTTCGTCATAAGTCACATAATCTTACCCTGAAAAACAGGATACCATTACCTTAGCTTTAACCCCACGAACGGGATAGCCAGCACTGCCTGGTTTGCGAGCCGTCTCAACGATGTCCTTCGTAGCCAGCAATGATGTTTCAGTCATTCCGTAACCTTGGTAGATCCCCATGCAATTTGGTAACCTTCAAAATTGAAGAATGTTCTATACTACTCTGATACTGCGGGTACTGCGACCGAATTTTTCAATACACATTAGACCACTCTATTAGGTACATAAATCTGTACGTTACTTCGAGAATTAATTAGTATTCAAGTATATTTTTATCTGGTTTGATTTCGACATATTTAAACATCTAGGTAGGATCGATTTCAATTAGATACACGAGTCAGACAAAAGCCGGAATTAGAATTGTTCTGGAGGGTTTGGTCAAAAATAGTAGAGCCCGCGGAACGACTACATCATCGATTTAAGACTATATGTAGTTCAATAAAAAATAAGTTAAAAAAGACTATAGACTATATGTACCCGATTACGTTAAATGTCTAAAAAGGAAATAATTCACATACAAATCTAGAAATGCATGGGTACAAAAATGATTTCTTTTCTGACCATTATTAAAGGCGGTATAATTATTTATAGGGTTCCGTACAAAAATGTAAAAACGGAACCCTTATAGGATCACTCGTGCGTCTTTTAAATAAATAAAAAAAGTTATGCAAACCTTACCGAGTTATATATCAAAAGAAAGGGCTCGTTATGAGGATTTCAAATATATTATTGTAACATAAATAGTTTTGATTTTATTCATGAAAAACGACTAAAAATTACCATTCCCCCCCCCCTGATCTCCGAAACTACTGAGCCTAAAATTTTGAAAAAAATACAAAATATTGTTCATAGCCTGTAGATTACAGGAAAACCTACAAGAACTCTGTCAATTGACAATAAAGTGGTAAATTCAATATAAAACGTTTATGGAAAATAGTTCACTAAAACACCACTAGATGGCGATAGTAGTAGTTTGTTGACATACCACAATTGAATTTAAAAGCTTTGCATTGTACGGAACCCTCTCCACGCGAGTTCAACTCGCACTTGACCGGTTTTTTTTATTTAAAACTAGCTTACGTACCGCCTGAACCTGCACTTTACTCACCGTTTAAACCTTCCCTGAACTTCCACAAATATTTCAAGACCAAAATTAGCCAAATCGGTCCGGCCATTCTCAAGTTTTAGCGAGACTAACGAACAGCAATTGATTTTTATATATATAGATTCAGTATTACTTGTCGCTACCTTAATTACATACAAAAAATTTAAATCCTTTCAATTTAAGTGTGTTAATAAACTTCATTCAAATGTTAATAAAGTACTGATTATAAATATTAGATGAAATACGGCGTGTATATAATTAATGCTTAGTATACCTCATTCATAACCTACTTACCGTTTGCATGCTTCACTGATAGTCTCCGTACTCAACGGGGCTGCACCACACATCACCAAATACACGGAAGACAAGTCGTACTTCTCAACCAGCGATGACTTTGCTATGAACACCACGATTGGCGGCACAGCCAGAAGAATGTTAGCCTGCATAGTAATAAATGAAATAAATTTTATATTCTGAACATTAGGCTGGGCTGTTTCCAAAGCCATACGATCAAGTCACTAATTTTATTTGAAACTCGATATCATAGCAACGATCGTGTACAAGTGTAGTATCAAGCGACGGGCGGTGAGGGTGGTCTGACTTGGATTGGTCGCCACAACTGGCATTTCTATTTTCAGATCCTCTGTATTTCGAACCTTCTTAAAATATTTTCTTACAGACACAAAATAAAAATTAACAATACCTTGTGGGTCTGTATAGCGTTGAGGTACAACTGAGGATTAAATCCTGAGAAGTAAATAAGTATTTTTTGAACCATCAAATAATTGATGGTAGACATCAGGCCATAAGCGTGGTACCAGGGAACAACCGTTAACAATCTTTTTAAAACTTCACTATCGACTCTATCCTCGTTACTGTAAAAAAAAGTAAATGTATATAATTTTTTTTTTATTATTTGCTCTTGATTAGCTCTATTTGATAACAGAAAAGATCCCGAGGAAGACATAGAAAGCTGTGCAAGGGTCTGAAAGAGAGAGTGAAGAGACTGGGCAAGAAAATATTTTGGAGACGGGAGGCCAGAGACAGACATGGAAGAAGATGATGGAGGAAGACAAGACCCATAAAAGGTTGTAGCGCCTGAAGTAAAGTAAGTATAATTAATTCTCAGAACTTAAAAGAAACGAATAGAGTATTAAACATATAAACGGTAATTGCTATTTATGATTATTGCTACTATTTATTCGCCATTTAAGCTTAAACATAAGAATAGATTGAGATTTTTCAAAAAATGTTACTAGTATACATACTTACTCGAAAGTAGCTGCTGAATACAAAACGTTGAGGTGAGACAGCATTACGCCCTTGGGTAATCCGGTAGTGCCTGATGAGTACAGGATGTACGCGACATCCGACCAACCCTCCACGGCTTCAGCCTCAAATGTTTTCTCGTCAATGTGCTCGATAACACTGCTGTATTTTAAAACCGACTTGTCCACTGGTAAACCGTCAAACTGAACTATTTTCTTAATATATTTCAGAGATTTCAATATCTTAATATTCTGGGCAGCACTCTTCTCTGAACAAATTATTACATTTGGTTTTGATATATTCAACACATGTTTCAGCTCATCTGAAAGTAATACAAAAACGAAACAGGTAACCTTCTGCTGATATCAAATTATCTCATATTTTAATGTGAATTTGCTCCGATATAAAAAGAAAACAAGGTAATTTCTTGTAAGTAGATTTATATTTGTATTCGCAGTCTTCTACACAGCTGGGCTAAAGTTTAAAGTAAGTATATCTATTTACTATGTGCATTTGCTAAATGGTATAGTCCTCTAAATCTTAAATCTACAAAACAAATTTTACATTTTGGCCAAAGTCTAGGCACAACATTAGTAGTAGTACGTGTGTCTATGCTTCACTTTATAGGCTATCAGCTAGCAAAATTCATAATATCAACTCATAATCATAATAATTTATATCGTAAAATTTTCTCTCCCCTCTAAACTTAAAGTTTTGTAAGTGCATCTCTCGTTGGTTGATATAGCAACTTTAGCCTTGTAAAAATGTATACTCTACTCGTACTTGCAAAAATAATGAATACGCGCAGCCGCGCTGGGGCATGGCAACGTATTGTCACAACGGATGTTGGATGAAGACTCTTTTATTTAGCTTTCTTACAGTATGTAATGTATTTCTAATTTAACGCTACTCCTACACTACAGCTCAATAATCCGGCTTTATTTACCTGCAGTATATTGCACGTTGACGGTGGTGGCTGCAGCGCCACAACAGATGATGCCGATCGCAGTAGCAAGGTATTCGAACCTATTCTCGCTGCATAGAGCCACTACGTCCCCTCGCTTAACCCCAAGTTTCTTCAGGCCAGTGCCAATATTCACTGCTTCTTGTAATAATTGTTGGTGGGTTATCTCTTGTCCTGTTTCCCCGTTAATCTGGAAATTTTGGTAGCAACGTCGAGATTCATCATTGCTTCATACGATGAGTTTTACATTTTAGAAGTAGGGAGTTTTCAAACTCGAATACTTATAATGCCTAAAACATAGATAGATAGATATTAATAGAACTTCTAAGCATTAAATAATTCCTCACCAAGGCCAGGGTCGCTCCTTGCTTTATATTTAACCGGAGTTTGTCAATGACGTACTGTCCGAAAGAAATGTGCGCTGGTATCTTGAAAGAAGGACCACCGCTCACCTCGTTGTTTGTAATACGTATGTTGTCCATTATCACGCGTTAGATATTTTTATCTGAAAAATAATTTTAAAACAAATTACACCATGAATTGAAACTAAATCGGCCAAGTGGAAGTCGGACTTAAGCCCTGAGGGTCGAATCTACAAAGGTTCCGTTTTTGCCATTTGGCTACGGAACCCTAAAATAAACTAAAAGGACGACCACAACTGTTTGAGAGCTAACAATCACAAAAGTAAACTATTGCTCTTCTTCATTTGGGATATTTCTTAAATAGCTTGGCGGTCAAACCAAACTAGTGAAAAGCCAATTTGCCACCTATATCTAACCTTCCCTGGATAATCTGATTCTGACATTCTGTTAATCGCCAGATGTTGAAAGTTAATAAAATTTTTGAATTCGTTTTCCAACAATATCACGAGCATTGGCGTCGGTTACCATTTATAGAGCTGATAAGATGGTGCCTTTGATTTTACTCTTTATGGTAACTAACACCTGTGTTGACATACAGACAAATGGCAACTAGGTTCGAGATCGAGATGTCTATGCAGAGCTTGCCAAACAATTACACAAAACTACAATTGATGCAATACATACTGTCGATAAACAACCCTTCTTCTGGTGCAGTCGGGTATGGAACAAGATCGATGTGAAAAAACATAACCAGTCCTTGGCCGTCGGATTAAAAGGCAAGTTCCTAGAGTACAAAAGGGGTACATTTTCGGTCTGTACTTTAACTATTAAGACAGACTGTTTAACGACGGCAATGGCCTTTGCTATGGTCATACTATGTTTTCAGCTGAACCCTCGTCACTTTTCTTTGTTAACCATTACAACACGTTTTTATTTAAATGTTACAGTTACATGTAAATGTTACAGTATCTACCAATTTTAATGATTACCCTAACTACCCGTATACATAAGTAAGAGTTAGCCGCATTCATGACAATGCATTATTTGATAATTTTGGCCTCCGGTAATCAAATATTGACTAGATTATATGAATATGAATTAGATTTTTTTACCGACTTTAAAAAAGGTGACTGTTATCTATTTTGATCCGTATCTTAGTTATTTTAAGAACTTAAGGGGTCACTTTTCAACCGACTTCCAAAAATCGAGTAGGTTTCAATTCGGCTGAATATTTTTTTTGTCTGTTACATTATATCTCAGTCATTTAAAGACCGATTTTTAAGCTTCTTATTTTGTTCGAAATAAAAAGTTTCAAATTTTAATTACCATTGTTGGACCCAGTAAACAAGTGAAAGTCTATTTTTATTTTTTGGGAATAAATATTAAAGGGGAAAAGTTTCTTATAAATAAAGTAAGTATTACAAATTGCATTTACGCAATTTTTGATAATGTCTACGGTATTAATAAAAAAATTGTTGATTTCTCAATATTCTTAAAAATCAAAATAGAGTCCGGTAAAGATAGTTAATATTGTTGACTATATCCCATATCTACTAAACATGTAAGTAGATTAGAAATGATGCTTTAAGTCATTTGTGACTATCTTTGTACGAGTATGATGTCTATAATTATATTACCATGTATACAAACCTTACGACACTTATAAGTAAGTATGAAATGAACGCAAAGCACTGAAACTACACTATAGAGTATTTTCCCATAAAAATACATAAGTAAGTAAATATAGTTGTTTATTTCGATATTTTATCATCTAACCCACTACATTCCTTGACGTAAGTGTGTGATGTTGTAAATAAAGGTCGGCTGACTGAACCGGTTTGTAATGAGTTGCACTGCAGTTGACCACAGAACAAAATATACAGACAATGTGAATGGATCATTCATTCAGATGATTCAACTCACTCCGTACAATATAAACAAACGAACATCGACACAAGTTAAGAAAATATTTACCGCCCCAAGGTCATATAGCGGTAATCGGTACCAGTACCAGTAGTTACCGCCTAATCTCGGCAGTTACGCACATATAAGAATTTTCTTCTACACCTTAAACCTTAGGTAATATACTTTTTTTGTTTACCGCTGTACCTGCTGCTATATAACTAACATAACTACATAACAATTTAAATGATAACAAATGCTACGATGTTTATATAAAAATACGTCACTTCTTTATAAACAAGTACTCTACAAATGTTCATTTAATAAATACATTATGTATATGTTTAAAGCAAAGCGGAAGACTTTGTTTGTTGGTTTGTTTGAATGCTTTTGATCATAGAACTACACTACTGGTCGGATTTGAAAAAAAAGGCATTTCGATGATTCTTATTACTCATTTAATAAATTTTATGTTTGTTCATAAAAACTAAGTGCAGAAAGAACATTAATTGAATCCTTACATAATATAAAACACAAAAAAGGCGGACTTATCCCTGATAGGGATTTCTTCCAGTCAACCTGTATAACAAAGGAATAATTTAACGGAAGCAATATAACATACATGGTTGTTAATACATAAAACTATTGAACTTTCATTTAGAAGTAAATAGTTAAATCTAAATGTTGGTAGGTACCAGTAAGAAAATATATAATAAGGTAATATTAAAAATTAGAACTTACGGCCTTTTCAAGGAAAATTTACTAAATAAAATCAGTTAAATATAGGTACATATCACGTCTAGTGCGCTACACGTTTACTTAAATGTGGCCATTACGATAATTTTAATGATACTGACAGGGGCGTAGGTACCGCCGTATCTCCCTTAGTGCCAAATCAATTATACGGGGCGCCCGTGGCACGGGGGCCTCAACGTAAACAAAATATAATAAAAATTTCCCAAATTTTGCCTGTCAGACCTGTCACTAATATAGAACAGTATATAGAAACTTTGTAAAACTGAACATAAATGATTGAATAAAAAAGTTGGCCGAATAACGGCAAGGAATGTGTTTTGTAAATTTGTTTGTAAAATTTTTGGAAAAGTGACAGATAGTCAATTAAGACGAATAAATATTTTATTTGAATTTAATGCACATTTTTTTTCTTTTGTGAGAAATCTTTACCCTTCTTAGAACAAAAAAACAATTTTTTATACGGGGCACCGCCCCGCCAAGGCACGCTACGCCACTGAATACTGATATGGAATATGGGTGTGTAAATAACTCTTTAACGATTGTACGTACAATATCACTCATGTTCTTATTGATAATGTGAAAAATTGCCCTTTGAAATGGGTTTAATTAAAATCATAGTTTAGAGTTAAAATATCAATGTTGAAAAAAGAAAACATTGAACATGTAAGTATAAAGACAAACCGGAAAGACGTTTGGTACCCAGGGATTTCTAATACTTTTTCTAAAAAAACAAAAACCGACTTCCGATTTGTTTACTGTGGCCAATTTGAACTTCGTCAATATAGAAAAACTCAGATACCTAGGTGTGCAGGGTTAATTAAACAAGTACATAGGAACACAAATGTACGATAACAATGGCAGTGCCCCTTTTCTAAACAAAATACCAAGGCATACAGAGTCGATTGACCACTCTGGCACCACATTGTGCAGGGTCAACTGAGCTTTCAACACGATATGAATTAATCGCAAGGGAAATCGAACGTTAAATATAAACCGTTACAGTGGCCGTGAGGGATTTTAAAAAACTAATACCGGGGTAAATTAACACTTTCGCGGAAAGTAATCGAAATAACAATAACAGTCAATTGTTATCTACGTCGAGAGGAGTTACTGCCAGCGAAAGTGTTAACCCTGCAAAATAGGTAGGTACTTCATTAGCAAGCACGCAACTTGTAAACATACGAAAAATCAAAAATGCCTATACCTAGCTGATTTACGTATTCCAGTTATTTTGATTTTAAAACCAAAACTACTGCGCCGATTTTGGTAAAATTTCCAATTGAATGTACCTTTCCAACATAAAAGTACTTCCTTGTACCTATCTCTCTCCGAATGGTAGCCATCAACGACATCATTTCCAAGCATTTTTTCATGGTTTGAATACCTCATGAAAGAGTTCTTGGTCGCCAAGGCTGAAACTGAAACTGGGAACCGTTGTGATGAGGGTTTGGAAATGCGTTAATCATTATTAATTCACATTCTATTTGCACTAGATAGTAGATACCTACATAAATAATTGAAGGATACAAATCATAAGCTAAAACATTTACTTACTTAAAATTAGTAAATTTTTTGTACAGTAACATTTATTCCCAAGTATGGTAGTACATACAGTATATACCAAAGGCGACCTTGTGACAAAACATTTCTTCAGCTGCCTACAAAAGCACCACCAGAGTCAACATTGTTAAAATTTTGAATATCTTTCGTATCTTCTGATAAAATCAAAATAGTACCTATTATTAGTTTACGATATGCGATTACTATGGTATTTTATAATCTAGTTCCTGGGCGACAGAGCTTCACTCTTTTTATGCAGAAAATCTTTTTGCGTTAAAATATGGGTAAAATGAATTTTCCCTGACATGAAAAGTAGCTAGATTATCTTTTTGACTATGTAAGAACGAATCTTTAAAATTTCAAAGAAATCGTTAGAGCCGTTTTCGAAAATGCGAGTACAATTAAATGTATAATATATATACAAATATTGCTCGTTTAATAGTATTGGATTGGATAGGATGATAGTACTACTAGGCAAGTATCATCATCATCATCATCAGCTGTTTACAACCCACTGCTGGGCATAAGCCTTCCTTTGTCTACGCCATGTATCCCTACTCTGAGCCACCGAAATCCAGTTGTTGACAGCAACCTTATACACCTAATATTCTGTAATGTGAGCAAAATGTGAGATACTAAATAACATATTTTTCTCGCCCAAGGCACAGAATTAGTAATAGTCCCAAGGCAAGGATGAAAATGAAGTCGTAGAGGCCTCGTAGGGGATCGTAGACATAGCTGTGCAAGCGTAGACCTACGATTTCATTTAACAGTCGTCCGTCGTGTCGTAGCTTAGTCCAAAGCGTAGTCTGACTACTAGCATCGATAAAATATTACTAAAGTACTACTAGATACTATCTATCTACGAATGGAGTCGTAGAGATCGTAGATGGTCTACGACTTCGTAGCTCGCTCGTTTCGTTCGTAGTTCAATTTCTTTGACGGGTGCAGTTGCCAACTAGGTACCTAGGTAGGTATATTAATTTTTATTTTTAGTTAAACACCAACTATGAAATAAAAAGTTTAGCTTGTGCGAATTTTTATAGAGTAAAATAAAATCTTGTTGTAAAAGTTAATCTTAGTAGGAGGGTTACTAATTTATAAACAAAGTTTCGGGCTTTTTCTACCATATAATCAACAAGTTATAATGTGAAAGTCTTATGCCATAGCAAATGCAAGAACGTGATAATTAAAGTAAGAAATAAAGATTTAAGTATTTGACCTGTATGAATATATATATATAACGTATGTATGTACAATCATCATTATTGTTTTTCCGAACGGTCCCCCCAAGCCAGTTTTAGAGCCCGGGGTACGCATGAATTACTAATTCTGTGCCATGAGTGTCTATTTTAGATGATAAGTAAGATTCGGAATTATTTTCAAAACTAGCTGACGTCAACCATCCTTAGGAATATTGTTGTTCGTAAACTCCGGCCCAACCAGAAAAGTACAACAACAGGACAGTCGTATATTTATAATATAGAGGACAATTTGTAATGTAATTAAACAAATAACCTAAAATTTCGAATAATATTTACAGATTTTTGTAAGGCAGTTGTTTTTTCGTGAAGCAAAAGCAGCCAGGTGGCCTACTATCATCTAAAAACCATGCAAGTTCCAGTGAGTAAGCGGGATAGCAGGCTACGAGATGTATGGCGACATCCCCCTTACTCACTGGATCTTGCATGGTTTTAAGAGATGGTGGTAAGCCACCAGGCGACATCTCCCTTACTCAAACGTTCTTGCATGGTTTTAAGAGATGGTAGTAGGCCACTTAAAACCATGCAAGAACGAGTGTAACCGGGGACAGCGCCTTACTGCATGTATTGCGCTGTCTCGCTTACTCACTTCTTGTCACCTCTTGTGACCAGCGGACAATAGAATAGCGTTTGAACTAGCGGCAACACTATCGACTACTGTCAACGTCGATTGTCAGTGACAAGCTGTCATGAGATTATTGAAGTTTATAGTGTTTCAATTTTCAGTGTTGCCATATATACAGATTTATCTGTATCTATACAGATTTTTCATCACTAATACAGATTACAGATTTAGCATAACTTTTATACAGATTTTCGTAATTTTCGCAATTTTCATATTTTTTTTAGTGTATAATAATTTAGTGTTTATTTATTGCCTTCAACATTTTTTTCCCTGTGTTCTGTGTAAATCGTTGTCCCTGGCAACATTCATAGCGTACTGAAGGGATCCCCCGAAACTTTTTTCAACTCTTAGTTGATAAAAAAATGATTATTAAAATGAATAAAAATATGTACAAAATTAATAAATATTGTTTTCTTAAACAGATTTTGTACAGATTTTATTACAGTTTTACAGATTTTAGCGTTTTGTGTTCATACAGATTTTTCGACCGTTCTATCCAGATTACTTGATCTGGCGTGTGGCAACACTGTCAATTTTCAACAACAAAACAAAGCATGTTTTTTGCTTTTCTCGTACAAAGCTGGGCTTGATATATTTATAAAATAATTATTATCTTCCTAATAACACCCGAGATTAACTCACGTCGAACTTTGAACACTACAAATGATTATTTTATCAAGCTGTATGATAAAAATTATAAAAAATTGATAGGTTAACAGTGTTAACTGTACATATTGACCAACGTATTGTTTGTGTACTTATCTGTAATAAGTATGTAAATAATAGGTTTAATTCAATAAAATCAGACAAACATAACTTTGTAAGCATGCCGGCTTCTGTACATAATAATATAGTGTCTGGCCCTGAAGAGGAGTACATCCCTGCTCATTTATCTTTTGGGCAATTCATGTTTGATCAGTTGAGGAAAGGCGGAGATCAAGTGGCTCTGGTGAGTGACTGAATTAGAAATAGTTATAAATAGCTACCATACGTCGCATACTTATTTACAATAAAAACAAAACTATTTGCATTCTGACTAATTTATTAATCTTTATGAATATCAAAACCATAAATTAAGCTTTGAGGTGCTCAACATTCATACACATTTTTATTTTTTTAGATATCTGGAGAAACTGGAGAATCCATTACATACAATCAGATATTAGAAAACAGTGTTAAAGTTGCCAAAGCCTTACAAAATTTAGGGCTAAAGAAAGGAGAAGTGGTGGGCCTCAGCTGTGAAAATCGCTTTGAATTTGCTGCGGCGGCCCTTGGTATTGTTTTTGCTGGTGGAATCCTGTCCACTCTTAACATCACATATTCCACTGGTAAGAAATTAAATAAGTGCTGCCTCTGTGGAATGGTTCCTATGAAGTTATAATATCACATCAGTGTCTGATCTTTTCAATCTTAAAGACAAAATTTCTTAAACTAATTGTTTTGGCTAGTTCAATTAATTAAAAAATATATTAGTTGTAAGTACATAATTGAGTCATTTTAGTAGTATAATTAGTAGAAAACCTTATGGCTTATATTATATTGGACTTTACCAATAATGTAAAATAAATAAACAAAACAGATTTGGATAAACAGTTAAGCCCAGTGGTTTGCCTCTGTAGTTGATCAATAAAAGATGGGGATACTCTAAACTACTGCTAAAATTTACTAAAATTTTAATTTGTATTTATAGGAGAACTAACGCATCTGCTGAAGATAACAAAACCCAAATTCATTTTTGTTTCGCCAATCACTGCTCAAAATGTATTAGAGAGTTGTCAAGAAGTATCTAATGATATCAAACTAATACTTTTTGGGGAATATGATGTGGTACCTGCACTCATGTATGATGAGCTAGTAAAGAGGGCTGTTAAAGTTGAAGATTTCACTTTGGTGGATGTGAATGGAATGGATGATCCAGTGGCTGTTATGTGCTCTTCGGGCACTACTGGCATGCCGAAAGGAGTTCTGCTTACACATGTCAACTTCCTCACACTGTCTGCTCATATGAAGTAAGTGTAACTTTACAAGTTTACAGTACTGATTTTATTTTATTTATTCAAAAGAGATAAATAAAATTATGAAGATTATAGGAATATGATTGGAATGGATTTACTGTATTTGTTTGGTGAGAGTAAAAATTACTAAAATTGCCATGGTATTTTGTATAATGTAACAATATTATTTATTTATTTTTTGCTGGTGTTACAGCCAATTATGGTTTCCATTACAAAGCAATAAAAAAAAAAGAAAATTATTAGTATCCTCTTCCTTTTAGATTTAGCCTAGATAACTTTTCAAATATTTTTATCATTATTAATTGTTACAGGTATTACTTTACCATATCACAGCTCAACAAAAAATCTACAAACAAGGAACTTTTAAGTGGGCTGTCCCTGATCCCTTGGTTCCATGCCTATGGCTTCATCACAACAATGGCGCTGCTAGCGTTGCGGATCAAAATAGTGTTTCTGGTGCGATTTGAACCTGAACAATTTTTGGAAACAATCCAGAACTACAAAGTATGTAAGACTTTATGTCTCAACTTAAAATATACTTTCTAAAAAATATTCTTTTCTGACAAAAAGTTGCTCTGCCATATTCATAAATATGAACATTCAGTTATTAGGCTTATGTAAGTAATATATGTTTTCCCAAGTTCATTCACATAGAATTTTAGACAAGAATAAAAAGTGCGGATCATATTTGATTTTGATAATATAGTGTGTCTTATATTATGTTTTTTCAATTTCAGATTAACATGACAACAATTGTGCCACCATTAGCAGTGTTCCTCGCTAAACATCCTCTCGTGGAGAAGTACGATTTGTCATCTCTACACGAAGTCTGGTGTGGTGCAGCACCTCTCTCTTTAGAGCTGCAAAAAGCTATTATCAAGAGGTAAACATAATTTGGTATTGTGTCATTGAAATTTATTTCCATAAGTTTGGGAATGGTATCCTGTTAATTGGTTTATACTTATTAATATTGCATGCTTGTATTATATTTTTTTTCCAGAGGAGAGATTTACGCTTTGATCAAATCTACATCATTTGTAACATTGTAAATGTATAAATCACTTTATCTGGAAAATAACACATACACATTTAGATAATAAATTACTCCTTGCATATATACCTAAATTTATTCTTAAATATTTGTTTTTTTTTTGGGTATTTACTACAACCATAACTAATATACATAAATTTATAGCTTTGTGGTTATTAGTTAAAAATGTAATTAGCTGACTAACAAACTTTGCAGGACAGGGTTAGACTTCATTAAACAAGGGTATGGGCTGACTGAGGTGACGCAGGCTTGTTGTGTGGATGTGACGGGGGCTGACAAAGTGGGCTCTTGTGGGACTCCGGCTCCGGGCATGAAAATAAAAGTAAACATTTTTACATCAAACTTGCTTCACATAACTACTTAGAAATAGGCAGCGCTCAAAGTTTTCCCGTTGGGGATAATAAGAAATAGTAAGAAAACTAAATAACTTTGGGCTTTGTCTTATAACTTTACACCTAACACAAAATAAACATTAATATGAACATCATTTGGATTGGGTATTATTAGCACTCTTCACTAAATAATAATAAATGTAAATAAACTAAATAGTACTGTAAACATTCAAAATGTATAGAAATTTGCCACCTGCTGATGCCAATGCTTAATAAATATGATAGGTTTTAGACATAGAAACAGGCAAGAAACTGGGACCTAATGAAGAAGGGGAGTTGTGGATCAAATCCCCGCTGCGCATGAAGGGTTACATGGGAGACCAGGCGGCCAGCGACGCCCTGTTCGACGGCGACGGGTTCGTGCGCACCGGCGACATCGGCTACTACGACTCCGACGGCTTCTTCTACATCGTGGACCGACTAAAGGAACTTATCAAATATAAGGGATTTCAAGTAAGCTACATTTTTTTTTATTTGCCCCGTAATATGTGTGGCTTTTTTTTAAGTCAAGACATAATCCTAATGTCGACGACCTCCGTGGCGTAATGATTAACATGCCAGTCCACTACACGGAGGTCCTGGGTCCTGGGTTCGATCCGTCCCCGTCAGGTCAAGATGAAAAATGATTAGCCTGGGTCTTGGATGTTTATCTACCTATATATACTTGTTATAAAATATACTTTGGGGCTAACTCTGTCAGTGTTATTTCTCCGTATGTATTTAAAAAAAAGCGCATCATTGACGCCCCTAACGCCTTGACGATTCTAACATAGAATCAATGCTCGCATAAAAAAAAAACTAAATGCAACAGTTACTTTTTTAAAACTGATTGATTGCGATATCAAGTTGGAGTCACGTTTTTTTCATATGCTAATAGTGTATAATCGCAAATACCAAGCACATGATAGATAGGTATCTTTGTCGTTAGGTGGCATATCACTAAAGTTGATAAAAAACATATAAATGCAGTATTATATATAGTGATATTATACGATTGTAGGTGGTGTTATATTTATGAATTCTCTATCTCGTCGGTACATCCCATTTCATTAACATTTGACGATATCTTGGTGAACACTAGCGCCACCGTCGTTTAAAAATCATTATTCCCTGAAAACAAAAGTTATCAAAAATCTGGTTTTTGTAATTAAGGTTCTGGATCTGAAGTTAATTTTAAACATATCCATACTAATATTATAAATGCGAAAGTCTGTCTGTCTGTCTGTCTGTCTCTCTGTCTGTCACCTCTTCACGGCTAAACTGCTGGACCGATTTTGATGAAATTTGGTAGGGATGTAGTTAACGACCTGAGGTCAAACATAGGCTACTTTTGGGCGCGATATAACCGAGTCCTACGCGGGGCGAAGCCGCGGGGAACAGCTAGTTAAATTATAATTCCCTATAGTTACAAATTGCATTATTGCTTAAAACGGCCACTTTTAGCAGTTTTGTAATTTGTAACTATATGAAACTATAATTTAATAATCCATATCCATACTTCCATACTAATATTATAAATGCGAAAGTCTGTCTGTCTGTCACCTCTTCACGGCTAAACTGCTGGACCGATTGTGATGAAATTTGGTAGGGATGTAGTTAACGACCTGAGGTCAAACATAGGCTACTTTTGGGCGCGATATAACCGAGTCCCACGCGGGGCGGTACCGCGGGGAACAGCTAGTTGAATAATATATGATTAAAATTTAACTTCAGATCCAGAACCATAATTACATAACAGGGATTTTTGATAACTTGTATTTTCAGTGAATAATGATTTTTAAATGATGGTGGCGCAAGTGTTCACCGAGGTATCGTCTTAAGGCGAAAATTTGTATGTGTACAAGAAAACAATGTTTATTACATCGTCACGCTCAAACGGCTGTGATGCGATTCCCGTAGGTTTGGTAAAGTCTGATAGTCAATGACTTTATAAAGTAAGATGGAGCTGCTATGTATGATAAACCGCAGGTAAAACCGTCGGTTGCAACTATAAACTATAGTGAATTCTTTTTTCGAGGAATAAGTCCAAACACATCGATATTGCATGTATATATTATATTCTTATTGACTCTCTCCTCTTTATCAAACTTTCCGTGTCTGAGTAGACACGGAAAGTTTGATAGTATAGATTGTTTAGTATATTGTCATTACTAGTTATTTTATGTTAATGTCAACAGACAAACTGGCACTGTTACACATACTAATGGACAGACTGACCACATTATCACATTCATACAATAGAGACCCACAGGCACAGATGCATAGAAAGTATAGAAACATACAGTCTTAGAGGTTTACACACAGACAGATATTCGTGCCTAGAGACTCACGAGCACACAGACATTGAGCACATATATATACATATGTGCCAAATACATAAACATATAGGTACATAACAAAGAATGATGGCGGAATTTGTACGAATAAAAAAAAAAAATATAGAGAACTTAAAATAAATCGCATTAGTTAGAATACTTTACTAGTAACATGTTTACCACCACAAAAAAATTTTAAACCCCAGGGTTATCTTAATATTCCATTTTATAAAAGTCGACCTTTAGTTTCGTTTTCATTCGCCATTTTTAACGCAACTGAAACATTATGTCACCCTGACAGTTGTTAGCATTGTCAAAGCGATATTGACAGTTCATTATGGTAGGTTAGATTCATCGATTTAGTACCTGGGGGGCTATACGATCTCTTAAAACCATGCAAGATCCAGTGTGTGAATGAGATGTCGCCTTACATGATGTATTGCGCTGTCCCGCTTTCTCACTGGATCTTGCGTGGTTTTAAGAGATGGTAGTAAGCCACCTGGGGGGTTACCATCAACTTTTTAAGTAGCAGGCTCACTATCAAATGGTTTACTACCATCTCTTAAAACCATACAAGAACGAGTGAGTAGGCGAGACAGAGTAACACAGTAAGACGTCATCTCCTTTCATCATGTAATACATTAAGCTTTAAGAGATGGTGCCTACCACCATCTCTTAAAACCATGCAAGATCCAGTGAGTAAGCGAGATGTCGCCTTACATCATGTATTGCGCTGTCTCACTTACTCACTGGATCTTGCATGGTTTTAAGAGACTGTATATAGTAACCCCCCTGGGGGCTTACTACTATCTCTTAAAACCATGCAAGAACGATTGAGTAAGAGAGATGTCGCCTTACATCATGTATTACGCTGTCCAGATCCAATGAGTAAGTGAGACAGCGCAATAAATGATGTAAGGCGACATCTCGCTTACTCACTGGATCTTGCATGGTTTTAAGAGATGGTGGTAGGCACCCTGGAATGTGTTCCTGAGCCACACAATTTATGTAACAAATTATTTTTTGTATATCTTTCGTACAAATTCTACTACTTAAAATGAATATTTTTCTTAATACAAAAAATAAATAATTTCACTGTTAGTTGGTGTAAGATTTTGTTTGGCGTCGAATTGGCCAAACAAAGTAAAAATTGCCATTTTGACAGAGACAAAAATATAAAAAATATCGTTGGTCCTTTTCTTACTCATGGACTTCCCTATTTCGCCATCTCACTTTTTCACCAAGTAAAAATTAATTGCTTAATCACAGGTACAACTACTTAATCTATGAACCTAACCTACCATAATTAACTGTCAATACCGTTTTGACAATGCTAACAACTGTCAGGATGACATAATGTTTCAGTTGCGACAATAATGGCGAATGAAAACGAAGCTAAAGGTCGACTTTAAAAAATAATAATATTAAAAAAACCCCGGGGTTTAAAATTTTTTTGTGGTGGTAAACATGTTACTAGTTATGTATTCTTACTAATTCGATTTATTTTATGTTCTCTGTATTTCAATTTTTTATTCGTACAAACGATGTATGGAGTTTCGCCATGACTCTTTCAGACAAATAATATTCTTAACACAAATGGAAAGTGATAACCGTTGATCGCATCATTAGTAAAAGCTTCCTGTCACACCAGTATTATGTTTCCACGAGACAGGCTCGTCCTAGTGTGGAAACTACCAGTATGCTTATTGTTTCTGTATAAATAGTATACTTACGGTAACAGTATTCTGTATATAGGTTAAGAAACTTTTGTAACCTCTGTTAAATAAAAATAATTTGAATATGAATATTATAACCGAATGAGGTTGACGTGGAATCTGGTTCAGCCAGTCAGAGAAACCTTTATGTCAACATACAGCACATCCGAGCCGAGCCAATGCGAAAGGCATATGTCAAAGAGTATATAATCACTACGTGCATATGTATGTATGCATGGCCTGGACCTTGTCAAGGATTAATAAATAGCTATTACGTCCCTTTATTATGTTTTTCTGATCGACTGAACCTGATTTCCCGTCGATAAATGTCCCTAAGAATGCGGGTGTAAAAGGCCAATAGTTTTTTAATGCAGCTGTGTGTGCGGCGCGGCGGTGCCATCGCTGCGCTGGATGAGATTTGTTCGCTCTATATGGACTTTTTAAGCTAGATAGAAGCGACATACAACACATACATACGACAAATATGACCCCCCATATCATCTTTAATAACCATCCGAATCGAGTGAGTAGGCGAGACAGTGTAATACATGATGTAATGCGACATCTCCCTTGCTCAATGGTTTTTGCATGGTTTTAAGAGATGATGGTAAGCCACCTGTACATGTTTCAGGTGGCACCAGCGGAGTTGGAGGCCCTACTGCTACAGCACGAGGGCGTGGCGGACTGCGGCGTGGTGGGCAAGCCGGACGAGCTGGCGGGCGAGCTGCCGCTGGCCTTCGTGGTGCGCGCGCCCGGCTCACAACTCACCGAGGCAGAGATCGTCGCCTACGTCGCCGCCAAGGTACTACCACAAAATAGATATTGTAGTACGCTACTAAATCACCCTTCATTTCATCATACACTTGCAAAATCATGGGCCTGGACTCCTAGACTAAATACCTAGACTTTACTGGTTTAGACGGTTTTTTTTTTAATGTCCATCCGTTCATACTTTCGGACGAACGGTGACGGACGAGGCGAAACTTTTCGTGAAAACTTTTTAATTATGAGGTACTTAAATCTTGTATATTTTTGTCAGGTTTCACCAGCGAAGCGACTTCGAGGTGGAGTTATTTTCTTAGATGAGATTCCCAAGAACCAATCTGGCAAAATATTAAGACGGGAGTTGAGGCAGATGTTAAAGACAAAGAGCAAGCTTTAATTTTGAGGCTATTAGAAAAAATATACAAATGACAATTAGCAATTCTTTATTTATTAAATCATTCTTTAAGATTACTTAACAATTGTTTTATTTTAATACATTATATACATATAAAACCCTTCATTATTTACATGAATACTGCACCAATTGTATTATTTTTTACAATAATTACTTTTTGGAGAGTGTATCTTTTAACTCCTGAGGTATTCTGCTCAAGGCGTAATTATGAAGTTCGTCATTGACCGCTGCCAGCACCCCCGTCTTGTTCGGGTGCGACTCTGATGCACCATACTTGTAGAAGTTGCCAATAATGTCTGTCAGTTTGCCGCCAGCCGCCGCCAGGACGGCCTCAGGCGCGCAAGTATCCCATTTCTTACAACCAGGGCTTGCAAATACATAAACAGAAGCTTTACCTTCTAATAATTGCAGAACCTGAAAATAAATCACGTCATTAACATCACAAGTTCTTACTTTTTGAGACCGTTAATTTAAGGCAGTATTCATAAAAAAAATTACAGTGAATCTTTTGACAAATAGATATCTCTCGCAATTCAACCACGAAAACGATGTAAAAAAAGATTGATGTTGTGTGTCACCTTATAACCAGCGCCACCAACTCTTAGAATTTGAGCTGCATTCATGACTTGCAGCGCCTGTTCCACGACAGGGTTGGAGTGGCTTCTTGTAGTAGTGATGATCAAGGAGTCGGGTGGTGGCGCCGGTGTATACCCGCCGACGCCGGCTCCCTGTAGGCCCCATATTGTTCTGCCCATTTTTTTCTCATCACCAACAAGTGTTTTGTAATATGGTTGGTGTATGACACCTGCGACGGGTTTCTCATTTACTGATATTCCTATCAGCACAGTGACATGTTCCAGAAATCCTGTAACAAATAAAATGTTTTATTGAATTATCTACATTCAGCTTTAGTACTCATTAACATCCTACCATACATCAATGTTGATGGTAAAAGGGAATCAACGAATACTTTTTGCTGTGGGTTATTGTGATAACAATCCTTTGGACTACATCTCCTAGTGGTGTTCCCTGCTAAACTTAATTGAACAACCAGACTGAACAAGCTGAACAGTTTAATGTTCAGCTCAGGAAGCTAAAGAGGACGAACTCGCTAGCTAACATGCACTGACCAGTAATGCTTCTTAAGGCCAACTGTGCCAACTCCTGATGAAATCAAATTCCGTATATGTATAGGTGTGTACTACCGTAGGTGAAAAGAGCTCACTAGTAACAGAAAAATGGCTGTAATGATGATACATTGATGTGTAGGGGATTGCCAAATGTTACTACTGTGCGTATTTTTTTAAATCATGCAACATGCACATTATATACACATTGTAAGACTTTATGTAGCAAGAGGACAAGAGGATTTAGTTCGCAGCAGCAATAGTGTGAGGCAGAAAATCACTTCTGGAAATTTTACCCAAAAAAAACTGGTGAAATAAATTGGACAAGAATGTCAGTTTCCACACAAGATGATAATAATAGATCTATGCATGTAATTGAGATTCAAATAGAACATTTAACTTGTTTTTTATTTTTCAAACAGTAAAAAAAAATATATATAGGGACTAGTCACACGGATTGACTTAGCCCCAAAGTACGTTTGAGACTCTGTGATCTGAGGTTTGAGACTTAATACTAAGATACTAACTCAACAATACTATATTTTATAACAAATCCAACATCCAAAACATAGGCCAATCAGAAAAATATCATTCTTCATGTTGACCTGACCAGGGATCAAACCCAGGACCTTCTGAGTAACGGGCAGGCAGTATGTTAACCATTAAGCCAGGAGGTTGCTAAATTAAGTAGTTACAAATGTGTGTCCACAAATAAATTTAAGGAATAAACACTAATATTTTGTTTTAACAGCACTCACAACATCTTCTCTACAGAAAGTCTCTTTTATTTATATTCCATCAAGTTGCGTGATGTTTGCCTCACAGTGTTTGTCAGCTTTATGTACAAAAATGTTAACTCTGACATAGTGTTAAAAACTGTTAGTTACACCGAAAAGTAAACAAAAAGAAGCTAAATCATTAATCAATCATTGAATTACAAAAGGAAGTAGTTCTAATATGCAAATAACTTGAACCGAGTAAAACACTTTTTTACAATTATTCTACCTCTGGTGCAACGAATAACTTAGTGAAAACCACATAAGGCTGTAAGTTCTATAACATATTTGTTTGTTTCCATTTAGTAGGTAACACCATCCTTTCACTTTAAAGTAACAGCAACTAAATGACAATGCAATATATTTAAAATTAATTTTGTTTTGCAGGAGCTTATGTATCCATGTTGATTTCCACCAAAGTACTATCGGTCTTTGAAATCTGTAGTTGTTTTATTAAAAGTAATTTACTTGCTATGCTATTATAGTTATGGTTACTAAATGGAAACAAATGAAAGAAATGTTATGATATTAACAAAATTAAACTATAATTTTAGAACCATCAAAACCATTCATAATCAAATTTCATTTACCATAATTTGATTGTAGTAAACTTAAATACCACTTCATACTAATAAATGGATGAGTAAGATACATTTTCCATCTTTCCCAAGGATCCCTCTTCAACATTAGAGCACCTAGAATGTGTATAAATTTTACTAAAACCAATTTCATACAATTTTACATTCGCATACAAGGGTAAAATAAAAATTGTTACATTAACTTTTGGATAAATTAAAAATAATAAATTTATTTTATACCTTGAGTATACTCTGAGGTTCCATCCAGGGGATCTACCCACACTACAATGTCTTCCTCACTGACATTCTGCAGGCTTGCCGGACATTGCACACCAAGGACGTCCTTGTCAGATTCTACTACTATCCAGTCACTTGGAATTTCATCCTACAAATAGTGAAAAGTAACTTAATTTTAAATTTAATATAAAAAACTGTTGCTCCCCAAGGGGAAAAAATAGTATAAATGATATATTTTAATATGCATTGACCAGACCTCTACACACCTATTTTACACAGGTAAGGAGGAAATATTTATGCATACCATTATTTTTATAAGCAGTTTGTATTTCCTACTGCTGAGCAAAAGGCTGCTTTTTTATATTTATATGGACATAGTTACATACATCATGTATACTGCAGAGGTAGTAAAGGTACTTCATCATGACATTGAAAGTTTAAGGCATTGTTAAGAAAAATAATAAGTTATATCGAGGTCACTACAATCACCTGATTATCTGGATTTTCCTCTTCTTCTCCAATTATTTTGATCTGTGGATACTGAGCCGATAGTGATGCAATGATGCATTTTTGTGCTGACCTATCTGCTTCAGTTTGATAATCATCTTTCCCCTAAAACAAAAACGGGTTTTTCATTAAACACAAGCAGTACTAAACTGGCAATGACCTTCATTATAACTAGGTAGTAAAAGTAAGTCGCTCAGCCAAACCTTTTCAACAATACCAAGCTCTCCTTTACTCATGACATCGCGCACTATTTTACCAGCTCGGTTAGCTACAGAAACTGACGAAGCTAATATTTTTACAATAAGTGGCACTGTAGTAGACATTGTTTATAAATAAATCTATAAAAATCTAAAATTCTACACTGAAAGCCAATACAATCACCCACAGGCCACAATCACAAACTAAATAGAATAGAGAGAGATACTACGTGCCACAATCAACACGAGTCAGTCGTCATCAGTCAATGAATGGAAGTCAAAAATTATCATTGATTGACACACTGATTTGACAGTGACATTGACACAGTTGTTGCTGTTTACCAACTGTTTAAGGTCAGAGGGGTTACTACCGTCTCTTAAAACCATGCAAGATCCAGTGAGTAAGCGAGACAGCGCAATACATGATGTAAGGCGACATCTCCCTTACTCAATCGTTCTTGCATGGTTTTAAGGGATGGTGGTAGGCCACCAGGCAAATCTTGGGCAAAAATTCTATTCTTTCTTATTTGCCCAAAGAATTTATATAAAACAAATTTGCCCAGGATTCGTCTTTTATTCGTAGGGTAGGATATGCTGGCTTACCACCATCTCTTAAAACCATGCAAGATCCAGTAAGGGAGATGTCGCCTTACATCATGTATTGCGCTGCCTCGCTTACTCACTGGAACTTGCATGGTTTTTAGAAATTATAGTACGGCTAATGGTAGGCTGTTGCGTTGTGGTATCGTGTCACCGTGTCATCATGGCTGTAAGTACATCCATGGGTACTATACAATCCTTCCGGAAGTGTTTACTCTAAGGCTTCCGTACCGGAAGTTAGTTCTATTGAGTATTCTGTGCCGGAAGACCGTGTTGCCCCAACGTGGTGTCCGGTGTGGTACGAGAACGTTCGCGTAGACAAACTTTTAAATAGAGAAAAAGAGGATATATATTTAAAAATTTATTGTAATAAAATATTTACTTATTTGTAGTTACAATATGTATACCTTTACCTTAAGAAAGAAAAAAAAGTTAAAAGAAATAATAAACACAGACCTGAGTTTTAAATTTGAAATAAAATATAGCCACATGATAAAGTATACTTTTACAACAAATCGAAAAAAGTATTCCTAACATTTTATCTATGTTTACCTGTTATGTCATAATTAAATAATATGTTCGAGTCTCCCCATGCAACATTTCCAAATCAAAGAATTTGGACAATACTGGCTTATAAAGATGACCATAGGAGCTCAAACTTAATAATAAAATAATGTTAACATAGAAATTGGACCATTTTCCTATTCACTGTACAGACTTGGCAAACAATATAATAGACATGACAGATTTAAGAACCTTTCTATAAAGTGGTACACTTCTATTATTTACGAAAAACGCAATTTCCGATAGTATTTCCTAGTTGCTTCGTCAACTTACTTACGCTTCAGAGCTAAGAATATAATTTTATTTTTAGTAATTTAACTAATAATTTTATATAAAATTGATAATATGATACAAAACCGCTCGTGGTATATTTTCTTTGCTACAACATCGCTTATTCTAAAAAAATAAAACATTCCGACGAATTGAGAACCTCCTTTTTTTGAAGTCGGTTAAAAATATATCCGCTATCTGTCAGAGGTACTACTTAGGCGTGACGTCATTCGGTGTATCAACTATGATAAGCCAGTTGCAGGCTTTATTGTAGTGAAAATCGTTTCTTATTTATATTGAAAGTAGGTTACGTGACGTCTGACCATCCTCCCAAATCCGACATTATAAAACAATCGATGAATTAATTATTTAATGATATCATCATGCCTATTACAACATGTCCCTTATCGCGTAGTGTATATTTTCTTTGCCCTTAGTAACATAAACCATATTCCTTGATCTACGTTAAATAACTGACAATCTAAAACAAACTTAATTCTTGAGCTATAGTGACTCTCATAACAAGGCACATTGGTATTGCACAATTTAAAAGGCACAAATATATTTGTAAGTTAGGAAAAAAAAAAATATTTTGATCTTAAATTGAGTTGCTTAAGACTATCCTAAATCCCTCCACCTATCTTAAGATTTATACTTAAAATATAAGGATTGATTAGAAATAGATAAGTGCAAAAATGTTGCTTGGGTACGGCAATACTACCATTATTATTATTTACGTATGGTGCAGCGAAATAAAGAGGGTAAAGAGAAGGCCGTCAATCCATTCAGCCTTTGATCTTGCAGATGCCACTCTTGATGCAAAATAGAGGATCAGTTATGTTTTGTAATTTACCACATGGGCATAACGGATCAGAGGAAATGTTCCATAATGGCCATACTATGTAGGTAAGTCTGTGAATACAAAAGAATACGCACATATTACGAAGATAGTTTGACAGCTCTGACATGTCAAATAAAAATCGTACTAACGGTTTTCTTTCTTGGTTATCCTCTTGGATTAGGAGGTCGCGTCGCACGACTATTGCTACAAAGAATTAATGGTAGGCACGTAACACGGCGTATAGTGGTGAATGATAACAATATAAGCCGGGAAAACTTTAAGATCAGATACAAGGCGATACTTTTCCCTCATCAGAGTCTGCTGCCTCGCCGAACTACCACCCAATACATGTTGAGCACAATTAAAAACTAATAATTAAAAATACTATATCTAGATTACCATCTCCAACACGTAAATTATTGATAAATATCTAAATAACTGTATAATTACCATAAAAATTAAGCCTACAACATGTACAAAAATTTCATTATAAAATCTTGTTTTTAAAACAATTATATTTTAGCAAAAATGCACCGCCTTTCAAAATTAACGACTTGTATATCACCATAAATGAAAACTGATACATTTACAGAACATTTTAAAAAGGTATTATTTATAAGGTAAAAATTAATCTATGTATCGTCACAGGTTAATATTTGGCGATATCACTTACAATAGGTACGTTATTCATTAGCTTTCTATTAATTTTTTACGTTTCAAAATGGCGTACTGTGACCCAATAAGGAATGATTGCTCAGTAGATTCACGGCACTTGGTTCAGAAAACCACATTAACATCTAATAATTACAATTTCTTTTAAATAGTTGTTTCCGCATATTCTATTTGTGATCCTCGTCGTCGTCTGTCGCGACCTGAACGATGATATGCTTGATGATCTGGTCGATGGTGTGCGTGTCGAGCATGCGAGCGATGTTCTTGTCCTCGACGGCGTACAGGAACAAGTGTTTGGTGTTCTCGCGCAAACATTGCACGCGCGTCCATTTCTCTTTGTCGGCTGCGCGGGCGCCGCAACTCTCGATCACTTTCTCTAGGACCTGAGAAATATATTTAACTCTACATCATCATTTCGTGTAGGTGACACGATCAATATAACATGCACACCCTGGTGTTAGTTATTCTAACCGCCTCTCGGCCTCTGACATGGTTCCTTATTACTATTATTCATAGCTTATTTCGCCAGTAACTTTCTTTAACAATCAGATTCAATAATTGAATTCTCAATACTCAGGCCGAACGAATACGTATATATAGACCATGTAATAGTATTCAACTAAACTGACCTCATCAACAGATTTTTCCGGCCAACCGAAGACCTCCAGAGTGTCCATATCTATAAGTTGCGTCAGCAGCATTTTCAGGTTTTCTTCCAGGTCTTCCTCTGACATCAACGGGCTCTCCTTTTCCTGTTAAGAAAATCGACGTAATAGTTATCAATTGTTCCCCAACAGGCGAGCTTCTAGGTCAAGACCAAAAGAAAAAGTACACAAAGCATATTACTAGTTAGCCGAAATATTGGCGATATTCTATACGAAAAATAAAAAAATCTAAAGCGATACGAGCACGTCGCACGATATCATAAGTCGCGACGCGCCCTTGAAGCGTATGGTTCGATGTGGCGTCGACCTGCGCGTGCGAGTCATGTGCGCACGGGCTGGCATAGTCAATGTTTCAGGCGGTGGGTTCTTCATTATTCATATCATTAAGAACTGCCTCCGTGGTCCAGTGGTTAAGGCGTTTGCTTCTAGACCCGGGGGTCGTGGGTTCGATTCCTACGGGAAGTATTTTTTTTTTCTTGTTTCCAGGCGTCGTCACCAACGAGAGACGGTTTCGAAGAAAACTGACACCGGGGTGTGATGATAATGAGAATATGAACCAGCATTTTCATTGAGAACAGGTGGCTTTGCCTCATCCATTGTCGTGTACTCGCAAAAATCGCCCGTGAGTTGCCATCTTTAGGCAATGGAAGCTCGTGCTAAGTATGGATTGAGTGTGTCACCGTGACGTCAGCGCCGTCGTCCTGCTGGTGCACGCCGCCGTACAGCACGCCCTTGTCGCTGTAGTTCTCGATGATGCGCTCCGACTCCGCGTCCATCACGTTCAGGATCGACTCCAGCTCAGATTTCTTAACGCGCTCGATGGCCGGGTTCACTCCCTGTTACATAAGATACAAATGTATATAATATGCACATCTTTATGCAAACGGGGACTTAAAAATTTATAATATTAGATAAATATCAGTAGCTGGAAAGTAGTATGCAGATTTTTTTTGACAGAATTGAGATTAAAAATTGCCCGTACAAGTAATAAGTTATTTGATTTGAAGCTCTAGTCACGTTTTACTATTATGGTGCATCCAAACAACTCGGCGCCATCATCGGCTATTTACTGGCACGCAAGCTCTCCGAGAGCCGTTGGCAAGTCTCAGTCATCGCGAAGAAGTCGGCAAGTCCAGCGACAGGATCGCCAGCTCGTGCCATAAGGCTCTGTAGATGCACTATTAATTCGACCACGAAGAAGATTTTGTACACTTCCGCACCACAGTTTTCTGAAATCAGTGGTATATTTAATAGCCAACATATACCGATAGCATAAATAACAAATGTATGCCGCGGATGTACGCCGCTACATGAGAGTCTCACCAGCACTTGTCGCACGTGCTGCAGGTGCTGCCGGAAGATGTCGGGGTGCAGCTTGCGCACGTGCCGCAGCAGCTGCTCGCCGCGGATGTACGCCGCTACATGAGAGTCTCACCAGCACTTGTCGCACGTGCTGCAGGTGCTGCCGGAAGATGTCGGGGTGCAGCTTGCGCACGTGCCGCAGCAGCTGCTCGCCGCGGATGTACGCCGCTACATGAGAGTCTCACCAGCACTTGTCGCACGTGCTGCAGGTGCTGCCGGAAGATGTCGGGGTGCAGCTTGCGCACGTGCCGCAGCAGCTGCTCGCCGCGGATGTACGCCGCTACATGAGAGTCTCACCAGCACTTGTCGCACGTGCTGCAGGTGCTGCCGGAAGATGTCGGGGTGCAGCTTGCGCACGTGCCGCAGCAGCTGCTCGCCGCGGATGTACGCCGCTACATGAGAGTCTCACCAGCACTTGTCGCACGTGCTGCAGGTGCTGCCGGAAGATGTCGGGGTGCAGCTTGCGCACGTGCCGCAGCAGCTGCTCGCCGCGGATGTACGCCGCTACATGAGAGTCTCACCAGCACTTGTCGCACGTGCTGCAGGTGCTGCCGGAAGATGTCGGGGTGCAGCTTGCGCACGTGCCGCAGCAGCTGCTCGCCGCGGATGTACGCCGCTACATGAGAGTCTCACCAGCACTTGTCGCACGTGCTGCAGGTGCTGCCGGAAGATGTCGGGGTGCAGCTTGCGCACGTGCCGCAGCAGCTGCTCGCCGCGGATGTACGCCGCTACATGAGAGTCTCACCAGCACTTGTCGCACGTGCTGCAGGTGCTGCCGGAAGATGTCGGGGTGCAGCTTGCGCACGTGCCGCAGCAGCTGCTCGCCGCGGATGTACGCCGCTACATGAGAGTCTCACCAGCACTTGTCGCACGTGCTGCAGGTGCTGCCGGAAGATGTCGGGGTGCAGCTTGCGCACGTGCCGCAGCAGCTGCTCGCCGCGGATGTACGCCGCTACATGAGAGTCTCACCAGCACTTGTCGCACGTGCTGCAGGTGCTGCCGGAAGATGTCGGGGTGCAGCTTGCGCACGTGCCGCAGCAGCTGCTCGCCGCGGATGTACGCCGCTACATGAGAGTCTCACCAGCACTTGTCGCACGTGCTGCAGGTGCTGCCGGAAGATGTCGGGGTGCAGCTTGCGCACGTGCCGCAGCAGCTGCTCGCCGCGGATGTACGCCGCTACATGAGAGTCTCACCAGCACTTGTCGCACGTGCTGCAGGTGCTGCCGGAAGATGTCGGGGTGCAGCTTGCGCACGTGCCGCAGCAGCTGCTCGCCGCGGATGTACGCCGCTACATGAGAGTCTCACCAGCACTTGTCGCACGTGCTGCAGGTGCTGCCGGAAGATGTCGGGGTGCAGCTTGCGCACGTGCCGCAGCAGCTGCTCGCCGCGGATGTAGGCGCGCGCGCACACGCAGTACATGCAGCGGCGCGGCCGGTCGAGGCGGTGCGTGACCACGTGCCGCCGCATCGTCACCTCCGTGTGGAACGCCTTGCCGCACACTTCGCACGCGAACGCTGAAATGTTACCATTTCAAACCGGCGGTTCGGATATCGAAGGCGGAATTTTTAACACCTATAGAATCACTTTTTTGTCGTCGCTAGAGAAGTTTGATAGTCTTACGAGACGTGGGTAATCGAATCGGTAGCGCGCATCAAGCGACGTGGCCTATTGTTCACTTGAATTGGTCACCTGAGTGGAAGGTCTATTTTTAGCTTCTCCATGCTTCGAAAGGTGCGCGTTAAGCCGTTGGTCCCGATTGTTATCGCTAGATTGCAGGCGTTAGTGCATGTCAAATGCCTTATAAGGCAGCTCGAAAAATACGTCAGTGTTGGCTACTAACACACCCGTAGGTCTAAATGCCAGTTAACAAAAAAATTTTTTTTGTTAACTGGCAAAAAAAAATATTTTTAAAGCATTTTGTGCGTAGAACGGAGCGAAATGTGGCGAAAGCGATACAAGTAGCCATTACGAGAGGAGAGAATCGAGATAGGCGGTCGACCTACCGGACTATGTTCCTATTAGTCTGGTTTCCCCGAGAACAGGGTTACGGAGGTCAGACGACAGTCGGAGTGACTTGTATTGTAATAACCAGTACCGCCAAAACAGGACCTTGATTGAAAAGCCTACCCTGGACACCGAAGCGTAAACTGAAGATGCAACAAGAAATAACACTCGGGCGAATAATAAGAATCACTCTGACGTCTCCCGATAAACTTTGTAGCGCACGTTGTTGTTTTATAAAACACTGACTGTTCTGATACTTATTACTATAGTATAGTCTATGTACGTCGTACTATAGTATAGTCTATGAACCTACCTGGAATAATGTACTTTTCAGATGGTGAACATATTTATATACTAGCTGTTGCCCGCGGCTCCGCCCGCGTGTAGTTCGCTTTTCGCTTAACCTGTGGAAACTACAACTATCCAGACCTATAGTTAAATCTATAAGTAGTATCCTATTCCCGTGCCAATTTTATAAAGCCATTAGCCATTGCTACGATATCAAACTAAAAATATTAACATTCATACTATCACATCTTTTTCTCTAAAAGAGTAGACGCAGCCTATTACAGGGTCATTAGAACCTAACTCAATAAATAGTGTTATGTTAGTTAAATTAGACCTTACGACACGACCGTATGTTCCGTCGAACAACAACTGAACTGACTTGCTGGTTTGATTATTTTTTAAACTAAAGCCAAACCAACCAACTAATCAATTCAAATAGCTTACAATACAATACAACAAACGACCGATAAACAAACCAACCAATAGAACTAAATAAACAACCAAAATTTTTTTGAAATAATTGGAATTAATTACTGGAAAAATTTCAATCTGCTATAATACCATATGAGAAAAAAATAATTAAATTAACTTCAGCCCCATCTATTGATATTTTATGTAACTAAATTATACGCCCACACACATTCAATGTGTTAATTTTTTAAAATTTAATAGAGATTGCAGTGTGTTTTTGTCTTCATTGATATCGATAAAACAAAGTAGAAATTGTAGCTTTATCTATATTAAATACGTTTATGTAAACCGGATTCAACTCTGTAAAAGTTTTGAAACAGTGCTAGAAGTAAACTTCAATTGACCATAACTTCTTTTTCCCTTAACCGATTTTGACGAAAAAAAGTTTTGACAAAACTGTTGAACGTATATGTAATCCACCTGTGAAAACCGCGTTCGAATCTGTTGAGTAGTTTTGAAGTTATAACGTACCAGACATACAGAAAGACAGACAGACAAAAATTCCAAAAATTGTTTTTTTTGGTTTCTGTTACACGTCTTTCTTTAATCGCCCCGTATCAGTTTTTTAGAAAAATATTTAATGTACAGACATTCAATTTTTACTGTCCGATTATATGTAAAGATAGATAGATAAGTACAAAATCCATATCCATACTAATACTATAAATGCGAAAGTCTGTCTGTCTGTAACCTCTTCACGGCTAAACTGCTGGACCGATTGTGATGAAATTTGGTAGGGATGTAGTTAACGACCTGAGGTCAAACATAAAGTTTTGGGCGCGATATAACCGATTCCCACGCGGGGCGGAGCCGCGGGGAACAGCTAGTACTTATATATTAACGGACTTAACGCTAAGAGCGTTCTCTACCAGTCAACCATTTGATTAATCTTCTTTTTCAATGTCGTCAATGACAAACTATTAGATATGATTTGTAAGGGGTTGCATATCGTTTATCCTGAAATAAATTTGCAAATGAATTTATTTGTTTCTTTTCAAAATTATAAAAAAAAGTAAGAAAATAATTCTAGAAAACAAATAAAACACGAAATCATAAAATTATTGTTTGTGACAGGATTCGATCCAGGTACTTTCTTGAAACATTTCTTTACTAAAGTATTAAAAAATTCTTAAAAATTAATACAAAACGAAAAAAAAGTAAATAAAAAAAAGTAAGTAAAAAAAGCAAGTAAAAGAAAGTAAGTAAAAAAAAAGTAAGTAAAAAAAAAGTCATCTATAGCAGGATTCGAACCCTCGACTTAAAAATATGATCTACGACCTCTACCGATAGGCCAACATACGTTGCTAGAGATTGGCGAAATTTCAAATGGGATTTGTCTATAGGTACGCAAATTCGCGCCATCTATTGAGATTTTATGTTACTAAATTTACGATCAAATTCAATGTGTTATTTTATTAAAATTAATAGGTGCAGTGCGTGTTTTCGTCTTTATTGATATGGATAATAAAAAGTAGAAATCCTAGCCTTATCTAAATTAAATTAAACGTAAGTAAACGCATTAAAAGTTTAGAAGCAGTGTTTGAAGTAAATTTTCAATCGACCATAACTTCTTTTTCCCTCAACCGATTTTGACGAAACAAAGTTTTGACAACGCTCCTAATCATATGTAATCCAACTGTGAAAACCGCGTTTAAATCCGTTGAGTATTTTCGAAGTTATAACGTACCAGACAGACATACATACATACATACAGACAGACAAAAATTCCAAAAACTGTTTTTTTGGTTTCTGTTACTCCTTTTTAATCGCACTCAATCAGTTTTTTTGAAAAATATTAAATGTACAGACACTCGCATTTTAGTGTCTTATTATATGTATTGATATATGTATATATACATGGCAGGGATACGTTTTTTATGAACAGTACTACCCCCTGACCACGCGGGCGAAGCAGCGAGTTCGATAGATAACGAGCAAATAATGGGGAAAACACACAATTACTACATTTGTTTTTTTTTTACCAAGTATAATTTAGTAGAATTTTTTTTTTTTTTATTAAAACAAAAAAAACTTACTTTTCTTTTCTAAATGTGTCTGTAAATGCGCTCTCAGGGAGGTCTCATCGGCAAACCTTTTTTTAGTGAAAGTGCAACCTTCATAAGTGCACATCAACTCTCCAAATCCTTTATGTTCACGAAGGTGCACTAGTAATCTGAAAAAATAATAATGTTAATAAAATCCCTTTTTTTATTTATTTATTATTTGTTTAAAACATTATTGTACAAATTAAAAATAAAGTGTACAAATGGTGGACTTAATGCCATTTGGCATTCTCTACCAGTCAACCATTAGACCTAGCAGAAAATCTCATTGTCGGCGATTAATGAAATATATTTATTAGATAATTTTATATATCTTGAGCAAGCCATTTTCAAGTTCTGTGAACAAAAACGAAAAAGAACCACTATTTTTATATGAAGCACTAATATTCTAAAAGGTGCATTAATAAAATATTCACAGTTACTAAAAACTTGATACAACATTTTTTTTAATTCATCCCCCTATATGAGTTAATACCAAGTGAAATCTTACGCCAAGGTCGCCAAGTATAAACCGAAATAGCGGCCGTACGGGGGTTTTAAATAGGCTTACTGGGTCGATTGACCTTGAAAATTAGTCCATTATCAAACAAGCTATTTTGAAACACGAAAAATCAAAAATGCTCATTTTATTTAATTTTCAAACCAAACTACTGCGACTACTGCGCCGATTTGGATAAAATTTCTATGGAAAAAAATTTAAACTACATCCATTTATTGGTTTGTTACGCTTTCACGTCCTATCTACTGAACCAATCTTCTTGAAATTTTGCATAGGTACACATAGCTAGAACTACTGAGAAGGATAAAAGGTACCTTACATCCCGAGAAAAAACACTGTTCCGGAGCAAAAGCTAGTTATCCATTGCAACTATTATTATAAAAGCGAACGTGAGTTTGTTTGTTTATTTATTTGTTTGTTGGTTACTTTTTCACGCCCTATCTATAGAACCAATCTTCTTGACATTTTGCAAACATATAGTTAAAAGTATTGAGAAGGACATGTGGTACCTTTAATTCTGGGAAAAAACACTGTTCCCGTGGGAATTGCGTGCAGGCGAAGCCGCAAGCAAAAGCTAGTTTATATTTTATATAATTTCGCAATACTTGGCAAAAGAAATTTACCTTCCTAATTTAAAATTTGTGACAACCCTTTCGTATTTACGTAAATACCTATACAGGTGTCGGCATCTCCCAACTTCAAAGGCGTCGGCCTGTATGGATTGGTATACTGTGCTACTATTAAATGAATACCAACCCCAAAACCCCTAAAAATAAATATAAATTACTTGAGTTTGGATGGGAATGTCTTATCGCACTCCATGCACGTGTTGCCCACGTGTTTCTCCAAGTGACGGCGAAGCTGCGAGCGCTGGATATAAGAGAGTCCGCAGAGGTGGCACTTGTAGGGTTTCTCAGTCACGTGCGTAAGGATATGCCGGCGAAGCACTTCGGCTGTAAAAGTGCTGTAGCCACACTGAAATTGTAATAATAATATAGTTCTCATCTCTCCAGCTCGAAAACGAAAGTCAACTCTTACAGCAAAAAACCAACTTTCCTCCTTATGTCAAATTACTATTGTTACGTCAACATTTTATTCATTGTTATAATATTTATATGTATATTCATTTGTGTAAAGCTACTTGTGAGCTACTTACTACACTTAAAAACAATAATGTAGTTACTATCTACCGCAACATTTCAACAAATTTGAAACTATTATTAGCTAGGTATGGCAGCTATGTAAGAGAACAGAAAAAAATTGAAAATTCTTTTACCGCCAATTTTATAAACCGGAAAATGAAAAATTATGCGCTTTATATATACTAAATGGCAACAAACCAATTCTTATGTAACAGGAAGAAAAAGATCGATAAATTTGTCAAACTTAGGAGATATAAATAAAAATTGCACAACTTACCAGTATAATTTTAACACCATGAAAGCAATTAAAAGAAACATTAGTTAATTATTGTACTACAACATATTTGAAAAGTTTAGAAGAGGAGAATATATGACTTATTATAATACAAAATATAGTTGGCTTATAATATGTGAGAACAGAAGAAATAGAAATGCCATACACATTTAACAGTCCACAATTCATAGCCCAAAAATATAAACAAAAATACGATAATTACCACATCACAAATGTGTGACTTCTCTCCATGAATCTCAAGATGTTTAGTAATAGCCGCTCGTGAGCTGGTACATTTCCCACAATGCTCACATGTGAAAACTGGCGGATCTGAAAAAAGCTTTTGATTAAGTTTCAATCTTTCCCACAGATCTATACAGCTTTCAATTAAAATGATGTCATAATTATAATGATTATCATCTAAACATGTTAAGTTTGTTAATTAGTTCTGCTTATTCTTCAGAGCCTATAGATGAGGGGTCTGTACCTATTTTAATCATGGTTCTAAATTTAGCGTTACTGGTTATTATATTGGAGCGACTTAATGATGATGCTGTGCGAATTAAGCTGGTTTAAAAAATTGATAGTGGTACACCCGCTTGACCATTCTAATCGGCCTGTCAAAACAAAAACCACTGCAAAGAAAGATGTCATAGCATACATGCTGATGTGTATTATTTCTAAATGGTGCTATGCTAATTCCAAGCATGGACGAGCTCAATAGAAAATTTTACTAGTATTAGTAGTAATAGCAAACCTTATAAATGATCAGCAGCCTTGTATCACCAGATTGTTTGATAAGAAAGATGATTCAGTACTTCGAAAGGCAAATTAAGTTTTTAGTCCCGGCTACTATTTGGTGGTTGTTAAGGAAATTACATCAAAGGCCTAGAAGCAATAAATTTTCTATACTTACCCAAATGTGTTTTTTGCCAATGCCTTATCAACTTGGAGAAATTCTTTGTTGTGTAGGAGCATTGCTTGCACATATAATTCTGACGCAGAATATGTTGGAGTCGTAAATGAACTTGAAGGTTGTCTTTTCTGGAGAAAGTTGCACTGCATATCTATAAGAATATTAGATGTTAAAATTTTGGAATTTAGGTTGCTTTTATTATATTATTTAATAGTAGTCTTTCCATAAATGTATGAATTTTATATATATATATATATATATATATATATATATATATATATATATATATATATATATCTTCTTCTTCTTCTTCATCGGTCCCTCAATGCTGAGGATCATGACCACATGTGTGTTTCCAGAGTACGCGATCGGCAGCACTATGGACAGCATTATATATGCTGCCTCCAGCAGCTCTCTCCTTCCCTGGTGGTTTAGAGAAGAGTGGCCGGTAGCATATTTCACACCATGCTACCCGGAATCACAGTGGCGCCGAGCGTCAGTCGGGTTGCATGACATACTTCCACTTTCATTGGACATACAACATGTGGTTTTCTTGGGAATTTAGTGCAGTGGTTTCCCGTTGCCTTCTGCACCAGACACACATTACATACATATATATTACTAGCTGTTCCCCGCGGCTTCGCCCCGCGTGGGACTCGGTTATATCGCGCCCAAAAGTAGCCTATGTTTGACCTCAGGTCGTTAACTACATCCCTACCAAATTTCATCACAATCGGTCCAGTAGTTTAGCCGTGAAGAGGTGACAGACAGACAGACAGACAGACTTTCACATTTATAATATTAGTATGGATATAATTATATAATTAATTAAAACATCTTTTGAGGGTGAGCATATTACAATTTAAAATTACTTTAACACAAATATATGATATACATTTTGATGAAAATGACATGACGAGTGCGAGTTTGGGAACACATACATCATGTATTACGCTATCTCGATTACTCACTGGATCTTGTATGGTTTTAAGAGACAGTAGTAACCCCCCCCTGTACCATTTTCACTCTATATGTGGGACCAGTACTCTACAACTGACAAGGCGTTGTCTTTGGCAAGAACCTTAGTGCACAGGTGGCTAGACACACAGGGCAATGTAAGGGTGAGAGGCAGTGCTTAATACCATTAGCATGGATTTTAAGCTATTGCACACTTACTTCACAATTGTAAACTGAATGTTCCTTGCCGTCGCATCCTGTTTGAGACTGGTGGCGCATGACATGAGAATGTCTAACAAAAGTCTTTCCGCAGTGTTTACATGAAAAATCTTTCTTTTCATGAACATTTTGGACATGTTTGTCCAGAACTGAATGAGTAGGGCACCGGACTTTACATTGTTTACAAGGAATTGCATCTGCCAGTTTTGAATGTTCATTATGGTAATGAATTTCCAAGTTTCTTCTGAACTTAAATCTTTTGTTGCACTCTTTGCAGCAAAGAGGAATCTGAAATGATATTTTATTTTAAGACAATAAACATGGTTTATGCAACATGTAAATTAAATCTATTTATTGAGAAGTGTGTATAGGGTGAGGTGTAGAAATATGACTTTTTATTCCACCCTTCAGATTTTCTAATTTATCATTAATTTTGTATTGCCCACAATATTTCATATTACTTACATCAAGGCAAAGAACAATATGAAAGTGTTTCTCTGATATAATTACCTATGTATATTATACAAGGACAATTTAATAGTTAACTACATTTTGACATTCTCCTTGCTCCTTACAAAATACAATTAGCTTACAGTTTAAATGTAAATTTGTAAACACAATTATTGTAGGTATACCTAGGTGGTAGTCCCCGTACCATAGAAATATATGTGTATCCCCTTTACTTACTTTAACAACATTTGCCACTTTCTCTATAAATTGTAGCGAAGTGTGACGTTTGCATTTTTTTCTGTGCTTTAAGTACGTTAATTCGTTGTTGAATTCACGATTACAGATATCACAATTGCCACTGTAAGGATCGTTTTCGAATTTTATCCTCACTTTTTTACGAGAAATAATATTTTTGTTTTTTGAACCTTTGGGCCTTCCTCTTCTGGTCTTTTTAGGTGGCATGTTTTATTAAATAGTATATTTTTAAGTTTACTCCTGTAAACTGCAATAAACAAGAAGTTAGCTTCATTAAATTTTGATATTTTCTTCACTCAGGCGCTGGTTTCCATCACGAAACAAACTTCCATTTTTAATGTTTTTGAGATTTGTTTGACTTGAAATGACAGCTCAACTGTCTCTGATTGGTTGGAGGATTGGATTTGGGGAGCAAAGCGCCACGTTTACGTCACCACCACTGTCACCGAGTTAACATTTTTTAAAGTATATTTTACGGCCCTCGATACAAGGTTTTATTCTGTTTTAAAAAATTCATGTACTTTATTATGGAGTTTTGGCGCGAAGGTGAAAGTGGCAACATTACGGTGGTGTTTATATTTTTCCTGTTTTTTTCAAAACGGTGGATTATTTAGTATTCGAACAAGCTTGGCCGTGGTTGTTGGGAAGTGGTATTGATTGAATCCTTGTCACCTCACCATTCGGCCGGTCGAATTCAGTCTGTTAAAAATACCCAAAAATATTATAAACTAGCTTTCGCCCGCGGTGGCACCCGCATGGATTCCCCTCGGGAACAGTGCTTTTTCCTGGGATGAAAGGTACTCTTAGCTATACGTATGCGAAATTTCACGAAGATTGGTTCAGTGGATAGAATAGAATATATTAGAATATAAAAACTCTTTATTGCACCAAACAAATGTATACATAATTTTGTTAAAAACTAGGTAAAGTACAAAGACGGACTTAGTGCTAATGCAATCTCTTCCAGTCAACCTTAGGGTGGATGGAAAACAAAACCAAGACAAATCAAAAGGCGAAGGCGCAGTATATATACGTAAATAAATATACACACAAAGATATAAATAAAATAAAGATGTAAATATAAAATAATATTATATAATAATATAACTTACACATACTAAATAAAAATAAATAAAAACAAATAAAACAAACATAAATACATATGTAATACATATAAATAAATAAGAGCATACTTAAATATCTCAATAAATAACTGAGCAGATACAAAGCAAATTAGGACAAGGCAGAAAGGTAATGGGATTTGACGAGATTTTTGAACCCGGTCAGAGTCTGAGCTTTCCGGATTTCAAGCGGGAGGGCGTTCCAGAGGAGAACTGCTTGGACGGAGAAAGAGTTAAAGAAAAATTTGGTGTTTTGCATCGGTACGGTAGTCTAAGAGAGACAGAACTACGTAAATTACGGTCAGCATGTACATCATGGAGATAAATGAAACGATCCTTCAGATAAGGTGGAAAAGATGGATTGAATATAACGGAATATAGTAAAGACAAGATATGAAGGTTGCGACGGCGAATAGGAAGCCAATTAAGTTGGGAGCGGAAGTGGGAAATCCATACTTAATATTATAAATGCGAAAGTCTGTCTGTCTGTCTGTCTGTCACCTCTTCACGGCTAAACTGCTGGACCGATTGTGATGAAATTTGGTAGAGATGTAGTTAACGACCTGAGATCAAACATAGGCTACTTTTGGGCGCGATATAACCGAGTCGCACGCGGGGCGAAGCCACGGGGAACAGCTAGTATGGTCATATTTACGAACTCCAAATATGAACCTAATAGACAGATTCTGAAGACGTTCTAGTTTATTAAGCTGTTCCTCGGTGAGATTAATAAAACATGAGTCAGCATAATCAAGAAGAGGGAGTAGAAGGGACTGTGTCAGCGCAATTTTGGTATCAAATGGTAAGAAATTCCGGAGTCTTCTCAGAGAACCAAAAGCAGCAAACGTTTTTCTACTTATTTCTTTAATGTGGTGTGACCAAGAAAGAGTTTTGTCAAATACCACTCCCAGATTTTTCACCGAATCACTAAAAGGAATAAGCTCATTATTGAAAATAAGGGAAGGTAAAGTACTCCAGTCAATACGAGAAACGAAATAAGGACTACCAATAATAATAGCCTGAGTCTTGGAAGGATTAACCCTTATGCCATAAGATCTACTCCAATCAGATATGCGCTGCAGATCATCGTTAACGGTAGCGATCGCAGATGGCAAATCAGATATAGTAGCGTGGAAATAAATTTGTAGATCATCTGCATACAGGTGGTAGGATGACTGAAGGTTATCGGTGATGTGATTAATGAAAAGAGCAAACAATAATGGAGAGAGGACACCGCCTTGAGGTACCCCAGCTGAGATGTAGCTCCACGAAGATAGGTTATCTTCTATGCGTACACACTGCCGACGGCTACCAAGGTACGAACCAAACCAATTAATAGCCGATGGAGATATATTCAAGGTGCGCATAGGACTCAAGAGAACGTCATGATCGACAGAATTAAACGCATTGGTGAAATCTAACAATGAGAGGATAGTTAATTGTGAATTGTCCATGGCAAGACGAATATCATCTGTTATAGTGATAAGAGCAGAGGTTGTACTGTGTCCAGTACGAAACCCTGACTGATAGAGATTAATAATACTGTTTTCAAGAAGGAAAGAATTTAGCTGGGACTGAACAATACGTTCAAGGATTTTAGACAGAAATGGGAGTATGGAAATAGAGCGTGTAGAATATCAAACCATTCTCAGAATTATATGGCTTTATTCGATAAAATTAGCGTATGGTAATAACAATCATATTAAATGTAATAGACAGTTGACAATGTCGTGAAAAATAGAAAAGCTCTATGAAGAGAAATGAGGCCGCATATCACCACATTCTCCCCCGGTTAAGAAGATACGTCATAATCCTGAAGATAGATCGGCGGGCGCCTTTCTCTCTCTAAACGTCGAGGTTGAGGTTGAGGACTCTGATCTCTTACAGATTCGGGTGCTCCACTGACTGGTTCGTCAGATACCTCATCATTAGATTCAGCAGAGTTCCAGCTTGAGGTATCCGATTCTTCCATTTCAGAAGAAGAGTTCCCCGTTGGTGCGAGGTGTCTGTTAGATACGACTAGCTCCCGACCGTTCTGCAGTCTTATGTGTGAATGGAGATTATTAGCTTCCAACAAATCAACTTCTTCAACAAGAGGATCATACTTGCTTTTCCTAACTTGGTTCTTATATAGTGCCTTTTCCGCCACCGTTAGCCATGTAGGCATTGATTGTCCATTAGAAGATCTTCGAGGATGATTAAATATTCGCTCGTGTGGTGTACACCCAGTCGCTGTGCACAGCAATGATCGTATGGCATGAAGTGACTTTTCGAGGACGCATTCCCAGCGAGAGATAGGCAGATTCATTGATTTTAAAGTTAGTTGTATTGTTTTCCAAATAATGCCATTATATCGCTCCGTCTGGCCATTTCCTTGAGGATTGTATGGCGTTGTAAAGCTGGTAGCTACTCCTATCCCGTGCAGGAAATTTTTGAGTTCAGCTGATAAGAAAGCAGTGCTTCTATCCGAATGGACGTATGATGGTAGACCGAAAATGGAAAATAACTCAGATAGTTTCTTTATAACTGTTTCTGAACTTAGATCTGAGCACGGAAAAGCGAAAGGAAATCTAGAGAATTCGTCAACAACTGTTAATATATAGCGGTTATTAGTGTCACCTGGCAACGGTCCCTTGAAATCTATTGAAATCCTTTCGAATGGTGAAGTTGCTTTAATTAATATGCCCTTTGTTCGGCAAAATCTTGGCTTTATTTCAGCACAGACAGAACATGTGGATGTTATGCGTTTGACATCTTCGACTGAGTATGGTAAATTCTTAGATCTTACCCAATGAACCATGCGAGTTATTCCTGGATGACATAAATTTTTATGCAACTCTAGTAGATTAGTATTTTCTGATTGTATTGATGCTGTTATATTTATTCTGGATAGAGCATCTGCTACTATATTATCTTTTCCAGGGCGATATGAAATTTCGAAATTGTAACTAGATAGTTCCAAGCGCCAACGTTGTATTTTGTCATTTTTAATCTTTGAGTTATGTTTCTGATCGAACATAAAAGCTACTGATTTTTGATCTGTGATTAATCGAAAAGTTTGACCTAAAAGAAATTGTCTCCATTTCTTAATGCTTTCAACAATGGCAGCAGCTTCTTTCTCTATCGCTGAATGATTGCGTTCGTGAGTATTAAGAGTTCTTGAAAAAAATGCTACAGGTCGTCCATCTTGGGTGAGAGCCGCAGCAATGGCGTGATCAGAGGCGTCTGTTTCAACAGTAAGTTGTATTTTAGGATTGATAACATTAATAGCTGACTTTGCAATTTCCATTTTAAGCAATTTGAACACTTGTATTGCTTCAGGCGCTAATGGGAATTTATCTGTTTGTGCAAGTGGTTTTATCTTATCTGAAAATTTCGGCACCCATTTTGAATAGTGAGCGAAAACGCCCATAATTCTTCGGAGTGATACTCGATCACTAGGTACTGGCATATCCAACAAAGGGCGAAGACGCTCAGGGTCCGGTTTTATTACACCATTACATATATTATAACCTAGTAGATTTATTTCAGTTTTTGAAAATTCACTTTTCTGTAGATTCAAAGTTAAATTGTAACGAGTGGCAATTTCTTGAAATAAACGTAATTTTTCATCGTGATCTGCTTGATTATGTCCACAAATTGTGATATCATCTAAATAAGCATATACGCCTTGTAAACCTTCTTTCTCGATGATTGAATTGATTGCCCGTTGAAAAGCTGCTACGCCATTTGTGACACCAAAGGGTATACGACGAAATTGGTACAAATTACCGCATGCTTCGAAGGCTGTATATGGTTTTTCGTTTTCCAGGATGGGTATCTGATGATAAGCACTACGCAAATCAATTTTACTAAATACTTTATGTTTTGCGACTTTACCGATGAGTTCGTCAATTGATGGCAGAGGATAAGCGTCAAGTTCTGTGAATCTATTTATTGTTTGAGAGTAATCAATAACCATTCTCTTCTTGTGATGTTCATTAGAAGTAACCAGAACTTGAGCTCTCCATGGCGAGCGACTCGGTTCGATGATGTTATCATCACGTAGTTTCTTTATTTCATCTTCTATAAATTGTCGATCAGCTTCAGAGTGTCTTCTTGACTTAATAGCTATTGGTTTATTGAAATACAGTAAGTTAGTGAATAGGCTGACCGGTTCAATATTAGCTTGTAATAAAGTACATAGTTTTAGTGTGGGTTTAGGTCCACCAAATTTCATTTCTAGTGCATTATGACTTCGTAAGACATCGTGACCTATTATAATGTCAGCACAAAGTCCGTCCATTATCATAAGTTTGGCATCGACGTTTTGATTTTGTATAGTTAGCTTAAGTGAACACATTCCATTTACTTGCGTGCATAGATTAGATGTAGCCATTGTAATCTTCTGATAACATGGATCTATATTCAGCTTAAATAAATCGACAAGACGCCTGTCGATAAAACTAGCAGTACTACCTGTATCGATCAGTGCTCTAGCAGTAATTTTATTGTTTATTAACACAGGTATAATAGCTCTTTTCAAGTCTGCTGCAGCTATTATGCATGAAAATTTATGTGACGATGTAGACATACCTCCTTGAGCAACCTCATTATTATCTAAAGGTTCGCTTGCCGATACTTGATGCTTTTTACTGAGGCACACTTTAGAAAAGTGTCCTTTCTTTCCACAGTTTGTGCAAAAGGTATTAGAAGCTGGACACATCGAGCGCTGATGCCTTTGATTACCACAGAAATAACATGTTTCGTTCTTTGTTAGAGATCTTTGAATTTTAGGCGTAGAAGAAGATTGAGCGCTAGTATTGTTTATGAGTGGAGTCCGTTGATGAATATAATGATTATTTTGAATTTGTGCCATTTCAAGAGTTCGTGCTTGTTGGTATGCTATGTCGAGAGTACAGGTAAAATTTTCTAATAGTCTTTGCCGTATAGCTGATGACGATAATCCTGCGATGAAAGCGTCTCTTATGTATTCACTCTCATTTTGTTCCGCGCTTACTGATTTAAAGTTACAGTTCTTTGATAATTGTTTCAATGCTTGTATATATTGATCAACAGTCTCTCCCGACTCTTGTTGTCGATGTGATAATATATACCTCGAGTATATTTCGTTTGAAGGTTTAATAAATAGCGCATCTAGTATCTTTATAGCTGAATCGAATTCTTTTACATCCTTGATGTGTATATATAGGTTTGGAGATAAATGATTAACTAGCAATTGATACCTGCAGTCGTCGCTAACGTTAGTTCCTTTATTTTCTACAGCTTGTAGGAAGTTATTGAAAGTTTGTTTCCAATGAATCCATATTGAAGATTTGTCCGAGCTTGTTGTCGGATCCGCTTCGAATCGTTCAGGCTTTAGATATTTATCCATACTTTTGTTTATCGAATAAATTGTAGAATATCAAACCATTCTCAGAATTATATGGCTTTATTCGATAAAATTAGCGTATGGTAATAACAATCATATTAAATGTAATAGACAGTTGACAATGTCGTGAAAAATAGAAAAGCTCTATGAAGAGAAATGAGGCCGCATATCACCACAGAGCGATAATCTGAAAATGAAGAAGGATTGGATAGCCCTATCCACTGAATCAATCTTCGTGAAATTTCGCCCGGATTTTGCACTACCAGCGCCCGGGGCGAGATTTCTTCGGCGCCCCTAACTGAAATTCAATTACATACGAAAAAAGGCATCCATGGTATCCCCGACCATAGAAAAACACATTGTTTATTTATGGTCGGGAAGTCGGGGATTCCCGAGATATTAAACCAATTGAACACTACCGTGCCATTCTAGTGCTGCGAACTTAACAATTTTACCTATATTTAGGGAAAACTAGAAGTAAGTACCTATGCCGGGTCGGCGAAAAAAGACAAGTAACCTGCCTGATAGTATTTTTTGTGGTCAAGTTGAATGACTGTTACCAAGTATTAGAAAAATATTCAATTGAACTCTTATAGTAAAATTCTGCTTAAATATGGGAATAACATATTAAAGCAAAAATCTTATGAGTTGATATTCGGATAGATTGGAATATAATAACGTAAAAAGGGAGTTGTGCTGCATATAATAAATAAACATTAAAATTTTATTGTTTATTTATTTATTAAATCGATATAATTATTTCAAGTTTATTTAAAAATTAAAAGAGCTCATATCATTGAACACTAGTAATCATTATTTTGATGTTTAAAATATTAAATTACTGCTTATTACTTTCATTTTGTTTCGCTGAATCATAAAAATTATAAACTTACTCCAATACATGTACAACGTCAAGCTGATAGTGAGGCAACTTGAAATAATAAAAAAAAGTCCCTCGCTGTTCTCGTCTTGTTTCGCCGACCCAGTAGGCCTTGTTCAATGATCGAGGGAACTATAAGGGGGCGCTTTTGGGAAATTATAAAGAATCAGAAAATGGCCCTGGGCGGTCGCCCTACCCTAACGCCGCTACTGGGCGGGCGAAGCCGCGGGGAACAGCTAGTAGTATATGATACTGTGTGTTTGCTTCGTGACTTAAACAACAAACAAACAAATATATATATACAAACGCACTTTTACATGTCAAGTTTTATGTATTATATATGGTAACCCTATATTATGGATGTATACCTTAAACATATTTTTCATGTATGACAACACTATTTATTTTTTGACGTATCCGCTCTCTCTTCTTTGGATCGCTCTGTCATGGCCGGATGCATATTTTCATCCTATTTAAATAATTGTATTTCCAATAAGTTCATTGGCTATGTATGACTTTATTTATCATAATAAACGTTCGTACAAGCTGTGTTTGCTGTTTGGATTGCTCACCACCACCGTCATCCACTGCACTACCCTGCGCATATACCAAATAGGTTATGTGACCAGGCACGCACGCGGTTGGTATTTTGGAGCGAGCACCAGTTTTGGAAACTTTATTCTAGTGCTTTGAATTGCATCCGGCCCAACGCGATGGCATCTGAAAGTTCGTCGTCGACGAAACCAGGTAACACCACATCTGCGATAGCGATCGAGAAATTGGACGGCCCGGCTAATTTCCATACATGGAAATTCACTATTCAGAACATTTTAATTTTGGAAGGACTATGGGACGTAGTTCAGGGACAAGACAACGACGCAGGTAAAAGTCAGCGTGCTTTGGCACGCATATGCCTTGCTGTGAAACCCAGTCTATATCAGTATGTACGAAATTGCAAGACGGCTGCTGAGGCTTGGAAAAATTTATCTGAAGTGTTTGAGGACAAAGGTCTGTACAGACGAGTTCTATTATTAAGGAGATTGCATAAGATTCAGTTCACTGATTTTGAAACAATGACATCCTACATCGAAGAGGTAACCACATTGGTGCAGCAGCTGCTAGACATAGGAAGACAAATAGAAGATGCTGAGGTCGCTGAGATCTTACTGAGTGGTCTGTCGTCAGAGTATGACACAATTGTCTCTAGTTTGGCTGCAGTCACTGTGACTAATAAACTTTCTTGTGAACTAGTGAAATCTCGACTTTTACAGGAGTATACTCGAAAAATCTCTAATGAAAGTGGTTCGGCATTTGTCTCTAAAAAGACTGTAACTCTTGTGTGCAATCACTGTGGAAAAAAGGGACATTCCAAGGCCCGTTGTTTTAAACTAAAGCGTGATAAGAAGTTGAATAAGGCAGCGACTGCGTCGGTTGATAGAACACATTTAGTGTCAGCGTTCCTGACTGTACCGGACAATAATTTTTATTTGGACAGCGGTGCTAGTAACCATATGGTTAACAACAAAGATTTTTTTGAGAACATGGAACCTCATAATAGTTTAATAAAGGTAGCTAATGATGAGACCCTTACAAGCCAAGGGATTGGAACAGTAAAATTGTTTCTCAATAATCAGGTGAGTCCATTGACTTTGTCCAATGTTTTATATGTGCCGCAGTTGTCAAGTAATTTAATTTCCGTTTCCAAATTAATTCAAAAAGACTATTCTGTTGTGTTTAATAATAAGGGCTGTTCTATTTATAATAAAGGTCAAACATCTGGCAACCCAATTGCATGTGTTGCATGTGTTAATGGTTTGTACATGTTATGTGTATGTGTCAAAGTAAAGTCTAACAAGTCCTCGCATAAGGAGCACTCCTTGTTCCTGGGTGAAAGTAGCCAGGAATCACCGAGAGCCAAAGTAGCAGCAGGTTTACCAGCAGAGTTATGGCACAGACGTCTAGGACATTTAAGTGTCAAAGGTATGATACAACTTCGGGAATGTGCATGCGGTATCATGTTTCAGGGTGAAGATAAACTGAAGAACTGTGAACCATGCCTTCAGGGGAAGATGTCGGCCGCATCTTATCCTAGTGGGCAGGCACACCGAGCAACTGAACCGCTAAAGTTGATTCATAGTGACGTCTGCGGACCAATGCAGGAGCCAAGCTGGGGAGGGGCGAGATTTTTAGTCACGTTTACTGATGACTACACCCGTAAAACTTATGGATACCTTATGAAGCAAAAATCTGAGGTAATTAATTGTTTTATGTCTTTTAAGTTACATGTAGAAAATCAACTGGGTTTGCGTATAAAAATGTTGAGGACCGATAATGGTGGTGAATATTTCAGTAACAAGTTCTCTGAATATTTAAAAAGGGAAGGTATTATACACCAAAGTACCGTGCCCTACTGTCCGCAACAAAACGGGGTTAGTGAGCGACTTAACCGAACGCTAATGGATAAGGTCAGGTGTATGCTTGTGGAGTCAGGACTTTGCAACCGTTACTGGGGAGAGGCAGTGATGACTGCCATTTATCTTAAAAATAGATCACCCACTGTAGCATTAGCAGGTCGTTTGCCTGAGCAAGTCTGGTCTGGTTCACCCGTAGACCTGACTCATCTCAGAGTTTTTGGCTGTATTGCATATCATCTTGTTCCATCTCAAAAGCGCAGGAAGTTGGATCCTAAAGCGCAAATGGCTATTTTTGTTGGCTATAGCGAAACATGTAAGGGCTATAGATTGTCTGAGCCGTCTAGTCCTAGTAAAATTATTATTTCCCGTAGTGTGGCGTTTATAGAGAATAAGTTTTATGAAAAAGTACCTGCAAGAGAAAAGAGATTGTGATAATAATTATTATTTTAACATAATTCAAGATAATATAATGAATAATGATAATTCTAATACAATTAATAATGATAATGCTATTATTGAAAATATTTCTCGATCTCTAGATGCCGAAGGCGACCAGGAAGAATCTTTTAAAGAAAATATGACCACTTCAGACTCCATTGAAGAATCTGATGCTGACGAGTTTTATGAGAGCATGACATCGTCTGGCCAGCCTTCTGATGGAGGGGAAGAGTTGGTACTTAAACCCGTGACGAGGGTGTCACAACGTCCTGTACGTAATGTACGTCCACCACAAAGGTATGGTGATTATGATTATAATATGTTAAGTCAGCATGCTCTGTATGAGGAACCACTATCGTACGACGAAGCCTTAGCTTCGCCACACCGTGAGGATTGGCTTTCAGCTATGCAAAGCGAATACAACTCCCTTTTGGAAAATCAGGTTTGGAGACTGGTTGCTAGGCCTACTAACACTAACATTGTGAAGTGCAAATGGGTTTACAAACTGAAGCATGACGCAGATGGGAGATTCGATAGGTTTAAAGCTAGACTGGTTGCCAGGGGTTTTACCCAGAAACAGGGAATTGATTATAATGAGACTTTTTCTCCGGTAGTGAGGCATTCCTCTATGAGAATTTTGTTTTCATTGGCAAATGAAATGGACTTAGAAATTGATCATGTAGATGTCACAACTGCATTTCTAAATGGTGAACTTAATGAAGTCATATACATGGAGCAACCTGTAGGTTTTAGTAATGGAAATCAAAATGAAGTTTGTCTACTACAGAAAAGTATATATGGTTTGAAACAAGCTAGTAAAATGTGGAATGAGAAACTACATAATGTTTTAGTTGAAACTGGTTTTAAACAATCCCTTTGCGAACCTTGTATTTACACAAAGAAAGTAGACAAAGATTTTGTTATTATTGCTGTGTATGTGGACGATTTTTATGTATTCTATAGCAAAAATAGTTCAATTAGAGGGCAGTTGTTAGATGTATTGGAAAGGAAATTCAATGTCAAAAATTTGGGACCATTGAAAAACTGTCTAGGCATGAGAGTCACTAGAGATAGGGCTAAAAATACTTTGTGTTTAGATCAGTCAGAATATATCAAGAAATTGTTAAAACGATTTAATATGGAAAACTGTAAACCAGTAAGTACCCCTATGGTTCTAAATTGTAAGTTGACAAAGAATAATAATGTAAATGTGCATTTGACAGATGAAACCTATAATTATAGGCAACTTATAGGAAGTCTTATGTATTTGTCTGTATGTACTAGACCTGATATCTCATTTGCATGTAGCCAGTTGAGTCAATTTAATAATTCCTTTGATAAATCTCATTGGACCGCGGCCAAAAGAATATTGAGGTATCTAGCTGGTACAATTGATTATTCTTTATGTTTCATAAAGAGTGTTGATTATAGTTTAGTAGGATACGCTGATGCCGATTGGGGCAATGACGTAAGTGACCGAAAATCCTATACAGGTTTTGTCATAAAGCTAGGGAATAGTACAATCAACTGGGAATCTCGAAAACAGAGATGTGTTGCTTTGTCTAGTACCGAAGCCGAATATTTAGCAATAGATGACATATGTAAAGACTTGTCCTTTATTAAAAATTTATTATCAGAGCTTATATCACTTGAAGTTTCCTGTACAGTATATAATGATAACCAGAGTGCCCAAAAGCTTCTTGAATGTAAAGAATTTTGTCATAAGAGGACTAAACACATTGACATACGATTCCATTTTGTGAAAGATTTAATTAAGACGAGGTCTATATTTGTAAAGTATTTGCCAACTGACAAAATGATTGCTGACGTTTTGACCAAACCATTGTGTAAAGTAAAACATTATCGTTTTATTAATGATATGAATATGCTGACACCTGATGTTTCTACATAAGTAGACTAAGACTTTTTATCTGTGTTGTTGAATAAGTTTTGATGTACAATCATTATTGTATTTGTAATTAATTATATTATTTGACTCAATGTTATAAGGTATAAGGGGAAGTGTCAAGTTTTATGTATTATATATGGTAACCCTATATTATGGATGTATACCTTAAACATATTTTTCATGTATGACAACACTATTTATTTTTTGACGTATCCGCTCTCTCTTCTTTGGATCGCTCTGTCATGGCCGGATGCATATTTTCATCCTATTTAAATAATTGTATTTCCAATAAGTTCATTGGCTATGTATGACTTTATTTATCATAATAAACGTTCGTACAAGCTGTGTTTGCTGTTTGGATTGCTCACCACCACCGTCATCCACTGCACTACCCTGCGCATATACCAAATATTACATTTATAGGAATAATTACTAGATGTTACCCGCGGCTTCACCCGCGTCACCAAGGGTAATTTAACTTTTTTCCCGTGGGACTTAGACGTTTTTCCGGAATAAAAGTAGCCTGTGCTGGGAGTACATCTAGTAAGCAATGCAGCAGAAATAAGAGAAAAAGTTGAAGACTGTGTTTATTCCGGTGTTTATTTAAAAAAACCTTGGTTTTCTCATCATTAATCGTTCAACTTTGGTATAATAACTAAACTGTTGTATGAAACAATAGCTTTAAGTTATTATACCAAAACCGAATAATATAGATATTATATGTTTTGCCCTGCGGAGCAAAAACATGTAAACTTTGGGCATTGGAGACACGGGAAGTTCCCGTCGGGAAAATGCTACATAAAGTTGCTCATGAGAAAAGCAATGTTTTTCGAAATGTATACTAGAGAGAGACCCTCAATGTTTGCCCTTGCGCTTTATTGATTGTCATAGCAAAAGCAACCCTTAGTGCAAATTGTACTTTTAAATTAAAAAGGTAAGTCCGTCGGTATTATTGGTGTTCGTGGAAATAGCACTTTCATTCTTCGCTGCGCGCCAGTTAAAAAATGAGCATCACCGGTACTCCTATTTTTAATTAATTGTTTTGCATTTTGTCTATGAGAGCCTATAATATCAGACAGGCAGGATAGTCACGTGCGTATTGCCGACCCTTAATAACAGGCCCGCCGGACAGTGGTCTGAGGTAAGTGGCAGTAAGTGGTAACTGTAGTCTATGGACGCCAGGAGTGTCCTGTATGTATGCATTAACGACCCTTTCGTTGATCATTTAAATAATAATGATTAACACGAGTGTGGCAAAACAGTGCCTTTAATATGAGTTTTTCTTTCTTTAGCGATTTTGTATGGCAAACCTGTACAGCGCCTCTGGCGGATAGTAAGGCCATTAAGAAATTTCATACAAAATCCTAAGGCACACATTACATGCTCATGCACGCATGATGGTTTTCCATCAAACAAAGGGATGGTACTCGAAAGGTGAATTGAATCGACTGATTTCCAAACAAAAAATCCTAATTTTTTTAGTTTAAATCAAGAATTTTGCGATGATTTACGATGGAACAATTAAATCAACTGATTTCCAAACAAATCATCGCAAAATTCTTGATATAAATTAAAAAAAAAAATTGATTTGTTTGGAAATCAGTCGATTCAATTCACCTTTCGAGTACCATCCCTTTGTTTGATGGAAAACCATCATGCGTGCATGAGCATGTAATGTGTGCCTAACGCAGTCGCTATCGTCTGCGTTAAGAAAAATTCATACATACTAGGGGTACAGGATTCGCCAACTCCACAGAGTACTTTGGCCAACTCGCCACTCACTTATTGGGCCAAATCAGTAGTAGCTTTAGTTGGTTACAGAGGCGCAAGGGGGCAACCACGGGGCAACATAGTTGTTACTTCTCGTTGCAACGAGTGGCTAAGGGAGAAGAGAAAGCGAGGATCACCTTGTACGTATCTGGCCAGCGTCCCATTGCAGCACTCAGGCAGCAGGGGTAACAGGAAGATAGAACGTGTAGCAGCGCGTGTTCCTCTATGGTCATTGTTGTACCTACCGGTAGTATGGTGCCTACTTTAGAAATGGTTCCTATGGAAACTTTTGTGTGTAAACAACTAAACAATGACATCTTGCCACATCATACATCGTGAGTCGCAATTTACGAAAGGAAATCAGGATATTTTAGTTTTTAAAGATTTTACGGAATAGCTTTCAAAATTATGTGCCATGGAAAAAGAGTTAGATCCGAACATTATAAAAGCGACTCAGACGTCGCTGGGGAAGTATGTGAAAAGACCGCCTTTGAGCGAGAAATTGCTGAGAAAACCACCGTTTAGATTCTTACACGATATAATCACGTCGGTTAGTACTTATTGATTTTTATTTTATGTTATTTTATTTACTTATTTATTAAAACTATTGTTTCATCAATACCTACAAAATACTTATACAATGGGCAAACTAAATACTTTTTTAAAGAAGTTATGGTTTATATACCTAACACTTATTTATGTACAGACGGGGGTAGATAAATCTAACCTACCATACTTTATATAATAATGACCCAGTCATTTATTAGGGTCAAAGTTAGGGTTACGTTTATTTTACTCGTGCGGTCAGTTTTCCGTTGACCTTATGACGTCACTTAAAGAGGTAGCGTCAGATAATGAAAAAAAAAAAGTATACTTATGTAGTGGATAAAATATAAAATAAAGATATAAAACTATTGGTAAGAAAGTTAAAAACAATGAATTTGGGACAATATTGACTGATGATTTAGTACTGGTATATTATAGAACTGCGACCCGCCCCAGCTTCGCACGAGTGCAATGCTATATACCTAATATGTCATGTATTATACATATAAACCATCCTCTTGAATCTATTAAAAAAACCGCATTAAAATCCGTTGCGTACTTAGTTTCAAAGATCTAAGCATACATAGGGACAGAAAAACGGGAAGCGACTTTGTTTTATACTATTTAGGTAGTGATATTGATAAGGGGTTTTTGTTTACAAATAGAAGTTCATTAAATTTAAGCAATATAGGGTACCCATCTTATAATAGGTTCAAGGTTCACCTCTTAACGCGAGTGCTGGTGTACTGTACTTCAGCGCGGTATCATTTCTTCTTCTTTACTTTTTCTGTTTTTATGACTTTTTAGTAAAAAATCATCACTTTGGTATACTCGTATGTAATAAATTATATCTTAATTCCCAAACAAGTACAATATTTTATTTTCAGATACTGAAAACTACTGGATTCTTTGAAGGTTTGTTTGAACCTGAAGAATTAGTATCTGATAATGTGAAAGACAGAGAGAGTAAAATATTATTTCTCAATAAAGTTATAGCAGTCATTGGTAAGCTTTTTATCTATTTAGTTTTATCACGTGCATTGACTGTACGTGAACGAAATTTCACTCCAGTGTTATAGTCACCAAACCATTTTCCGGTCTCTAGTGATTTTTTAATACGCATTTCGAAGCCCGTTACTTATATTTCTTACCAGAGAATAAATTTATTTAAACCTGCAGTGACATTAACCTCACCAAAGATTTTCATAAATTAAACTCCTCAACCAAGAAAAGACAGATATACTTTTTTTTTAACATAAAGCATTCGACAAGTTTTAGCTACTTATATTATTATTTTTCATAGGATTTACTACAGGAAAATCTCTAGCAATAAAGCCATCTAAAATTGTTGCTGGCCAAGAAGCAGATAAAACCAATGAGTTGCTGCAAACTTTAGCTTTAGCTTTAGATAAAAAAATATCTTCAGATGAAGCTGTAAAAAAATACAAGGAAAATGGAAACTTACAACAGTTGATAGACAAGAAAAGCAAGGAATCAACAAAATCTGTGAAAGAAAAAAAAATATTAGAATCAAAAAAATTGACATCAAAAAGTAATGAAAAATTAACTGCTAAAAAAAATGACTCTGGACGATGGTCTACAAAAAATGATGGTGGTGGTAAGAGTAGCATTAAAACAATCGAAAAAGACTTTGTTAAAAAGGAATCACCACCAAAGAAGACAACACAACAAACTAAAAGCTCAAAAGGTGGGGTAGAAAGAAAAGATTCACAGCAGTCAGAAAATGGGGATGAAGCTAAAAAAGTTAAAGTAGTTCATCCCGAATCCTCAATCGAAAGAGTAGATAATGAAAATGATAGTCAAAATTTGAGTTTGGGAGTTCACGGAGAGTCAATAGACATTATTAATGATCCCTCAGCTGTATTTGATAAACAACAAGAATCAGAGTTTTCTTCTACAACAGAAAATCAATTGAATTCAACGCTGTCGTCCCAAGATTTGATAGAAATCGAAGCTGATAAGTTATCTCAAAACCAATTTGTAGAAAATAATATAAATATTGATAACGATACTAACACATCCTTAGATCTAAAATCTGCAGATGATATAATTTCCAGCTACAATAGTTTAAAAAATAGTATAAACAAAGACGCGAATATAATTGAGACGCCAAAGAATGATCAAATTAAAGATTCTAATGCTGATAAAAATACCACACAGAATGATGTTATCAATGATAAAAATTCAAGTGTATTAAATAATAATGAATTCGATCATGGTAAAGTTTCAAAGTCCCCAGAAAAATCTAATAACACCATAAATACAAGACCTAAAAGTGTGCGTCCATCTTCGTCTAGGCCAGGAGCTCCAAGGCTGCGAGATAAACATGAAAATATTATAACTGAATCGGAAAATCTTATTGTAGGAAAAGTAAACATTATAGCAGAAAACACGCCCATTGAAGAGGTAAATATAATTGCAAACAATGCACAGATTGACATAGTTAATAATATATATATATATATATATATATATATATATACATATATATATATATATATATAATATATAATAATATTTGAGTTCAAATATTAATATATATTTTTCCTATCAATATTAAATCAAAGATTTCTTTAAAGGAAGAAGATTCAAGTATGATAATAGTAGAGCAAGAAAAAATATCCCTGCAGACACATGATGAACTAGAACAATTTCAGCTATCATCGAAACCTCATGGCCATTTAGTTCAGCAAATATTGGATTCTCAAAAGGAGTTTTCACAGGTGGCTGGTAAAACTGAAATCGTAAGTTTTTTTAGCAATTACTTTGTAAAGTAGTCCACTTTATGTGGAGTACTTACATATTACTTATCTCCCACTGGGAAAGGCAGATACCTCGGGCCCGATTCTCGCGCAATCGAAGTACACCGATTTTTTTCAAATTTTTTTCAAAGGCTTAACATGGTTTTTGCCTTCGACGTTAGAGCTGAGTTTTAATTTCTGACTAGGTGATATGCATTTATATACAGTTATACAAATCTAATCATGACCCTAGAATGGTTACTGATATGCAGATCATACACCACAGAAATTCTACCTACTAGTATTTACTTAAATATGTACAATCAATGTGTGCCATTGCCATAATATTCTTATTGCAGGAATGGGAATTTGGTGCACAGAAAGCAAGAGAAGCAGTAAATAAAGAAATAGAGCAGTTGCGATACAACATACAGGGCCTATCGCGAGTTGCCAATCCATTGGGAAAGATCTTAGATCATATTCAGGAAGATGTAGAAGTGATGCGACAGGAATTACAACAGTGGGCCAAGTCATACGACAATGCTTCGAAAGAATTATTAAAACAAATGACGTAAGTAGGATGTAAAAATATTGACAATAAATACAAAGTTCATTCTACCTTCTCATCTTAAAGAGAGTTAAGAGAGGAGTAGGTAAACGGCTAAATGATAGTGCCTTAGAAAAGAGGAGCGCGAGGTATTTCAATCTTGAGCTCCCTATGCTTTGAAAGGCACGTTGGTCCCGGATCATGATTTAAAGCGTAAAATGTGTCTCGAGATGAAGATAAGTGTCTTAAAAAGACTGCAAACCAATGCACCAACCAATACACAAGGGTATTTATATCTGAATTCCTATTTCTTACATGTACATAATATTTCAGGTTAAACGAAGACTCATTATTACCACTCCGCGCTAAGATGAAAAAACTAGAAGTAGATATAAATGAAAAACACGAGAAGATCAACGATCTCAAAGTTGTAATACACAAAAACTCTTCTAGAATTGAGAAGCTCCTAGCAAGTGGGGATGTGCAATAACTTACTTAGATAAGAACCTACCGAGTTTAGCAATATTTTTAAGTAATTTTTACTACACTTTTAAAATATGATTATAATACATATAAAATTAAAACCTATCACAATATATCGTGATTTATTCCAGCCTCTCACTCGTAAATCCTATTATACCTGTCTCCTCAGTCGAAATATGCTGATCTATTCATCTCTGTCCGAATTTCGAAAAGTAACTACATATTTAGCATCTATTCTAGGAATCCCCTAATATTTGGTAATTATAGGATTTTTTGTCTGTCAAGAATATTTTTCATTAAGTTTATGTCGCCACTGGGTTAGGATTTGTATGGAATTTCTTCATTACCTCAGCCTCAAAGGAAGAGCGACCCGCCAGAGCGGGTTTTAAGCCTGGAAAACCGCGGCTCCAACCCAATCTGAATGCTTCAATCCGTAAAAACTTTGAAAGCGCGATTTAGACTTTCATAAAGTTGATTCTCGTTTTTAGCGCCATCTATTGTGCATCTCAGTAGATATTTATTGTGGTGCTAACATTATATACATTCTATATCATATAACGCATTCATTAAACTCAAGTGGGTTCTGCCCCGAAGTACATTATCCTTCAGTGGAGCTTTACGGATTTGGCATACAAAATTGCTAACGCAGTCACTAGCGTCAGCTGGCTGATGGCTTACCACCACATGACCATGTGTTTGTTGCAGCGGGATATAAATGCTTGTAATATTTAGTTCAATCAATCAGACTAGCAAATAGTAACAACTTAAAACTACGTCGTCGTACGATTGATCGAACAAGCCTCTTCTCTTGGTTCATTAAACAAAACGGTTCAAGTTGTGAGTGTGACCGTTGTGACTTGAGGACCTAATAAAAGTCATTAATATTTTGGTTATATTTATATACAAATACTTACTTATACATTTATAAAACTAAATAGAATAAAAGATAGAAAATATAGGTTGCACACTTAATTAACTACTATACCAATACCAAACAAAAGTCATTTACAAGAGTGTGACTGTATGTAGGTATTTACAAGACCTGAATCTCATAGGTACTAAGGATAGTATGAGATTTTATAAACGCAGTCGCTAGCGACTGCGTTAGGATTTTGTATCGAATTTATTGTGGCCATAGGCCATATAGGTACCTAACACCCGGCACATAATATGGCCACAAACGGGACGTCCGGGGGGCAGCGCGCGCACGTTAAAATTTGTATGAAAATCGCACTGACCTTGAATGCGCAGTTTATTACCAACTTATATGCCGCGAACTATACTATCCGCCATTTGTCATACAAAATCGCTTACTAACGCAGTCGCTAGCAAGTCGCTAGCATCTGCGTTTATAATATCTCATACCTATAGCACAGTATACCAATCTGGATTGGTATATTGTGCTGTGCCTATAGGCTAGAAGTACAGAAGTTCACATTATTAATAGCAATGAAAATTAGAATCATTAGTCTTATACATTTACATCACAAAACTAGATCTATTTTTATTTTATCATTATCTTTTTTAAATAAACTAGGTAAAACATAAAATAGGTAGGTAGTAACAATTATCTAGGAATTTTATAAATAATGTTACAAAAACATAAATGCTGATTTTATGTTAGTATCATTGAGCTACCCAGATTATCATAAGCAACAACAGACAATAATGATGTTGTTAGTTGCCTGTACCTCCAGTATGATATTTTATAAATGCAAATGCTAGTGACTGCATTAGTTATTTTGTATGACAAACCTGTAAAGCGCCTCTGGCGGATAGTAAGGCAACTAAGAAATTCCATACAAAATCCTAATACAGCTGCTAGCATCTGCGTTTATACAATCTCATACTAGGGGTACTGAAACATTAATTTTACTGCCAAAAGTTAAATTTATATTATAAACATTTAATTCCCTCCGTAAGCTCTCATGAAAAACATCTATACATACATAGTATAAATTGAAGCACTGTGTCTTTCAGTCTGTGCGTGCAAAACTTAAAAACTAATAAACGGATTGATTTCCAGGGAAGGTTTTAGGTATATAATAAAAATAAGGTTTTATATAAATATTAATAATTCTAAGGCGCTGTGTAGTTCGCTCAGTCCGCTAGTAAATTATATAATATTGCAGATCCTATAAACCAGGCAATAAATAAGTTCTAAATATATATTATAACTAGCGACCCGACCCGGCTTCACATGGGCAAAAACCTTCCTCTGGAATCACTCATCTATTAAAAAAAACCGCATCAAATCCTTTGCGTAATTTTAAAGATTCAAGCATACAAAGGGACATAGGGACAGAGAAAGCAACTTTGTTTTATACTATGTAGTGATAGTGATAACAGGTTTCTGATAACCAATGTAAATCTTTATAGCTTATCTATTCTACAAAGATAGCACTTCATCTCTTTTGTTCCAACTCTATGGTTAAAATTAGAGATAGGCACCTGTATACAGATTGTATATCTTGTTAAATCAGCAAAGGACATTTTTATTACTTCAGTAAGTTATTTTTATCTTCAACATTCACTACAATCTCTAGTTAAAAAAAAATAACAGGTTTATTTCAGAAAATTTTTTTTTTTAAATACTTAGTCACACCAATAGCAAATATTTATAAGCAAAAATATACTCAGCACAGTTACAGTAATAATACCATGATACCAATAATTTAATAAGTATTTAGAACTGAGCTTTCCTACTAGGTACAATTTATAGATTTTAAGGGTGAGGTGACAGCTAGTGATACATACATGCTTTTCATTACAGGCAGCGACTCACTTTGAATAATGCATAAACCTTTTAAAAGATTTATTTAAATTATATGCCAAAACCATGTTCAGAACTTTGATAAATTGTGTACTAATGATAAATGACATTCATAAATGTAATTATTTCAAGTGATGAAGACATTGAGAATCATCAGAATGCTTACCTAACATCTCTATATAATATACTTAAAATATCAAATCTTAAGGGACTATATTAATAATTACATCATAGTTTGTTTCCTTGAAAGCCTGGATAAACAAGAAAATTCATTTCGGTATAGGTGGATGAGGGGGGCTGTTAGAGTTATCACAGAGACTCACATAACAGCCGCGGCCTAGTCGTGTTCTGCGTTGACCTTTCAGCAAGTGTGCTGCTTGTTCAATGCGCATCACCAACCTATGCTGGTTCTCCAACCTGTCCAAACAGTTTTTGCAAATTGTTTTGGGCAAAGGGTCAGATCGAGACACCTGAAGGAAGAAGAAACTTTATTTATTTAACACAGCTTAGCAAATTATGTCAAAACAAGTAGGAAATGTTTGCATAATCAAACATCCAAGTAGGTAAGTACTTTATTCTACAACAAATATAACCATTGAAAGCCAATAAAAGCTGCAAAGTGCAGCAATAAAAAACATATAGGTATTACAAGTAAAATTTGTTAAACACTTACATTAATTGAGAGATATCTATTGATTTTTTCAGATATACATAATCGTATGCCTTCTTCACCATAAATATGAAGGACAACACGATGCATTTCGGAACATAATCTACAAATAAATCCTGTAAGGACTCCTCTATCTAAACTTCCCATTTTGTAACTAATAACAATTTCCACAAAATATCACCAATTTCTTCGTCGACAAAAATTTTTACACAAAATATGCACTCAAACCCTTTGTATTTTTTTTTGTTGGTTTGTCTTCCCATTTTTTATGTATATAACGGCCCTAGATACAAGCCTATTTATGTCATGATCAACAAGATTGAACGCAAGCAAACTTAAGTCAATCCTCGGGGTTATCAAAGAGTGGGTAAAAGAGATACTTAGATGGTGCACGTAGGAGTAATAGTGTTCTGTGCACGTAGCGCAAATCAGGTGGCCTACTATCATCTCTAAAAACCATGCAAGATCCAGTGAGTAAGCAAGACAGCGTGCTACGTGATGTAAGGCGACATCCCCCTTACTCACTGGAACTTGCATGGTTTTAAGAGACGGTAGTAACCCCCCAGAGCATAGGTACATGGTTTTAGGTGACATCACAGAGAAATAACATCTCTCTTCCCAATCGATTTGTATGGTTTTAGCATAGATTTATAATATAGAAGATGTAGTTATAATTTGTTGTTTGGTGCAAAAGTGAGCCAACTTCGTGGCTTACCACCGTCTCCTAAAACGAGTAAGCGAGACAGCACGCTACGTGATGTAAGGCGACATCTCTCTTACTCACTGGATCTTGCATGGTTTTAAGAGATGGTGGTAAGCCTTCAGGGGGGTAACTAATATTTAATCACTGGAACTTGCATGGTTTTTAGAGATGATAGTAGGCCACCAGTAAGGGAGATGTCGCCTTCCTTACATCATGTATTGTGCTGTCTCGCTTACTCGTGTGCGTGTGCTCTGAGGGCCACTCACTCAGCATTCTTTGAAAATGTGCATAAAATTTAGTGAAATTCGTGAAAGTTGGAACCAGATTTTGTGAAACGCTAATGCCTAACAAAAATTGTGGAAACAAAACATTATAGCGAAACACTGTATAGTATAGACAGCGCAATACATGATGTAAGGCGACATCTCCCTTACTTAATCGTTCTTGCATGGTTTTAAGAGGTGGTGGTAAGCCACCTGGGCCGGGACATGTTCCTGTGTGCCTGGTTAGATTTTTCATTATCTATTCTCTATTTGAATTATAACCGTTTTAACACTAACACCCATATTCTTAAACGTTGCCTCATAGGTCTCCTCCACTCAACCTCATTCGAGGACGCCTCAAGGAAGTCCTCCAACTTTCCTTAAAAACAGTATTCTTAATTGTTTCCTTGAGCAAACTCCAGTGAGGATGACACCCATATTCTTAAACGTTTCCTCAAACTCCACTCATCCTCACTCGACCTCAATGGTATTCATAGTTGACACTAGCTTCCTCACCTTAAGGAAATTACTCAATGGAGGTGAGGAACGAACTGTCAAATATAAGGAAGCCTCGAACGTTTCAATTAACGAAAGGTAGGTGCTTTTATTGAGGACCAGATTTAAAAGAATGTGTACCTACTATAATAATTTCTTTGTGTATTTAAATATTTTGTTGTTTTTTAATAAATCTATGCTAGTTAGCCAAAATTGAAAAAGAAACTTTGTCAAAAACTCTCTTTACGTCAAAAAGTTAAGCGGTTTACCAACATACAGATATAAAACGGAACGTCATTCCTTGACTCATCCTCACTGGAGTTTGCTCAAGGAAACAATTAAGAATACCGTTTTCAAGGAAAGTTGGAGGACTTCCTTGAGGCGTCCTCGAATGAGGTTGAGTGGAGGAGACCTATAAGGTAACGTTTAAGAATATGGGTGTGAGTCAAGGAATGACGTTCCGTTTTATATCTGTATGTAGGTAAACCGCTTAACTTTTTGACGTAGAGAGAGTTTTTGACATCGTTTCTTTTTTAATTTTAGCTTACTGGCATAGATTTATTATAAAACAACAAAATACATTGTTGTACTACATAATGAAACTTGATAAAATTCTCTACAACTTTGCCTTTTACACTTTTTATCTATTTCTAATCATTGCATAGCTATGAGCTCCCAAAAACGACTGATTTTCAAAAATGTGTCCAATTCTTCGTCTTGTTCGTTGTTTTTTGTATTTTACCTCCTAAACGGTGCATCGCACGAAATTTTGTTGTACTGCATAATAGAACCTGATAGAATCTTCTACAACTTTGTCCTTGACTATTTTTATCTAACTCCAATCGTTGCATAGTTATGAGGTCCAAAAAATTAAAAAACGGTTTTTCAAAAATGTGTTCAACTCTGTTCCGTTCTTTGTGCTTTTGCTTACATCTCGAAAACAGTGCATCGCACGAAATAATGTTGTTCTACATTATGAAACCTGATAAAATGTTATACAACTTTACATTTTACACTTTTTATATACCTTCAATCGTTGCATAGCTATGAGTTTCGAAAAATAAGCAATTTTCAAAAATGTGTTCAATGTCGCTCATTATAACAATACGAAAGACAAAATTATTTCTTAGTCCTCACACGCTATTAAATAATTGTTTTTGTCAAAAAAACAATTATGTTTCACTTTTTAGTTTTGAATACGCAATACATTACAACTAAAAAATTGTAAACACTTTGCATTTTGGAAAGTCGGTTAAACGTCATCAGCATCGTCTCACCTTATTGACATGGAATATAAGAAAAAATACCCAAATCACAATAGAACTTGCAGAGTTCCCTTGATTACTCCTTGATTAAATCATCAGATCCTGATCGTGATGACTATGGGACCATCTAGAAAGTATAGCCTTATAACAAAAAAAGAATTTTACAGTAGTAAGTAATTATTATTGAGCAAGATATATCACAATTAATAAGTTGTAAATACGTGTATATACGTTGCATTTTTGAAAGTGGGTTAAACGTTCCAGGGTCGTCTCACCTTATTAAGGTGATATCTCGGTGAACACTAGCGCCACCGTCATTTAAAAATCATTACTCACTGAAAACACAAGTTATCAAAAATCCCTCTGCTGTAATTATGGTTCTGGATCTGAAGTTAATTTTAATCATATTCAATTATTAAATTATAGTTCCATATAGTTACAAATTGCAAAACTGCTAAAAGTGACCGTTTTAAGCAATAATGCAATTTGTAACTTTAGGGAATTATAATTTAATAATGTAATATGTTTAAAATTAACTTCAGATCCAGAACCATAATTACAGCAGAGGGATTTTTGATAATTTGTGTTTTCAGTGAGTAATGATTTTTAAATGACGGTGGCGCTAGTGTTCACCGAGGTATCATCACCTTAACATAACATGCTGACATAAGACAAAATGGAAACTTAAGCTTTTGAAGGTGGTATGGAGCAAAACAGAAGGAGACCTCTCTTAATAAAATATATCGCTACCAGCATTTCCTCCAGTCAGTATCTAACGTCAAACCAGACATTTCCTTCCAACTGAGGGAGCAGCGATGGAGCATTCTTTCCGCATTTACCATCAGGTCCAGGCTTGGTTTGGACAATACCTTTCTCCTGAACTATGGGGATGGAAACGGACTGAAAGCAACCTCTTCATTCCCGTTCAAACCAAAGAACCAGCTGCACCGGAAGAAATACTGAAGCTAATATTTTGCCGATGCACCACTGATGGTAGTAGTGCTAGATGTGGGTATAGGAAGGCCTCCATGCTATGCTCTATCATTTGCCACAATTGCAATAGAAGTTGCACAAATAGCATTCATTTGCTGCAAGACAACGACTATAAGGACGACGGCGGAGATGATGTAGCAGAAGTAGGAGACTCCATTCCATCATCTGATAACAATTCGGCAGATGAGAAAGAAGAAGCGGCAACCACTGAGAAACCACAACCAGGCCCGTCACGCCCAAAGTGGCAACGAGTGTTAAATAGCTCATAATTTTAATTGTTTAATGAAAATATATATGGGCAGGAGGAACTTTTTTTATTTAGATACTTGCGTCACGCTCCGGTTGCGCCCGGGCTGTAAATTAAACACCAAAATGATACCTATGTACTACTACCACTACATTAATATCACATTTTTAATTCTATTAGTTTAACAGATTTTAATATACAGTTGCATTGCAACTAAAAACTTTTACAAAAAAGCAATGTGTGATAGGAGACTTAAGTGTAGAACTATTTTTTAAATCCACTATTAACGAAGCTCATAGCTATGCAATATTGAAGATAGATAACAAGTGTAAAATGCAAAGTTGTAGAACATTTTTAGAGGTTTTATTATGTAGAACAACATTATTTCGTGCGATGCACCGTTTTCGAGATGTAAGCAAAAGCACAAAGAACGGAACAGAGTTGAACACATTTTTGAAAAACCGTTTTTTAATTTTTTGGACCTCATAGCTATGCAACGATTGGAGATAGATAAAAATAGTCAAGGACAAAGTTGTAGAAGATTCTATCAGGTTCTATTATGCAGTACAACAAAATTTCGTGCGATGCATCGTTTAGGAGGTAAAATACAAAAAACAACGAACGGGGAGAATTGGACACATTTTTGAAAATCAGTCGTTTTTGGTAGCTCATAGCTATGCAATGATTGGGAATAGATAAAAAGTGTAGAAGGCAAAGTTGTAGAGAATTTTATCAAGTTTCATTATGTAGTACAACAAAATTTCGTACGATGCACGGTTTTGGAGATATAAGCAAAAAAACAAAAAACGGGACCTTCTTTCCCCCCCCTCCCCTCGGGCTCACCTCGGAGGGGTCAGGACTTTTAGTATGTTTATCTCCTAAGTAGTCTTTACAAAGTTCATAAGTCAAATTTTCTGCTTTCGACTTTTCCATCCACACACCCCTTTTGAGCACTCATTTACCAGACTAACTCGGAAGAATGTGCGAGGGCACAGCTTTTTCGATACATAAAAAAATAATGAACCCATTATTATTTATAAAACGTTTAATTCATCTAGTAGTGATTTACATTTATCTCTTAAAATTTTAACAGCTTCAATAAAAATAACATTCGGCGGCATTGATCCCACGGACTCCACATTGACTGAAACAATAAAAATATGCTTTATAATCATAAAAATATAAACAGATAAGCCCTTATATATTATGTTGAGTTGAGTACCTCAAACATATAAATGGTATAGTCCAATACTTTCTTAATAAAATGAAGCTTTTATAAACTTAAATAAGACTAATTTCTAGAAATCATGGAATGTTTAAATGTCCATAACTAACATTCTATCATTCTAAAGTTCGGAGCCCTGGCCCGTAACAATATTAACTCAACTTTAAGACCTTGTTATCATGTCTATTGATTTATATATTAACAAGCTTTCACCCGCGGCTTCGCCTGCGAGGGATTCCCTCGGGAACAGTTCTTTTTCCCAGGATGAAATGTACCCTATGTCCTTCTCAATACTCCTAGCTATGTGTATGCGAAATTTCAGAAAGATTGGTTCAGTAGATAGGACGTGAAGAGGTAACAAACAAACAAACAAACAAATATAAAAACTCACACTCGCTTTTATAATATTAGTTAGAAATGGAAATAGAGATCAATACATTTGGATGGCATAGATGTCAATTCCCATCAATCACTGATTGTTTTGATAGTATTGTAGATCTCTTACATATAAAATGGTCTCTGATCCTGCTCAATATGACTGCATCTTTAATCTCATTGTACTTGTAAACATTTCTGCTGCACATGTCGTAGCGAGCTTCCTTCACGTAGGCGCGGCCGTCAGAATGTATGTCGATCACACCAGGTGAGAAGCAGCCCTGTAGTAATGTAGCGTCGCTGCCAGAAACCTCACGAGTCAGTGTTATTTCAGGTAACAAGCGATACGAGGCTGTGGCTGAAAATAAGAAACCTTCTCTATATATATATATCAATTGCTGTTTGTTAGTATGATGAAACTTATATGCCTGAACACCAATTCAAAATACAGACAAACTTAAGATACATGTACTTTTATAGCCTATTGAGTTGAGACTGAGAAGAGAACCTTAGTTCTGTGGTTGTTCTCCAAGAGGAACACTGTTGATTCGTTTGCTAAGAGTAAATAATAATGTGCAGTAACAACCATTGTATAAGCTAACAAAATATTTTAGTAAGATAGTCACATTTGGCTCTTTCTACTGATCAGGACATTGATAGATATCTATAAATATCTTTATAGCTTGGTAAATTTTTTCATTAAGCAATAACAAACGTTTGTTAAGCCAATTTAAGGTGAAAGAATAAGACAAAACACATTTTAAATTAAATGGGCTTAACAAACAATTGATAATTTCAACCATGCAAACCTTGATGTTAGAGCCTCTGTGCCTCTGATGTGGTTCCATTAACAACTATTAGATGGCATCTGGGGCCAACGTATTAAAGTGCCTTCCGAAGCACAGAATTATCTTTATTATGAGACAATTAGGTGATTTACTTCTGAAATGTCCTATCCAAATTGGAAACAACAAAGTTTGCTTCCCATGAGAATCAAACCCACAGCCCTGAGGTCTAAAAGAAACACCTTAGCCATTGGACCACAGATGCATTTTTTTTATGAATAAGGAGGTATACTATACATGTAGAAAGAAACTCACCAACAGGTGAGAACTTTGCATGATCTTTTCCAATACCCTTTACCGCAACCAACTGTAGATCTAACTCATGTCCTGGCCTCATCTTTGAAATAAGGATATCTCCGTGAACAGGTCCCACATCTGCCTCTTTGTGTATTGAGGCTTGGTTCCCAATAGGTTGCCATTTAATTTGAGATGAGTATACTGAAAAAAAAAAAATCCAAACATAAGTAAAAAGAAACAGTTAAGGTGATACCTCGGTGAACACTAGCGCCACCGTCCGTAGCTCACTGGATCTTGCATGGTTTTAAGAGATGGTAGTAAGCCACCTGACCTCCGTAACCCTTTTTAAAGGGAAACCAGGGTCGTTACTACAGACTCTTAAAACCATGCAAGATCCAGTGAGAAAGCGAGACAGCGCGATACATGATGTAAGGCGACATATCCCTTAATAACTGGATCTTGCATGGTTATAAGAAATAGTGGTAAGCCACCAGATCGACAGGAACACGACCCGGGTGTGTTAGTGGCCAAAACTGTCAGATTTTTCGTGTCGCCCGAAGCACTAAGGGGGAACGAAGACACTAGTGTCGACCAGAGGGGTTACTACCGTCTCTTAAAACCATGCAAGATCCAATGAGAAAGCGAGACAGCACAATACATGATGTAAGGCGACACCCCCCTCACTCAATCGTTCTTGCATGATTTTAAGAGATGGTGGTAAGCCACCACTCCAAGACACGCGCTTCTCAGTACCTACATTTACTTTCACGCTTCTTACTGAAAACCAGGTTTTAACATTCTGGGAAGGTAATCTGAAAGAGGTTTATGTTAGATCCATTTGTCAGTCAGTACTGATACGTTAATTTTTCAAAGTTGAATCACAAGTATTTCCTACTCTATCCGATTTCTTAGGTCCCGTGTCTCCATCTTGTAACTAATGAGAGATCGGGAGACCTGCCTGCGTCCCCAAGCGATCCGTCAGACAGAGAACCTTTAAGTATCAGGGCCAGAGAAATCTGGACGGATTAATTCATGCTTAGCTATCTTATATATGAGTAAAATTTTATACAAAGGGGCGAAGGCAAAGTTTGTGTAATATTAGTCATTTAAAAATCATTACACACTGAAAACACAAGTTATCAAAAATCCCTCTGCTGTAATTATGGTTCTGGATCTAAAGTCAATTTTAATCATATTCAATTATTAAATTATAGTTCCATATAGTTACAAATTGCAAAACTGCTAAAAGTGGCCGTTTTAAGCAATAATGCAATTTGTAACTAAAGGGAATTATAATTTAATATGTTTAAAATTAACTTCAGATCCAGAACCTTAATTACATAACACGGATCTTTGATTACTTGTGTTTTCAGGGAATAACACTAGAGTTCACCGAGGTATCGCCTTAAATCTTTAAAATAAAAGATGTCGCCTGTTACTTCACTACTAAATGCACACGATTTCAAGTTTTTTTTTTTACTTAAGAACCACCTTTCATGTTCTGCTGAAGGCACATGGCCAGACGTTAGTTTTACAATTAGATAGGACCAAAACAAATATACAATACATACCACTATGGTTGTCATACAAGTCTTCTGATCTATATGAATCTTTAGGCTGTGATTTATTATTTGAGCATCTTACTTTTAATGTGAATTCTAATGTATCAAATTCTGTTCCTTCAGTGGCATCTGAAATTTTTTTCAAAATTTAGCTTATTACTTAAGATTTTTGAGAACTTTTTTGTCAAGGAATAACAAATATCTACACTCCTTTAGTACCTACTTTAGTACCTACTTAAAGTGCTAAGGCATTGTCAAAAAATATAAGTACCTAATTAATTAGCCATCGATAAACACATTTTCTGCTTAGGCCCATGATTGATTAGTAAAAATGCCATATGGCATTAAGTCCACCATATTTAGCACTCTTTATTTTTAATTTATCAAGTATAATATAAAATATCTAAAAAAAATTAACTTTTCTATCTCATAAAATATCAAATCAAAGTAGGTACCTATCAGTACCAGCAGTTAATCATATAGGTACATGCTTCTTCCCTTGCAATTTGGAAGTCACTAAAAACTTCAGTTAAGACGATGTTAGGAGGATTTTTAACACTATGAATGATCTAAATTAGGCAAATGATAGGGCAATAGATGTGAATGTTATAAGGAAACTGACTCAAAAGAAGAAATACAAACTAATTTTCCACAATAATGTCTGGTGAACATTTATTGTTATGATTTATGCTGCAGTTAATAATTGTATCTGTTAAATAATAATCAATACACTAAAACAAAGTTAAAGTTTGTTTTTAGTATTAAACAGATTATAGGTAGTCTAATATCACAAACACATTGTGGGCAATTCAAACAGCAAATTCTAGGTAAAAAGAACATGTGTGTATTATATGGATACACAATGCTATAACTTAGTAACTTTAGTTAAGTATTGACATTAGTTTTACCTTCAGGGCGATATTCAAACAATCTTGGATCAGCTTTCAAAGGTATCAAACCTAGTCTGTGAGCCAAAACTTCATCTTGTATTATAGAAGTATTATTCCTTATCATAACTTTTTCTATTGCCATACTGGGCACCTCGCTTAGCATCAATCGTCGGAAAGCGTTGGCAAAGGCGGGTTGGATGCCAATCAAATCGAATTCCATTTCAAAATTGTCCATTCGCACTATTACAATTCGGAACTTTTTGACAAACTTTTTGAAGTTCCATTTTTCGTCTGCCATTCCGTAATCGTCCGGCGCATTCTGAAATTTGTAGGTTATGTTCATGTAAATGTGTTTAAATTTCTATAATCAGTTTATGTGGTAAATTGTTGTTATAATGCATACCAAACCGTGTTGTCTTGTATACTTTGTATTTATTTATGTAATGATGATACATGATTGCAGAATTGTAAACATAGCAACATACCTTTACTCTGAATTCCTCTAGAATTACTCTCGGCTTTTCTTCCATTTTAGTTTTGATATTACTTAATTAAATTTCAGATAATAAATGTACGTTTATTAAATTGTTTATAATGAGCACGAAAATAAGAAACACCTTTAACCCTTTATTTCGCAATGTGTTTGTGGTGATACACACGGCAGATAAAGCTCAAAGAAAAAAAATTATCGATAGAGAACGTCATAGACAATCGCAAATATACATTTTGACAATTGTCTTGCCTCCCGTACTTCATTCTTCACCCCCTTGTTCGCCATACGTTATTCTCTATTATTTTTGACTGACTGGACCATGTGGTTACTGGAAAATAGCATTGTGTTCACAGAGTGCCTTTATTATATTTGAAAATTGTGTTGATAATGTTTTGGTGGTGTTGTATTCCTTGTTAAGAAAGCAAAAGGAATAGTGTTTTACTAAGTACATACCTAAGTTTCTTAAAACCAATGCAGGACCCAACTAACCTAACTAACCTACAGAAGCTGTACCTAAGCTTCTGTATTTATGTGTGTCACAATAACTAAGAGATATTGGCAAGATGGCAAGTTACTACGGCAATCGGCATATCCCAATTTATTTACTATAACTGATAAACTCACTGGGGTACATAGCACAAGCACATTCTGTGACTTGGTAAGTTGGATAATGTAATGGTAATTATGCTAAGTAGGTACCTAGTTACCTAAATAGTTTTATAATGTTACAAAAGCGAAAACCTTTTATTTCAGTAACTGCTTTAATAATCTAGTGGTTAAGGCGTTTGCCGGCAGACCTACTGGTCGTGGGTTCAATTCCCACAGGAAGCATATTTTAATGTGATTTCGAATGCATGTAAAGGGTGCCCTCTGGTTGTTGTTAAAATAATCAAGTCAGAGACAGAGAGGTCATTCCGAATGAACTCTCACCCCGGGGATAACAAAGTTAAATTGGCCTTTTAACACATGATATGAATGAATTGCTATTGTATATTTTCAACCATCAATAATTTCATCTTTGTACTTTTATGTTGCAATAAATAGTCTTTATTAAATAATAGTCTACAAAAATAAGTTGTTTTAGTACTAGAACAAACTCTTTAGCTAATATTGTATGTTATTTTGATATCGTAGGCATGTACTGGATGCAAGCCGCTTTTGATTGGTCATGCTGTAAATTCTTGCGAAAAGCCCATTTCCAGCAGTGGACAGCTTGCGGCTCAAATGATCATGATGATATCGCATCACTTTTTAATTTTGGGATTATCAAATGCCCTTAATAATTTCAACATTTTCCTTTTCAGTTCACTATATTGATGGAAAGGGAGTGTCCTTCGTAACGCAACACATCAAGCTCAAACAAGTTGTGAATTTGACTAATTGGTAATTATTTATAAATTAAAAAAAAATAAGAAATAATATACTTATTAAATGATGTGTAAAACTCATTCGGTCTTTTATTTTGTATGTCATTACAACATTTTCATTAAGAGGTGATATTCCATGTTATCTTTCAGGAGATCCTGAAGGATAACATGGAATATCACCTATTAAAGTAACGGTTATACCTGTGGTTATACTGTATAAAACTTAAAACTCATTCTCCTTTGCCTAAATAGCTTTTTTAAAACTATAGCTGCCACGACGATATAAAAAAAATACTTGTCATTTTGTATTTTTGCAGTCAGTGTTGCCATGAAATTTAATTTGCTATGGCCCAATTTGAATGTTCAAGCTTGCCCGTCTGATACGTAGTATCTCTATTTAGTTTGTGGTGATACACTCTAAACAAAAAAATATTTCCTCCAACTTAATATATTTTCTTTATAAACCTCCTTCATTATGACATTAGACATCTAGTGCCATCTAGCGAAAAATAATTTGAAGCCACTCCGACGCATAGTCTGTCACTCAATTACAAAATGGCACCGCCACGTCGTGGAGCACATGGACGCTCGGTAAGTTTTATTCCACAATAATTATTATAGCGAATATTTCATCAATCTTTCACTGTAAATTATTTCTTAGTAACTACATCTATCCAAAACGTGTAAAAATATGACTTGATTATGTTTCGTTTGCATGTTATTTTTGTAAACATTTGTATGTATTACCCGTGTTACACTGAACAAGTAGCAGTGAATTAGTTTTAGTTTTGTTTGTATTACGGGTGATACATTGCACAACTACTAAAAAAAGTGTTTCTTTGGTTCTGGAAGCTAATTTTTAACTTCGTGGACAACCTCATGCACTAACATACTTATACAAAAATAAGCTTTTTATGTTCTGTGTGATATGAAATAAGAATTGTAACCATGCTTTAAGTGGTTATCCTACTAATATTATAAACGCGAAAGTTTGTGAGGATGTATGTAAATATGTTTGTTGCTCTTTTATATGCCGAGCTTTTGAATTGTGTACCTGTTTTTATTTTTTGCTTTGGGTGATTGTGGCATTGCATGTTTTTGTATTGCTTTTATCAGGGGCTTCAGTGGGAGCGAACCAAGAAAATATTAGCATTAATTCCCCCCGAACATGCTTCATCTACGGACTCATCAGCGTCAGACGATGAGGTCATCATTGAAGACGCCGCAGCTCATCGTCGTCGCCTTTCTGAAGAGGATGATTCGGATTCCAGCTCTGACCCACCATCTATTTGCTCTTCGCTTGTAAAAATGAACATTCTTGACAGTTCAACCAGAAAATGATCATGATAATTCATATTCCCTTATTGCCCAGGAAGAACAAGCTCAGTGCAAACCACATGATATTTTCAGTCATATTGATAAGGAGACCGTCGCCCTTACTCCAGTGGTCAACGAATTATTTCCACCTGAAAAACAATTTGATCAATTGCCAATCTTGAACTCTGTATCATCTGTTTTATCTCCAATAAATACACCTGTTATTCAGAAGACACGATCTAAGCGGAGTGTGAATCAAGAACCTAGACTTGTAGCTAAGAGAGTGAAAAAATACCAACGACCACCTATTGTTTTTAAATGGAAATCAGGTAAATTCAAACACTCAGCAACTATTGTAGAATCAAATTTTATGAACCATGCCACTGAAACAACGACCAAATCGCCCCTAGATTACTTCTTTACATTTCTTTCCGAAGACATATTATCTTACATAACTGATCAAACAAACTTGTACTCTGTTCAAAGTGATCCTACTCGATGCATAAATATAACTGTCTCGGATATACGTGACTTCTTAGCTGTGACAATACTCATGGGCATTGTAAAAAATGCCATCATATACTGGAGTAACGATTTCAGATATGGACTTATCGCAGATGTCATGTCTCTTAAGAAGTACGAACAGATAAGGCGTTTTTTTACATTTTGTAAATAACACTGAAATAACAGATGATCGTTACTTCAAAATACGGCCATTATTAGAAAAGATAAGAAGAAACTGTTTGCAGCAAGAGGAAGAAGGGAAATATAGTATAGACGAAATGATGGTTGCATATAAAGGAACCAGGGCTGGCAACAGGAGGCAGTACATGCCAAAGAAACCAAAGAAATGGGGTATTAAACTTTTTGTTCGGGCTGGGGTGTCGGGTCTGGTGTATGACTTTCTTCCATATGGTGGTGAAGATACCTTTCGGTTTTGCTCTTTTTCAGAATATGAAAATAGTCTTGGCCTTGGAGCTAAAGTAGTATTGGCCCTTTGCAAGACTATAGAAAAAAAACCTGCTTTTGTCTATTTTGATAATTTCTTTTCCTCGTTGGAGCTTATACACTATTTGCGCGAGGAGTATGGCATCTTTAGTCTTGGCACAATTCGATCAAATCGCCTGAAGGGTTGTGAAAAGTTTTTACCTTCAGATAAAGAATTGACAAAGAAAGGTAGAGGCTCAAGTAAACAGATAGTCTGCAATGAAAAGAAAGTTGTTGTTGTAAAATGGCTCGACAATAAATCTGTCACTCTAGCAAGCTCATTTGTTGATTCCTACCCAATAGGAAAAATCAAACGCTGGTCTAAAGAGGCCAAATCGAAAGCCGATGTCGACTATCCCGCAATTGTAAAAGAGTACAACTCGTTCATGGGCGGTGTGGATCTCTCGGACATGTTGGTGGCTCTCTATCGAACCAGCTTTCGAACAAAAAGATGGTATATGGCGATCTTTTCACAGCTAATTGATATCTGTGTAAACAATGCGTGGTTACTTTACCGTCGAGACACGAAAGAGAGGAAAAGACTGTCATTGAAAAAGTTCAGAAAGGCCATAACTACAGAACTGTTACAAAAAGGCAGGGTAAAAAATAGTTGTCCAGAACAGCAAAATAGTGTCATAGTAAACAAAATTCTTGAACCTGTTGCCCCTCGACCAAATGATGCGATTCGTTTTGATGACGTTGGTCATCTTCCGGTATTTCGAGAACGAGGCAGGTGCCGATTGTGTAAAGAAGGGCAAACAAATGTTCATTGCGTAAAATGTAACTTACGGCTCTGTTTCGTACCTAAAAGAAACTGTTTTTTCAACTTTCACTCTAAATAAATAGGTTTTAAATGTTAATGCTTATTTCATTTTTGCTATTTTGTTCTCTTTTTATATTAAATACAAGTTTTTTTTTCATTAATATTGTTTTTATTCAAACCATGCCCCATGAGCAATGTGACAACAGAGATACACATATTTTACCAGCTACTTTTTAGAATATTGCGCAATGTATTATATTTGATACATTCAATTTCTAAAAAACTAAAACCAAAAATATTTTTTAAATATTTTTTTTCTAATCTTTTTTTAGTATATTTACATATTATTTCCATAAAACATTAAAAAGTAAAAAAATATAGTCTTGCGCTTTAAAGGGTTAAAACAAATATAAAATAAATGCAACGTGATTGTTGCAATAAAGTTCAATTTCTTTGTTGTTGCAAGATGGAGTTTGGAGTGGGTCAGTGGTTGCAAGGATTGTCGCCTATGACATTGACAGATCAGATTAACAGCAGCACTAATATAAAAAAAATAGTTTTACGGCCATAGACACAAGTCTCTTAAGGCCTTTCTTGAATTGATTAATCTTCAATCCCACTAGTCAAGTCAAAAACGTCAATTCAGTAGTCTATTCCAGTCAAGTAAGTCTAAGTCAGTCGTAGGACGTAGCAATAACTTGAGGATTTTGGTGACAAGGATTAAAGTCACATATACAACATTGTACATACCTACCACTTCCCAACACACGCTTGTTCACGAACATTTAGCGAATAATAATCCACTATTATTATTATGCATAAATTGCATCATCATCCTCAAGAAATACTATTTTCGTTGTTGGGATGAATGGCGCACCTTTTGGAAAGAGTACTAAAGCTACTAAACCACTATTAAAGAAACATCTACCAAACAAGCATCTAACTAGATATATTGACGGTTTCCACATCCGTGAATAAGAAACAATTATATCTAAAATTTTAACCACAAAGGCGGCCTTAAATAAATCTTTATTACATAACAAAATAGATTAATAAGTACTTTAACATTTTCGTAATCAACCGAATTCCGAAATAAAACCGAATTAAAGAAGACATAAACCGAATGTCTTTTTCGTTCGAGCGTGTTTCGTTTCAGAGCCCAGGGTACGCTTTTAGTGATGGTCCTGATTTGGCGGACTGGTTATTACAATGAAGCGACTGCCATCTGGGGGGTTACTTCCATCTCTTAAAACCATGCAAGATCCAGTGAGTAAGGGAGATGTCGCCTTACTTCATGTATTGCGCTGTTTTCTCAGTAGTCCACCTGGTAGCTTACTACGATCTTTTAAAACCATCCAAGATCCAGTGAGTAAGCGAGACGAAGCAATACATGATGTAAGGCGACATCTCACTTACTCACTGGATCTTGCATGGTTTTTAGAGATGGTAGTAAGCCACCTGACCTCCGTAACCCTTTTTAAAGGGAAACCAGGGTCGTTACTACAGACTCTTAAAACCATGCAAGATCCAGTGAGAAAGCGAGACAGCGCGATACATGATGTAAGGCGACATATCCCTTAATAACTGGATCTTGCATGGTTATAAGAAATAGTGGTAAGCCACCAGATCGACAGGAACACGACCCGGGTGTGTTAGTGGCCAAAACTGTCAGATTTTTCGTGTCGCCCGAAGCACTAAGGGGGAACGAAGACACTAGTGTCGACCAGGGGGGTTACTACCGTCTCTTAAAACCATGCAAGATCCAATGAGAAAGCGAGACAGCGCAATACATGATGTAAGGCGACACCCCCCTCACTCAATCGTTCTTGCATGATTTTAAGAGATGGTGGTAAGCCACCACTCCAAGACACGCGCTTCTCAGTACCTACATTTACTTTCACGCTTCTTACTGAAAACCAGGTTTTAACATTCTGGGAAGGTAATCTGAAAGAGGTTTATGTTAGATCCATTTGTCAGTCAGTACTGATACGTTAATTTTTCAAAGTTGAATCACAAGTATTTCCTACTCTATCCGATTTCTTAGGTCCCGTGTCTCCATCTTGTAACTAATGAGAGATCGGGAGACCTGCCTGCGTCCCCAAGCGATCCGTCAGACAGAGAACCTTTAAGTATCAGGGCCAGAGAAATCTGGACGGATTAATTCATGCTTAGCTATCTTATATATGAGTAAAATTTTATACAAAGGGGCGAAGGCAAAGTTTGTGTAATATTAGTACACATTTTGTTTTTCATATATAGGAAACAGAAATTTTGTTATAGGTATTTACACAATTAATTAAGTAGTTTCTAATAAGACCTCACATTTATAGTCGTAAACTTACATTAGTTCCTAGTAAGTGTTATACAATAAAATATCGGCGGGCTCGCGATTGTCATCTAAAAGGAGAGCGTTATTGACTGACGCGCGCGTTCACTAGCAGCATTGAAGCAATAAAATGTAGCGAAAGTACTGGTGTCCCCCAAATGATAATCTGTATCAACACGGCCGGTACTTATGCAACACCTCAGCGACCCGACTCGGCTCGCCAGCATCAGTAAGACGGGCGCCACCAAGTGCACTGCCTGCAATCGCAGCCTGCCAGCTGACCGACCCCCATTTATTCCTCACTGCGCGCCATTCGCGTTGAAAATTTGTATTTTGTGTGAATATCAATATGCATTTGTTAAAACTATTTTCATTAGTGGTATTTGCCTTCGGTCGATTAGATACTGGTAAGTTGTTTCTTAAGAGATTCATGTAGAAGAAAAAAAATATTTACTGCTTTAATTTTAATAAGTTCCTATTTATTACGAAATAATAAATATAGAGTTTTGTCACAAACTGCGATTGTTGAGAAATAATTTGCAATCGATTGTCTAAGCCCAAATCAAGAACAAAATCATGCAAAAAGGGTGCTTGTGGGGGTAATCTGTGTTGTTTGTACCACGCACAACCATACAATATAACACGAAGCTCAGAATCTGAACTTCGTGTATATTTCGTCCCTGTCTGACCAGAGTTGAGGGCACCTAGTCGACAACACAAAAATTTAAATCCTCATCAGAGCGTGTTTCCCAGTATTCTCAGGCCTACCTAGATATGGCGGCAATGGTTATTACTTACCATGTTATTGCAATGGAGCGACTCTGTGGAGCGACTGTTGCCTGATCTCCGTAACCTTTAAAAAATTAGATCTGGATACGTATGTACCTTTTTCACAGTCTACCTAAAGGCATCCGATACAGCCTAGCGACTAGCTCTATATCTATCAGGTTCAAACGGCTTAACACCCCACGAAGCAAGGAGCTAAAGATAAAATTCACACTAGGGATATTGGTCTCTATCTTGATTGTATGTAGGTCTAAGGACTCCTTATATTATGTTACTATAGCGTAGGTTAATGTATATCTATACCTATATACTAAACTTATAAATATACATCTAAAATATAATACACATATACGACAGAAAACCTTTCGTTATTGCGTATTTAAGAAAACACCCTAACTTATCCACTTACAAACATCATAGTTTCTTATTAGACACATGATGTATATGATAGGAAGTAACTGCTTATGTCAAGGACACCGCGCGAGTTTCGTTCAATTCCCGGTCGCGCTCATATTTCCACATTTTTTATGAACACAAATGAGCAGAGCTAACAAGCAGGACGGATGTTTGATTTCGATCCGGGAAACACTAGTACTTATTTGGCTCTACATCGAGGTCAGCCTGCATCTCTTCATCGCGGGACTTACAGAAACTGCATTTGCAATAATATCCTTTCTAAGAAAAATCTCTGGCGTTCTGTCTGTGTGTATGACAGTCGTGTATGTAAGTCACCGTCACCACACCACGCTAGGTATATGTAACCAACCGGTATTCATTGCATAATAATAAATAAAATGTGCAGGGTAGGTAAATGAGTAGCGAACAAGCTTTTGAAAGCTAAGCTTTATTACTGAAACGTCAAAGTTTATATGCTCTTACAGTGTCCGACACCAAAACAGATATTCAGTAGGTTGGCTGAAACTGAAACCCACAGAATTAGGAAATCGCGCGCGGTCTTCGCCAGGCAATTTTTTATTTTAATCTATGCTGAAACTGAATCTCAAACGTATACAGATATTTTTAAAAAAACAGAACTATGTCAAAGCAGATAAAATGTTAAACTTTATGACAAAATAATCTATAATCTTTATGAAAAATAAAACTATTGGTCTAGCACAAATGCACAATGCATGCACTTAATATCTGCGAACAGTTGACCTCGAAAGCAAAAACTTTTTGCAATTCATTATAATTAAATAGATCAGTCTGTACTTGTGCTTTACATGAACACTTGCTCTCATCTAAGCTATCCCTAGTTGTATCCTCATGTACTTACCTAGGTAGTTACGCAAATAATCTGCAGCATCTGTGCATCTCTGGTTTTGGGACCACTTAGATACATGCATGCACTTCACAGCGAAAAGTCAAGCCAGCCTTTTGGCTTTTATCATCCTCTACAAGACCCCATCGAAGGGAACGGCATGGCTAGCGGCTACGTTGACATGGTAGAGGCTTGTTCCTCGTGTAACTCGACGGCATTGGCGCTTTGGTAAAACGTGACCGTACGCAGTTCTACTTGGCGTTGCTTATGCCTGGGCCATGTTTATGCTGTGTTTCTACACTTAGTTTAATCGGGTTAATATCTATAGGACTACGTCTCGATATGACTACATAGCCGCGGTACGACTAAATCGCAATTGGACCAAATCTCCATTGGACTTTATCTCGATTGGACTAGTTAACTATTTGACCAGATGTCAGAATGACTAGATATCTGATTGACTACACAGTGTTTTGTTTTGCGGGTGTACTGGTGTGTCCATGCTAAAAATAATATTTGAGGAGCTCGACAGATTTATAAGACCTTACTGTACAACATGTTTACAAGAAATAAATGATTATGATTATGACAGCATGGATTTATATAATTGCCCCTTAATATAGACCGATAATTCGGTCTCTTACTCTGTGACAAATACGTATCAAAAAAAAAATACCTTCTTAATGAAATAATAAATTATCGCGAGTCCCATTGTTTCCCACTATATTAACTGTCATTTTTTTAAAAGAATCCAAATAACGTATTGAATATTAATTGGGTAATTAATTATTGTACGTGAAATCAAATTTTTCGCTGTCTATGGCAGTCTATGAACACAGACAAAGATACAAGGTCGGCGACAATACCCTCTATCTGGCACTTGGCAGCTGTACGGTACTACTTAACTTTTCGCAATTTACACAAATTAATCGTGAAGTATACACGGATAATAAAGTCATAGATTAGGCACAAGGCCTCAATGACGGACGAATATTATACAAATTATACAACAAACATTGTTTGTTGGGGAAATACAATAGAAACTTCAAAGTAGTCGACATACATTTTATTTTAAGAAGTAGGTACTAGCTGATGTACCCTTTTATGACCCACTCTTCCACACCCAAACTGCTATAAACGGAACCGAATATAGGCAATGACATAATTCTACAATATTTGACGATGTTGAGGACCTCCAGGAAAAGCTTTAATTATACTTTTTCAATAAAGTTATTGCTGTCACAAAATATCTAGCAAACAAAAGACTTCAACGCGCCCGAACAACTAGTGTTCATATCCGACCGCACAAACGATTTAAGTTGCTATAAACACAATTAAATACCTACGTAACTAACATATAATTTTGGGTGATCCGGATCATGTTCCTCTTGCTCTGGTTTCCCTGTAAAATTGGTTACGGAGGTCGGACGGTCGCTCCATTGTAATAACCAGTACCGCTAAATCAGGACCATAATGATTAAAAACCGTACCCTGGGCTCTAAAACGTAGGTACCTAAAAATTGAACATGCAACCACCGCTCGAACAAAGAATAAGATTTTTTTTTTCTTGTTTTCTAAATGTATTTAAGAACATTATTTTGCCAACTAATATTCATTTGATGAAATTAAAATTATTAAGCACTGACTCTATATTCGAGCGCGTTTATGTCTTTTTCATTTGGAAACCATAATGCTGGACAATCGATGGCTAGAAACTAAGATTTTGGAAAACATTATGTCTATATCTGCCTGCAGGAAACAATGCAATAATATGTATGTATATTTGTCTAATAAACTATATCTAACTAAGTATAACAATTTTGTAGAAATTCTTTTGTGTATTAATAGGATATGAACGCACGTAACAAACAACAACACTTAATAAGTGAATATAAAGATTGTTTATACCCTTTTGACCCTTTGCAATATCAATTTTAATTTTGAACCACGACGCGATAATGTTTGGGCAGTAAAATATCGATGATAAAATTTCTACGTTCTTTAAATATCGGCCGTTTCTATTAACTTAATTTAAAACAAAAGAGGTAAGTATAAATATTCGTAATGTGTTTATTTAATAAAATTACTATCCTATGCACGACAGTTTGCAGTCCGGGGTCGAAGGCCGAATTATCCAATAACGATAACCATGCACCGCACAGCCTGGTAACAGTTACAACACTTACAATACAGCCTTACTTTGCCGAGTTAACTTTAACCTACTTTATGATGCATTTTCGCCGACCTTCGTCAATGCAGTGGCTTAGATAAATTAGGTATACTTTTTATAATTTTATCAACATAAACGGCTTGTGACCCACAATATCTTGTTATCCTTAAATATCTATCTATTCAACTCCCCGAGATTATGATTAACATGTGTAAATTCGGGAGGTTTTACCTAATTTAAGCGCTGGATTGCGAGATTTATATGATGGCAAATTTTTTCCTGCTTCAAAGTTTAACATCTACTGATTGCAACAGGAGAAAATAAACAACTCTACAACATTATTTACACCGCCGCAGAGTCGCGCAACAACGATTAACTGATCGCAGTTTCCGTCTTTCGTTCAATTCTTGAAGTATACCTCTATTTCATAGTCGACGATAAAATTCGAATGTATACCTAGGTACTACTTGTCTTATTTGACTGATTATGAATTGTAATCAGAAATAAACCGACTCCAGCTCATTTGTAGAAATCTCGTACGTACCTATTACTTAACTATGTAAGTACTTAACTAACCTTCAAGTAACTTGAACATCAAATATTGTCTTGGTTTTCGCAAAAAATAATAATGTATTTAGTGGTAAGGTATAAAAGGGATTATATAACAGTAAATTAATTCACATTGACCTCATTCAGTAAACCAATAGAGGCGGCCTCCGAAGCGCGCTGGTGGTCTTGGCTTGCAGTCTGGCAGCGAAGGCGTCGCGTCCGGCACCACGGGGTGGCAGGGACACGGCGGGCCCTCGGGCGGAGGGCTCGGACTAGTGTGCACGCGCGCCCTCGTAAAATAACCGAAATGCGGTTGCTTTATACAAAGTTTTTCGTCCATACAGTCAGCGAACGCGCTCTGAGTTTTTCGGCAATTAGAAAAACTGTAATCACCCGAGCTCTTATCGATGCATCGGGAGAACTGGTTGAACTCATGTTTGCAATTTTGCTTGACTCGTTTGAAGAACTCCCAGGTACAGGCGGTGACACGTTTGCCAAGGTCGACGCAGGGCCGTGGGTCGTTCAACTCCTGCCGACACAACATGAACTCGTTGTTTACGGACTCGCACGCCTTGCCCAGGTGAGGCCCGGCAGCCATTAGCGTCGCCGTCGACAATTTCAACTCATCGACGGTGAGGCTCTCGTATGTTGGAAGGTCTACTTCTTTGGTTACCACCATATTAAGTACTTTATTTGAAACGAAATGTGGTCGGCTCTCTTAGAGCATAAAACTTTGTAGTGAGTGATTACAATAAAAATGATTTTTGGTTGAATAATGTCAAATTTTCATAAAGTAAGAAAAAATAAGGATTTTTTTTCTAAAAGTACGAAATAGGTCAATCTTAGAATAGGTACCTATAAATAGTTTGTCGTACAGCTAAGACAAGCTAAGGCATATATAGACCTACGCGGGGCGAGCGTATTACTTCGAGCAATGGGGATTATAAAATTAAGATAGCGGACAAGCATACGGCCCGTGAAAGATGGGCGCGCGGTCACCGTAACGTAAGCTCATGACTTGATACTTGACTGACTGTGTCACTAGCGCTTTCTTTACTCGTACCCATTTATTTCACTGCCTGTTTTTTACTGTGGTGAAATTATAGTATCAGGTTGTGGTAAAGGTATTTCACTGAAAAAAAGAAATTGCTGAATCAGTTTAGCTACTTGCAAATTTCTTTACTAAATACCAAACTTTTATTCCAATTAGCAAAACCAATGTAACTGCATGTCCCAAACTAGGTAAGCTAATCAGTCCTTGTTAATCAGTAGTCAAAATTTTAGCTACTATTTATCAATATAAACTAGTCAAACTCGTTTAGTTGCAAGAACAAATTGTTCGATAGCCGGTAATCGAACAATGATTTTATATGTCGTTATAATGTTTATTAAAAAATTATCAAGTATTTATATATAAATACCTTAATCAAATTTATTAATTTGAAATCCATCAATTTATTTATTTGTAGCATTTTTTCTAGCAAACATTGAATCATCATTTAATTAATGCTTGCCTGTCTCACATGGATTAATTACTATCAAAAATTGATTATTATCACAAAACTGTTGAGTAATTTGTAGTCAAAATGTTGTTGATTAAAACAAAATTAATTTGTTTATTGATAGCCGCTCCGTATCCCTTCCGCTTTCGTTTTCTTTCCGAACCGAAGTGTAGTACTATTACTAATTCTGTGTCAAAGGCTATGTTTATAATTACTTTGGGCCAATAATATTGTTTCATTAAGACTTTATAATCCTGATTATATATTACCACAAAAATGGAAAACAATGAAAATGAGGTATTGAAATTTATTTACAAACTATCAACTATAATAATATATATTTCGCTGTAGTTACAGATACAAAGTGTCATCTCGCATGTTTTCTACCTCTAACTACAGCAAACTGCAAGGTGATGATAATTTAGTAAAATCGCGCAAAAAAATTTGTTGTTCCAAACAAAAGCGCACTACCGACCTACTTCTCCAAAATGTAGGTATAGAACAGCTGATTATGTTTTCGTGATTTAGGTGTTGTTCCCATAGTGAAAGATGTTGTTTTTCATGAGTAGAATGACCTGTAAATTGTCCATGTAGTGACTACAATGAAAGTCCCCAGTGTATAATATTTAAAAGGGTTGATAGTTTCCAAATTATCTACTATACATTCCTAAGTTTTTTCATTTGCAATTTATTTTAAAATATGTAACTGCTAGTACCTAATCATATTTAAATTTGATGACTACGTCACGTAGCTGAATAATCCTCTTTATATTTGATTATTTTTTTTTTTTTTTTAAATTTTATTTGATTAATTTTGATAATTATATCAAACGAAGGAAACAGACGATGATTGTAAACATTGTATCTATAACAAACCACATGTAACACAAATAATGTGTTAAACATTACTCTGGGCTAAGCATTGTCCTATTAATATTTGGTTAATTCTATATTTTTATTAGCCCTATCTTTGTTTTGTAATACCTATTAGTGATATTTGTTTATTAGGTAGTTATTTTACTCGTACAAAGGAGAAAGCAAGTTCCTTGCGAGGTAAATTTTTCCTATATTACGTAACATAAATCATGTTATTATAATACTCTAGGGGATAGATTAACAATAAAACAAGTTAAAATAATAAATAAACATGCTTTTTATTCATTATTACACAAGACCCGCCATCTCTTTTTAAGACGGCTATTAGACCTGCATCTACATCCACGAGTCAGGACCATGTCAATTTTTCAATTATAATATTATTGGATCAAGACGACTTAGTACCTGCCAATAATATGTTTAAGGTGATACCTCGGTGAACACTAGCGCCACCGTCATTTAAAAACCATTACTCACTTAAAACACAAGTTATCAAAAATCCCTCTGCTGTAGTTATGGTTCTGGATCAGAAGTTAATTTTAAACATATTAAATTATTAAATTATAATTCCCTATAGTTACAAATTGCATTATTGCTTAAAACGGCCACTTTTAGCAGTTTTGCAATTTGTAACTATATGGAACTATAATTTAATAATTGAATATGATAAAATTAACTTCAGATCCAAAACCATAATTACAGCGGAGGGATTTTTGATAACTTGTGTTTTCAGTGAGTAATGATTTTTAAATGACGGTGGCGCTAGCGTTCACCGAGGTATCACCTTAATGGTAGCCTGTGGTACCGGGTCCAATAGCCGATCTAGGAACAGCTACTGGTAATTAAACCAACAAGAGCACTATTAGACAAACAATGCTGTTACCTCCACATAAAGCGTTTATCTACTAGTAAAGAAACAGATTAGCAAGAGATAACATAACCGTAGTATTAATAAATAAACAAATAATTTAAATATTTCTTACGAAACTATTATATGTACTAGTTATTTAACACTTTAGTTTTATTTAGCTAAAGTAGTTTGTCAACAATGATCCTACCGATGTACTATTAACAGCCAAACAATTTTGTTCGAATAATAAAACTAAGTTGTCACCAGTTAGCTATAAGAACTTAGTAAATAATTGCTAAACTCTATTTACAAAACACGTTTTTGTTACTAGTAGCCCTCAGTTTAGTAGTCACTCGATTTTGGTGATGTGCAGCTAAAATTTTAGCTACAAGCAACCATTTCTTTTTTTCAGTGTTTAAACAAATGTTTTATCCACTTTCACAGTGAGCGGTCAGTCGGTAGTCTGCCCCGCGGTTCGGACAAGCAGTGGCTGGTTGGATCTGTTTCCCTTGCCCTGCAAGAAGCACTCGGAATGTCGGGTGATGGGCAATCAGCACTTATGTTGCAAAGGGTTTTGCACTAAAGGTGTGCAAGGCACTGCTGCGCAGCAAATAAGGTCAGTTGGATTTGCCAATGCTTTAATAACAGGGCTTGGTTGAATTTTTTATTAATTTTAATTTTAACGACAGAACTCCGCTACTCCGGGGGTGCCGGGTTCGATCCCCGGTCAGTTCAAAATAATAAAAAAATATTATTCTGTAGGCCTGGGTCTTGGATGTTTACCTTTACATAAATGTATTCGTTATAAAATATGGTATCGTTGAGTTAGTACCATAACCAAGTCTCGAACTTACTTTGTGAAAAAGTGTGATAAATAAACAAAATTAGTAAATTTTAACAGCTGTATGTAGATATTATCATGTAAATAAAAATAACATAGATATATAAAAGCTTTAAAAGGTGGTGGTACCTACGTCTCTACCGACTTTTTGCATGCATGGAATTTCTTATTTAGGTACCTACGTTACATCCACTAGGGCGATTTACGGATGTAGTAATGCAAATTACTTACAAGACAATAAAAATGTAGATAATCTACGAATATAGGTATTAGTACCACGGTTTAGTACTGTCTTTACTGTGCTCTTGGTTGGGATTATTTTAGAATTTTTTTAAACTCTGATTTTCATTATTGAACTCTACTATACGAACTAAACTAAAACTTGAAAAGTTTATTATAGGTGCACTTATAAATTAAGTGATTCAGTCGGGTGGTTGATGTGAAATATGGAAAAATATATATTATTTCCAATCACCACACGAGTCGTGCCAGATTTAGTGATGGTCGACCGCCCAATCTTCCCAAACAAATCTATTGATCAGCTGACATGATTTTGTATGGGAGGTTTGGTAATATTCCTTTACAGTAATCAATTTTGATATAGGTAGGTACTGAACTTAAAATATTTCACGTAGCCACTTACCCAAAATCTCACCCATCGCACCATCATTTCAAGCTTATTCATGGATATTTGATTGGCAGTAGGTGAATCTTGTTATTACATAAGTACCTACACCTGAAAAAATGTTTTTGTTAGTCCTAGCTAAGAGCAACACGGCATTTGCGTACCGGAAAGCGCCGTGAATAATCAAAGGCGCCGCCGCCGTGTTGCTCGAAGGTACCTATATCCATTCAATATCTACATATACCTACTTAAATCTAAATAAATCACTGTCTCGCTGTTAAACAAGTCACTTACGACCAAAGTAAGTATCACTTACTGCTGGTCAATATGCTTAATTGTGCTAATCCGATCACGCTCCATTGACCACGACGGTTTCGGTTGTAGAGCCAACGGCGCGAGCCAAAATAGCATAGTGCAGAGTAGTAGTTCAAGCACCACCACCACCACCACTAGCACGACCACTACAACTACCACGACAACTACAACCCCGAGTACCACCAGCTCTACATCGACGACGACGACGACTCCCAAGCCGAAGCCGACGGAGCCGCCGCGCCCCTTCCTCCAACTGTTGCCAATACAGAGTACGCCTGCTATATCAAAAACTAGTGCCGCAGTTAAAACAGGTACTTGTTTATCTCCTATCTCTTCTATTCTGTGTGCGTTACTTCAGCTAGAAAGTACAATAGTGATATTATAAGTGGAACTTGTAATAATTGGTTCCTTCATAATGTACTGTGAATTTGCAAATTCGCTTCGTATAAATAGCACACATATTAAAACTGTTCTTTTAAAAAAAAAACCGAAACAGTTGTTCCTGCTGCAGTAACGCACACTTTTATTATTACCTATTTATCAGAAATATCATTACGAGGCTTTGGAGCCCACGGCACATTATAAGATTAATACGAGTATGTATTTGTGTGACCGGCTGTCTGCCAGTTTTCTATCTCATTGGTAATGAACTTATACCTAAGCAAAATCAAAAAAAGGACAAATATTTTTTCTTAGGCAAAGAATGCAAATGATATTATAGTAACTGAATAATTTGGGAATCTTGAAGTGTGTTCATTAAATTTGTTAGTATAGTGAACAACTACGACTCAGCCACCGCTCTGTCAGTGCTAGGAAGGAACTCGTAAGCACGGTAAGAATAACAACCGACACATTACCTGCTTATTCATTAAAACTAATAGCGTTACGTAATAATAAGTCACAATAATACGAGTAATAACATACTTACTTCTAGGTGATAGTAGATCGTGTCGAAACCTTCAATTCTGCTGACGAAATTAGTGCGAGTTAACAGACATTGACTTTGACTGTTGTTTTTTTAGGTGTTGATTTAAGTAGTGATGTAAGTTATTCGCGTACGCGCAACGTAGTGTCGGGTTACGATTACGAGTATAATGATTACTCGAGCACAGGAAAGACGCAGAAGCTGGTATGCCCAAAGGCTGGGCAGGTTCCAGTGTTGCTGTTCCCGATTCCCTGCGAGACCAACGCGCAGTGTCGCACAAGCAGCGGCCCAGGGCAGGTGTGCTGTGATAACCGCTGCGTCAAAGGAGTGCCAGCACCGCGCCCAACATCAGCTCCACAATCCCATCAGCGTAAGACTAATGATAAGTCTCTATTATAGTTTGCGCCTTTGCTCTACCGTGGTCTAAATTTCCTTGTACATCCAACTTCTGTCAGGTCGGTGGCGGATTGCACCGACAATAACATACATACCTACCTACGTGCATAACCAAGGTTTGACGTCAGGCAAGTGGCAAATCTTTACCTGTTGCGAAAACAGTAAATAAATAGTTTTCCCCTGGGATCTGAAGCCCATGCTGGTTTGGATGCAACCGGGATAATGCTAACATAATGATAACAAACATTTGAATAATATGATCACATAAGTAAGTAATCTATAACAGATACTTCTTCTTTTCGAGTCATAATGGCTATATGGAGTCTATATTGACTTTTCCTGCGAAAAACTTTTTTCATCAAATCTGTTTTAGGCGTACTTTGAATTTTCCTCAGTTACCCATATTGGTTTCAGTTTCTAGTATCTCCATCTACTTATTAATGACCTCTTTCCAGCACTTCTTGGCGTTATTCCTCGTGAATGTCCAAGCGCACCTCTCGGGGAGCTCCTGTTCGAAGTACAGTCGTGCAAGACCGACGCGGACTGCTGGCCTCGGGTCTGCTGCCCCGACGGCACTCGCTCCTACTGCCGCACCGCCAAAGCCAGGCTGGATTTGGTGCCTGTCGCGAGGCAGATAAACGCACGTTCGTTTATTTCATTTATAATTCCATCTATTGTACTGTACTAATAGTTCTAACATAGATTTATTTAGGGTCTATATAATATCGTCAAACCACGTATTTCAATTAAATTCCACTGAAGGTTTCACAAAAGGATAATGCTAATCTCCACTACCCAGCTTAGTAGGTAGGTATTTCTGAAAAAAAGGTAACAATCCCCCCACAGGTAGCTGTCAACGAAAGAAATGACTGCCATAAAAGTGCGACCCGTTCAAAAACGACACTTCCTACCAGAATAGTAGGTTAGGTTATAACTACGGTTCCGTCAGAAACGACTTGCTAACCCGTGGGGATTGTCGTCAAAGAAGCCTTACACATTTAATAAAGTCAGTATGGACATTTTTCTCAGGTAGGTATATCGAGAATGATTAAACATTTTTGCAGCTGTGAGGATGCTGGAACAATATCTGCAGTGCACACCGCCGCCGCAGTACGATCTGTTTCCTCAGAAGTGCAATTCAAGCGTCGATTGCTTCCCTAACCTGTGCTGTGCTGAAGGTGGCAAGAAACATTGTCGGCCGCCCCAAAGAAGTCTTCTGGGGTTGTTGGCTGGAGTTACACAGGTAATAATCTCAAAATGATAATACCTAATCTACACATTAAATTTCGGAAGGACACACCTTAGAATTCTGGGTGTGGTGGAGTATAATAAAGATAAATCATTTGTACCTAAAAGATTGGCTTGGCTTGTATGCAGAGTAAACAATAAAACTTATCAGGGGCCCAATAGGGTAGGAGTGAAATTTTTTAAAACGCTTGATTTTTTTTCTGTCGCTAGGAATAAGGTTCCTTGGTACCAGAAATAAATCTCAGAATTTTAGAATCAGCCAATTATTTTAAATAAAATATTATATTTTAATGACGAATTAATGGCGTCGCTACGGCCTTTGCGGTCTATTCCTTTGCTTCGTTCGGTAAAAAAAAACAAATGTCATTGTCATGTTGGTTTTGGTAGTCATGAATGTCATTGTCATGTTGGTTTTGGTTGTCATTAGTGTCATTCATGTTGGTTTTGGTTGTCTTAAATGTCATTTATGACAACCAAAACCAACATCGACAATGACATTTGTTTTTTTTACCGAACGAAGCAAAGGAATAGACCGCAAACGCCGTAGCGACGCCATTAATTCTTCATTAAAATATAATATTTTATTTAAAATAATTGGCTGATTCTAAAAATCTGAGATTTATTTCTGGTATCAAGGAACCTTATTCCTACCGACAGAAAAAAAGTTCAAGCGTTTCAAAAATTTTCACTCATACCCTTTTCTCGCGCAATCGAAGTTCACTTCACCGATTTTCGCCAATTTTTTTCGATAGAGTCAATTCACAATCGAAACATTTCGATAGATCGATGCGTTCGGTTAAACTCTCAATTGTGTTTTTTTGAAAAAGCAGAAACCTTGATAAACCATTGAAAAAAATTGGAGAAAATCTGTGAAGTGAACTTCGATTGCGCGAGAATCGGACCCCAGTTGATGGGAATGTAGCTAGCATGCAAGTGGAGTTTGAATGGGACAAGGAGTGCTATCATCACTAGTCACTAGTATAGTATAAGACAAAGTCTCTTTCTCTGTCCCTTTGTATGCTTAAATCTTTAAAACTACGCAACGGATTTTGATGCGGTTTTTTTAATAGATAGAGTGATTCAAGAGGAAGGTTTTTATGCCCATGCGAAGCTGGGGTGGGTCGCTAGTTAAATATATGATGAAGTCGAATGATTATCGTTCGAGTCACCGGTTATGTCGCATGAAAATCATTCGGTTTTGAGTAGAATATCATTCATTCAAAAACAGAACACTCAAGTTCTTTTATACTCATAGAAAGATCCCCTTAAAGAGAGAGAAAGTTGTTGTGTAATAAGCCCTATATCAAGATATTAAATTCATGATTTGTTAGTTCTTGAAAAAACCTATGGTTATGAGAAAGCTACTGTGAGTTTGCTCATAATAATGAAGCAATTTATATTTTATTGCAGACTATTGGATCTACTCTGGGAAATCTACGTCAAAACCAAGCTCAAGTGAACAAAAATAAAGTGTGATATTTGATGGTGCCTTATTATCTTGTTAATTAGAGTTAATAATTAAATTATATGTATATTGTACAGTAAAATTTTATACTTTTGTACCTAGTTTTGTAATAAATGATGTTTTATGTTAATTAGTTTCATATAATTTTGAAATTTATCCTAATCCTTCCAGTTTGAAATAAAAAGCAGGTATCTTACTTAAACTTAATGTTTATTTAGTCCAAACATCTAGTCCAGCTGAAACAAAAAGAAAAAATCATGTTAAGGTTCTTTATAAACTGGGTAAATATTGCTAATCAATAGTGTTACCTATATGTAGGGCGTTGAATAAACATACTTCTTGATATTTGTACTCTTTTATTTCGCTTTAAACATTTATTAAACATCGAATTGAATCTGCTAATAACAAGCTACTGCCGGCGTCGTGTCCGCTGTCAATATTAGGCGGGCTAGTTAATGACAGTGACAGATACATATAGAATACGGTTGCGTTCCGTACACACTAGATAACTCTACAATCATCCTTCCTTTTTAATTTAAGATAAGCTAATTTGTAAACAAACTAAAACATAAATTGAATTAAATTCTAAAAACTTACAAATAGGATAACCAGTAGCATACATTGGTATTTTAAACCTATTTAAGTAACACATACAATGAACTAAGAATTAATGTTTAACTTAAGACATTCTTATTTAAAATACTATCATTAAACATTCTATTTAAAGGTAATGTTATTAGGCTTAGTAAGACTAAACAAATCAATTAGAATTGACACAATCCAAGATCATAGCCATTACAAAATCTTTATATTTAGCTGGGGCTCTCACCTCCCGTTTTGACCTTACTATATTATCAGAAGCATCTGCATCAGGTAGCGTGGAATCCCTTGTAACTTCCTTATCCGATTTCTCCTTCTCTGGCTCCGAATTATTCACATCCATTTCTTGTTTCGAATCATGAATAGTAAATCTATCTAACTCTCTGTCTTTAATACGTTGGAAATAAGAAGAATTCCTTCTTATAACCTTCCCTTCTTGTGATTCAGCAACAACGGAGTTGCCCTTTTTCCATACCACCGTATGTTCAACTGGGGAAAATGGTGTAGTCAATTTGTTAATCTTCGGTTGCCTAACTAGCACCTTATCTCCAGGTTTCAGGTCAGACTCTGTAGCATGCCTTCTTTTGTCAGCATACTCTTTTCTTAGTTGTTTTTCATATCGATCCTTGTCTCTTATTGCCTCATCATTATGTTGAGAGTCAAGTGTGATTTCTGGTAATTTTGTTTTTATTGTTCTACCTCTGAACAGTTCTCCTGGAGGTACACCTGTAGTTGTATGTGGGGTTGTACGATAGGCAGATAAGTAAACTAAAAGTTCCTCTTTCCAATTCAACTTCATCGCTTGGGCTATTCTTAGTCTACGCAGTATACTTCTATTCTGTCTTTCTACTTCTCCATTAGCTTGAGGCCAAAGAGGTGTTGTGTGTCTCAAGCTAATTCCATAAGCTTTAAGGAAGTTTTCGAAATTTTCATCACGAAAAGCAGGTCCGTTGTCACACACTATGGTATCCATTATTCCCTCCCGAGCTATAATTGGCTTTAATATGTTTATGGTATTTTCTGCTGATGGTCCTTTTGTTATTCCTACTTCATAGAATCTGCTGTAGTAATCAATGACAATGAGCAAGTAGTGGCCAGATGGAAGTGGTCCTAAGTAGTCAATCGCCACCAGTTCCCACACCCTAGATGGTAATTGGGTGGAAGTTATTGGCTCTGGCGTCGTTTTTCTAACTAGTCGGCATCCTTCACATGTTTCGGCCCAATGTTCTATGTCCTTGTCCATTGTCAACCACCAAACACTACGGCGCAGCTTTGCCTTCATACTTGAAGCAGATAGGTGACCTTCATGTGCAATATTTAAAATTTTAGCAACTAATTTTATAGGAATAAATACTCTATTCCCTCGTAACAAGATGTCATCAACTTCACAAAGTTCTGATTTAATTACTTCAAATCTTTTTAATTCTTTAGGCCAATCATCTAATTTTATGGCATCTTTTAACCTTATACACTGCTCATCATTTAAAGATTCCTTCCTTACCTCCTCAATCGACACAGCCTTAGGTGTTGATAAAGTAATAGTTGCCAATAAGTGGCTGTCTTCAATATCTTCTTTGTCTGAGTATTTTAAGTGTGGATCTAGAAGTCTTGATAAGGGGTCTGCAATGTTGTTCTTTCCCGGTTTATATATAACTTTAAAGTTAAATGGTTGGAGACGCAGCACCCATCTCTGTATTCTTGCACTTGGTGAAACAGATTTCTTCATTGAGTAAATGGTCTCAAGTGGTTTGTGGTCAGAGATAATGTTAAATTCTTTACCAAGTAGGTACATATATAGATTTTCACAAGCCCATACAATGGCCAAGGCCTCTTTCTCAGTCTGTGAGTATCTTCTCTCCGTATCAGTAAGTGCTCTGCTAGCATATTTTATAATAATAGGTTGCTTTGTGCCTTCAATAATCTGTTTCTGTATTAACACCGCAGCAATACCAACAGGGCTGGCATCAGTTATCAAATAAGTCTCGGCATCTTTGTTGTAAAATCCTAATGCTGGTGTCTTAGCTATTATATTTTTAAGTTGTTGAAATGCCTGTTGTTGTTCATCTTTCCAAATAAAATCTATATCTTTTTTGGTCAATTTTCTTAAAGGCTCAGTAACTGTGCTAAAATTTGGTATAAATCTTGCAGAAAAGTTGACAAGGCCTAAAAAGCTTCTTACTTCTTCTTTATTCTGTGGAGCTCTAAATTCTTGTACAACTTCTCTACTGGTGCGTGTAGGCTTGATACCAACTGCTGACAAATGATGTCCTAAAAATGTCATTTCTGTCACTCCAAACACACACTTCTTTTCATTTAATGTTATTCCATTTTCTTGAAGTCTATCTAATACTTGTTTCAACCTTCTGTCATGCTCTTCTTTTGTCCTACCACCTATTCTGATATCATCTTGTGAGTTTGCAACACCTTCTATTCCTTGTAGCAACTGTGCGATTATGCGCTGAAATATTTCAGGAGCGCATCGGATACCAAAGAACAGTCGCTTATACCTGAAAAGACCCAGGCTGCAGCTAAAGACAGTTATCATCCTGGAGTCCTCATCAAGTTCAATTTGATGAAAGCCCCACTTTATGTCAATTGCAGAGAAGTATTTGCATCCATTCAAATCAGCTAATAGCTCTTCAAATGTTGGTAGTGGTACACGTTCTCTGAGAACGGCTTCATTTGCACGTCTCATGTCAACAACAAGTCTGTAGCTTCCTGGTTCCTTTTTCCTAACTATATGAGATGGAGAAACACACGGGGTTGGGCTGGAAACAGGTTCAATTATGTCAGAATCTAATAACTCAGTGATCAAGTCTTTTTCAATATCTCTCATATTAAATGGAAGACGTCGAGCAGATTGAGCCACCAAAGGTACATTAGGATCAAGATGAATTTTTAACTTAAAATTTTTTAGCTTACCTACACCCTTAAATAATAAAGGATATCTACTTACAATATTGGTTTTATGGAAATCATCAACATGCATAACACATTTAGGGCCAACCCTTAGTAAACCTAGTTTTTCAGATGTATCTTTACTTAACAAACAAGGCCCTTTGCCATCATACACTAATATTTTAACATTAAAAGCATTCAATTTAGTTTCTGGGCACAATAGTGTAGTGTAAAAGACACCTAGACTAGGTAACTCTTTACCCCCATAAGTACAATATCTTTCAATACACTTAATAAGCTTTACATCCTTGAAAAGAGTGTGATATTTAACTTTATCGATTATATTTACTGAAGCACCTGAGTCAATTATAAAGTCACATTTTACACCTCCTTCTACAACTAACTCACACATATTGTTCTTTTGTTCATCAATTTTAAACACCGAATGCACATTTCCACTTTCTTGATCACTATCTGAATTTATTCCACCATCACTCTCATCTGTACTTGAATCCTCTTCAACAACATATCTTACTACTTTCTTTTTATTCCTTTTATTTTCAGCATTCTTTTGAGGTTTACGTGTCTTGCACAGCTTTCCATAATGTCCCTTTATACCACACTTGGAACATTTTTCGTTTAAGGCCGGACAGCTACTACTCCGTGCAAAGTGGCCAATCTTTCCACATCTAAAACATTTTGACGCAAGATGGTTCACCTCATGAGCAATTTCCGTACTCTCTGTTGCTTGAGTTGCTTCCAACTTCATTGAATTTTCTAACTCATACATTCTTCCTATTTCCAGTGCAGTTTTTAAGGTAAGGTCTTTTCCCTTTTTAATAAGTTTCCTTTTTAGGTCCAGATATTTGCATTTTTCAACCAACTGATCTCTCAAAACTTCGGTTTCATTATCAAAATCACAATACCTGGCTTGTTTTCGTAAGCGAACTAAAAATTGGTCCAATGTTTCGCCCTCTTTCATATTAATGCACCTAAACTTTTGACGTTCGTAAACTGTATTCTTTTCCGGAAAGAAGTAGGTTTTAAGTCTATTTAGGCATTTTTCATATTCATTTGCCCCACTAACCTCTTCATTCTGTAAACTTTCATAGATTTCTTGCACCTCCGGTCCTGCCTGGTGAAGTAATTGTGACACTTTTTGTCGATCGCTAAGGCCAATCTGGCCATCAATATAGTATTGGAAATTTCTTTGCCATATCTTCCAGTTTTCTGCTAACACTGTTGGCTCACAAAATGGGTCGAAGCGTGGCCCCGCTACCCCAAGAGCGTATTCTTTTTCCATTGTTTCGTTGACTTTACACGCATAGGTTATTCACTCACTTTCGTCGCCAAATTGTAGGGCGTTGAATAAACATACTTCTTGATATTTGTACTCTTTTATTTCGCTTTAAACATTTATTAAACATCGAATTGAATCTGCTAATAACAAGCTACTGCCGGCGTCGTGTCCGCTGTCAATATTAGGCGGGCTAGTTAATGACAGTGACAGATACATATAGAATACGGTTGCGTTCCGTACACACTAGATAACTCTACACTATACAAATTAAGTACAATCTGTGTCCTTTGGTATAGTAATGAAATTGATTAAAATTAATGAATAACCCAAGCAATAGCTAGTTGCAGTGTAACATTATGATTTGTTTCCTCCTTTAGCTGAATTTAGAAACTCGCTCAGCATATCTTAGTTTTAAAATACAAAGTAGTTACTTAATCTTGGAATTCATTTTGATATACCGACTTGCTAAAATTACTGAATATTTTTATTAACAAGTGATGTTCTTTTTTGAGAAGTGTTTTGTTTCGAACTTTGTAAATTGAATTTCTCATGTGTTTGATAGTGTGTTAGGTAATATGATTCAGTATTGGCAGTAAGCTATTAGTATCTACACTACAAATATGTGCATTTCTTTGTATGCATATAGAACATCTGTACTAGCATGGTTTTTTGTAAATGTGTAAGTAACCTGTGCCAGTACCTATTATCTTGAGAGAAAATATTCTTATAAAAGTACAAGGATACCTTGGTTACTTAACTAGCCAATAATTAAAACCAGATTACCCAAAAAATTGATCAATGGGTTTGTACTAGACAAGCTGATTAAAAAACACTGACAAAAACATAACTGCTGTAATGTAGAAAATTGCTAGTAAATCCAACAGATCTAAATAATAATAACCTCACTTTGGATCCCTGACCACCACCAGCGCAGGTATTCTCTTCCAAAACACAAGACAGAGGCCGCTCAATTATGGTGGTTAAGGGGTGAAATTTGGTCAATGCTATGAATTAATTTCGTTAAAAGATATACCAACTATTGTTCTTTCTATCTTTCTAAATTTCTCACAAGAACAAAAGTAAAATTTGTTTTTACAACTATGGAAAAATAAAATATTAAAATGGTTAGTTTACTTTTGATTTGACAGTTATAATAGAAGGTCAAGCGAGAAAGTTCAAAATGGGATAAATTTATGCCCTGATCGCACGTACCGAGTAGACGGGTGAGATAGTGCATTTTACTGTCTCGCCCGTCTACTCGGTACGTGCGATCAAGGCATTATACGTAGGTATAATAGGTTATGTTGAATCATTACCTTCTTAAAACCAATGTCATTTGCATATTCTCTGAAGCACTGTCTGCAGATGTTTAGGCCATATTTACGAATAAGCCCATGCCTGTTGGAGCACGCCCGACTGAAACAAAAAAAACGGAGTAGCAACACGTGTTCATTAAAATAAAACTTTTTGTAGATATGTATTGAAAACGAATTACATACCATGAACGGGATCCCTGGCCGTATCTGCGAGGATGAGAATACCAGATATTTGCGTGGCCCATGGTTAAATAGGATTTTTCGCTGTGGTAGCGAAGCGACAAAACACGTCCAAAATGGCGCTTTCGCAATAGAAAAGAAGGGATTATGACATGAGACAAAGACAAACCACAACTAGCAGCCTGTCAATGTCAAAATTGAAGAACTAAAAACATTTTCTATATATTTGATGGCTCTGGAAACAAATCCTTTAAGGCCTATCTTCTTCCGTACTACTTTTAGTCAAGACAAGTAAGTAGTCAGAGTCAGGGGGGCTACCTACCGTCTCTTAAATCCATGCAAGATCCCCCATGCATGTAACCCCCCTGCCTGATGGCTAACACCCATATTCTCAAACGTTTCCTCAAACTCGACTCATCCTCACTCGACCTCAATGGTATTCATAGTTGACACTAGCTTCCTCACCTTAAGGAAATTACTCGATGGAGGTGGGTGAGGAACGAACTGTCAAATATAAGGTAGGTCGAGTCGAGAGGTACCTTAAGTACAAGTTGGAGGACTTCCTTGAGGCGTCCTCGAATGAGGTTGAGTTGGAGGCGACCTATGAGGAAACGTTTGAGAATATGGGTGTGTGAAGCGGTGAAAATTTTTCACTCAGCAATAACTTGAAAATTTTGGTGACAAAGATAAGTCACATAATCGACACAGTGGGGTTACTACCGTCTCTTAAAACCATGCAAGTTCCAGTGAGTAAGAGGGATGTCGCCTTACATCATGTATCGCGCTGTCTCGCTTACTCACTGGAACTTGCATGGTTTTAGGAGATGATAGTAGGCCATCTGTAATGCGCGACATCCTATTATCCATGGCATTAAACCATCAGTTTCCAGTCAGAGTTTTTGGAGGGAAAGTAAACTGTCGCTATGTCCGCACTGTATTTAATCCTAAAACTTAGGTTTTTTCGAGTATTTGTGCTTAATACTGGTGGATTATTATTCGCAAAGTGTTCGTGAACAAGCGTAAGTGTTGGAAAATGGTACAGTGTCGATTACGTGACTTTTATCTTTGTCACCAAAATCTCCAAGAGTTTTTGGAGGGAAAGTAAACTGTCGCTATGTCCGCGCTGTAATTAATTTCCAAAACTTAGGTTTTTTCGAGTGTTTGTGCATAATATTGGTGGTTTATTATTCGCAAAGTGTTCGTAAACAAGCGTGAGTGTTGGGAAGTGATACAGTGTCGATTACGTGACTTTTTATCTTTGTCACCAAAATCTCCATGATATAGCTAAGTGAAATTTTTCCACCACTTCACTTAGCCATCTGACTCAGACTAGACTTACTTACTTGACTGGACTTGACTATTGACTTGAATTTTTGACTCGAATAACTTAAGTAGGACTGAAGAAGATTAATAAATGCAAGAAAGGCCTTAAAGGACTAGATTCCATGGCCGTAAAAACTATTCCAAAATTTCCAAGTTATAGCTAAGTGAAATTTTTCCACCGCTTCACTTAGCTATCTGACTCTCTCACTTGACTAGACTAGAGTACTGACTTGACTTTTTGACTTGACTTAAGTAGGACTGAAGAGATTAATAAATTGAAAAAAGGCCTTAAAGGACCAGTTTCCATGGCCGTAAAAAGTATTTAAAAAAAAATCAGTAAACATTTTTAAATGTTATGATGCTGTGACGTTGACATTGACATATTATTCTTTCAAAATGTGACGTTGAATGACGTGACGAGAACGAGACTTTGACGATGACGAGACTCCATCCATCCAGTCCATGACCTCCATGACGATATCAATATCAATAGCATCATCTTGGCATCATCATCCATGTTCAAACGAGGTTATCTACTTTCGCAGTTTTAACCATTCCTTAATAACTGCAGCCACTGCAGGAGCTGATTGCTTGTATTGAACCAATAGGTAAATTATTGCTTTTCCTAAATATACTAGTCATGCCATTTTATTTATTGTACGTTAGATATGCCATTGTCGATACGACGATACAGATTTTCACTTGTTACACATATTTTTGTTCAGCTTATTTACTTTGTTGGTCTCATGAGGCTTAGTATACTTATTTACTGAAAATGGAAATTATTATGAAGATTTGTGTGGTATTGGTTAGACAGTTCAGATAAAAATGCCACTTTAATTATTTCTGTTCTTCATACAATAGGTACTCAATACTTTATTGCACCTTAAATTACATGCAGATTAGGAAGTTATTAGGTAGTTATATATATGAGTATTATTATGAAAGAAAAGTTCTGAAAATTAGTGTGTAATGGACGGCACAATTTTGTTTGTACCAGAAACAAAAAAGTTAATATCAATTATTACCAATTGAAGTGAAAAAATACAGTGCATTATATAGTGCATTATACTTATGTAGATTGGTACTTAACTATACATATTTTCAAACTAAAATGTATTGATAAACTCATATCACATACACAACCTTTGTGTCATAATAATACACACAGAAGGTCACATTCAATCATATTTTTTAAATCAAATTGGTAAAGGTTGTGGTTGTACATACAAGTGTCATAAATATTGAAACAACAGCTTGGTAATAAATATAGCTTAATTATACTGAAAAAAAAAAACATTTAATATGTATACAAATATGTGGCATTTTGAACTTAAGCACAGAATAGATAGGTAACAATATTTATGTAGGTACCACTTATTTTACAAATTGTCAACACCTTTTTCCAAAGGACATTTAGTTCGTCATCCAAGTGTGTTTTTAGTTGCATCTTCAGATTACGCTTCAGAGACCAGAGTATGCTTTTAATCATGTCCTGATTTGGTGGTGCAAAATTTAAAATGTTCATGCAATATTATATTACACTTGTAGTTTAATTCAAATCCTACAGTTAAAAGGTTGAAAATAGTTTTCATGCTGAAAACAAAATAAGTTATTCATCGTTGTATTGTTTTGCTCAGTTACATGTTTGTTAAGTAAGACATAAGTATACTTAGGGTTCTTTATGATATTTAAATATTCTAAGACCAACGTGAAGCAAATATTATTCCTTTTAGAAAATACTAACATTTATTTATTATAACATATTCTAACTTTGCCCTGATAGAAGCTATTTAACAACAAAATTCTAATGTAAAATAAAATAATAAAATTTGTTCTATAGGTACCTATTGTAAACACCATCTACAGACCTATTGTGGGTAAATCAAGCAGCTAATTGGATACCTAGGCCGCTCATGGCAAAACCAAAAGGTTTTATATTAAACTCGTAGTCTACCCTGTCTTCGCCTGTGGTTCATACATTGCCTATGTCACTCAGGGTGAATGTAGCTTTCCAATGGTGAAGGAATTTTTGAAATCGGCACAGTAGTTTTTGAGTTTATTCATTACAAACATACACACAAAAAAACAATTCTTTCCTCTTTATAATATTAATAGTATCGAAGTATAGATGTAAAAGCTAACTGAACGACACACTGAGTAAATGTTGCACTCAATTATTTTACTAGTGGTCCTTCAGCTATTTTATAGCTTAGGCCTGGGCATACATAGTAGGTGTCTAATTTAGTCAGACGACTGCAACATTATTCAGTGCAGTACTCATTATTTTGAATAGATTTGTAAAAACAAACAAGGTGACAATAATCACATTGTTTTCATGGATGCATGCTTTTAAGGCAGTTTATTCCATGTTCTCAGCTGCTTTTGCTAAACAACAATTTTCAAACTAAAAAAATATTAAGTTAAATGAAGCAAAAACATATATACATATATTGATTTCAGTCATTTATTTCAGTCTTATTATAGATATCATTTTAACATTACCTTTCCATTTATCTTGCATAAATTTGCATGTAATTAAAATTAAATCTTTGTGTTTTCATTTCAGACATAAAGCAGCCAACATGGGATTCATATTTGGTCTTGTGAAGAGATTGATCAAATTTTCTTTATATTTTATAATATTCGCATCAATAGTCATCCTCATTCCGAATTTACCACCTTACACCAAGTTTACTAGCATAAAGTGAGTTATGACTTCAATGTTTTTATGCATTATGGATTTTTTATGTAATGAAGTCTACAAACTGACTTCTTAAAGCATTGATAAAAAACGATTGGTTTTGTTCTATAACTATTTTTAATATTAAACATGCAATTTGTTAATAGATTAAATCATGCAAACATTAAAATTTTCAGATTAGAACCCACTCAACCTCTAGTTGGTCCACTGGCTTGGAACAATGCCCTCAACAATCCAGAGCTACTATACAAGGGTAAGGTTTTGGGTCCAGAAGCATTCCGGGTTCACAATGGTGAATTGTACACAAGTCTTGCCACTGGTGAAATTGTGAAAGTCACACCAGGAGGACATGTGACTTTCGTGACTAAAGTCGGACAGCCTTGTGGTATGTATTGCATTTTAACACATTCTTTAACTTGATAATGAACCTGCATATGTTTTAAAAGCTGTAGAATTTACCCTAATGAGAACATTTTTTGTAATGTATAAACACACATTACATACATACATACATACATATCATCACGCCTGTCTCCCGTAGGGGTAGGCAGAGACTAGAGATTACAACACACATTACCAATGTGACATACTGCATTTTTTACTATTCAATTAGGGTTTTTTTTTTAAATGCGATCTTACTATTACTGATTTTCTTCTTCAAACACACCCATATTCATAATTTTACCAAAATGATAGAAGTTTCGATGTACCACTATAATTACTTATAATTATCTACTTTTTATTAGATAAATTGCACAGTTCGCAGTGCATGTTTACCCGGGCCCAGGTCTTGCTGATAAGATAGTACACTGTTAACAAAGCGTCATTACATTGTAATGTATCTATGTAGCTGGAATTTATTGTACACTGGATGTGTCATATCACATAACTTACTTTCACTGAACATTAACAACCAATCAGACATCATTATCTACTTCAAGTGCTCCACTTTTAGCAAGCTTGCAAGCAATACACTTTCACTTGTAGACACTACCTACTTATTTATTTATTAAACTACTTAATGAGATTTGATTTTTACCTTTAAAAAATAACAGGATTTGAGCACTTTGTATTCTAACCAAAATAAAATTATTTTGGTTTAGCATTGTGCATATATCTCACTACCTAAACAAAGTCTATTTTTGTTAATCAATCGTGCTGCAACAGCTGAAAGGAATTAGCTTAGATTGAATACCAGAAACACATTAAAAACTACACATTATATTAAAAAAAATTTTTTTGAATACTACCTAATTGGCAAATAAAAATTTTAAAAACTTTTTTAACAGTAAAGAATCAAAAATTTTTTAATTTAAGCATTTTTTTTTATTCATACATAATATTATTGCTACAGAATACTAATATACCTACATACTATATTTATTAATTTTAAATTAAAAAAAAAATTGTTTATTTCAAATGAAAAAAAATAAAGAAAATTATATTTAACAAACAAATTAAAGGAAAATTTTTAAAATTCCAATTTTAAAATAACCTGGTTAGTCCTTTTTTTTGTATTGTGCGGTAGTATGGTACCCACAGGGCGCGAGTTCGACTCGCACCTAGCTTTATTTTTTTTGCAGCTGGGCTGACACAGGAACACATATGTGGCCGTCCCTTAGGCTTTGACATAGACACAAAGGCGAATCAACTGTACATTGCCGATGCATACCATGGCATTTGGAAGGTTGATCTAAAGAGTGACAAGAAACAGTTGTTGGTATCTCCTCGAGTGGCCATCGGAGGCAGGCAGCCTAAGCTGTTCAACGCCATCGCCTTGGCGGACAAAGGAGATTTCTACTGGACTGACTCCTCCAGTGATTTTCAGTTGAAAGATGGAGCTTACTCTGCACTTACCGATCCATCTGGGAGGTAATCAATCTTTTATTATTTTGTATTTTTTGAACTCTCTATATCAAATTAAGCACTATATCATAGGGATCAGTTCAGCCAATTATGGTAGTGAAAATTTCCATTCTGAATAGTTTCTCTTAAATAAAAACAAATTAATGTTTTTTTTAGGGTTCCGTACTAAAATGAAAAAAACGGAACCCTTATAGGATCACTCGTCTGTCACAGCCAATTTTCTCCGAACCTACTGGACCAAAACAGATGAACTTGGTAGAATGGCGAAATCCTGTGACCCAAACACAGATGTGCAAAATAAATAAATGTTTTTTTAAAATAAGGATTTTTTCGGTGGACAAATTAGTTAGGAATAAAAAAATTTTTTTGCAAACCTTACCGTGTTATATATCAACTGAAAGGGCTCTTTATGAGAATCTCAAATATATTTTTGTTATTATTGAATATTTTTGAAAATGAAGGTCATTGGGTTTATTTCAACTATCTCAAAAAAACGTGCTTAATAAAAAACCTGATTACCGGAAACTGTTTAATAGGCCTATATTCCTCGACACGGTTTTCGAATTAGAAATCTTTGTAAAAAACTGGACTAGTCAATTGAATATAAAAACTGACATTGGCATTGTACGGAACCACTCGCACCTGACCTGTTTTTTATACTTACCATAAAATCAGCCAATTTTTTCTGTACGTAGCGTCAGATTTATATTCCATTTATCAAATTCATATTTCAGATTATTCTATTACAATGCTGCCAAAAATGAGAGCAAGGTGTTATTGGATGACCTCTGGTTCGCAAATGGTCTTGCGATGTCTCCAGACAAGCAGTTTGTGGTGGTAGCTGAGGCTTCGCGCTTCCGTATCATTAAATATTACATCAGCGGGCCCAAGAAAGGGAAATCCGAGGTTCTCATCGCAGGCTTACCAGGTATGTTAAATATTTTTACAACGAACTTTTGCTCGCGGCTTCGTTTGCGTGCATTTCCCTTTGTGTAACTTTAAAACTCTTGGATTGTCTTCACTTGATGATTCTTTAATCTTTCAATAACGTTACACGACCCAAAGCGACCGCTTGGGCGCCGAGGAATTAAATCATATTTTAATCAAAACCCACTTCATCTAATGTAACAGAATGAATTAAAGCCAGAGAGAAATTGTGCTATATATTATGGGGATGAAATATGAAGATGAGAGACTCCCTATGCTGTTTTTTTTATCCTGACCATATTCACCAGTGAAATGAAAAGCTATGTAGCTGTCCCGAACGTCTTGTGATACTATTGTGTTATTCATGGTATATAGTTATACAACCAGTTATGAGGATACGAAGGTCGCAAGGTCTTCGACCACACTGGTCGGAGACCTTACGACCTTCATAAATCTGAAATAAGTAAGCAAAGCAAGTAACTCAAATGGTGACAATGTTACAATATAACATTTTATTGTTTTGTGTAGCATTCACTGTTTTTCTGTCTCTCATTTAAACGCATTACCGGTTGCGGCCTGAACTGGTTGTTATTCTTCTTCATTTTATAATTTATGTCGTACATGTATAAAGTATGCAATAAAAAATAAATATTGTATTTAGTACACAAATTTATTACAAATATTTTAATAAAAATCGCTAATTTGATCACCACGTCTTTGGAACAGCTTTTTTATCATATATACCTGAAGGAGGCCGACCACACACATGACGCTGATCTGAAATGCCGACCACATGTCCACCACAAAGGTCTCTTCAAAGGCCAAGTAGCTGTCCCTTGATTTCATCGCGCTGTAAACGTCTAACATATGGCGCGCCTTCACAACATGTTTGAGCGTCTGTTTTAGAGACTCCGCTATACGGTCGACTTCGACGTAATAAGCGTTGCCCTGATCGTCTACTCCTTCCCACTCTAACACTGGCTCCTCTTTATGCTCGCCGTCCTCCTCTTCGACGGCAACCTCATCATCTTCCTCTTCAGTTTTCTTGTCTTCTATCATCACATAAACAAACACAAGCTTAGAGTTCATCATACTGAAACTATTATCCATACAGAATACATAATCACCGTCAACTTCTAAATCCCTGATTATAGAATTCTGTGCTTTTTTGTAATCGTAGATAATTTTTTCTCCATTTGGGTCAATTATTTCGAAGGTGATGTCTAAGTCGCCATGCTGTCCGTCTAGCACCTGATAGTAAGCCTCCATCATTTGGCCGGCCTTGCCCTTTTCGAAGAAACATGTCCTGGAGCCCGGTTCTATACGGAAGTTCAGATCGGTCTCGTGTATACTTTGCGCCGCGTATTTAGCGCACAGGGTCGATAATGTAATAAAGAAATATACATTTAACATTTTAACTGTGTTAACTTTATACCGAAGAATTCGTTCCGTCAAGTGAATGTGTTACGGCATGCTATAAAAACATTGTTTGAACAAGTGTTTCGAATAGTATTTGACATTTATGCCTGCCTTAATAAATTGAATCCAAGAAAGGATACTTACAAGAATTAAATATGGCGAATATGTCTTCGATGTATATCAAAAACTATTATTCACTTTAGATTGCTAACATCTATATTTTTCCGTATATTTTGTATACGTTAATTAAGTTTAACCTTAAATATATATCTATCTTCTGAGCAAAACTGTTTGTTGATTTCTATTTCTATAGGATTTGGTAAATCTGCTCAATCTGTACCGCGCTCAAATACGACCATGTATTGAATACTGCTTTCATCTCTAGGACGAATCGGCTAAGTATCAATTGGCCACGCTGGATTCGGCGGAGCATCGTAGGTGAGGAGTTGCTAGAGAAAATAAGTTTTTAGAGTCTGGAGTATCGTCGCCAAGTGGCTTGTATGTCCGTCTTCTACAGGTTGCACTTCTATATGATGGTGGTGAAATACCAAGAGCTCTTACACGCCGCTTGGCCTCTTCGTTTATAATGCGTACGGCGAAGGAGTGGAATTCTTTAACGGCTGACATATTTCCGTACACGGGTTTTTTTAAGGCCAGAGTGAATAGGCTATTAATGAACCAGCGAGCTCTATCTTAAACCACATCTGCACCTACCATCACCAGATGGGATCTTGGTCAATCGCTGGTAATTGATACTCGGGCACAGAACACAATACTTCCTGCATTATAATGTTGTACTAAAATAACAGTAGGTAGTATTTTGGCTCTCCGCACAAGGTTGCGACCCCTGACTTGATTGACGTCTTATTACCCTTTCTTAGTAGTGCACAGTCACATACATACCTAAGTGTCATTATGATGATATCACTTTTGCCTTTATTGAATAATATTGGCATGTGGCAAATTAAAAATTTAGTTTTAAAATGTCTGTGCATGTAGACTAAAGATGAAAAACAGATTTTTTTATCTCAAAATATTTTAATATGGTACTTATAACAGAAACAACATTATTAAAAAAATAAAACCATTCACATTTAAATAAATCAATATTAATAAGATATGAAGAAGACAAACAAAGAACCTTCTCTAAGAATGCTACACCACAACACCAAGAACAAACTAGCTCGGCCGACTTTTCACGCCTTTCCTAAAGGAAAGCATGCATATACTTTCTAAAGAAATTAAATAAAGCTTGTGTGCCAATACAAACTTTCTACTGTATTATTCACAACATTCACAGACGCAAGACTATATTATGATTTTTTTAACAGGTGTTCCTGACAACCTGCAAGTGTTGCCCGACGGGTCTGGATTCCTGGTGGCACTCTACAGCACCTTCGATGAGGACCACCCACTTCTGAGCCGCACTCTGTCCGAGACGCCCCTGGTCAGGAAGTTCGTTGTTCGCCTTCAGCACCTCATTGAAATACCGTTTGATTTCCTTAACAAACAATTCCCTAATGTCATCTTTGAAGATATCGTCTACCATGTAAGTATATAAACTCTTTGCTATATTTTCAACTAGCGACCCGCCCCGGCTTCGCATGGGCATAAAAACTTTCCTCTTGAATCACTCTATCTATTAAAAAAAACCGCATTATAATCCGTTACGTAGTTTCAAAGATTTAAGCATACAAAGGGACATAGAGACAGAGAAAGCGACTTTGTTTTATACTATGTAGTGATAGTGATTGTGAAACATTATCTTGCTTGCACTCTATCATTGTTTTAACTTAAAACACACAAGAAATATGTCTTCTAGGCGTCAACTTACAAAGTTTATCATCGTATTTTTTTGCTGTGTTCTAAATGATTTATATTGCCACAAATTACTTGATAGATATACATAGTAAATTCTATTAAGGAGCTCAATAGCCTAGCGGACAATACGTGATCGCAACGATAGCGCGAGTTAAGCGACGACAAGCATGGCCTAGATTGAATTGGTCGCCTTGTGGTATCTTGAACTCCTCCGTGCTTTGGAAGGCACGTTAAGCTGTTGGTCCCGTCGATCACCACCCGGATCATGTTCCATATGGTCTGGTTTAACTGTAAAAAGAGTTAAGGCGGTCGGACAGACGGCAGTCGCTCCATTATAATAACCAGAACCGCCAAATCTATACCTCGAAAAGCGTACCCTGGGGTTTAAAGAATAAGTTGAGATGCAACTTGGAAATAAGCTGAAGAAAAAGAGAACATGCATTCTATTAGGAATTATATGCGGCCGTGAAAGCATCGAATTTGGGAAATTAGTGATCTTGACTGTACCACTGTTTATTGTTCAGAAATTGTATCAAATATCCAGACACATAAATACCTAACAACTGATTCTGTTCATAGCCAAAACATCCATACTCCATCCTCAGTTATATTTAAAGGATAGGAATTAATATCCATCCATATCCATACTAATATTATAAATGTGAAAGTGTGTTTGCTTGTTTGTCCTTCCTTCACGCCGTAGCTAAGCAACTAGTCGACCTGATTTTTGGCATAGAGTTAGTTGAAAGGATGGAGAGTAACATAGGCTACTTTTGGTCCTGAAAAAGCATCAAGTTCCCAAGGGAGATTACCGGAATATTTGTATGTGTACACCAAAAATTTTCTAAATCCACGCGAGCGAAGCCGCGGGTAAAAGCTAGTAGATATAAATATGTTTTAATTTTACACTTCAATCATTTTTTTTTCAGCTCGGTCACTTCAAAAGTATTAGTGGCTTTTTATGGAACAGAGCAGGATTACTGCAGCTAGATTGGAATGGCAACGTGGTAGCAGCATATTACAGGGAGCACGAGCATATTAAGCATATCAGCGACGCCATTGTGTTCAAAGACAAACTTTACATGGGTGCCCCTCATGAACAGGGTTTCATTGCCGCCGTGCCTGCCCCGCCGCTATTGAAGAAAGCATTTGCATCAGTAGAGAAAGAAATCCCACAGCCTAAAGTAGCATCGACAACCCAACAAGTTAAAGTAGATCCAATCAAAACTGAAAAACCTAAAGTTGAGGAAAAGAAAGCGCCACCAAAACAAGATGAAAAGCCAAAAGTAAAACCACAGGATGCACCTAAGCCCAGTGCCGCACCGACACCAAAACCAACTGAAGCGCCCACCACGCCCAAGCCTGTTGAAAAGAAACCAGTAACGCCGGCTCCAAGTGCCGCTAAAGCAACTCCACCTCCGCCTAAACCAAAACCGGCAGAGGCGAAACAGCCCGAACAAAAAGCATCAACACCGAAGCCAAAAACGGAGACCCCTGCGGCTAAGAACGTCAAAACAGAGGCCAAAAAACCAGAATCAGTGACGCAAAAACCAACAACAGCAAGCCCTAAAACAGACAGTGGCAAACCAGCACCTCAACAGATTCCAATAAAAGAAGAAATTCCATCAGATACAGCTAAGCCTAGCAAGGAAAAATTGAAAGTCATCACAAAGGGAGGTCCAACAGAGATTCCGAATCCCGGAGCGTAATATGAATTTATGGTTGTGCATTAGAATGTGAATTTTTATACAGAAAACGAAATTCAAAAGGTTTAGATTAATATTCTTCATTCTATACTTAAAGCATTTTTATAATATTTTAACTGTCTATTTACATTCCAGCGTCATTGTACTTGGTGTTTTATTTTTTAGGCAAGCAATGTTTTGTAACTAAACGATGAACGGCAATACGAGTAGCCCTTTTATTTGGTATTTTGTTTAAATTTCATTATACATTTGCCAATATAATTATGTACTATTTATATGATTGTTCAATTTGTGTGCAATATATTCTTCCTTTAGTACGTTCCAATAAAAGCTCTACAATATATCGAACCTTTAAGTTCGCGTGTGATCGTCCAACAAATCACCGTCGAACCTGCATTTATTCTTTCCTGTAATAACATTCCCTATTTGAAGGATTATCTAAATATTGAAATTTTATTTGTGGTTAAGGTGTTTTACTATGTTGTTAACTTATTTATTTTATTAAGCGGATCAATATTATGTCATCTATTAATATACTAATGTTGATTGATCTCTAAAAATTCTCACTTTTGTATTGTTAGGCTTATACAGTTTGTAAGTTACCAGCCACCAAAAAGTGCAATAGAAAAACTAAGTCCAAATTTTTTTATATACTTGCTGCAAACAGAAGTAACTAAATATTACATGCCAATATTTCGCATATCAAAAAAACATGTTTGTATTGTATTGTAGACTAATCTCAACGTATGATACGTTTATTTTTAAAAGTTAAAAGTACACGTTTATGAATGATCTTCATAATTATTATTGTTGATACATAATTTTGTATTCAATACAGAAAAGCAATATTTGTATTTATAAGCAATAAATATGTTTTTATATGAAGCTACTCTTTTGTTTTCTGCCCAGCTTAGAAAGTTTACCATGTAGTAAAAAGTAAGTACCTTATGGTAACTAACCGCCGAAAGAAAAAAGGTCAGGTATAAAAAACCTTAACATATATGTGAGAGCGATAAAACTAATTACTTGCGTATTCATTTATTAAGTCCAAAACTTGTGTCATTTATAAATGATCTAAAGTCCAAAGAGCATTGATGAACTGGTAACACTGCTGATGTTATCGTAACATCAGCATTTGCTTATTTCATATATTAACGGTAATTGGTATAAAAAAAAAAAAAAAACAAGATATGTTACAAAAAGATTTATTCATTTCCTATAAATTAAATCAATGAAGGAATAGATCACTTACATATTGGAATGTCAACATTGTTTAGCCTGTATATTAGTTATAATCTGAAACTATTTTTGCCAGGGCCACACTTTCAAAAAACATTAGTCCATCGTTAATAAGTACTCGGTGGTCAATATTCATCTAAATAAATAGGTCAACACCACCCGTATCTGCCGGCTGTCGGTTTTTTTACATATCAAAGGATAGCATGCTGCATATTCGCTCTTTATAAACGATGTGTAGACGATGCATTCGTGTTACTAGGACTGTAACACGAGTATACCAAATAAAGCCGAAAAAAACGCGAACATCAAATATTCTAAAGAGCTTCAAGACATCATTTTTTTTATCACAATAGTTCCAAACAAACCTATAACTTTCAAGTCTTACTATTTATATATAGCTAATGCATTGATGTTTGTGGCCCCTACATTGATATTAAAGAAGAAAAAATATATTAATTAGAACGGTGCCGAAGGTGATAAAGCAATGGATGTAACTCGAGAAATTCGTTAACGTTTTGTTCTAAATCTACATAAATTCATAACTACTAAAACAAGTTCTACCTACGTTATGTCCGTCATCAATTTTTATATAAAATCTCAGTCAAAAATTACGATATAATACCGAAATATGAAAAACACAGGGGATGAATACTGGCAATATCAAGAGATCCAATTATAAAATTAACAATAGTTTGTTAGACCCATTACAATTAAAATATATTTTGTCACGTTCTTTTACGTCAAATATCGGTTAAAAAAGAAAGGGACAGAACATATTTTAATAAAAATGGGTACCAAACGTTCGTTACATTTTCATGGGATAAGGCGCGTACTGTTTAATTCCATCAGAGATTATCCACACTGGATGGAACCGAAGTGCTATTTTTAATATGTTTGTCAATTTTTTTAGGTAGAAAAAATATTAAGATTACCCATAGATTTATTATATACTAGTTTACAGTATAATACATCTATGAGTTGAGTACCATTGGACATTCGTATCACATGCGTGGTTTCCAAATATGTGAAATTTTAGTTATTTCTTTCTCAGGAAGTTCAACCTTTATATAAACGCAATAAGGGTATCACTCGGCTGCGATGTTATAGTAGAGCCGGTGCGAATAGCATTACGTTGGATTAGACCTTATTACATTGACATAAAGGTTTTTCTGACCGGCTGAAGCAGATTCGGTGTCGATAAGTATGGGGACTCCCTTATCCGAGCCTCCCCAAAAACTCGAAACAAATATTGGAACAAGATCAAATTAAGGTTTCTTATAAACTCATAGGAGTTCATGTAAATGAATACCAGCTTCTACATAAACCCACTCACTTGTGATAGCAAAATATTGTTTTCAGAGAAAAAAAACTGGAGCTGAAAGAAAGTTATTTTAACGTTTGTTCTTTTTTATTTTAGTTGCCATCAGATGAGAAAGATGGTTAAATGAAAACATTGTTGTAACAATAGGAGCTCAATTAGTTAATTTATTTAATATGTACACTACATATTCTATCTATTGGTGTCTATCAAATTTATTGCATTGTTAACCTTATTCACAAAATTCTCAATCTATTATCTAACATATTTAAAACTATGGTACAAATTAAAAAAAATCTATTTGCAGTTGTCATGAACAATTCAATTGGGATAAATGTAACGAACGGGTACACGTGTTGACTTATTTGAGATTAACTATATTTTTTGCTTTTCCAATTCACTAATAAATAAACGATTATCATAACTAAAGTCCGCACACTATTCATAAATATCGCAAAGGACTTTGTCTAAAGGCGTGTACGACTTCGAACAAATGTTACGTGTCATCTTAACACGTGACGGACGGTTTTGAAAACACAATAGAAGTTTAATTGTTATAACGTCTATAGACGTAGTGCGTCCGCTTACGTGTTAAAAGACGCAGCAAATCGTGCTTTTCAATCAGGAAAAATCATGATGACAGTGACATTCGTTCGTGCGTAAACGGCTTAATGAGTCTTGACTTTGCTAACAACCGCGTCGAGACTTGTGAGCGGTAGCTAAATGAACACTTGTTCGGCGGCCAGGGCGTCGGCGAATGGCTTGACGACCGACCTCGTCGCGAAGTAGAAGATCAGCCCGAATGTGATCGATATCGGGAGCGCGGGCAACGCTTTCTTCAATATCGCTAGCAATAATAGTGTTAGGCACAGTCCCTGTAAAATAAGATGATTCAATACAATGATATGATATTCTAAGTACTATCCTCTGGGGGGTTACTACCGTCTCTTAAAACCATGCAAGATCCAGTTAGTAAGCGGGACAGCGCAATACATGATGTAAGGCGACATCTCACTTACTCACTGGATCTTGCATGGTTTTAAGAAATAGTAGTAGCCACTCTGCTCTACTAAGCAAATATGGAAACTCAGATTCAAGAAATAAGGGAACTCGCTAATCATAGACAGAAATGGAAGAAAGTCCACCGACAAGAGAAGCTCACATACACAAGTATACCCATACACAAGTCTCGAATTTACTTTGGCGTTAACTGTATCTGTGTGATTTGCTCCTATATATTTATTTATCGGTACAGTATCCATCGAATTCAAAAACTTAGTAAATGTCAACTAAATATCGACGTCGACTAAATATTTCAATAAAAAGTAATGATATAAAGAAATATTTAAAACGAATTAAAATCTATGCAATAATAACTTTGGAACTGTTCTTTGGTATGACAGTGTTATATAACATTTAAAAAATAAGCTTGTAATCATCATGTCACTTCTTTGTTATTTACAATAGGTAGTATGAAAGTTACTTACAATAAGTATCGCTACAAAACAGGCGAGCGTGGTGTTCCAGTCGCCGTACGAGCTGGCCTTCCCCACCAATACGCTGTAGAATATGAAGTCGCCCAAACCCAGTTTAACGCCCTCTGAAATTTTTTTTACATCAAATATACTCGGTAGCGCGCGAATAGGGAGCTCGAACTTTCATATATGCAAGCAATAATTTTAAAATTTACGAGTATAAACACATGAGAATTTCCAGCTTTAGGCTTTAGGGAGTCCACACATTTATGGATGCAGAATCTGCTTCAGCAGTTAAGAAAAATCTCTATGCCAACGTAAACGTTTCTGATCGGTAGAAGCCGATTTTGCGTCGGAAAGTGTGGGGCTGGGGACTCTTTAGTTTTGTTGCATGCGGCAGGCGCGGCCTGTTCATTCCCATAGGGTTGGCAGCTTTGCGTCACACATCGGCGATTTCTGGGCAGCTATTGACATAAACGTGGTGGCGGGTCGCTAAATGTGTGTCACTCACTCTCCTCGTGGAGATCGGGCGGCACGGGCCGGTCGAGCCGCGTAGTGTAGCTGGCGGGCGGCGTGGCCTCCACTCGCAGGCGGCGCGGCGACGGCGCTCGCTGCGCCCGCGACCGCCACGCCGCGTCGAAGCCGGTCGCGTCGTCGCCGGAGCCCCGCGCCTGCGCCGGCTGCGCCTCGGGGGCGGCGTCGCGACCGCGACCACCTGGTATTTACATCGTTTGATGTTAAGCCAACGGATGTAAAAAAATTCTTCTCTTATAAAAATCAAATTCTGTTAGTCTCGCTAAAACTCAAGAATGGATGGACCGATTTGGTTCATTTTGGTATTGAAATTTTTGTAGAAGTTCATGCGGGGAGGTTTTAACGGTGAGAAAAGTGCGGTAAGGCAATACGGAGTTTGCCGGGTCAGCTAGTAAACTTATAAAAAACTAAAAATTTTACAAATGACCTTATATGTAGTGTGATTAAAGGAAATGTAAACATAGATTTTTCATTCGATTCAAAAGTTCTATAAAAAATGAGAGAAGGGAAAAAAAGGGAAGACATGTCGTTTAAACGGGCCTCTGACTCTGAATCACGGTAAGGAATGCTACAGACACTGAGTTAATATTAAAATAAAATAAGATGACAAAGATAGAAATGAAACAATGAGAGAGAAAGTGAACGGACCCGGGTTGAGCGGTCTCAGTTCTCGCGGCCTCTGCTCACCTTCCGTGCCGCGAGCGCTCGGCGCCGTTGCCACCAGGCAGTACATCACCGTCGCTTTAAAAACAAATTATAATAATTAGATTAAAAAAAAAACCTTTTAAAAGCACATCGATCTAAAAAGCAGAATAGTAATTTTTTATTAGGTCAATGTTCAACATAATTTGTAGATTTTAAACTGGTATAAAAAACATTGAAGGTTTCATTATATAGATAGTTAAAAAGCATGTTAATATAAACTAGCTGCATTATTATCAGCAACGTGGAGGCATAGTTATTTGGTGGTATTGATTTTGTGGTTAAGTAGTAGAGCTTGCAATATCATTTATTGTTAAATGGGTAGAAAGATATCTGTTTTATTTAACTCCAATGAGTAATTGTTAAAAATAAACAAGCATAATTGACTCACATGAGTATATAAGTGCTGGGAATATTGGTTCATTTCTCTCTTGAGCTGTTTCCACTAGAATCCTGAGTGGTCCTTTTGGTGTCAACACGGCAACTAAATCTGATAAATACAATAAAAATAACAACTTTAAGTTAACATAAAAACCAAATGAAGATACTGAAATGGGCTTGTGAAGTAATGTGTGTGGATAGAATAGAACACTTAATAAGTATAAATGGGTATTTTTCAAAGTAGCTGTCGTCACATATACATAAAAACCCAAATAAAGCCCACACTGTTGATTATACATTAGACAATAAAATAATCAAAACATTATGAATCCAGACTTATATTATAAACGGGAAAGTTAGACATTCTATCTGTTACGCTTTCCGGGTTAAAAATCTGGATAGATTTTGATACAAAATGGTACGGATATAGGTAAGGACCAGGAATTAAACATAGGCTACATTTGGGCGCGATATAACTGAGATGCATGCGGGCGGAGCCGCGGGCACCAGCTAGCAAAAAATCCAGAGGAAAATCAAGTGTGATTTGTATTTAAAGTTCAAGGTATATAAAAATACCATAATGTGATAAATTAAAATAACTAAAAATTATACAAACCCCAAATGGAGATGACAGCCAGCACGGCCCATGTGGTCCACTCTGGCAGGTACTTTATAAAGACGAGGGCCATCAGGGCTGCTATGAAGATTAGGTACGCTTGTTGCAGCCTCAGGGGACCCTTCCAGTGTATCACAATCATGCCCATCACACCAAAGTTCCACATCACAAATAATAATGTGATATAATCCATTGGGATATTATACGCTCTCAGAGCTTCTCTGTAAATAAATTTACATTTTTTATATCTATCCATCTATATATATAAAAATCAATTGCTGTTTGTTAGTCTGACTAAAACTCGAGAATGGATGGGCCGATTTGGCTAATGTTAGTCTTGAAATAATTGTGGAAGCTCAGGTGCGGGCCCACTCTGGACAAGAGAAACGCAAGACAAGAGAGAAATGTTTAATTTGTCACTATGTACCAGCCAATATAGGCAAAAAAATAAATTGTTATCAATCAAAGTCTCTCTGAACTCTGCATGTGTAAAAATTATTTCTTGTGACTATGGAGTTATTCGACATGTCTTAATATTCATACAAATACTTTATTTCTTAGCTAATGTGTGAAAATTTGACAATAGTGTTACCCCTATTGTCAAATTTTGAATTAGATTAAACTTTTATTATGTGTTGATTTGATTTTTTCCTATTATTGAGAATTGGGCCTCCTTCAGGATGCCAATTTATTATTATATTATTTACTAGCGACCCGCCCCGGCTTCGCATGGGCATAAATACCTATCTTATTGAATCCCTCTATCTATTAAAAAACAACCGCATACATAGGGATATAGGTACAGAGAAAGCGACTTTGTTTTATACTATGTAGTGATAGTGATTTAAAATTAACAACGGCTACCTAATATTACCGGTTGGACCAAAAACTTATGTGCCTTATTGGTATTATAATCCAACTAATATTATAAATGCAAAAGTGAGTTTGAATATTTCTTTGTTTATTACCTCTTCACTGATCTACTGAACCAATCTTCCTGAAATTTCGCATACACATGGCTAAGAGTTTTGTGAAGGACATAGGACATGTTGATTAGTGTATGAATTATAGGATGAATAGTTTTTTTCTATTGTGGGAGGCAAAGATTATCGTCTGGTAAATATTTATTATTAAGTTAAGTAGGTACTTACTCTATATACAGGTATGAGAATAAAAACAATAACATGAGTGAAGATAGTATCAGCCATCCATGTATGATTTTATAACACCTCTTCTTGTATAGCACTATGAGCAGCACAGTCATGAGTGCAATCACACAGAGCAGGATCATTGAATTTGCGAGAGCATTCCATACTTTTGTTACTGCATACGGACTCTCCTCATGAAACGGTGTATAGGCACTGAAAGTTAATAAATGGATGTTACATTTTTATAAGCAGCTCTAAAGGTCACATAAGAAAGTAATATAACATTAAATGCTAACTTTCACTCTCTTTTTAATCATGTTTCTAAATGTTATTCCCAACTTTACGCTTTGGGGCCCAGGGCTTGCTTTGATTATACATACAATAGAATGACTGCAGTCTGACCTCTTTAGCCCTTTTTATAAAATTAAATGAGACCAATAGGATGAACTGGGTGTGTTAGTGCCACTGCTAGATTTGACACACACAACCTTTAACTTTCTGCTATAGCAATATAAAATAAATAAATAAATAAAGCAGTATACTTACAGATAGACATCTTTCACCGAATAGAAGTTGATGGATGATATAGTTGCTACTACTACGAGCATGCACAATGTGACCGGCACAAACAGCTTGATGACATGCCGCGCTCCATACTTGAGCTCCAGCTCCTCAATCTGTGGTTCCACATTTGGAGCCGCAGGGCCGGGATTAGATCCTGAGCCACCAGCAGCATTGCCAGCTCCTTCTGTTTGTTCCACACTCTAAAATTATTTATTCATTGTTTATTACAGACAGATACATACATAGATTTCTACTTACATAACTAAGCTTTATTTTTGAAGTGATTTCACATTTTTATAACACAAATTTAAGATTAAACTAACACTGGGATAGTTGTTATTATTGATTACATACAGCCGGTAGAAAAATATAGATAACTTCTGTGTTAGTTAGCTTCTTGAGATGTATGCCAAAATGCATCCTGCATCTGACTATTCAACAATGACTTAATTAATATTTCAATATATATCAATATTTCCTCACAAAAATGGCATGTTTAATTTTTAATTCATAAAATTTGTATATGTTTAGTAATGTTCAAGGTAAAGTTCATCAATGTGTCAAATGAAAATATATTATGATAAGTTTAGTGGATTAAATTGTACTGGAATGTTTGTAAACATATGAGGTAATACTAAGTATTGTATGTATATCAAACCATAAATATGGTGTTTTAATCCATACAGATTACAAGCACTATAAAATATGATGTACTTGATGACAAGTTACCACACAATTACTGTCACGATACAGTTAGTACGTATAGAGATTAGATAGTAGGAGTATTGAGTGTGGGATTCCGCATTAGTCACCATACAGTTGTACAACAATCAATGGGGAGTGACAAACTATAATATAGATGGGTTATCTAGTTTTACATGCTGAAGTAATTTTGATTTGTTCACTTACACCATAAGTGCGTTGGCTTTCAGATTTAGTTTTTCGCTTCCTGGCTATTCTTTCCGCGATCTCCCTATCGGGCCGTGCTTCGGCTATATGCCCGTCCATCAGTGCGGTATGCTCAGTAGCTTCTGTATCACTGCCGGAGTCATTCATTCATTAATTCTTATAACAAACATTTTGTAGAATTACATTCAGATGCGCTGCGAAATATTGTGCAGCGATTTTATTGCATTATATGCTTCGTCACAATTTAATCAACGCCAAATGAAATGAATGAATGCACTTACTAAAACTAATTGTCTATAACCGGATTGAAATGGGGAGCATATTACGATGACATTATAATTACGACATCTCTATTGCGCATATTTATTATTGCTTATTAAAGTGTATATTTATCTCGCTCTAACGTAAAATGCGTGTTACTTTTAATTTTGCCAGATTTTATGTCAAACTTATGTCAACTATTTTTGGCATTCGAACGACTTTCAAGCACAATTCGTGCGTGCGTGACAGATTTGGTACGTTCAGAACTCAGTTCAGAAACATGGTACTTACTGGGGTGTTACCATCACATTTTTTAGCAGGGGCTACCATCATCAATCTTAGAAGGCTCGAAACGAGTAAGCAATATGGCGCATTGCAACATGTATTGCGCCATCTCGTTAACTCAGACGTTTTTGCATGGTTTTTAGTGGTAGTATAAGTAAGCCAGTCATAAAGCCACCCTGTGTTCTCTCATGAAATTCATGAATGCTTCTGCAAACGATTGATGCCGATTTGATTTACGCTGCAAGTAGAGAAACTTAACATGCTAGTGATACTTCTGTGGCTGCATACAAACCTCGTATAAGATTCGTCTAACGCAAAAGTTTGGGATCTAATAGAAAACCAAGTGGGATCCATATACCTTACCTACCGCTTCGAGCAACTAACTTCCGTTCCGGTACGGAGGAGGCCGTATTGCTCGGAGACCTACCATCATCTAATATACTGACTATTCGTGACGGTTTGTATTTACCTATAGCCTATAACCTTCCCCAAAAATCAGGCTATCATATGCAGGATCGTTCCAGTTGTAGGTGACCGGCTGCATGCTGAGATACTAATGTAGCACCTTACTAAACGGGAGGAGCATATGAGCGCTTTCTTTTTAATCCCTAACTAAATATCCAGTATGAAACAGACTGCGTTTACAAGAACTTAAGGCACTCCTGCTAGAACTGGACTATCAAATTCCGGAATAATAGATTAGCACGTTCAGTCATGGCAACAAACTGTTTTTCTGATTGAGGAAAAAAGAAGCAAGTCTAAGTGAAAATAAAAGGTCATAGGAAAACATTATTTTTAGTGAATTAACCATTTTATTCATATATGTATAATGAAAGATTTGTTACATTTTCAATATCTTCAATATTATCAGAAATATATATCTACACACAACACATGAACTTACTGAATTCATGATTCCAGATCAAAATTTATAACCATTCATGTAAGCTTGAGAAGATAATATATTTCAAATAAGAAAACAAAAGAAACAGTACTGTTTTAATTAAAGATACAACCCTTCTGGCGTTCCCTCCTTCTTTCTGTAGAGAACACTTTCCTTGGATTTCTTGAAGTCTTCATTAGTGACCTTCATTCGACGCTCTCGAAGAGCCATCAAGCCAGCCTCAGTGCAAATGGCCTGGAAAAATGAAAAGGTCAAATTTTAGCAGACCCTGGGCCATACAACTTAGGATGAGACCTGGAAAATGCTAAGATGATGACATCAATGAGAAGTACTTGTACGAATTCGACGCTAGGAGCGCTAGTGTAGTGAGGGTGGTGAAATGACACTTTTTTTAGAAGGTGCTAACAAATAATTTGGTAATGGCGCGCGGTTTGAAGCGAGGCAATTTTTTTGTTAATCTATGGGTGCTAAATAAATTTTAGATTACACACACAAAACTAAGTACGTATTAACATTACCTTAAAAACTATGACAAACATTAGACATGGTTCAATGAGTGACAGTGTTAAAAAAAGCGGACCGAAAAAAAAAACCTTTTTGTAATGCATGCAACATGTTTTAACACCATAGTTAGACAATACCTTGGTGAACACTAGCACCACCATCATTTAAAAATAATTATTCACTAAAAGTACAAGTTAAACTAAAATCCGTGTTATGTAATTAAGTTCTGGTTCTGAAGTAAATTTTAAACATTTTAAATTATTAAAGTTCCCTATAGTTACAAATCGCAAAACTGTTAAAAGTTGCCGTTTTAAGCAATATTGCAATTTGCAACTATAGGGAACTATAATTTTATAATTTAATATGTTTAAAACTAACTTAAGATCCAGAACCTTAATTACATGAGATGGATTTTTGATAACTTGTGTTTTCAGTGAATAATGATTTTTAAATGATGGTGGTGCTAGTGTTCACCGAGGTATCATCTTAATTATATTTAATATATCTTATTTTAGTGAAAACTAATCACGCTCGTAGGAACTTTTGCAGTTAAAAATCTTACGGGAGAGTGACGCCATTATGGTGAGCACAAAAATGGTAGTCCTTATTAGGGTCATCCAAATATTTTTAAATTTATATGCCAATTTATTTACCTTGATATCAGCACCAGAGAGATCATCCTTTGACATGATAAGTTCAGACAAGTTGACGTCATCTGCCAGCGTCATTCTGGAAGTGTGGATGGTGAAGATTCTTCTCTTGGTCTTCTCATCCGGTAGAGGGAATTCGATCTTTCGGTCAATCCGACCTGGACGAATCAGAGCCGGATCAAGAGTCTCAATACGATTGGTGGCCATAATTACCTAAAACAATAAAAAAAAAATGATTTGAAGAAATTCAAAAATAGCGCATAGGACACGAAACACAAACTCTGTATCCATTGCCTAAAAAGGTATTATATTTTGCTGATAGATGGTGCTACAAACATCTTATCTGAATTTAGTCTAATCCTGTTTTAATTTTTTTTTTTTTTAAATAATATATAATGTCTCATGGGATGATGGGATGTTTCAAGGGAACAATACATGGCATTATAGATATTGTATGTAAAGTACAGAATATATAATAATCTATTGGTACATTGCAAGTCTGCACATTTTTTGTATGGTATTCAGTATCCTATAATCTGTGGTACCAAATTTAAATTCAATTCATGATCATAAAATTGTTTCAATACTTATAATCTCAACTAATATTATAAATGCAAAAGTGAGTTTGTATATTTGTTTGACCAATCATCCTGAAATTTCGCATACACATAGCTAGGAGTATTGAGAAGGACATAGGATACCTTTCATCCCGGGAAAAAGCACTGTTCCCGAGGGAAATTCATGGGGGTGAAAGCTAGTCAAATATAATCTAAAGAATGAGCACCAGTTAATATGAAACTGCACTCTAGCTAACCACTTACTTTTACATCTCCTCGAGAGTCAAAGCCGTCAAGCTGATTCAGAAGCTCCAACATAGTCCTCTGAATTTCTCTCTCACCACCAGAGTTGGAGTCGTAACTGTAAAAATACAAATAAAAAAAATATTCATGGAGTCATTGTCGTCCGAGCTTGTTTCACATTTGGATGTTCGACTTACGCTTTAGAGCCCAGAATATGCCTTAATAATAAATAAAATAAATAAATATATAGGGACAAATCACACAGATTGAGTTAGCCCCAAAGTAAGTTCGAGACTTGTGTTATGGGATACTAACTCAACGATACTATATTTTATAACAAATACATATATAGTTAAACATCCAAGACCCAGGTCCATCAGAAAAAGATTATTTTTCATCTTGACCTGACTGGGGATCGAACCCGGGAATAATAAATAATGGTTCTAAACATAGCAGCACTGGCTATTACAATGTAGTGATTGTTGTCTGATCTCCATAATCCAAGGAATCAGACTTATAGGCTCATAATAAAGCGTGGTTCGCCGTTGACGAATACATCAAGGAGGTCATCATCATCATAGGCTCATAATCCAGGTGTGTTTGCAGCCAACACTGTCAGATTTGTCAAGCTCCCTAAAGGCATATGACACCTTTAGGGAGCCTTATAACTAATGATGAATCGGGGAACAATGGCTTAACATGTCAAAGTTAAAATACCAGTAGTGGCGACCTGACTTGGAGTCCGGCCATGCTTGCCGTCGCTTGACACGAGCAATCTTAATATTTAAGTTTACACTTCAAACTCCTCATATGCTATAGACAAACTAAAATAAATAAGGATTATGATTTTCGAGTTGCATCACAAGCCTTATAATATACCATACTAGCTGTTGCCCGGGGCTCCGCTCCCGTGGGAATTCCGGGATAAAATATAGCTTATGTGTTGTTCCAGGGTCTATGCAATCTCCACTCTAAATTCCAGGCAAATCGGTTTAGCCGTTTTCTAATTCAAATTTTCTTTATTATCTGATAACAAGATCCATTTGTTACACAGTATACAAATTAAAATTACAACTATTATTAAATTTTTCTGTGAAAGAGTGACAAACATACATACAAACTTTCACATTTACAATTTAAGTAGGATATATTTAAAAACATCTATATGAAGAGAGTGAGTGACATGACAATGGATCCATTATGAGTGGATTTTTATCAACTTACCGTTTTGTACCAACAGCATCAATTTCATCAATGAAAACTATAGATGGTGCATGTTCTTCAGCTACTCTGAACAACTCACGAACCAGTTTAGGTCCATCTCCCTGTGGAAAAGAAATTTTATTAAATAGGAGAAGGATAACACATCAGGAGAAAGAAAACCTGCTTACACATGGGTAGACAATGTAAGGAGAGCAGCTGGAGGGCAACACTTATAGAGAAGTCCGTTGTTCTGGTAATCACACTTGTGGTGCAGCTCTGCTCTCAGCAGTGAGGGACTCAATACTCAATACTTTATTGCATCCAAAGAGGGGCTGACTTGTCTTAATAGTAATAGGGATAATGAATTTATAAACCACACATAGCTAAATGCAGTATTGATTTATTCATGCACAAAATTTGTTTAAAAATCTTTTGTGGTATGGTTTTAGATCCTACACCTTGGTGTTGGTATATCTCTAGGTAGACGACAAGCATGAGTAACAGAAATAGGAAAGAAAAGAAAAAACAGCTCGCTTCAGAAAATAATTGTAAGTTGGTGTACAGGGACCTACAGAGAGAGACCTACCACTTTACTTAAACACTCACACCTGATGGTATACTCTACTATGAGGCCCACTGTACATACACATAGCTAGTTTATTTGTTTAGCATATATACAATCAAGTTAGGTTTAATACGAAAACTCGTGATTCCATCATTATATTGTTTTATATTTTATCTTATTGACTTACCAAATACTTTTGGATGAGTTCCGACCCCACAACACGTAGGAATGTGGCCGAAGTTTGATTGGCAACAGCTTTGGCCAACAAAGTTTTGCCAGTCCCAGGAGGACCATAGAGAATGACCCCCTTGGGAGGTTTGATGCCCATTTCTTCATAGTACTCTGGATGAGTCAAAGGAAGCTCTACAGATTCCTGTAATGCATGAGAAATTTGAAGATTTCATTATTAGTAATAGGTAAAATGACTATAACACATGTATAATTTTGTAAATATAAATTTCACATTTTTTATTTCTTTGGTGTAGAAAAACTTGGAAGCTACCTTGGGCCCAGGGAGAGACACTTTGTGAACCGGTATTTTTAAACCCAAAAATAACGGTCTTTAAGTAATACCTCGGTGAACACTAGCGCCATCATCATTTAAAAATCATTATTCACTGAAAACACAAGTTATCAAAAATCCGTGTTATGTAATTAAGGTTCTGTATCTAAAGTTAATTTTAAACATATTAAATTATTAAAGTATAGTTCTATATACTTACAAATTGCAAAGCTGTTAAAAGTGGCCGTTTTTAGCAATACTGCAAATAGGAAACTATTATTTTATAATTTTATATGTTAAAAATTTACTTCAGATCCAGAACCTTAATTACATAACATGGATTTTTGATAACTTGTGTTTTCAGTGAATAATGATTTTTAAATGACGGTGGCGCTAGTGTTCACCGAGGTATCTTAACCTGGTAAATTAAACTATCAGTCCATTTTAGGGTCCTAAATACATGGTAGAAAGTTTTTTTTAAGGAATTACCTTTTCTTGCTTAGTTGGCGCTACAAGAATTGAAAAAGTTGAATTTAATTAAGCTACTGTCAAAAGTGTGTGAATTATTAAAATATGCTTTTTTAAAATATCACCAATTACATATATGCACATATATGTTAACATGGTATTCTGTAGTCTGTAGTCGATATTGGACCTTAATTTTTTTTTAAATGGAATTATTGTACGGGATTGTACCTTTATTTCCTGAATCTGGGTATCTAGTCCACCAATATCAGCATAAGTCTCTTGTGGAGCTTTCTCTAACTTCATAACAGACACCATGGGATCTGTATCATCACCCAACACACCCACCACTGCGTGAACCTGTATAAAGGAAATTGAAGTATTAAAATAAAAATTGTGTCCTCTTCTGTAATGTGCAAGAAAGTGCAAAATAAGAAAATAATTTATTTTTTAGTTTTTAATAGGATCAAATAAAAGTTTCTTATTAACTCATTCACTGACCTGTCTGATTGAATGTGAATATGCTATGTAAATTCATATTAAATATTTTTAAATCGAAAGCAAGGTTGTATATTATATAGGGTCTTATGTTTATGAATGTTATGCCCATACTTCCATGTCCATCCTTACTTAATATAATAAATATAAATGTGAAAGTCTGGCAATCTATAAATTTATCTGTTAATTACGCTTTCACAGCTAAACCACTGGACCAATTTTTATGAAATTCGGTATGGATGTAGTTTAAAACCGGAGGCTGATGTATATTTAGTTGTATACAATACAACCCAGGTTAGAGCTTTACAGGTTGTTCATTACTTTTAATAAGTTTGTAGAAAAATAAATGTATATTTTAAACTACCTTAGTCTTTAAAGTATACATTTAGTTTCATCATCTAGTTAGATTCTTACCTTATGATTTAGCAATACAGAGCAGCCTGGCTCCAGTTGATCCTTATCCACAAAGGATAAGATGCTCACATAATGTTCACTTCCTACAGAAGTAGACACAATCGCATGGTTGTCATCTATAATCTCCTCAAGATTGCCCACAGACATTGGTGTTCCTCTTAGGTCGTCCACCTTCATAAACAAAATACATCAATATAATATGGAATAACACTACTAATAACTCTACAAGACAGGGTTTCCTTCAATGGCATATTTTTAAATTAAAATGGATGTAACAACAAAGCAGATATGATTATAGAAAACTGGGCACATACTTTGGACCTTTCTTCTTCAATCTTTTCTTCTTGGGGCTTTAGCCTTTCTTGGTTACGGATGAATTCTTCCTCCATCAATAGATAATCCTTTATTCTCTCCAATTTTAGTAATTTTAGACGACATCTTGTGTGAGGTGTTACTTGAGGTAACTTGAGTGCCGCGTCCGGTCCCTTCGCCTTACGCTTTTTTTTGCCCACTCTAGTAGGAATTGGAGGTTCATATTTCTTCTTCTTATCCTTGTCATCTTTCTTGTCTCCACCGCTACCTCCACCTGACTGGTTTTGACCCTAAAAGCAGTATTCAACATGTCAAAAAATCAGCAGCATTTGAATATGATAATTATTTGCTATGGAATCGCACTCACCATTTCAAATAGTTAGTCCAATTTTCTTTTATTCAATTTTATTTAATTTTAGATTATATCTGAAAACACAAATCACTGGCGATTACAAAGCGAAAATTACTTTTTTCATATTGAATCATTCATTTCATTCACTCGTGCGATATTTATTTTTATCAGTTCTTTTTTTTAATAATACTTTTACGGCCCTGGAAACTATTCCTTTAAGATCTTTTTTTGAGTTTATTAATTTTCTTCAGTCCTCTACCCTACTCCTATTCCCACTTTAGTCAAGTCAAGACAGTATTTATTCTAGTCTCACAGAACACACTTTTAGCGGAGTCTAGTCAAAGCAAGTCTAGTCAGAGTCTGCTAAGTGAAGCGGTGAAGTCTTGGTGGAATCACTTAGTAATAACTTGGAGTTTTTGGTGACCACTTCCCACCAAGCACACTTGTTCATAAACACTGCGAAAAATAATCTACCATTATTATGCACAAATACTCGAAAAAACATTTGAAAATTTAATATAGCGGGACAACGTGACAGTTTACTTTCTTTTAAAACCCTTTCATTCTTTTTGGGATCGATTTAAAATGATCGTCTTGCTTGTGCGAAGGATCAAGGAGGGATTTATTATCAAGTTTATGATTTATGACTATCTGTGGTATCTTGCTTTGACGGCTTGACGTGTGTTGTGGAATGTCGCTGTCGTCGTGTACGACTCCTGTCAAAAATATATATATTTCAATCAATTTCTGTGTTCATGCATGGATTGAGAAATTTTTCAGAATAATAATTATACTGAAGGAAAAAGAATTTCTGACCATTATGATTTAAAATGTCACAAATCTTTATCGTCTACTTAACTGGCTTGTTTTAATAATCTAGTGATAATTTAGCCGTAAATAGTGATAAAATAATATTCAAGATGGTTTTAGCAGATTTAGGTCGTAAAATAACAACTGCTTTGCAGTCCCTCAGCAGGGCTACTATTATCAATGAAGAAGTAAGTATTAAGATCGAATTTAATGTAATTATTTTTTTATTATAGTCTTTAGTGTTCAATTGATTGATCCATTGTCTGTCCTTAGGTACTGAATTCTATGTTGAAACAAATCTGTGCTGCTTTATTGGAAGCAGATGTTAATATTCGATTAGTAAAAAACCTCCGTGAAAATGTACGTGCTGTCATTGATTTCGACGAAATGGCTGGGGGACTTAACAAGAGGAGAATGATCCAATCAGCTGTTTTCAAGGAACTTGTTAAAGTAAGTTTATTTTGTATTATTTCGTAGGGACATAAAGCAATAGTGGAGCCCATACATGTCATGGGTTAAAATATCTTGCTTGTATGTAATATAGGGACAACCTTTGTGGCGTAACGGTTAACATGCCTGACTGATACTCAAGAGGTCCCCGGTTAGGTCAAGATGAAAAATTGTATTTTTCTGATTGGCCTGGGTCTTGGATGTTAGTCAATATAATTATGTATTTGTTATAAAATATAGTATCGTTGAGTTCACATAACACAAGTCTCGAACTTACTTTGGGGCTAGCTCAATCTATGTGATTTGTTTGTATATATTATTTATGGATTCAAGATATTTTACATGGCAGGGAATGCACTTGTGACACTCCATAGGCTCTTTGTTTACTCCATAGGGTTTCCATAGGCTACAGTTAACACTTTCCATTAGGTGTACCATAGGCCTGTTTGCCTACTCAGTGGTAGAAAATATCCATTTTTGTTTTTTAAATCATGGGTTCATAGTGAATATTTGCTTAAACTCCTTTATAATATTGACATGTTTAATTACCTTGTATTTCAGCTTGTTGACCCTGGGGTAAAACCATACCAACCAATCAAAGGCAAGCCCAACATCATAATGTTTGTAGGGCTTCAGGGATCTGGTAAAACCACTACTTGTACAAAGCTAGCTTATCATTACTTGAGAAAGAATTGGAAGTCATGTTTAGTGTGTGCAGACACGTTCAGAGCCGGCGCCTATGATCAGGTCAAGCAGAATTGTACTAAGGCCAGAATACCGTTTTATGGAAGGTTAGTAGATGTTTTATTAACCTCTGAACGTAGGGTTGCCAGGTGTTAGGATAAAGCAGGACATATGTAGGATTTTTGATTGCTTGTCCGGCCAAAATAAGCGGCATCCGGCAAAATGTTAGGACAAAAAAAAATTAGTTTTACACTTTTTATAAAAATGTGGACAAAAAAAACAAGATGTCCGGATTTTTTACCCAAATGTCAGGACAAACTCACAGGTCTGTCCGGCTTTTGCGTCTGAGGACCTGGCAACCCTATCTGAACGTCAAGCTGCCCATGGCTGATTGACAAACAATTGATAAACTGTTGTGTCTATGATTGTTGTGTTCAACCTGTAAATACTAGTGGCATGGCTGGGTGTGGGCATTGCCCCTGGTACATACATAGCCTTTGTCACCCGCAGATAATGAGAGACAGTGTCAGGGTTGATAGGATTTTAATCACTTGATTTTAATCAGTGATTTAAATCGTGATTTAAATCAAGTGTTTTTTTTTTATAAAAATCACCAATTTAAATCAGTCTACATAGTTAATCCAAAATTGCCCCAAGAAAAGTTGTCAACCGAGGAAAGTGATGCAGGGTAGCAATTTTTGCAAAAAAATTATGGAGAGTCCAGAATCAGTTTGATAAGTAGCATTATTCGTTTGAATGCAAAAGTTGAGCCTCTCTCGGGAGTATTATTTGAAAACCAAGTCATACAGAATACTACCCCTACTGATTGTTGGGTAGCAATATGTAATATGAAAAAATGTATAACCGAAGAAGAATTAGATATAATCAAGCAACTGCTATGTACCTACAGTTGCTTCTTCTGCTGGGGTAGAAATAATATTTTCAGCATTCAATTTGGTGCACAGCAAATTAAGAAATAGATCAGGCACTGAGAAGGCAGCCAAATTAGTCTTTCTTTTGAAAAAACTCAACTAATTATTTTTCTTGTAGGAACTTTTTGATTTTGTAATAATAGACATATTATATTATTTTTTGTTATATGCCAAACATATGTGAAACTGATCTGTTGAAAAAAAATTGCATTTATTTAAAATGAGTGATTTTATTAAAAATTTTACTTAATAAAAAGAAATATGTCTTTTTTAAAATTAATTACTGAATTTCTAACTAAAAAAATATAAGAATTTAAAATAAAATCAAAAAAATCCGATTTTAATCAAATAAATCTGATTTAAATCAAATAAATCCGAGTTTTTGGATTTTTTTAAAAAGTCATGATTTTTATCAACCCTGGACAGTGTAACATTGGCAAACACAAAGGGAGGTGAGAGCTTAGGCTTTGTAGTGTGGTGAACAAGAAAGACTTCAGAAAAAAAAATTTGATTTATTTAATGTTACTGTATATATCTTTTTCAGCTATACAGAAGTTGATCCTGTAGTGATAGCCACCACTGGTGTGGAGATGTTCAAGAAGGAAGGCTTTGAGATGATCATTGTGGACACAAGTGGTCGTCACAAGCAGGAGGAATCGCTGTTCGAGGAGATGTTGGCGGTCGCTAATGCCATTGTAAGTGTTTTATTGTAAACTTACTTGTTATATCCATAACATAATGTAATCCGACAACAAATAGCTTTTTATTATTCTTATATCCTTTCCATTCCTCTTGAATCACTCTATCTATTAAAAAAAACCGCATCAAAATCTGTTGCATAGTTTTTAAGATTTAAGCATACAAAGGGACATATAGACAGAGAAAGCAACTTTGTTTTATACTATGTAGTGACTTATAACATAAACACATCACGGATGGGCGGGTGATACTGACATTATCACTATTCCATGGTAAGGCATTAGGTAATAATATATGGTTGTTTTGTCTACAAATTTGTATTACAGAAACCAGACAACATTATCTTTGTGATGGACGCCACAATAGGTCAGGCTTGTGAGGCCCAAGCCAGAGCTTTCAAAGACAAAGTGGACATTGGTTCTGTTATTATCACCAAGTTGGATGGACACGCCAAAGGTGGAGGTGCCCTCTCAGCGTAAGCATATTCTTATCAAGTTCTTACAATCTTACAGTTGATTTAATGGTCCTTTGGTTCCACCTTATTGTAAGTACAGTGATGTCAAGTCATAAACAATCAGTGTCAGTGATGTTGGCATTTAAACTCTTGGTATGTACTTTTACTCCTACCATTGCTTAATCAATTTGTGTTTAAAATACAAAGAGACACTAACTTAATTAATTAAAGAATATAATGATTTATTGACATGTCCATGCATCCTCTTTTTTCCATCAAGTGTGGCATCAATAAGGTACAAAGCCGACAAAAAAAATGAACTAATGGATTGACGGCCTTCCATTCACCCTCTAATTTCACTGCACCATATGCAAAAAATGATAAATACACTTGTACTGACAATACCAAATTGACAACAAAACAAAATCTCGCTTGAATTATCTTTTACTTTGATTATTTTAAAGCACCAGAAAAGGGATTTATTCAATAAAATCTATATTTTCAGAGTTGCTGCAACACAGAGTCCTATCATCTTCATAGGTACTGGAGAACACATTGACGATCTGGAACCTTTCAAAACAAAGCCTTTCATAAACAAACTCCTGGGTATGGGTGACATTGAAGGCCTGCTGGACAAGGTCAATGAACTCAAACTGGACGACAATGATGAGTTGTTAGAAAAATTGAAGCATGGACAGTTTACCCTCAGAGCTATGTATGAACAGTTCCAGAATATTATGAAAATGGGACCCTTTTCACAGATAATGGTAATTATTATATTATGGTCTTATCTCTGAGCATGCTGTCATGCTGGCTGGTGGGGTCAAATATTTTATTAATATTTTTATATTTATTGTTCAGTATAATATTTTTATACACCTTAGGTAAAAAAAACTTCCATTTACATTTAAATCGTTTACAGGGAATGATCCCAGGTTTCTCCCAAGACCTTATGTCTAAAGGCAGTGAGCAGGAGTCAATGGCAAGATTGAAGCGTCTTATGACTATCATGGACTCAATGAACGAAGGAGAGTTGGACCACCGCGATGGCGCCAAACTGTTTACAAAGCAACCCACCAGGATCACGAGAGTCGCACAGGGTGCTGGTGTCACAGAGAGAGATGTCAAGGACCTCATTGCTCAGTACACTAAGTTTGCTGCTGTAGTCAAGAAGATGGGGGGTATCAAAGGACTTTTCAAAGGCGGCGACATGGCGAAGAATGTTAATCAAACTCAAATGGCTAAACTTAATCAGCAGATGGCTAAGATGATGGACCCTCGCATCTTGCAGCAGATGGGAGGCATGTCTGGATTGCACAACATGATGAAGCAGTTGCAACAAGGATCTAGTGGAATGAGTAGTTTAATGGGTGGTAAATGACAGTAGGTTGTTTTGCATCTAAGCCTGTTTGTTTACCTTGTATCTATACTCCATTATAATCAATAAAGAAGGATAATGAACTATAGTAAAATTTATTATTTCGTTCTTAATGTACAGTACAACAAATTACACTTATTATTTGCAGAATATCGTGAAGGACGATGCGAATGAGATTGTAAATAACGAACGGATTTCTTACGATGTGGTTGATTTGAACCTTTACTTTCTTTTTAATCTTTGTATCTTTGTAATATAAAATAAATTTCATTAAAATCAAAAAGTAAAAGTAAAAAAATTAGTTTTATTTTTGATAAAGCGTGGCTGCAACTGCTGCAAGAGGAATAAAGGTAGGCGCAGGCTGACGCAAAGAGAATATAATCACTACGGACTAACGGGCCGGGCCGGGCCGCAAAAATCCGCGGCGGATTTATGCGGCCTGGTAGCATCCATAAAAAAAGTTACCTGTCACTGTCATTCATCATGTATCGTACGTAAGTAATGTCAGAGTTTTGGCGCCAAGCTAAAGTCGCTCAGTTATCGTCATTGTATTTATTTATTTTCTATTATTTGTATTTTTTCGAGTACTTGTGCATAATAAAAGTGGATTATTATTTGCTAAGTGTTCGTGAACAAGCGTGTTTGGGAAGTGGTACAATGTATAAGTGACTAATCCTTGTCACCAAAATCTGCCAAGATAAAGCTTAGTGAAACTTCCACCCTCCTCGTTAGAGGAGTATAGTATTCGTTGCTTCCACCGCTTCACTTAGCCCTTGACTAACTTGACTAGACATGACTACTGACTTGACTTGACTTGACTGTGACTCGACAAAATGAAGAACATTTATCTAAAACTTGATACTGGCAAAAATTAGCTTTATGTTTGATTGCCATATTGTGGATTATATCCACATCAAAAAAAAAAAAAGTAAGTGTCAAGATGTCAAGTTTGACATTTACATTTACGATTTATTTCTCGTCTCGTCTTGAATTTTGCGTTCTATAGTAGCAACATAACTCACTAATAAAATAATAATATTATTTCTAAATTGCATTATAAGTGATGTCCTCTATCTACACAGGAGTCAAGAAAATAAGCAGTTTTTTATGTACACGAGTAAGTGTCTGTTTCATCATCATCATCATTTCAGCCGCAGGCCGTCCTCTGCTGGACGTAGGCCTCCCCCAAGGATTTCCAGAACGACCGGCTAGAAGCGGCCTGCATCCAGCGTCTGCCTGCGACCTGTAGGTCATCTGACCATCTATTCGGTGGATGTCCGACGTTGCGCTTGCCGGTGCGTGGTCGCCATTCGACGACGACTTAGGGTGTCTGTTTTTAAAGTCCTAACCATAGGTGTCTCAACAAATAAGAGATTTCCTGAACGGCCGGCTGGAAGCGGGCTGCATCCAGCGTCTGCCTGCGACCTTCTCTAGGTTATCTGACCATCTGGTCGGTAGATGTCCGACTCTGCGCTTGCCGGTGCGTGGTCGCCATTCGACGACGACTTAGGGTGTCTGTTTTTAAAGTACTAACCATAGGTGTCTCAACAAATAAAAGATTCTGTATTCTTGTGTATTCGTAAACATGTTTTAATATATTTATTTATTTATTGGCTAATTCTTGGTAAGATCATAATATATCAGTAAAAAGTTTTAGTTTTATTGCAGCGTTACTGTTGCTAGTCGACGAAGAATGAGATCTAAAAAAGACATGGAGTTGAAAAGCAGAGAGAATCCTATAGTGACCAAATTGGATTCTCCAGAGTTCAAAAGTATATTCACTCCAGAAGTATTAGAATTGAAAAGGATTTTCGATCTGTACAATCATGAAATAAGAGTGGCAGGAGGAGCTGTGAGGTATGAATTGTTACATTTTAGCATAAAATATAAACACTAAGCCAGGTATTTTATTTATAAAACTTGGCTAGTAGTTAATCTTTACTCTTATTAATATTAATTTGCATTTTTTATTAGTTTATGGATATGGTTTCTTTAACAGTACTAAACAAATTATAGTAATAAATTTTTCTTATATTTTAGAGATTTATTGATGTGCCAGAAACCAACTGACCTTGATTTTGCCACCACAGCTACACCTCAACAAATGAAAGAAATGTTTACTGCTGAAGGAGTGCGAATGATTAATATTAATGGGGAGAAGCATGGCACAATTACTCCTAGGATTAATGATAAGGAGAACTTTGAGGTTACCACACTTAGGATAGACATGGTGACTGATGGAAGACATGCTGAAGTGGAATTCACGACAGATTGGAAACTAGATGCTAACAGAAGAGATCTTACAATCAATTCTATGTTTTTAGGTATTTTTGTCTTTTCTTTACACTTTTACTGCTGAAATCACACCTTTCACAATTGCAATCATTTTGACAGTGCAAAAGCATACGGATATGGAATCATGGAATCGTCAATTTTATGTGATTCCTAGTACATATGAATTTTATATTGTTACAGGTTTTGATGGATCTGTATATGATTATTTCTTTGGTTATGAAGATTTGCAAAAGCGAAGAATCGCTTTTGTTGGAGATCCTGATGTCAGAGTGAAAGAGGATTATTTAAGGATAATGCGTTACTTCAGATTTTATGGAAAAATTGCTGAAACAGCTGATAATCATGAAGAGCATACATTGAAAGTTTTAAAAAATAATGTTGATGGTCTGCAAAATGTATCTGGAGAAAGAATTTGGGTAGAACTGAAGAAAACTCTACAAGGAAAGTTTGCTGGCAGCTTGTTGAAGGTTATGTTACATGTTGGAGTAGGAAAAAATATAGGTATGAAAACTTTTTAAAGTTAGTCTGGTATATAAAAAAGAAATCCTAACCAATGTATCAATTACAGTCTATACATTTTTTGTTGTGCTAATTATCAGAAAGCCAATTGAACAGAAAATTTGTTAAACCAATTTTCGGTACAATTTTGTTTTTAGAAAAATGTTCTAAAAAAAGCAGACTGTCATAGTACTCTGTAGACTGTAATTAGCTAAATAATGTTCTCAGGCATGTACAAGAAATAAAGTTTTGTAATTTGTAGGGTTACCTGAACAACCAAATCTGGAAGAACTTGACAAGGTTCTAAAGCGAGCAGACCACTTGCATTTACATCCAATCACATACTTGGTGGCTCTGCTGAAAGACATGGATGAAGTGACAGAACTCCACAGTAGGCTTAAGTTCTCTGGATATGATAGAGACCTTGCCTATTTCTTGGTGGAACACAGAGGGGATAAAGTCAGTGATAAACCATTATTGTAAGTAATTTTTAGTTTTTCATAATGCCTTGCTGACTAGGGTGACCTCACAGCTTATATAAATAAGCAGACATAAAAAAAGCATCTTTTCAATATTTCCTTATTATAAAATTATGCAAGGAAAGCATTTTAATGCCTAAAATAATTTAATAATGTAAAATCATTTTCCTTTTTGTAGGCCCTATGAGAAATTGGTGTTAAATACAAAAATAAAACAAAAGGATGCAGTTGAATATGTTAAAGAGGTATTAAAATATAGAGGAGAAGAAAGTATTTTAGAGACATTCAATAAATGGGAAATTCCAAGATTTCCTGTTAGTGGAAAAATTCTCAAGGATAATAATGTACCACCTGGGAAGATGTATGGCCTTATCATCAGCAAGTTGAAAGAAATTTGGATAGATAATGAATATCAACAAACCTCAGATGATCTAGTGAAGTTTTTACCAACTATTATGGAGGAACTTGATAAACAAAAGAAAATAAATAAATTTAAATAAATTATGATTTTTATTATCGCTTTATAAAAATATATTTTCTTATCATAGTTATTTACTAATTCAAAACTTGATAATTGCATTGCGTTATTTACATAGTGGCCTATTCTTATCAAGCATCATTACATCACATCAAAAAGCCTATGCCAATATTTATTAATTTTTAGTGACTTTTTGGCGGATTATAAGGCTCATATCTATCACAGCCGTCATCATCATCTTTATGGTCCAGGAAACACCTCTTGCAGAACAGATATCGGCAACCCAGACACCGCATTTTAGCATCTTCATTACATATTTCACAGAAAGGCAATTCATCAACTTCTTTTGGGGTAATGTCATCATCTTCCAGAGAGGATTCAACTTTTATCTGAAAATGAGTCAAACATAAATCATCTTTTTAATAAAAATTGACTGCAAACCTATTTATCTTACAACAAGCTGTTCCCCGCGGTTTCACTCGCCCTTGGTGTGTATGTACTATAGCCTATAACTTTCCCCAAGAATCAAGCTATCATATGCAGAAAGAATTTTTCAAATCCGACAAGTAGTTCCCAAGTTATAAGCGTTCAAACAAACAAACTTTTTAGCTTTATAAAATTAGTATAGATTTGAGGTATTAATAAATACTAACCATCAGGCTCATAAATGTTATGCTTTTCCATCAAAGCTACCCAAAAAAAAACCATAGCATCCATACTAATATTATAAATGCGAAAGTCTGTCTGTCTGTCTGTCACCTCTTCACGGCTAAACTGATAGACCGATTGTGATGAAATTTGGCAGGGATATAGTTAATGACCTGAGGTCAAACATAGGCTACTTTTGGGCGCGATATGACCGAGTCCCACGCGGGCGGAGCCGCGGGCAACAGCTAGTACTTTATATATTCTCTGTGGTCCAACTACATGGCCTAAGGTGTCACATTGGAAGGAATTAAAAATAAATTAGCTTCAGTTTATACCTTTTCTACAATTTTCTTAACAAGCTCTTCTTCATCTTCAGAATCAGATGTGTCTTTTGCAGGTTCACTTTTTCCCATTGCCACAGGGCTGGCATTTTTCAATTTCTGTACCCTAGCTTCCATGTTACTGACCAGTGCATCAAACTCATCTTTATATTGTCCATCTATTTGAGCTTGTTCCATATACTGTTTTAGTAAATCATTAGCTTGTTCCTGCTCAGTTCTTGTTTCTGGGACTATAGGTAGTACTGGCTGAAAAATGGTTTAGTACCATCCATTTTGTTATGGATAAATTTACATTTATATTTTTAAATACAACTAAGTGGGCTTACAGTGTCATGGCATGCGCATATACATGTATATGACACAGCAGACACACATATAAAAATAGAATATTTTAAGAAATCTTTAGCTCATTAAATACACAATACATATAGGTCCATACACAAATCTTATTTTTTAATGGCAAACAAACATCTCTGCCAGCCAGCCATTGCATGCTACTGGTTTTTGTATATTCGGAACTAACCTGATTTCTTTGCATGTGAATTATATATGAATACTGGTATACATATATTTTGAAGCAAGTGATATTTACCTTACTTTGCAGTGTGCTAACTGGCACTCCTCTGAGGTCGGCTAATCTTTGTTGCAGCTCTGCATCAGATGTAGAAGCTTCTTCCCCTTTGATATTTTTTAACCTTAAAGCTATTTCATCCTCTGGAGTCATTTTTAGTGTGGAATCTTGCTTTAATTTCTGCAATCTAGTTTGTATTTCTTGATCTTGGGGGGAAATCATACTGTTATCATTCTGTGAATTACTTCTGTTAAACCCTAATCTTCTGCAAAAAATATTAATTTGTTTTTGATTTGTTCACGTATTAAATTGTCTTTGACAATATGTTTTCTATTGTGTCTGGATTCTGCGATTCAACAGGTTAAGAATCCATTTTTATAAATATCTAATCAAGGTAGGACTTTTAAGTACTTACTTAAAATAAGCATCTGGTGGTTCAACTATCTTTGGTTCAGATGTAATTTTTGAACATTTCTTACATACCTGTAACATAAAAACAATTAAACATTAATGAATAAGTTGACAGTCCTAAATGACTTGTTCCTATTAAAGTTAACTTATTCTTATAGAATAACTTAACTTTATTATTATTATTTATTGACTTAGTATATTATGTTCCCTATTTTCTATTTATCCCAGGTTTGATCCCTGGTTAGGGCAAGACAAAAAAATGATCTTTTTCATATTGACTTAGTATCATTGGTAGGAGTTTGAGTCATACCTTGGCTTCTGCTCTTAATTTTTCAACATATATCTTGTTCTCCAAACATTTAGAACAATAACTAAAACCACAATTAGGACACCCTTTCTGTAAAAGGAATTAAATTATTAACATTAAAAACTAATATTTCTCCCTTTCTCCTTAAGTTTTTCACAAAACATTTTATTATTTCATGCTTTATAATGAGAAAAGTAAAAGATAAAGTTGGCAAAAGATAATCACCTCTTTACGAAACAAATTATAAGGTTTTGCACAGGAATTACAAGCCATTTTTGGTTGGTTTATTGTCCATAAACTGGTTATAGTTCTGATGAAATCATCAACTGGTGCTAAATATCTACTCCTACTCTACTGCCTACTGCTACCACAAGATCGTAAAAATTAAAACCCACACGTAATCAACTAATCACACTTGGCTAAGTATTCTGAGATCAAACGAATAAATAAAATCAAGCAGTTTTCTATATATCCACTTGAGAATATGTAATTTACATAGTATTTCTCTTACATATAGTTTGTGTTTGTGAATTATTTATTTTTTCTATACTTATCAGCAGACTAGCTCAATGGCGTATAAAAAAAATGCATCAAACAAAGTCAAAAGTGATATGACATTATTGACATTGACAGTTTGTTTTTTAAAGCCAAAGCCACTACTACCCCCCTGAACTTTTTGGCAGACGTAAGCCACCAGGTGGCTTACACAGACTAAGGAGGAGATACTATACTAGTATCAGACGGCGCACTTCCATACATATTTTTTCATATATAAACAATCTGTGCGATTACTGTTAGAAAATGACATTTTGTTTTTTTTTTAAATGGCGTACCTACTCTAATCATTTTTTTTTTGTTTTTTTTTTTTAAATATTCCTCAACGGCATACGGCCTACCCACGTGGTGCTTTTGAATCTTAATATTTAGTTTTGTTTATAATATTAAAAATATTGCAAACGTGTGGCTGAAATAAGCAACACATTTGAATTATTTCACCACACATTTGCTAGGCACTGTCTGGACCATTACTACCATCTCTTAAAACCATGCAAGATCCAATGAGTCGGGGATGTGATGTCGCATTAGGCGCACCCTAGACGCTCAATCGTGCATGATGGAAAACCATCAAACAAAAGGCTTGTACCGCGCTGTCTCGCTTACTCACTGGAACTTGCATGGTTTTAAGAGATGATAGTTGGCCCCCTGAAAATAAAACACACATAAGTAAAAAAAATATTTATTGTACATCTTACTGTACATAACAGATAAAATCACAAATCAAAAACAAAACATTACATTTTAAGAAACGAATAGAACCTCATTTTTATCACTATTCATAAGTTTTTATACAAAGAAATCACAAAACGATACTTAGTAGTGCTCTATGAAGGAAGATTATTTAAGGTTTTGGGGGGTTACTACAGGCTTTTAAAACCATGCAAGATCCAGTAAGTAAGCGAGACAGCGCAATACATTATGTAAGGCGACATCTCCCTTACTCAATCTTTCTTTCATGGTTTTAAGAGATTATGGTAAGCCACCTGTACTCAGGCAATAAGGACTACCTATACTAAAAAGCCTTTGATAGATGTCTACCCGTCTGTCTGTTAGTAGTTTCTATCTTATGAACTATGTGATCAAATGTTAAATATTCAATTATAAGAATTTTACTACTTGTAATATGTTAATTAAATAAAAACCGGTCAAGTGCGAGTCGAACTCGCGTGGAGAGGGTTCCGTACAATACGAATGTTAGTTTTTATATTCAATTGTGGTATTTATCTACTACTATCGCCATCTAGTGGTATTTTAGTGAACTATTTTCCGTAAGTGAACGTTTTATATTGAATTTACCACTTAATTGTCAATTTTAACAGGCAATAAACTATATTTTGATTTTTATGAATAGGATCAAAACTTTTTATGTTACAATAATAACAAAAATATATTTGAGATCCTCATAACGAGCCCTTTCATTTGACACGGTAAGGTTTGCAAAACTTTTTTTTAAATTTCTGTTGTCCCTCGAAAATTACCTTTAGTAAAAAAAATATTTATTAACTTTGCACATCTATGTTTCTGTCACAGGATTACGCCATCCTACCAAATTTCATCTGTTCTGGTTTAGTAGGTTCGGAGAAGATTGGCTGTGACAGACGGACGGACGGACAGACAGACGCACGAGTGATCCTATAAGGGTTCTGTTTTTACATTTTTGTACGGAACCCTAAAAATATATAATAATCTAAGAAGTCGTGTCTTACTCGTAAATCTTACGTAATGCAACAAAACTTTCGTTACTTTAAAACACATGTCAAAATAATTCCGTATGTGGTCTCATGCGACAGCCGGCTGTCGAGTAACGTTATGGTTTCTGTCGTTTCCTCCAGTAGATTATGTGTTTATTGGCCACCGTCACCGTGTTTCTTCTCATTTTATTAGGCTAAAACAAAAAAAAAATGCTTGTTAGAGAAGCAATATTATTATTAATCATGTTGAAAAGTGACATCCCCCATATTTTTGACCTGCTTTAAGCCGCCTGTCAGCATCCGAGTGGATAATAAGATAAAGTAAAAATAAAAACAGGTGGCTTACCACGATCTCTTAAAACAATGCATGATCCAGTGAGTAATGGAGAAGTCACCTTACACCATGTATCGCGCTGTCTCGCTTACTCACTGGATCTTGTATGGTTTTAAGAGACGATAGTAACCCCCTAGGTGGCTTACCAAAATCTTTTAAAACCATGCAAGAACAATTGAGTGAGGGAGATGTCGCCTTACATAATGTACTGCGCTGTCTCGCTTACTCACTGGATCTTACAAGGTTTTAAACTTGAGACGGTGGTAACCTCCCAGTTGTGTGATTCTTGTGACATATGAACAAACTATTCAAAAAAATTCCTGCATAGTAGGTTACCATAGGCTGTTTAAGCAGGCCCGAAACTAATTAACTTTCTGACTTTGCGCACCTAGCTTACCTGTTTCGGGCCTGCTTATACAGGTGGCTTACCACCATCTCTTAAAGCCATGTAAGATCCAGTGAGTAAGGGAGCTGTCACCTTACATCATGTATCACGATGTCTTGCTTACTCACTGGATCTTGCATAGTTTTAAGAGACGGTAGTAACCCCCCAAATGATTGTACTCCCTTAGGTAATATGTAATTTTAAATTCCATACTGAATCCTATCCGTTTGCAAAATCTCATGGTAAAATAGTATAAGGCTTACTATCGTCTCTTAAAACCATGTAAAAACGATTGAGCAAGAGTTGCCTTACATCATGTATTGCGCCGTCTCGCTAACTCGTTTTTGGATGGTTATTATAGGTGATGGTAACCACCCCAAGCGAAGTAAATGGGTCTTACTATGACCTCTAGTGGCCTACTATCATCTCTAAAAACCATGCAAGTTTCAGTGAGTAAGCGAGACAGTGCAATACATGATGTAAGGCGACATCTCGCTTACTCACTGGAACTTGCATGGTTTTAAGAGATGGTGGTAACCCCCCTAATAGCAATTCATAAACGTTCTCGACCCTTTTTTGTGCTGTCAATGTCACTGTCTAATGAAACTAAGCGTCAGTTAGTGTAAATTGGAAAGAGATTTCAAATCAATTTTTCTAACCTAATTTTTTTTTATCAAATTATTTATTTTTATTTGTAAACTTTGGCATGTATGATTAGTAGGTTTGTGTGAATTATATTATTGATTCCGTGTATCCTCTGTAACATGAAACATTCATGAAACTTCCTTAACCGAATATTTCCTTGTGTAAATAAGAACATAGGTAGCATATCTCATATCTATGGTGTTTGATTTTCGTTGGGTGTTCGGTCGGGTTATCCCATCTCTTCTTGTGGATGTCGAAAGAGGCACAATGATAAAGAGAATCACTGTACCACGGCGACGTCATTTCATATTGGTGACGGGTTCCACACAGAAAACATTACTCATTACTCACTCAGTTTAAGTTCTAAAACCTCTCTCGTTCCCTAATGTAATTGCAAAGAAATAAGAAATAAACGAAGTTCAAAATTACTACTTTTCCTGCATATGAATATCAAATCTGCTAAGACAATAATGGTATACCGTAATTAGTAAGAAATTTTCTGCACAACAAACATTTCCTAGATATATATACCTACATGGAACATGGTAGTTATGTTACAAATTTCCCCAGAAGTATCTATTAAACTGACTAGTGGGGATTTCTGGCTTAAATAGTTTTATACCACAATACAGTTAAATATTTATAAAGAAAACAAGTTGTATTTGCTGATTAGACTGGAAAATTCTTGAATATGGTATAGTAAGTACATAAATGTATGTAGGTACTCAGCATCCCTGAAGTGGCAGTTAGTATGTGAAAATATATTATTAACTACTTTTTTTACATGTCGGTAAGAATTTTAATAGAAAATGATTCTAACCTATTTATTATCACAAAATCCACAGCTCTTAAACATTTTACAGACAGCAATACGGGTTTACATATTTAGGTATAACATAGGTACTCGTAAAATCTATTTATTAAACTAAATTCTATTCTAACCTTGTAAGCTGGTCTGCATAGTTTTCATCTTGCCATCTGATCATATGTGTTAAATCTAAATTTTCAAATCATAAAATACCTGTAAGTATGAAAAATATTATTATTTAGATTGTATTCATGCATCCAAGTAGACTCGCTGTGGAAATTGGAAAAATACTGATGATAAATAGTACTACATATTTATTAGAATATAATTAATTATAAAAAAATATCATTAATTCTTAAAAATAAAATTATAAATCTCTTTATTATTCCTTTAATTGTAAAGACTAAAAAATTTGTTCACTCAACTGATTAAAATATTTGGTATGGACAGCCTCTGCCAGCTTTTATTGAGCCTTTGTGAAGTACAGTACAGGCGACATTTTGGTGCGCTATAATGGAATATACTCAGACAACTGTATGTAACTGAAGTGTAAGCGGTGTACATAGCATGGACACATGTGGTTCAACAACTTAGCTAAGTACTTACACAGAAAGAATGCTGACCGCTTCCTGCCTTTAGTTGTGGAAAACTATGAAGGATTTCTTTCTGCGTGGACTTGTTGTGGCTGAAATGATATTGATGTTGCATGTATTTGTACGAGTATGCTTTTGAGGCTTAAAACAATAAATATACATAGGTACATACACACTAAGACATAACCCTCATTCGTGCTGTTCTGTAATTAGCTATAAATATACCTATTTTGTTAGATTAGTCTGTAGGTGTTTGTTTAAATTTAAGAAACTATATACAAAGACAATAATGTACAATAAAGTTTTTACATATATACATACAGATCAAAATTGATGCTACTTGGTTGAAGCGGTCGGAATTACTTAGTAAGAGCCTACTTTCTAATTTCATGGTATTGTTTGATTCCTTTAGAAATAATATGACCTCCAAATCATAGTTACTCCTTAATTATTACTTTCCGAGTATGATGTAATATCGTGAAAAATAAATTATCTACATATTTATCGGTATTTAATGTACTTACGTGGACTTAAACTACAAAAAGAACTTACGTATTTATAGCGTCCATTGGTTTCATCATACTATTTTGCAAGATTGGATAACTTACTCAGAATTACTACAATATAGTACTTATATGTAGTCAAACCGGATTTTAAATTTTTATTTGTAGTAGAACTAGAAGTGAACAAATTACATACATAAATTCTATTATAAAATATAAAACATAAGATGTTACAAAAATGGCGGGAAGGAAAATAAATTTTCTTTTTCCGCGGCAATCCATCATAGACAAGAATTTGTCATTTGAAAAAAAGCGGGATTCGGCAATGTTCGGCGAAAGTCGGCGTGATTCGTGTGGAAGAAAGACAGAGAAGGATGTATGTAAATGCTTACAATGGTGTTTCCGGTGTTTCCTCTAAGCCCTAATTGGCTAGTATGGGAGTGTTCCGGCCGTGGTGGCTTACCACCATCTCTTAAAACAATGCAAGTTTCAATGCGGTTTTTTTTAATAGATAGTGATTCAAGAGGAAGAATTTTATGCCCATGCGAAGCCGGGGCGGGTCGCTGGTTAATAATAAATCGAACTAAAAAAGAAAAAACGTTTTTAATATTCATAATTTCAGCCTACATTAAAATATTATTCGTTTTTACTTCGATTTATCATTAAACTGTGTTTTTTAGTTTTTTCTTTAACTATATTTATTTCCCTTTCAATGCATGGAACCCTAAATAAGAAGCACAACTGTACTTTTTATATAAAAACTAAACAGTAACTTTAGATTCACATTTATATTGCATACAGACTAGTAATCATACATTGCATAAAACTTAAATAGAAGTGACACCTAGCTCTGTAATTACAAATTTAACTACACCGTTGGACACATCAGGTGCAAACATAACATGTGCTTCTCTAACACTAACTTCAGAGTTACTTGTTGCATTATTCAAAATAACAGACTGGAAATCTATGCAAGATGTATTTTTTTTAATCCACAGCCTGGTAGAAATCATGTTTGACCATGCAAGACCTAATGAAGGTAATACATCTACAGTATCATCAAATGAAGCAGAAACTTGGTTAATACAGAGTATAGCTATATTACATTCCTGAGCTATTTTAATTAGTGTGACCGCCATTTCTCTTAATTCTTCAGCCCTTTGCATGTAATTAGTAGTTTCTGAGCGGAATGGTGCCGCAACTGAATCAATGACAACTATTGCTGGTTTGTGCTTAATTAGTAACTTTGGCAGGCGCACTCCTATACATGAAATCAAATCCTGTGCCTCAGTTATGTGTTCAACAAAAATGTTTTTCCCATAATCTACATCAGGATCATATTCTAATAGACTTCTTTTTAGTTGTTCAAATCTTTTCACTGGAAATAGATCTTCTGTACAAATGATTACACTACCGTCTTGCCAATTACATAAAATGCATTGCAGTGCCAATTGGGTTTTTCCACATCCACTTTCGCCATATATTTCAGTTATAGTACCTCTCCTGTATCCACCATTTAGGATGTTGTTCAATGCTTCAAATCCCGTGGTAACTCTTAATTCTGTTGGTAATAAATCACAAGTAGTAGTTTTGGGGCATAAACTCTCACAAACTATGTTTTTCAATAACAGAATATCTTCGTCGCACAGATTTGTGGACCTTTTAATGTCGTATGTTGACAGAGTAAATATTTCTTTGCTTGAACAAATACCAGCTCTTTCTAATACTTCATAGAACTTAGAAGGTAACAAACCTTGTAAGCTATTCATATCAATTTTAAAAACTTTAATCTTCAATCTAAATAATTTATGTACTAAACTCACATAGGATTAAAACACAAACATAATAATGGATATGAATTAATACTGATAAAGTGCAGTACATACGTATGTAAATGGTATTTAATAAATAATGCTGTTTGATCCTTGTTTGAATTCACAAACTAAATAGAGAGACAGTATTTTGAATTTGAAACACAAACAAACTTACAAATAATTTTTTTTTTTTGAATTGTCTTTACGGCCATGGAATCTAATCCTTTAAGGCCTTTCTTGAATTTATTAATCTTCTTCAGTCCTACTTAAGTCAGTCGAGTCAAAAATTCAAGTCAATAGTCAAGTCCAGTCAAGTAAGTAAGTCTAGTCTGCTGAGTCAGATGGCTAAGTGAAGCGGTGGAAAAATTTCACTTAGCTATATCATGGAGATTTTGGTGACAAAGATAAAAAGTCACGTAATCGACACTGTATCACTTCCCAACACTCACGCTTGTTCACGAACACTGCGAATAATAAACCACCAATATTATGCACAAACACTCGAAAAAACATAAGTTTTGGAAATTAAATACAGCGCGGACATAGCGACAGTTTACTTTCCCTCCAAAAACTCCAATAATTAGAATTATATAAAGCCCGCACTCTCTTTTTTTTTTAAATACTTTTTACGGCCATGGAAACTAGTCATTGAGATTGAACTAATATTCTCAAACGTTTTCTCATAGGTCGAACGTTTCGTTTACGAAAGGTAGGTGCTTTTATTGAGGACCAGATTTAAAAGAATTTGTACCTACTATAATAAGTTCTTTGTGTATTTAAGTATTTTGTTGTTTTATAATAAATCTATGCTAGTTAGCTAAAATTGAAAAAGAAACTTTGTCAAAAACTCTCCTTACGTCAAAAAGTAAGGCGGTTTACCAACATACAAAAATGAAACGGAACGTCATTCCTTGACTCATCCTCACTGGAGTTTGCTCAAGGAAACAATTAAGAATACCGTTTTCAAGGAAAGTTGGAGGACTTCCTTGAGGCGTCCTCGAATGAGGTTGAGTGGAGGAGACCTATAAGGCAACGTTTAAGAATATGGGTGTTAAGGTACCTCTCGACCAACCTTATATTTGACAGTTCGTTCCTCACCTCCATTGAGTAATTTCCTTAAGGTGAGGAAGCTAGTGTCAACTATGAATACCATTGAGGTCGAGTGAGGATGAGTGGAGTTTGAGGAAACGTTTGAGAATATGGGTGTGAGGTCGAGTGAGGATGAGTGGAGTTTGAGGAAACGTTTGAGAATATGGGTGGTGTTACAACCTCAAGTTATCAACCTCATTATTTTATCTTCTTTCTTTATGGTTGTCATAGTAACCAACTTTGATTAATAAACAATCTAAATCTATGAGATGTTTTATTATTGGCGACGAGGAAAAAAAGTATAAAAAAAAAATGAACGAGGAACAATTTCAACACTTTCTGCGTGTTCAACAGGCACAGCAGGAACAAATAAATACAATTTTGCATCTGTTAACACAAACAGTAAGTAAAGTTGGAGACACACAGGCGAGTAATGTGACGAGCATTCTGTCTACATCGAACGAGAAACTTATGGTAATCAAAAATTTTAATATTGAAAAATACAACACAGACAAATACAGAATCGAAGACTTTATTGAATTTTTCGAAAACAAATGTAAAATTCTTGATATCAACGATGAAAATTTAAAAAGGGACATTCTATTGAACACACTAAACCCGGACACCTTCCATGAACTGAAAATAGCACTAACACCCAATTTTGAACAAAGTACATACAATCAAATATCTTCCAAATTACTAGATGTGTATCGAATTAAAAAAACAAGATATCGGGCTCTAACGCAATTATGGAACTGTGTAAGAGAACCATCCGAAACTATGGAACATTATGCCAACAAACTAAAAGGATTTAGTAGAGATTGTAACTACAAAGATACTTTATTAGAGAGACAGCTGAGAGATCGTTTTGCTACGGGATTAAATCACACAGACTTGGAAACCGATCTGCGACAAAAATGGCCAGATTTAATGGAGGCAGGAAGGGAAGTGACATTCCAGGAAATTTTCAAATTTGCTTAATCACGGGAACAAGCAGAAAATGACACCATGGAAACCACACCAACTGTCAACAAAATTAAAAATAAGCATTCACGGAAATCTAATTCAAACATTAAATCACAACGTATATTACAATCAGAACAATGTTTTAGGTGTGGTAAATATCAGAAACACGATATTTCGGATTGTAACGCAAAGAAGCACATTTGCAAAGATTGTAAAGTAAAGGGTCATTTTGAGAGCTGCTGCATTAAAACAGGACGTGCACGCTTCGCACAGAAAAAACCAAATACCAGTCTACAAAAAAAGTACAAAACCACAGTGACAGTTTGGAATCTGTATCTGACACCAGCAGTGACAACGATGATGATTTCGTTTGCAATATTATAGGTAAAAAGAAAGACGGCAAACCTACCCTGCACCATGGACTGGGATCCAGGATCAACTTTCTCAATAAACAATACAGATTTTTGGAAGAAAATAGGATCCCCAACCTTAATGAAAGGACCAAAACTAAAGGCGTATGGCAACAACAAACTTAAAACAAAAGGAATTACCGACGTATTGGACAAAATTGACGACCAACAAAAAATATTACCTGCAGTTGTTATGAAAAATGCTAACCCAATGCTCTTCGGCTTGCAGTGGAGTGAGGTGTTCGGAATGGAATTCCCTAAACCTGTTTATTCAATTAAAACTCTTACACCAACTACACTTAAACAGGTACTGAAACAGTATGAAGAACTTTTCGATGGGAAATTAGGCAAAGTTAATAAATATCAAGTCAACATTCATGTGAAACCAGGAGCAGAACCTGTACACCTACCAGCACGCCCAATTAAATTTAGCATGAAGAAGAATGTTGAACGAGAACTGGATCGTCTTGTTGATACTGGAATTATACACAAAGTTGATCCAAATGTAACAGCATTAGAGTGGGCAACACCTACAGTAAAAGTTTTAAAATCTTCAGGAGATATAAGAATCTGTGGAGATTACAGTACGACCATTAATCCTGTATTGATAAAACATTTACATCCAGTTCCTATTTTCGATCACTTACGACAGAAATTAGCTAACGGCAAACTATTCACAAAAATCGATCTCAAAGATGCCTACCTTCAATTCGAAATAGCACCGGACTCAAAAAAATATTTGCCAATATCAACCCATAGAGGATACTATCAGTATAATAGAATGCCATTCGGTATATCAACTGCACCTTCAATTTTTCAAAGTTTTCTCGATCAACTACTTGGAGACATACCAAGTGTAGCAGTTTATTTTGATGATATTCCACTAACAGGAAAAGATGAAAACGAACACTTACAAACGCTTTGCACAGTATTGAACAGACTGAAACAAGCAGGTTTGAAAGTCAACTTGAAGAAATGTACATTCTTAAAGAACGAAATTGAATATCTTGGTCATATAATTGACCAATATGGAATACGCCCAACAAAAGGGAAAATAGATGCAATTACCAAGGCTTCATAACCAACCAACGTAAAGGAATTACGTTCTTTCTTAGGTCTCATAAATTATTATGAACGTTTCATTCCACATCTACATGGATTGTGTTCTGATATCTATGATCTTACCAGTGGCAAACGGAGATGGCATTGGTCTGACCATGAAAAACAGATTTTTGAAAAGGCTAAAAACACAATTGCAATGGCTAAACCACTGATAGCGTATGATGAAAATCGTTCTCTGTACTTATCCTGTGACGCGTCAGAAAAAGGAGTTGGCGCAGTTTTATACCACAAGAACAAAAACATTGAACAACCTATAGCATTTGCATCCAGAAAATTACGCCCAGCTGTGCGTAAATACTCCGTGATCGACCGCGAAGCTCTAGCAATATTGTTTGGAATTAAGAAATGTGATCAATATCTAAGAGGTAACAAATTCACTATAGTCACAGATCACAAACCATTAATTCATATTTTGGGACCACAGCGAATTTTACCCAAACTTGTTAATAACAGGCTTGTGAGATGGGCCTTATTAATGGAAGCTATCAATACGATATTTGCTATCAAAAGGGAGAAAACAACATTTTAGCTGATTGTCTGTCCAGATTACCAAACCCTGAAACTGAACCTTCATCAGTTGAAAGTAGAGTACATAAAATAACAAAACGCCTCTTAGAAAGTAGAGTGGCAGATCTTCATTTAACTGAAGATGATTTGAGTCAAGAAACAACAAGAGACCCAATTTTAACACATGTTTCCCAGTGTTTAAAGACAGGATGGAGAGACATGGAATACAAACAAGAAATCAAACACTATTACAGAAAACGTTTAGAATTATCAATAGAAAATAAGATTTTAATGTGGCAAGGCAGAATAATCATTCCTGAAACACTAAGAAGGATCGTTTTAAGTTACTTGCACAAAGGACATCCAGTTATATCTGCTATGAAATCACTTTCACGCTTCTACGTATGGTGGCCATCACTTGATGAAGACATTGAAAATTTTGTAAAGAAGTGTAAAAGATGTCAAGAAAATAGACCGTCCAATACTGAACTTCCAATTTTCTCCTGGTCCATACCTGAACAAGTCTGGGACAGGATCCATATAGACTTTGCAGGTCCATTTGAAGGATGTTATTGGCTAGTACTATGTGACGCACTATCAAAATGGTGTGAATTAAAACCTATCAAAAACATGACTACACAAGTTCTATGTTCAACATTAGATGAGATTTTCAGCACCTTTGGACTTCCTCAAATGATAGTTTCAGACAACGGTCCACAATTAACGTCCGAAGAATTCAAAAAGTATTGTAAAAAGCAAGGCATTCTTCATGTAACGTCTTCTCCATATCATCCACGTACAAATGGATTAGCAGAACGTTTCGTTAGGACTTTTAAAAATAGAATGGCCACAAATGACGGAATCCCACTAAAAAATCGCCTATTAGAGTTTTTATTCAGTTATCGAAACACCGCACTCTACTACCGGCAAATCACCAGCACAGATAATGTTTGGGAGACAATTGAATACTGTGTTGTCGAATATTCGGCCAAATAAAAGAAGAGCACTGCAATATCAACATGTCAAAGCTGAAATGGTGCATTCTATACCATCTTATAAATCTGGAGATAAAAGTTTATATTAAAACTAAATTGGAAAAGAAGTGGCAACCTGCAACAGTTGAATCCAGAAAACATAAATATTCCTATGTTGTCACTACTTCTGACGGTGTGGAAAAACGGCGACATGCTGATCATATCAGACCAAGATTACCTTCCGAAGAAACTCCTATAACCCTTCCAACCACATCAACTACTGATGTTGTTACTACCAGACCGAGACTGCCGTCCGAAGAAACTACAATTACTCTTCCAACCTCATCAATTACTGATGTTGTTACTACTACACCAACATCTGAAATAATAGCACGCCCAGTTCCTTCAATCATACCAGATTTGTCTCCTACGTCAAGTACTAATACAGCAAACGAAGTTTTGCCATCTTTAATTACCCCCCCTTCTTCGCCTGGTTTACCTGCAACCTTATCATCTACTCCATCATCACAATCTTCACCAGATTATAGAACACCAGCAACTGTCGCTACAGCACCCCATCCGCCCATTAGCCAGCGTGTAAGACGACCAACTAGGCGTTTGATTGAAGAGATTTAATACTAAGCGGAGAGGAATGTTACAACCTCAAGTTATGAACCTCATTATTTTATCTTCTTTCTTTATGGTAACCAACTTTGATTAATAAACAATCTAAATCTATGAGATGTTTTATTAGGTGGTCTTTGTGTGGAGAATTGTGCCATGCAATGCATGTAGCGCATGTAGCGTTCCAGGCCCAGTGCCAGTGGAAAGCGCTGAAAGGTGAACTCGTTTCCAGGGCCGCATTTATTATAAAAAAATTATCTATCTATTTTATTTACTTTACTTTCTTGTGACAAACAACAATGATACTTTTTTCGAAAAACTTTGCTAAATTGAACTTGGACAGAAGAGAACAAGGACAAAAACGAGGGAATTTTTATTTTTACCATGTCACTATTTAATCGCTTGTTTAAGGCGGGAACCTTGATAGCGATACACTTTCACCCCTCGGGGTCGGCCTTGGGGTCGGCGGCTCCGCGAGCGCGAGCTGCGATCAATGTTACTCCACTCACCGGTTTTGCCACAGTGTCCGCAGGCTCGCCCAGTAAGAGGAAAATGGTAATTTACTTCGTACATGTGTTTTCTTTGTAATAAATTGTTTAATTTACATATGTGATAACCTAAGGCAAGTAATTTGGTTTTGTTTTTAGGCAGATAAACTAACCAAAGAAGAGAGAGATTCCCTACTTCAGCCTCTCCTTCAATCTGGCTGGAAAGTCCAAGAACATCGTGATGCTATTGAGAAAGAATTTAAATTCAAGGACTTCAATGAAGCATTTGGCTTTATGAGCAGAGTGGCATTGTTGGCTGAGAAAATGGATCACCATCCAGAGTGGTTTAACGTCTACAATAAGCTACAGGTATGTGATAAAATAAATCTTTTTTATACTTTTTAGTTCAAACCTATTAATATATATTATTTTCATTTATCTCTGGAACTGATAATAATAATTTATCAAACATTTTAATACTTTTTAAGGTCAAGCTAGTTTGGTAGTTGTATTTTAAAATAAAGCATATGGGTAACAATATCATGGCACAACAAAGTTTTAAAAGTTTGTCAAGTACCTAGTAGGTAAAATGCTCATAGAAAGTCCACAATTTAGTAAAGTTTACAAGTATTATTTACTAAGTAAAAAACACTGTTAAAGTCAACAACTAGGAAAGATCGTCCTTATAAAATTATTTGATTTATAATAGTATTTAATTTATCCTAAAACTTTCAGGTAACACTATCATCACATGATGTAAACGGACTAAGCAAACGTGATGTTAGAATGGCCAAATTTATGGACAATGCTTCTCAGTAGACCTGGACAAAATATGACAATATTTTGTTGTTGATATTATTACAATATAGTACTTGAAAGTATATTTGACATTAAGTAAGAGTATAAATTGTTTTGTTTGTTAAGTATATTGTTTGGGATGTACAAATTATATTAATCAATATATAATTTCAAAAGCATCTGTTTCCTTTAATTTTAAGTCCTTACTGGATTTTTTTTTTTATTGAACACATCTGATTGCAAGATATTTTAAAAGGAAAAAAAAACCCGGATTAAGTAAATAAATATATAGGGACTAATCACACAGATTGAGTTAGCCTCAAAGTAAGTACGAGACTTGTGTTATGGCCCATAAAGTATAGTTGCGTTAGTATCCCATAACTTATGGGATACTAACGCAACTATACTTTATTTTATATCAAATACTTAAATACTTAGATAAACATCCAAGACCCAGGTCAATCGGAAAAAGATTTTTCATCTTGACCTGACTGGGGATCGAACACGGGACCTAAGTATAGTATGTATATATATGTAACATATTTTGTATATATACTTAGATGTGTAGTACCTTTATAAAATAGGGTAGAAATTTTCCGTTTCCTTCCTTAAAGTTACTGATTTGTCCACAAGGAATTTTATCATATTAGAAATTGAAATATTTTTACTAAACTATACTGTGATGTTTTATATTTAAGCATTTTACAGCTTTTGGATTGCCATGGAATACCAATAAACTGGAAGATGGTTTTGGTTTGTTTGTGGCATAAGGATCATAAGTTCTCAAGCCCTTTAAATAAGATATAAATAAGATGTTCATCTAAATAACCAAAGATTTAAAAAAAAAATTGTCTCCCGCGCGCGATTCGAAATTCTTTGTAAATAACTATAATGTGCATTTCAGTGCATTTATCCACCCAAAAAAGTATGTAGATTTAACGATGTTTGTGCACAATAAACTAAAGGACTTGCTAACAAATAATCCCTTTGTACATATTTTTCTTGAACCTCTGCAACATGCAATGACTAGCATTAAATACCTTGAACAGTCTCTTTATAACGGTGACAAAAATTGTAATATGAGTATTAACTGTTTAACAATTTCATATATGACCTGACATTTTTTTTTTAAATACTAAAAATAAAAGCCAATCTCTCATCTTATTGCTTTTCCGGTTGCTTCCTCAGCTGAGAGCTTCAGGGCCCAGGATCCGCTTAAAAGTAAAAAAAGCCAATATGTTTATTCTATGCGCACACGGCACGCAGTAAAGTATTATTTCGTACTTTACGCGGACGATTTTGCGGGCACAGAGCAACAAATAAAACACTGATGTCGACATTGCTATATAATTTAAAGGTGTCTTTACTGAGGCAGTTGCCATGTTTTCAGGCTACTTGTAGGATAGACATTTCAAATTTTTCCTTATACACACGTTAAACAAAGGCCGTTTGAGCGCTGACATAATAAATTAAAGTTTCTTCCTCAATGTATTTTATATAATATCTCGTATCTTTCGGACGTAACAAGGACAAGTTCTTTTATCATTGAATGGTTCGGTTTCAAAAGTAGACGCGTTGGGATAAGCTCTCTCTATAACTCTTTTTAGCTCCAATGAATGCTCTAATCCTTTAGTTTCACAAACAAGTTTAATCTGAAACAAATGTGTTTAAAGTTGACTGCATGCATTCATGTGCTGCCTTTGTATAATGGTATTATGGTTCAAACATAAACATTTCGTGTAGGTGTCATGGTCAATCGATAATGCACACCTTAGTGTCAGAGTTCTTCGGAACCGCTTCTCGGCTCTGACGTGGTTCCTTTAACAACTACCAGTTGGCAGCAGAGACCAACAGGTTTACGTGCTTTCCGAAGCACGGAATCATCTTTATTTAGTACCAGCCTTCGCCTGCGGCTTCGCCCGCATGAACTTCTATCGGGAACAGTGCTTTTTCCCGGGATGAAAGGTAGGTACCCTGTCTGTCAATACGAATCAGATGAGCCTTAACTCGATGAGGTTGCGTCATTTTCTCATATCTACCTCATACATGAAATAGAATGGTCACAACTCACTCATGCATGTAGGAATCACGAGATCTATAAAACTACTGTTGATATGTCTTACTTACTTCAACAGTGTAAGTATCGTCTTCACACCAGGTGTTATCTCTGAACTGTCTCAACACACTGTATCCGCCGGCAGCAATCAGCTTCAAAAGTTGGGCGTTTGAAAATGTATTGTTTTGTATACTCACCTAAAATATATAAAATTTTGGTATATCTTACAAAGGATGAGTCTTATGGAAAGAATAAAAATATAAGAAAAGTTAATTCGAGCTCGGAAGAGGTTATAGATATTCGATACGTACGACACAACATCTTTACGAAAACGATTAATGTAGGAAAAAATGAGGAAAACAAAAACAAGGGATGAGTTTTATGGAACGAATAAAATAAAAAAAGTGGTTTTCGCGTGAAAATGTTTGTTGGGAAACAATAATCCGTCTACCGATAAGTAATTGATGCAACGTAGTTTCAGTTTGATTTCAAGGTGTTAGAATAGATACAATGGGTAGGAAAACCATACATATTCTAAGAGATTTGCTGAAAAAAATGTACTGTACGCATTCTTACTGTAAACTTCACCAATCTGTAATCAGCTGCCAGTCCGCGATCTATGCAGCGGTTCAAAGTGAGAGAATCCACATTACCGCCGCTGAGGAGGCATACCACACTGTAATCATTCATCACCAATCCGTTTGAAACTTAAATTCTGTGACACACAGCATTCAGGACGTGAGAAATGTGTTGGCTGGGCAACAATTAAACTGAGTATTATTAAAACAAAAAGTCAATCCATTATTAGGAGTGTATAAATATGAGCAAATAAAATTTTTTACTAAGCCCTAATTACTTTCTGCTTGACAGTGTGTTTAATTAAATTGACTTGCTCATTTCGAAATAAAATATGTGCTTTATAAGATCAAAACCGCAACTTGTAGGTACACCGATTTAACATCTAAAACAAGGCGTCTTTGACGCCTTGTTTTATGTATGAAACTGGGAGTAAATAATTGTCTTTCAAGTAGATGTTGGTACATAAATAAAATTACCCGGTCACTTACTATTTAGTCTTCAATTCAGGAACGATGTTTCCTAAGATCGCAGCCAGTGGGCACGCCCCCGCTCCTTCCACAATGAGCTTCTCTTTCTCTATCAAGTGTAACATCGCCCTTGCTATCCAATCCTCTTTGACGAGTAACTAGAATCAAATTTTTTCATAAACGGCTGATCCCAAAATACGTTGTACCTTATAAGAGTAATATAGAGGTATGTTTGTTGATTATAAGTTTACCTACCATTTTGTCCACCAATGGAAGTGCGTTGTGAAGAGAGTTAACTCCAACTGTTTGGACAGCTATCGCATCAGCCATGGTCGGTTGCGTAGGCACACACACGGGCGCACCGGCCTTTAGAGACTCGAAAAAAGAGGCCATTGCCTCCGCCTGGACTCCCTGAAATTTTTTAACAATTAGGAAGGTTTTACAGTAACTATCAATTAATCTGTGATTTTACTCCTGAGCGTTGTGTCTTCTAAAAGAAATATTACTAGTAGTTCTAAATTACATGCAACTTGTGGTTGCCAGTGGCCAGACTGCCATTTCCTAAATCTATGCTTAATATGATATAACATTACATAGCACATGTTGTTCCATTAGGCCTTCGAGCTTCTTAAGTATACCTACATGGTTTTCAAAACAAAAAACTAACGAGTCTCTTCTGTTGAAACAAGCAAACAAATACCAACACAAGTTCTAGTTTTGACGGTCACGCACTTTAATTTTGTATTAACAGCTTGTCCTCCGATTATAAGGATCTCCATTTAGATCTCCTTCCACTTGTCGGAAAAAGAGTTATAAGCTTATATTGTGACGGACGATCAAGACACATTAAGTCAAAGGAAAAGTGGAATTTAATTTGCATTTGTACTAACATAAACCAGGCAATTTGGCTTAGCTTGCTTTATGACGGTAGCGATAGCCGACACTAGCCCTCCCTGGCCCACTGGGACGATTACCGCGTCCAAATACGGCACCTGTTCCAGGATCTCCAATGCTATGGTGCCGTAGCCTGCTAGAATGTGAGGGTGGTCTCGACTGAAATAAGTAGAGTATAAATTAATTAACTTAGATATTAGAGGGTCTACGTTAAATTAAAATTTCATTATTTTCTAAACATAGATATCACATGTAGGTAAATGCCATTTGTATTGGTGTGCTAGGGCATGTATCACTGATAAAATGCCTGAATGCAAAGTGAATTCTTACCTATTTATATACGTCAATCCTTTATCTCTAGCTATAGCACGGGCGTATTTCTGAGCATCCATTAGATTGGCACCTTGTAGGATGACTTTAGCACCCAAGCTGTGGCATCTCTGCTGTTTCATAATTGGCGCATATGGCGGCATGACCACTATCACAGGCACATCCATCTTTGCTGCATAATAGCAAAGACTAATGGCTTCATTGCCCAATGACGCTATGACTACCCCGATCTTCTTTTTATCTGCTGGTAAGATTTGCAGCGCGTTTAACATTCCTCTTTCTTTGAAGCTGAAAATATTTTCTCCATAAATTACAAATCAATAAATTAATTAATTGTGTTAACAAAACATAGTTATTGCTTTACCTGCCCGTCTTCTGCAATAATTCCTCTTTGTAATACAAACGTATCACAAACTCTTCTTGTAAATGTGAAGCCTGAAAATATTATTTAAGTACTATTTTTTTACTGTTCTTGGATATTATTATGATCCGGTTCTTTAAATACTAACCACACATGGAGTATAGTATATGTGCTCTCTAATCCTTTCAGCGGCGCTCAATACATCGTCCATTTTGATAACTCTCGGGTGTTCAGGGTCACAAAACTCATCGTAATCTTCCTAAATCATAAAAACAATAGAAATGTAGTAAGTTACATTATAAATAGAAATATTAATATTTTAATATTATATTATAATTGAAAAGTATTCCGTAAATAAAGACGTTACTCACGTGTTTTCGAGACATTTTGAGGCAGAAGATAAATAATAAAAGAAACCTTTCTACATATAGATTTATAATACACAAAGTGTAAAGTTTTAACAACTATAAGTAGTACTAAAATTTAGGCTGATAAATAGAACATCGAATTTAGTTATTGGTTTTATTGAAAGTATTTTAAAAGGTGTTCCCTAGTTGTTTATTACAATGTCTGCATGATGTCTGTCAGGTACGATTTCTAGGGTTACTGATCTTCCGTTTGTTTCTGGTCACATTAAAAATAAATCTTGTTTTATTTTTTAATGTTGACAGATTTTGTATACCCTCTAAGATTTTTTGTCAGAATAGTGCTCTTTGGTAGCAAGCACATGCTGGAAATGCGTTAAGAAGAAACTGTTCTTCTAAGAAATCACAAATGCCCGGAAAAAGTTTTTCCATAATCCGTTTTAGTGTAGCAGCATGTTTAACATCACGGGCCTCGCAAATTAAAGTGACCTGAAATATCGCATACAAAATTTTTGTTTATATTGACATACAATTTCAAATGAAAAAAAAACGGTTATAGTTCTGCCTGAGTCATCACATCCTAATCTAACACGGGTATTAAATTAAAATACAGAAATGTAACATACGACATCATAAAAATCACAGTCATCCGACCAAGAATGTTCCATATGAGATTGACGTATAGTGCAACCAACACTTGATATTACATTATAGATTCTCAATCTTTCACGCACTTTATTTGCCCGTAGAGTCAACTGAAATAAAAGTGCACAAAAGCATAATTATATAACCCAGCTCCATCTGCAAGCGGTTGCTGATTTAGAATAAATAAAGAAGGTAAGGTACATCTAATGGTTGACTGGGAGAAAGAAGTGCTGTGGGTCCGCCTATTAAAGGTAAAAGTATTTTGTAACTTGGTGTACAAAAATATTCGTAAATAAATAATGACATGATCCCTTTTTTAAGGTTTAGGAAACAAAAATGTTTAATAAAGTTTATATTTTTGGGAGAAAAGCTAGGCTGTCTCATTGAAAACAACTGCAACGATGCTTACCGTAATCTTAATTAAGCGTCCTTCAATTGCTTTTGCTCGCTCTATACAGCGAGGAAGGATTGCTAGATCCATATTGCCTCCAGTAATTACACAAACGACACTGTAATTAATATTAATTATTATCATTAGATAGTTTAAAACAAAGTTGCTTCCCGCTGTCTGTCCCTATGTATGCTTAGATCTTTGAAACTACGCAACGGATTTTAATGCGTATTGTTTAAATAGTTTTTATAGCAAGTCTTGAAATACATTACACACATATAAGATGAAACTATTATGTGGAAGCGACGGCTGCCCCTTGCTTGATAGTCGGTGGGATTGCCTTTGAGGCGGAAAACATAGAAAAATCACAGCAACAATTATAAACAGCATACAAACATGGCAGCATAGCATACAAAAATATCAGTTTAAAATACAAGAAGTACTTTTTTTCTTGCAATTCGGGCGTAGTTCTGGGCACTGTCATCAGTCCACCGAGGCCGGTGGCACCGGCGCCTTCCACCACAAACATCTCATTTTCCAGAAGGTGTGTAACAGCCCTCGCGATGCAGTCGTCATCCACAAGCATCTGTATGTAAAATAGTAAGCATTTTGAAGTTTTATTTACATAGATTAGAAAGTAAATGACGCGATGGTTGTTAGTGAGGGAAATATGGAGAGCCAGATCAAATCGCAAAGACAGCCATATCATCACACTCACATGGGTGCTCTGCCCGTGTAACTAACTATACCTAGAAGAGATACTATGGATACTACTAGCAAAATGTTGGCAAACCTAGACGAGTCTTTTGATTTATTAGCCACTAATGCTAAAAATATTTTTATTTGACAATATGATATCAGATGTTGAGAAGGACGTAGATAAAAAATATAGTGGAAAAAAAATACCATTTTATCAACCAACGACTGTGCAGTATAAAATGCATTGTAGCCAGCGATGGGAATTTCCAACGATTTCGCTAATCCATTAATTACTGATGTGGCATAAGGATACTCGTTTTCCAATGCTTTAAAGAAACAGCAACTCTTGACCGGTTGTACACCCTGAAACCGTAACAAATGTTAAATTATTTTATTATAATTTTTATTGGAGTCAACTTCGAAACGATTAAGTAGATATTTTCATATACGATAAACAATCATTGCTGTATTTTGCTGCTGCGTTTCATTATTGTATTTCAATCGAGGATGGGACAGTTGGAATTGTTGGAGGGTCTAACTACTTAACTCATTCCTAAATTCTTATCAGTCATAATAAGCCATGCAATTTTGTCCCTTGCCGCAAGCATTTATAAATTGTAGAAATATGCAATATTAGATCATAACGGCCTTAATACGTTTGCATGTTGCCTTCATTTATAAAAAAAGACATACGTAAACGAGAATCTGTGGTTTCTTCTTCTTGACAGCTGTAGCTATTCCCGCCAGTAGACCTCCTCCTCCCACAGGCACAATGATGACATCAGTATCGGGCAACTGCTTTAGTATCTCTAGACCGATAGTACCTGCGCCTGCTATTGAATATGGATGATCATAGCTAAAAATGTAAAAAGTGAAGCTTGCAATAAATGCTGGTGAGAAAAATATTTGTTTAATATTCTCTTAAATACTTATGGCGTATAAATGAAGATACTGTCCTTCTCATTATCTGTTGATGATGAGGCACCGAGAAATTACATAGCTCCGTGTGATGAGGCTACTTGGTTCGAACGTATCAGAATGAGAAAAAACAATTTATGGGCCATCTATAATAAAAGAAAAAAAAACAATAAGTAAGCTATGTACTAGCCTGTTCAAGTAAGTAACACCGCTCTCGGAAAGAATTTCAAAGGCATGTCGTTTAGCTTCTGCAAAATTATTCCCGTACGATATTACTACTGCTTCATATTCTTGACATTTCTCCACAACGTTTAGGTTTGTATTGACTGGGAGAACCACGGTAATTGGAATTTTAAGCCGGTTACCATGATATGCTAATGCCTGTATCAGTCAAATGATGTTAATACAGTCAATATATAAGAAAATAACAATAATGCCGACGCCAACATAAAAATGTGCTACTATGAAAGTGCTACAAAGAAGATAAAGAAGTATTGCGTTTTACATTACATGACAGTAAAGTAAAAAATCTAAAGAAAAAATGTAATTTTACCATAGCCCAATTTCCCATGGACGCTGTAATAATCCCAGATCGTTTTTGTTCTTCAGACAAATTTAACAAACAATTCAAAGCTCCGCGTTCATGAAAGCTGAAATTTTAATAAAATTAATAAAATCAAACAAAAAAATTTCTTTCAGAATACAATCCCACTCGGTGCAGCCTGTTAAGTATTTATGACGATTTAGGTAAGTTTACAATTATATCCGATATTTAAACGATAAGCTAGGCAGGCGGTAGTATGTGACTCATCTATTGGTAGCTAAAAATGACAGTCCAACAATGTGACCAAAAAAAAAAAGATAAGTATTCAAAAATGCTCTTTGGAATAAAGTAATAATATAAAACAATCAATGTTTACGGAATTTTCGTGACTATATTCATTACTGTCCAGTGCCCCTAGTATGAGTTTTTCTTAACGCAGACGCTAGCGACTACGTTAGGATTTTGTATGGAATTTCTTAGTTGCCTTACTATCCGCCAGAGGCGCTGTACAGGTTTGCCATACTAAATCGCTAACGCAGTCGCTAGCGTCTGCGTTAAGAAAAACTCATGCTATGGGGAACAGACAACTTAAAAGAATGATATGTAAGTACCTTCCGGTCTTATGAGTGATCTCTAGTTTATAACTGAGATCCATATGGAACTCAGAGCACCGTCTCGACTTCTGAAATGATCATTATTATCACTCTTAGGATTGTATAAGTATTATTTATTTGTAGAACAATACAAGATTCTAATAAGAAAAGGGACAACGGAAAAATCAGCTTTTGACATTAGCAAAGCAATGTTTACTTATTTTCACAATTTTAAGATCAATAATAGCACTAATAGTTAACCGTAAAACTGCTCGACCGGTCTTTATAGGTTTCAAACGATTGTCTTATTATCGATTGTTTGTCTCTACTAAGATTATAAAGAGGAAAGCTTTGATTGTTTGTTTGTAAGAAAATGTTCACCGTTGGAAAGCTACACTAAGTGAGGAGTGACATTGGCTATATGTGTACCATGGGCGAAGCTGGGGTGGACTGCTAGTTTGTAATAAATTTATTGTACAAAATAGATATAAAATGACATAAAAAGAAGAAAATGCAGAATATATACTGACGGACTTATCTATTGTAAGGATTTCTTCCAGTCATCTAGATTCTAGATTTAGAGGAAAAGTAAGATAATTCGTAATTCATAAAAAGAGTAGGAGAGTTTCCATACTAATATTATAAATGCGAAAGTCTGTCTGTCTGTCTGTCTGTCTGTCTGTCTGTCTGTCTGTCTGTCTGTCTGTCTGTCACCTCTTCACGGCTAAACTGCTGAACCGATTGTGATGAAATTTGGTAGGGATGTAGTTAACAACCTAAGGTCAAACATAGGCTACTTTTGGGCGCGATATAACCGAGTCCCACGCGGGGCGAAGCCGCGGGGAACAGCTAGTACAAAATAAATAAATGTAGATAAAGAAGAAAATTCTTCAACCGTGTAACTTGAAGAAGACAGCGGTCGGTAGAGTACGAGTACTATAATATACGGTATATGAACCCACTCTACCGGCCGCTGTCACCCAGTGAGATTTGTTCGTAAGACTTAACTTAATACCTACCTATGATGAACAAATGAATAGTGATGGGGTTTTACCCATACCTACTCGTTAATTGGACAAAGCTGTTATGAGAACAGCTCTATGAAAATGCATGTTTTTTTTTTTGTGGATATAATCCACAATATGGCAATCAAACATATAGCTTATTTTTGCCAGTATCAAGTTTTAGATAAATGTTCTTCATTTTGTCGAGTCACAGTCAAGTCAAGTCAGTAGTCATGTCTAGTCAAGTTAGTCAAGGGCTGAGTGAAGCGGTGGAAGTTTCACTTAGCTTTATCTTGGGAGATTTTGGTGACAAGGATTAAAGTCACTTATACGACATTGTACCAATTCCCAACACTCACGCTTGTTCACGAATACTTAGCGAATAATAATCCACCTTTATTTTGCACAAATACTCGAAAAAACACAAATATTAGAAAATAAATACAATGTCGATAACTGAGCGACTTTAGCTTGGCGCCATGTCATAACAATCGTTAACTACTTATTTTTTAGTCAACTATTTAGTCAACGTCAACAGATTACATTATAATTACTACACTGATAGCCACGTATCTACCAACCACGAGCATAGTCTTTGGGATATCATTTTTAATAGTTGCTGCCGCTGCTACTACGTCCTCGTAATTGATGTTTTTTGGATTTTTTTCATCGCAAGTACTATCGTATTCCAAGTTTGGAACTTCTGGTTTCTGTAAAAAATAAACTTTTAAATATGGAAAATCTATGTTAAACAAACAGGTTTTTACCTTCAAATTCAAAGGAATGAGTTTTAAATTGTATGCAATTAATAATGTAAAGCTCGACTGATCAAAGTCGTCAATCAAAAATAATTATAAATACTAAACTAAAAATACTATTATCTAAAATAGTTGATAAATAGATGTTTATCCTTAACGAACATAGATATGTTATACCTACTATACCACGGAATATATAACAGTACCTGTACCACCAGAATGATGAGTACATAATATAGTCTATGTTTCATTTACCTCGCCTAAGCCTTGCGCTGACCAATGAAAGAATAAAAAAAAATTAAGTATTTTAATAAAAGAAATTGTACCGGGCACCAAGATGCGACTTTGGTTACAAAACGCTTCGTCAGAGTTGCTGGAGATTCTCCCAAAGGCGCCTTATCCTTTAGGTCCTCGGGTTCAACTGTGACTTCTTTTGGATTGGGCATGTTTTATTGAGGCTGTAGGTATTTTTAGTTGCGGCTAGATTAAAGAGGTGGTAATGATTTGGGTAATATAATGGTCATATTACATATATATTTATTTAAAAGCCATTTTGGAGTGGATTGTTTGTTTGAGGAAAGTGAGTTACAGTATATTTTGAAATCGGGTGTTATGACAATTTAAAGTCAGGGAAAAACGGACAGAAGCAACAGAAGTGTACTGTACACATTTTTTTTTCTTAACAAGGCATCCAATCCATTGTCACCATTTTTTGTGACTTTTTGATATCGTTTATTTTCCCGTATTTTAGATATTCCCGCTCTTGGCTTTTTTTCGTCGGTCGTTGCTCTATCTTGCTCTAATATAATAAATAATATATATAATAATTTGTCTGTAAACTATCTACTGGTTTAAATAGATAGATCTATGCTACTTTAAAAAGGCAATGATAATTTATTCTTAGATCCAATCATCTCTTAATTATCAGTAACTTAAAACTCAAGTTTTTCCTGTATCAAATAGCAGGAATAAATTAATCAGTACATATTAAAAAAATCATAATATGTACAAGCTAAAAAAAAAAAAAAAACTCAAGTTTATGCGATGACAACGAACTCTAGCGCAGCTGCCACCTTGCCAGTTGGCTCTAGTTTCTAGCTTTTATTTCATATATACGAAATTAACAGTTAAGTTGAAATAAGGATAAAATGTATGCTACACTGTGAAAATAACGATTTTACGATGGAAGTCAACTCCACTCTACTTGAGGCAATGGCATTTTTATCTAATAAGTACAAACCTTAAAAAGTTTGCATTGTAATCGTAGCCCTGACGCAGCGCGTTGATGTCTTTTCTTTAAGCTCTGAACTAGAGAGCAAGTAACGTGTCAACAGAACTATTGCTACCTACCCAGTTCCTAACCTTACCCGCGGCCGGGTTACGACTTTAGGTCAGGTTAGGAATAATTCAAAAGTTGCCCTTGTCCTGTCGGTCAACTGCTAACCGAACTACTGCTAAATATTAAATTAAGCTAAATATTATATTAAAGGTTTAATATACAAAGACGATAGACATAGTCGAGTAAGTTAACATTTTATTCGAGACAGAAGCACTGGGTATCTTCGGTAGGTACATAATGATTTTGTTGCCAAATATTTATTTTTGCATGCAGACAGGGTTGGGCGCCAGGCAAGGTCCGCGACGCGCACTCATATTCTTCTCCGCGTTGTCGCGCATGTCTTGGAAGAAGTACTCTTTATAATGTTTCTTTATGAGCTCTATTAACTCCTTAGTGTGATCCCATCCTCTGGTTTCGACAATTACTTTTAACTGTGAAAAAAAATTAGTAAATTAATTGATTTATTTTTAGTAAATAATTAATTTTTTTCTTCAAAAAGTATGAGTTTTTAGACACTGGCATTTTCGCTAGTAATTCATTCTTTTGCGAGTTTACTCATATCGAGATATTTTGGTGATGTCATTTCGTTTAAAAGTAGAAATAGGTACTTGTGGTTGCAATCAGAAATGCCTCTCTTTTACTTTTACATCGCTCTTGAGACAATCACGAATTAAATCGAAGAGGCAAGTGCAGTTCAGTGGCACTTGGCGTGCAACATCTACCTGATTGCTTTCTGTGGCCTAGCAATTTCTTGCTGCTCGCTTCTTTTTGAAACTAAAATTATCCTTACCTCAACACTAAAGACATCTCCTTTGACCCAGGCTCTCTCGGGCACACAGTCCCGCATCATGACACCGATCCCCGCGAGGTAAGTGCACAGCTCGGCCATACCGCCCGGCTTGTCGCTCACTGTCACCTTGAACTTTACCAGTCTGCCTTCTGCGGCCATCCCGCGCTCCAGAGCTCGTGCCAATATCGTCGTTTCAATGTTACCCCCGGATAATATGCAAACCACTCTAAATAAGAAAAAAATAGAAATTGAGTTTTATTGACAGTAAATAGATACGTTAGCCCTTTAGATAATTAAGTAAAGCGCAGACAGATGACAACTGCTGACGTATTTTAAGTTTAACATACTTTTTGCCTTTAAGATTTGGAAACAGTCCAGCCATAATAGCAGCTATAGAGACTGCTCCGGCACCTTCCACCACAAATCTTTCTTCTTCAACGATGTGCATAATAGCTCGAGCCACCCAGTCTTCTTTTACTACGACCTATGAAACAGAGTTAAATACATTTTTGTTTTGTTTGAGAACATCTATCTACATTATATGCTCAAAAATACTGTCGTCAACGTACGGAAAATAGGTATCCAAAAGTGACTTCCTGTGCATAAAATTATTAATATGGTGAGCCGAATAATTGTAAAATGAGGATTGCGAAAATTTATTTGTACGGAGTATATTAAGTATATATTTATTTTATTTTATTTATTTATATGATCGAAGTACGGAGGGAAAACATTATATATGACTCTAGACACCCATGGTTAAACATAACTCTTCATGCTTCATACTCTTTGGTTACAACAATAGTTCAGCATACGTTTTGCAGATAAAACAAGAAAAGAAAAGAGAGTTCTATAGAAAATTACGACGTAGTGCAGTTTGATGTATTAACAAATTTTCAATTTAATTCGGCAGCCAGGTACAGTTAAAAGATACTCCTGAATTTCTTAAAACATTCGGAAAACGTCCCTACGTTTTGCCAATGTTTTAAGAAATTCATAAATCGGTAAAGTATATTGAAGAATATTACCATTTTGTCCACCAACCCTTTGAGGCTATGGAAAGTGTTGACGCCAACTATATTTATGGCTAAACTGTCGGCAATAGTAGAGTCAATATTTATGCGAACTCTTTCGTTTTTTCTTAGAGCTTCTACCATACTGCAAGTTCTATCAGTTTCAACGCCCTGAAATTACAATTACATTAATTTTATACGTATATATAGTCACGTCTTTATCCCATACGGGGTAGACAGAGCCTTAGGCCATAAGACCTTAGACCTTTTTTTAATTTCATCTTATTAATATTCAATTGTAAATTATAGACATTCATATGGTATCTGATTTTCTGAATAATGGAAATTAATTTTAGATATAGGGTTTTAAATATTATATTAAGTACCAACACTTTATTGCGTACCGTTAGAAATATATTCACATTTTTTATAGTCAGATAAGTATACTCTTATTATCAATAAAGAAGAGTCTAAAGTTTATGATATTTTGTTTTTTAGGACTTTCATAATCGGGGTAGGAACATGATAATGTATCAATATCAATAAACAAAAAGAGATTGCTCTATCACATGCAGTTTCAATCGCCACTTTACCCATACGCTTAAAAATATAAAAAATTATAAAAGCCGTACATATATTTCAGTATCTGGCTTCAAATGCTTAGCGGAGATGGCAACTCCGCACAGAAGGCTGCCACCGCCACACGGCACAATGATGGCGTCCACTGCCGGTACCTGCTCTATGATCTCGATGCCAGTCGTGCCCTGACCTTCTATCACGTTCGGATGGTCATATCTGTGTGATTATATGATAATAAAAATATTTAAATGGACTGTTTTTTACTAAACTAGCTTTTTGAAACTGAACTTCCCTCGAAAACAGTGTTTTTTCTGGGATGAAAGGTACCCTAAGTAAGTAAGGTATGTCCTTCTCCTGGTTCTAAGCTACCTCCCCACCAATTTTCAGCCAAATCAGTTCAGCCGTTCTGAGTTATACATTGTGTAACTAACACGACTTTCTTTTATATATACCTATAGATAAGGAAAAATCAATCAGTGACGCTAATTCGCAACTATTATGATTAATGAAATATAAAGAAAAAAAATACCCATTGATAAAAGTCATCCTTTTATCTTTTCTTATGGTCATGGCATGTAAATATGCATCAGTATAATTAGCACCATGGAGGATGACTTTTGCTCCCAGTTTTTCGCATCTTGTCATCTTGCTTAACGGTGTGTGGGTCGGTGCGACCACACAGCAGGGTATGCCCAGCTGCGATGCGTGGTAGCTCATGGCGATGCCGTGATTCCCAATCGTCGCGGTCACCACGCCATACCTCTTCTGGTCGTCAGACAGCATGGACAAAGCATTACGCACGCCGCGCTCTTTAAAACTGTAACGTTCATGACAGGTACTTTAAATGGCAACCATACGTGGCGCTATTGTAAAATTGAGCAAAGATAAAATAATAAGTAATTCTTCATAATAAATGTGTTTAATTTTGGGTACTTCTTATAATTAGTTTTGAAATGAGATGTTGAAAAATTGTTAGTATAAAACACAGAAAAATTAATAAATAGTACTAACGCAGTAAAACTAATATTTTAGGACTTAGTGGACTTCGCAAACATAAACTAAGTAGTATGTACCTTTCCATGTATTTTACAAAGACACATTGTGTATGTATTTGAGAGCCTTCCTTTTTTCGGGTAAAACAAATATTGAATTAACATTACCATCCTGTGTAGTGCATGAATTCTTGTTTGAGATACACCTCCATGCCCATCTTTTCCGACATGTTTGCTTTCTGTAAAATAAAACATTTAGTGCACATTTTCAGGTTATTTAGATGAGGATGAAATGTGAAGTGAAAAAATGTGAATGTGATGCACTCTAAAAAGTTTTGATTAGGTAATAATAACCAGTGGAACCTAGATCATTGAACATGCTCGTTTGCTTGGGTTCCTCGACATTCATCTTGCTTTGTTGTGTTCCAATGGGGTCATGAGGCGAAACATCCTAGGCCATAACATATACTAACATAGAATAGTATTTTTTTATTAAATACAATGGATTTTTGATGTCTAAATAGATAATTTAAAATTGAATGACTAAGTTAAGTTCTTAGGAAAATAGTAGTTTAGAAGTGATAATCAATTGATGGTAACATTGTTTACAAAAAAATAAATCTAAGGTATCTTGACTAGTATATTATTATATGAGACAAGTGGCCCATACCGTGCAGGGAGTCCGGACGATAGCTCCCACGATACGACGCGATGCCGCCAGAATGTCGTCATATTTAATTTTCTTTGGATTAGCTGGGTCACAATATTCGTCGTAATCTAACTCCTAAAGAATAAATAATACATTATTTAATATCTATATTAAGAGAAAACATATTATACGCATACCCACCCAGTTAGGCAAGTCCTTTATTACCTGTTACAGTTTGATAAAATGTATGTGGTCACAGTGTTCACACGTTAGGCGAGATTCGACAAAAGAAGAGGATTTTACATTTCCATAGCTTTACCAATTACATTTCCATACCTTTGGTTTGTGCAAAATAACCAACAGGCCTCCGAAGAGAGACGATGACCCGAGGGTGGCCATCATCATCAGGAACGAGCTCTCTTACTTTTCCAGCCAGCTAAGGCTAGTGGCAAACCAAAGCGATTTAGGATTTAATTCTAAACAGATTCTGATGTAACTTATTACAGATAGAATATATCTTGTGGATAAAGGAAACAGGTCGTCATCATCATCTAATGAAAATTTATGGGAATAATCATGAGCTACGAGAAATATGGTACTACTGACAGCGTAAAGATTGTCCATGTAATACCATCATAGTGCTGATCAATGGTACTTCTGACATAGAGGGGAAATACTAGAGTAGATTTCTCTTACCTCCATCATTAATTTTTAAAGATTTAGAGAAACAGCGAATTTCATTACTTTGTTCCTAAATATAACATGTTTTGGTATTAATATCTACTTGTAATTTTAGATTGTGCATTTTATTTGTGTAATGTTAAGAAAAGCCAAAGAATTTTATTCACAAAATACTGACATTGATTGTCACTTTGTATCATTCTTACATATTTTTGGATGCTGTTTTATTCAAAGAGAGGTTTTATACAGGGTACTTTTTTAGGGTTCATATAAAGTTTAAGAACGGGACCCTAAACAACAAACTTTATTTATATACTGACTGTTCCAAGCGGTTTCATTCGCCCGTAGTGTGTAGTACCTATAGGTACACCTATAGGTACTATATTAACCTCATCAGGCTACATTTTTAATTATCGCTTCCGTTGGGATATATGGAACCTTCTGTGCCTCCTACATTAACATGATCTACCGGTCATTTAGAAAATCCTTGGGAGAGGCCTATGTCATGACAGCATGTGGCTGAAATAATGATGATTATATCTTAGATCATATTGATCTAAGGATGATATATATTGGTATGATTACTTGGATTAGATACATAACATTTTTCTAGTCTACATATTGATCAGAAATAATTTTGCATTGTGTCATCTTGTTAGGAATACAAAAAGATTTAGCAATGGATCTTTACAACTTACTTTTTTGGGGTAATATTACTGTATTTACACGCGACTTTAGGAAACACAGAATAGGTAAGTCGCGTGGAGCGGATCTAAAGAGCTGTGTTCTATCTCTACCATAGGATTTTGTAAACGTAATCGGTAGCGACTGCAAAATCACAAGTTGACTGAGGATTTTGACGAAAAATCCTAACGCAGTGAAAATCATACGATATTTGCAAAATTCATGGTAGAGGAAGAGGAAGAAGGCATTATTGACTAGATGAAAAATAAAATTAAGAAAATTTATAAAAGAAAATTTATTAATAACACTGACCTTATATCACAGATCGTATCAACAACATCTCAACTCAAAAGTAACGATCACTTATACAATAGGTATTGTTTCTCGATGATCCAAAGATTGAAACTTAATATAAATATCTAAAACATCATTATTAAAAATCGCGCTAGCCTGATGGGAAATGCAGAAACTCTAAACTGAACTGATAAATAAGATACTATTTATTGAAAACTAGCTGTTCCCCGCGGCTCCGCCCCGCGTGGGACTCGGTTATATCGCGCCCAAAAGTAGCCTTTGTTTGACCTCAGGTCGTTAACTACATCCCTACCAAATTTCATCACAATCGGTCCAGCAGTTTAGCCGTGAAGAGGTGACAGACAGACAGACAGACAGACAGATAGACAGACAGACTTTCGCATTTATAATATTAGTATGGAGTATGGAAGTATGGATATGGATGGATAGTATGGATATGGAAGTATGGAAGTATAGAAGTATGGATAGTATGGATAGTATGGAAGTATGGATTTACATTAAAATTATTGTATTAAATCTAAAAATAAAATTTTAACAGACTATAATAAGTAAACATGCTATTTTATTCATCACATAACATGTAGTCGTCACATAAATTTATCAGCAGCTGCTTCCTCTTAAAACATCATTTAACCAAACTAACATTTTAAATCTTATTTATGAATGAATTACAAAAGACTAACAATGCTGCAAGGCGGCAAATCATAGCTTCTGTTGTTTAAAAAAAACGATTTACTTAAAGAAAAATATAGCTAACAAACTTCCTACTCACCTCAGTCTTCACTCACTCGCTCGCTCTCATAATGTACCTACATTGTTATCTGGATTAAGGACTGAAAAGTTTTCATATAGTTCTATATCTAGACATAGTGACAGAGTAGACATATGATAGTAAAAGTAAAGTTACTTTTACACACCTACACAACTAAGACAAATAATATATAATATTTTCAACTTTTTGTAGAAATTGTTTCTTCGGTGTATCCATTCAAATTGGCAGCATAAGACATTTTCTCATCGTATCCAGCAAAGTAAAAGTTCTTGTAATTCTTCCGTATCAATGTTCGTAGTTCATCGAGGTGTTCTGGCCCTCGCGTCTCACATACCACTTTTACCTGTTTGAATTACAATTATTTATTTATTTAGTATATAAAGTAGAAAATATACCTATTATTATTGCTTTAGGGTCCGGAATCACCTGATTATCCAATAAGGAGGATGATTCCATGCTTCGGAAGGCACACGGTTAGCCTCGGTTGCTATTTAATTACGTTAGAACTATAAACTTTATTGGTAGTGTACAGGGCAAATCACCTTGTATACAAAATATGAATGAATCACAAATTCGCAAAAACTTGTCAAAGTAACAAAATTAAATTTATTAAAGTCAGTAATACTCGTATAGTTAATTCTTATCAGAACTTGTTCTGTAAAAGAAAATTACCTACCTAATTTTAATAAGTACACACTTCCTAAACACAAACCAAGTTTAGGTGCAAATAAAATTCAATCAAAAATTTAGACCCTGATCTTGGCCATTTCAAAAGTACCCATTATAATAGCCGAGTTTCCAAATAAGGTAAGTACTTACGTATGTCTAGCAAATAATTATGTTGATATTTGCTGAGATAAGCAGTGGCACCTTATCTTAATTATGACTTACTTGAACTTGACCACTCGCTTCTTATCTCATCTAATGTATAGTCTAATAAAAAAATCTTTAGGAAACTTACTTCAACACTGAAAATATCTCCAAAAACCCAAGCGCGCTCCTGCATGATATCCTTGATGGAGACTCCAATAGAAGAAATATGTCGGCATAGTTCGGCGATCCCTCCTGGTCGGTCGCTCACGGTCACCTTGAACTTGACAAGCCGCTTTTCGGCAGCCAAACCACGTTCCAAGCATCGACCCAGGATAGTGGTGTCAATGTTACCACCCGACAGGATACATACCACTCTGGAAATAGCAATTCAGTAGTTTTTAGACTTATTTTTTTAAAGATCGTCGTCGTTCTTAGTTCCTAATAGAATTAGTTACATACCATTGAGCAGAGTTAAAATAAGAATCGAATTTTAGATATATTAGCATTTAAGAAGATATCAACTCATTACCTAATGAGAATTTTAAACTTTTGATATCCCCAACTAAATATACAAAAGCTCCAGCTTTATTAGAACAGTCAATGTCAAACAGCATTCATGCATTTGTAATATCGATGAGTTAGTATTATCCCATAAGGTGGACGTTTTGCTCTGAGAACCACCCATTTGTCAAGTCTAGAACTTACTTTGGGGCTAACTCAATCTGTGTGATTTTTCTCTATATTTTTTCATTTTATTTATTTATATATCATGCATTTTAAATATATATTTCTGACTAGCTGTCCCGGCGAACTCCGTACCGCCTGAACCTGCACTTTACTCACCGCTTAAACCTTCCCTGAACTTCCACAAATATTTCAAGACCAAAATTAGCCAAATCGGTCCAGCCATTCTCGAGTTTTAGCGAGACTAACGAACAGCAATTGATTTTTATATATATAGATAGATAGATTACATTGCTACGATATCATTAAATATTAGGGCCACTTCTTTCTCAAATACCGTTTTTAAAATCAATAGGAATCAGTATTAAACAGTCGTAAAATTCTGAAAAAAATATATGTTTTTAGTTGAGGATCTAGCAGAGTGAAAATCGCTTACAGTAACAGTAACAATATCAGACAAAATTCGCTCGATAGAAAAATCTAAGTTGCCTCCTTTGGAAGTTTATTTTCAATACTATGCCTAAAATAATAAACTTATTGTCCTGCTTTTTATATCAGCCTTTAGATAAAGTATTTATATAGTGAAAATCGCTGTGAAGTAGATTTTGTAGTGTTATTTTCCCAAATATGATGTCTAAATGCCTACAAAATGAGTGAGCGCCGCGACTACGCGGCTTACGCACAACGGACCTTCAGAAGAAGGAGCCCTTAACATTCATACTATCAAACTTTGTCTCTAAAAGAGTAGACGCAGCCTATTACAGAGTCATTAGGACCTAAAATCCACTCCCAAAGTTTTAGTGGGCGTGAAAAGTGGAGAAAATCTCAATAAATAGTGATAAGTCAGATAAATTAGTCCTTACGACACGAACGTATGTTCCGTCAAATACTGATTTGATTATTTTTTAAACCAAAGCCAAACCAAACCAACCAATCAATTCAAATAGCTTACAATACAACACAAGAAACGACCGATAAACAAACCAACTAATAGTACTAAATCAACAACCAAATTTTTTTTTAAATAATTAGAATTAATTGCTGCCGTAAGGAAAAATTTCAATCTGCTATTAAAATAAAGTCAGCGCCATCTATTGATATTTTATGTAATTCAATGTGTTATTTTATTAAAATTTAATAGAGACTGCAGTGTGTCTTTGTCTTTATTGATATAAGTAGAAATTCTAGCTTTATCTAAATTAAATACGTTTATGTAAATCGCATTCAACTGTTTAAAAGTTTTGAAGCAGTGCTTGTAGTAAACTTTAAATGACCATAACTTCTATTTCCCTTAACCGATTTTGATGAAACAAAGATTTTACAACGCTCCTAATTATATGTAATTCACCTGTGAAAACAGCGTTCAAATCTGTTGAGTAGTTTTGAAATTATAACGCACCACACAGACAGAAAGACAGACAGACAAAGATTGCAAAAATTGTTTTTTTGGGTTTTTATTACTTTTCTTTAATTGCCCCGTAGAGGTTTTTTAGAAAAATATTTAATGTACAGACACTCGATTTTTACTGTCTTATTATATGTATAGATAGATAAGTACAAAATACTTTTATATTAACGGAATTAACGCTAAGAGCTTTCTCTAAGTAAGAAAATAATTCTATAAAACAAATAAAAAACGAAAATAGAAAATTATTGTTTGTGGCAGGACTCGATCCAGCTACATTCTTGAAACATTTCTTTACTAAAATATTTAAAAAAAGTAGACTTCTAAAAAATTAATACAAAACAAAAAAGGGTAAAAACAAAAGAAAAGATGTCTAGCAGGATTCGAACCCTCTACTTAAAAAAATGATCCGCGACCTCTACCGATAGGCCAACACGCTTTGCTTGTTACTGCCGAAATTTCAAATGGGTTTTGTCTATAGGTACGCAAATTAACGCATTAAAAGTTTTAAAGCAGTGTTTGAAGTAAATTTTCAATCGACCATAACTTCTTTTTCCCTTAACCGATTTTGACGAAACAAAGTTTTGACAACGCTCCTAATTATATGTAATCCAACTGTAAAAACTGCGTTTAAATCCGTTGAGTATTTTCGAAGTTACAGACAGACAAAAATTCCAAAAACTGTCTTTTTGGTTTCTGTTACTCTTTTTTAATCGCACTCAATCAGTTTTTTTGAAAAATATTAAATGTACAGACACTCGCATTTTAGTGTCTTATTATATGTATTGATAACATTGATGTTTTAATGGATTCCAAATAAAATTTGAAATTGACTGGAATCTTTCTTCTTTTCCTTTACCTTATCCCATTTTCCTATGTGGGGTCGGCACAGTATGTAAGTTTCTTCCATTTAGATCTATTTCCAGCCATTTCCCGCGTCACACCCCTCCTGGTCATTTGAAATTGACTGGAATGAAAACCGGTATTTTTAAGACGGTTAATAACACCAGTTATAATACCGATTTCCATTCCCCCTGGTTAGGATCCTAGGTATTTGACTTTAAAAGAAATGGTCGACTTTTAGAAAATAATAACCTGTTTATAATGACTGTTATTTTGGGTAACTCTGGGTCGAGCGGAGCCGTTAGGATTATGGTCGCTGTGGAAATGTATGGGTAGAAAATGAGGTTTATTTACAAAACTTACTTCTTGTTGACGAGCTCCGGCACGAGCCCAGCCATGATAGCTGCCACGCCGACCGCGCCGCCCCCCTCTACCACGTACTTCTCTTGCTCCACCAACCGCAGTATTGCACGAGCCAGCCATTCCTCGTTTACTGTAATCTGGAATAGGTAACGTATTATGAACCTTACTAACTTTGATGATGCATCTTTTAGTTGCCATCTATTTGCGATAGAGTTACCTTTGTCAAATAGGCAATATAGTATGCCTTTGTGTCCAAAATAAGTATGTCATTCGTACTTTTGACGAGACGTTACAAGCTGACCGCTGACATCTAGTTATCGAAATCGTACCATAATATTTTTAATTTTCATATCAAAAAATTGTATCGTATGATAAAATTATTATTTATAGAATAAACTACTTATACTATACATGTATTTATTACGCATTCAACTTGTTTTTTATAATCATTATAATGGGTACTCTTATTTATGACGACATATTGTAATTTATGTATAATAATAGTATCGTAGAACCACATTACTAACAACATAATTGATATAAAGATTTACTTTATATAATTGTTGCAAAATAAAACATCTGAGTCTCAAGAATGCTTGTTTTATTGTGCGCGCGTAAAAACTCCGTACCACAGATAATCAAGAATCTAGTATGCAAATGAATTATGTACATAGGGTCTGTGGGTTATAGTGTTTACAAGATTTGTACTTGTAACATTTACATCATTCCTCCACACTTATTTAAGAAATCTGTTGACAAATTAAAACAAATTAATAAAGACTATCTATGTACATGCATTTACTTAAAAACTAAATTAAACAATATTTACAAATTAAGAAATGACTAAGTACCTATATTTTACAGTTTACCTATACTTTTTATAGTCAACCCTTGGAACATTTCGTTTAGGGCGAGTGAGAGCAATTGAGGATTCCGAATTTGATGTTTCTTCAGCTGATTCGGCATTAGCACCGAGCACAGCAGCTGGCTCAAGGCTTCGGCCCGATTGGCCACGCGGTAACGAAACGGTTCCTCGCTCATTTACTTCCCCGTCACAATCTCTCAAATTTTCCCCATCTTTTTCATTAGCACCCACCTCTTTTGGTGGTGTCATAAAGCCATCAATATTTTCTGTTACCACAACTTGATTTCTATCATCCAGTGGTTCCGTTAGCTGGGACTGCACTGGAGGAGCTACTATTGCAGTAACAGGGTTTTGTGGCAACACTTGTTCATGAGACATATGACCATCCGAAATTTTACTTTTACAACCTGTATATTTTAGTAACTGATCTACATGCCTTATACAGAATAAATCTAGATCATTAATATACACTTTATACATTTTATTACCTACTTTTTCTTTTATAATGCCTAGTTGCCAGGTTTCCATCCGTGCAGTATACCAACGACACCATACGATATCCCCTAGGTTAAAAATTGTTTACCAGGTACGCACACCGAGTTGATATTATCTTTTGATGGCAAAATAAGGTCAAGCCGTGTTCGTAAATTACGGCCAAACATTAATTTGGCTGGTGTTTCACCGGTGGTGTCCTAAAAGCTTCTCTTCAATTTCAATTAGACTTACGTTTTCCTGAAGAATACATTTCAACATTTTTTTACAGGTTCTAACAGAATTTTCGGCCTGTCCGTTACTGGGTGGGTGATAAATTGGTGACGTCATATATTTGATACCGTTAGCTGAACAAAACGATCTAAATTCAGTTGAATTAATTTTTGTATCGTTATCTGACACTATTACGTCTGGAATACCAAAAGTAGCAAAAATACATTTAAGCTTAGTGATTAGGGCACTCGTTGAAGTTCCACTTTGCATGTGCAAACACTCTAACCACCTGCTATAAGAATCGATTACCACTAAATATACCCTTTGCCCTACAGTCATATAATCGATGTGCACGCGCAGCCACGGGCCGGCGGCGACGGGCCAGGGCGCGGGCGGATCGCGCGGCGGCGCACTGCGCAGGGAAGCACATGTCGTACAAGATCCTACCCAGCGCTCGATATCACCGTCAATACCTGGCCACCACATCCTGCTACGCGCATTACTTTTGCTTTTATTTATACCTAAATGGGAATCATGCAATTCTCGTAACATTTTATTACGAAGTGTCTGAGGTATTACTATCCTATGCCCTCTTAATAAACAGCCTTTTTCCAACTGTAAGTCCGTCTTACATTGAAAGTATGGCAATACCTCAGTACAATTTATTTTTCTTGGCCAACCGTATTGCATGTATTTGACCACTGTCATTAAGATTTCGTCCTTTTGTGTTTCTTGTACTATATCTGATAGTACTGTTGCTGGTGAACTTATGTCAAGGAATTTTAATGTATACATACCGTCTATATCATTATCTGTATCATCCATATCTTCATTCTGTAAGGGAGCACGTGAGAAAAAATCTGCCACAGCATTGTTTTCACCAGAGACATATTGTACTGTGTAGTTGTAAGCAGATAATATAATAGCATATCTTTGTAATCGCAACGCTGTAGTTACAGGTATGCCAGACTTACTATTAAAAATCGAGACTAGCGGCCTATGGTCCGTTTTTAAAATAAACGGATTATCCCGACCATATAAGTACTGATGAAAGCGTTTCACCCCAAATATAATTGCTGTCGCTTCCTTCTGAATTTGACTGTAATTTTTCTCGCTAGCAGCTAGCGATCGCGAAGCGTACGCAAGGGGTCGTTCAGTGCCATCAGTAGTTCGCTGTGACAATACCGCACCTAAACCGTCGGGGCCAGCGTCAACGGCTAGAATAAGCTGGGCATTCGGCTCGAAGTGCGCCAGCACGCGCTCCGACGCTAATTCCTTTCGTACGGCCGCCACACTACGACGCTGCCGCTCACCCCAAACCCATGTTGCGTCACTGCGCAATAGCTCGTGAAGAGGATTCAATATCGAGGAAGCATTAGGAATAAAATTCCTATAATAGTTTACTACGCCTAAAAACCTCTTTACCTCAGTAACGTTAGTAGGTTCAGGTGCGCTTAATATGGCTTTCACTTTATTTGGGCACGTTTGTAGACCCTCTTTACTGATAACATAACCTAAATATTGTATACTTTCCTTAAAAAATTCACATTTCTCTTTTTGTAGCCGCAATCCTGAATCGTTTAATCTTCTCAACACCTCGTTAAGTCTTTCGAAATGTGTTTGTGAGTCAGGTCCTGTTACACAAATATCATCGAGCCAGATACTTACACCATCAATTCCAGAAAGGAGCACCTCCATAGTTTTCTGGAAAATAGCTGGCGCGTTCGCTAAACCATATACTAAACGAGTATATTTAAAAAGACCCTTATGGGTATTGATTGTAGTAAGCTCCTGTGATGATTCATCTAAGATAAATTGATTGTAAGCATTTTTTAAATCAATTTTACTATACCTTTCACCCCCTCCAATCTTAGCAAATACCTCTTCTATGCGAGGTAATGGGTATTTTTCAATAATAAGATCTTTATTTAGTGTAATAGAAAAATCACCGGCAATCTTCACTTGACCGTCGTCTTTCAACACCGGTACGATAGGTGTAGCGTACTGAGCGTGGTTTACGGGAATAAGAATGCCTAGCTTTACTAACCTATTGAGTTCTTGTTCGACTTTCGCTCTGAGGGCAAAGGGTACAGTCCGTGGCTTAAAAAATTTTGGAGCGGCGTTATCTTTTAACTGTAATTTAACTTTAAATTTATTAAAAGCTCCTAGTTCGTTCAACCATAAGTTTGAAAACTTTGATAGCAATTGCTCTAATTTTGTTTCACTATTTAAAGAGAATAAAACACTAGTAATTACTAAGTTAAATGCAGACATAAAATCCCTACCCAATAACGGTGGACCTCCATTACTTACAACGAAAATTTTAATCTCTTTCTTTACATTATTGTATACAGCTTCAATTTTAAAGTAACCTAGTGGCGTGATTTTACTTCCGTCATATAAACACATTCTTACATCACTCAGGTGCAATTTATAACTTGAAAATAATTGTTTATACAGTTTTTCGGAAATCACGCTGCTACCGGAGCCTGAATCTAATTCCATACTAATAGTGTTACCCTCTAAACAAACATCAATCAAAATAGGATTATTATCTACATACCTCAAATTAAAATTATCACATTCTTCACAATTCGAGTCCACATCCATTTCGATCCTTTTCTCCTTTGTTGTCGTATCACAATGGTAAATGGTTGAATTTTTCGATGCTGTACACACTTTCTTTAGGTGTCCTTTAACACCACACTTTTGACACTTGTAGGCTTTATAGCGACATTTTTCACTTGTATGATTTTTCATACCACAAACTGAGCAGCGACATGCGTCCGCCACCCTAGAGTTGTCGTCAGCGCGCGCTGTACCAGCCGGGTGCTGTTCACCTCGGTTGTGTAAAAATTTCGCTCGCTGAATGGGCTCTTCTTTGATTATAACATCGCTACAAATCAATTTCGCCTGCTTTGCACAGGCCGCCTGTTCCGCTAATTCAATAGCCCTCGTCAACGTGAGAGTTGACGCATTTTGCTCAAATAACTTGTCGCGTTCTGGACCCACACCCAGGCCAAGGACAAAACGATCTCTCAGATTCGTTTCCAAAGCGGCACCGAAATCACAATAACTTGCTAGACCTCTTAATCGCGCCGCCCAGTCTCCTAAAGTTTCGCCTGGACTTCTATTAGCTCCATAGAATTTTGCTTTATCCACAAATGAGCCTTGTTTCGGCTTGAAATGGCAGTCAAGTAATTCAACTAGCTTCTTAAAACTCAGTGAATCCAATTCGTCAGGATACGCCAAATTTCGCAACAATCGGTATGATTCATCATCTAGGTGGGTTAATAAAATACCACTTTGACTTTCTTCTTTTATGCTGTTGATCTTTATGAACTGCGTCAATTTGCCTTTAAATATTTGCCATTCACTGATTTTATGATTAAATATTGGCAAATTTCCTAGGAAATTCATTATTATTTTATTTTCGTGGGAAAATTAAACAAACTCGTCGCCAAATGATATAAAGATTTACTTTATATGAGTCGTATAGTATCAAAGGCGGCAATCTGTCAAATTTGTCAAAAATTACATTTTGATATGGCCACACCGGAAATTTAAAATGCTATTACGCTATTTCAGCATTCTGTTTCAAAGACGGCAATATGGCGTACAAATTAAAGTTGAAAAGCCACCTTAGTATCAAATCCGGCAATCTTCTACAGCGTAAAAATCAAACCCGGCTATCTGACTCGCGCGACCAATCACAGAGGTTCGCGCGGTCACGTGATTTAATGGCGTCGTTTGATATTTTCGTACAACTTTGTGTCTGAGTTTTAATTGATTTATTGCTATTTCTGTGATAAACCAAGAAAAATTTATAATAAATTGAAGCCATGGACGACCATCCAACACTAGTATCAAATAGATATGCCAGGAAATGGCAGAGAAAGCCAGAAAAATGGAGACGAAATTTGGAGAAAAAACTCAAGTAAGTACCAGTCGTAGGGCTGTTACCTGCATGATAAAGTTTATTATGTTTTTTTTTATCTGATTTGGGCACGGATTTCCATAACTTCGTTAAACTGGATAGCTTACTCCTATATCTTGTGGTTACTAATTTGCTCTCTAATACAATATTGTCTAGGTTCATGGGTTTGGGTTTCTTTTTATTTTGAGCACTTTTTCTGTTCTTTATAGATATTCTGCTAAATTGGCGCCTGAAAGAGTCTGCACTCATAATTTAAAATCGCTCAAGTGTGCTTCTTTAACAATGCATGAGCTTATGAAATTGCATTCAAAATTCTATGGTTATACAAAGAAGATAGATCAAGATGCTATGATACTAAAATTTTGCTCCATCGTTCCTGTTAAAAAAAGAGTAACTAATAGGGGCAAAAAACAAACTACTATTAAGTATAGTGTTATAAGCGGCAATAAAAAAGTCCCAATATGCCAAAGATTTTTCTTAAGTATATTTGTGTAAGTGACAAAACACAGTTTCATACGTGATGCAGAGGTTCTTTCATGCTGGTGATGTAGTTATTACGAAAAAAACGAGGAGGTAATCGGAAGAAAAATCTTTTTGCGCCACAGAGGGAATCTATACATAAATTTACTTCCGACGTTTTGGAGAATTCTCAACCGTATCATGACATAGGTTTCATTGTTATTTTATACTATCTGACGTATTCATTTCATTCATCTAATTAATTTAATTCATTTAAACATTATTGACATACTTACTTATTTTATTATCATTATTTTTATTTTTATTTCGACATTAATTAAATTGTAATGTATAGTTTTTGGTACAAATTCAAAGACTTCGCAACACCCAGCCTGGGTTTATGTACATTCTTACCAAATTATGTAATTCCACCTTCTTCATATTATGTACATGTAAGCGAGAAATAAATAAATAAATAAATAAATAAATAAATAAATTTATACAACAGCTTTGTTGCGTAGAATCTCATTATTGCCGAAAAGCTAAATCGGCCGAAAGAAAGTATTTGCCATCGGAGTTAAATATAAATAAATTGTTTAAAAATTATAAAGAGAGTGAATTTGCGATTGATTTAGTGAAGAAATCATATTTTAATTATTAATAATTAAACATTAAAGTGATCTTCATTTAAATGATTATGAAATAATTATTTACCCAGCCCTGAATGACTCTTATTTTTGTTTAGGATCATAAGTGGCAATCTGAAATTTTGTTGGTTTCAAAAATGGCAATCTTGTTATGGTTTGGGATCAAACTCGGCATTCTGAAATTTTTAGTATCAAATCCGGCATTCTGCAAAATTTTGTTTAAAATTTTGTTTGAATGATCTTAGAAAGGAAGAACAAAACGTTATTAATTACTTTCAGAAACACAGCTTATTTTTTTAAGTAAATAATTATAATGCCATTTTAGAAACAAGCGAAATAAAACGTTTTTTTTTTGTTTGTCACATTTCACTCCAAGTGCAGATTGCCGATTTTGATTCTATACGACTCATATAATTGTTGCAAAATAAAACATCTGAGTCTCAAGAATGCTTGTTTTATTGTGCGCGCGTAAAAACTCCGTACCACAGATAATCAAGAATCTAGTATGCAAATGAATTATGTACATAGGGTCTGTGGGTTATAGTGTTTACAAGATTTGTACTTGTAACATTTACATCAATAATACTATAGTAGAATCCGTCACGTCAAAAAAACTTTAAAAATCCCATGAGGTTATTTTTTGTTACAAATCTTACACGACATAATGTGATACTATAGGTATAGAGCAATGTCCATCCGTACGCCTGTTTTAAGATACATTATATATCTTACAACAATCTTACAATAATAGGAAACCTTTATAGCTATAATAAGTTTTCTATTGAAATAAATAAAATTAAAAGTAAAGGGAAAACAACATACTTACCATATTCAGTAGGAATATGCAAACAGAAAGGTAGATTCAAAAATGGAGAAAAAATTCTTACGCCGCTGAACGAACTGCATTTTTTCACCACTCAACGATCAATAAATAGTTATTATTATTATACTAATTACGAAGTATTTTTCTTTAATATTTCTAAAGAATTTGGAAATGGCGCGCCCGTGTCTCTACCCAGGCAATTGTATTTTTAATCTATGAATATTTCTTACCAGTTTGTCCGTGATGGACTTCGCAGTGAAGAAGGCGTTGTAGCCAACAGTGGGCACCGCCAGACCGTCAGCTAGCGTGGACCTTATTTCAACGCTCACTGGTTCATTGTGTTTCATAGCTTGTTCCATACTCGGGAATTTTTCAGTTTCCACACCCTGAAGTAAATTTGAAGAATTTTATACAAAGTAAATGTTTGCAAGATTTCTTGTTTGTTTTGGACTTGAATACCATTTGCTGTGTTTCTTGAACATAATGTAGGTAGAGATAGGTAGCTAGATAATAAAATAAGAAAATAACTTCAGATTAGTTGATATATCCCTAAATACTTAATGGAAAAAAAGGAGTTGGCTTAGATGTAAATTAATACCCGTTGTTAATTGTTTTAATTAAGCGTGACAAGTAATTAACTAACTGATTACGGACACGCAGACAGTTGATAACAAACAAAACAACTAATTACCACATATTTGTCATATTTATCTCGTGTCTCATGACTGAAATACATAACGAAAGTATTACATTAAAATGAAATTGAACCAAATTATTAACTATTGATTATGTTTAATCTGATGCTTATTGACTAGCTCTATCTATCGAAATATTGTGATTTGGTACAAAGTTTCAAAATTCAGTTAATTTGTAGATTAAAGTTGTTACTAACAAACCATAAGTATCCCAACATTCTCTACAAAATAAGAGACGCTGTTAGTCATACTAATTATAAAACGACTTGATTGAATTGATATTTATTGCATAAAAATCAAACTTATCGCTTGTAGGTTTTCCAATCAGTCTAACCAGTGTTGATTTACAATATGTAATTTAAATAAACTTAGAATAGTGAATAGAAACAAATCTAAAACTAGATAAATAAATCTCCGGCAATACCTTTTCTCTACTGGTAGCTATATATATTTGTTTGTAATAACGTAAGTACCTACTTACTGTAATAAAAACGACAAAAGCATTAAACCTTAGACGTAAAATGTAATGGTAAAACAAAAGAGAGAACAAGGATAGATGTATAAAAAAGTAGATTAAATCGAATCAAAGACAATCTAGATCTAGAATCTAAACTGAAGACATCATAAGGTCATCATGTATAAAACAATTTTAGAGACTTACATAAATAAGGACATGAGGCTTCAGGTGTTTGATAGCTGTGGCCACGCCCGCCAGCAGACCGCCTCCTCCGACGGGGACCAACACGGCGTCCACGTCAGGCACCTGCTCCACAATCTCAAGCCCCACAGTGCCTTGCCCAGCCATTATGTGGGGATGGTCGTAGCTGTAGTAATACGGGGAATTTTTAATTCGTTTGTAAGGCCAGAAACAAAAGTTGATACAAATTGCAAATTTCTTCTTAATTGAGACTTCTTGATTGAACCACCTGAGTTTATATTTATCGCATAAGTAAGCCATATAGACGTAAAAATATGATGTACCCATTTATATAGGTGAGCCCCCTCTCCTTTGCCAGCGACATCGCGTGATATTTAGCTTCCTTCATATCGTTCCCGTGCACGATGACATTGGCGCCATACGTCTGACATTTCTGGATTTTCATGATCGGTGCCACGTTCGGCATCACCTGCAGTGTTAAATTAACTATGAGTATCTATTATTCAAATGTCGCGAAGCTACTAGGCGAAAGAAGGCGAAAAAATACTTAATATTTTTGTTATGAGCTTAAGCCTAATGGGGTCGATGGCAAGTGTTAAATATTTCCTATTAACTTTTTTTTTAAACACCGATTATATCCGGTTAGACCGGATATAATATTTTTATAGACATTAACCAAATAAAGGTATGTCCAAGTGATTTAAGCATATTAACTTTAGTAAATTTTCAAAAGCTGCCTGAATTTTTTGACATGCATGTGCTAATCTTTAAGCTTTGGTCTTTCCGATAGGCACACCGCAATGAATGAGATTATGCTGAATATAGACGCACCACAGTCGCCGGGATGTTGAGCAGGTTGGCGTGGTAGCTGAGACCTTGTGAGTGGTTGCCGAGCGACGCGGAGATTACACCTGACTGTTTGGCTTCAGCGGACAGGAGCAAGAGTGCGTTGCGAGCACCGCGCTCTTTGAAACTAGAAGAAATATTTTATGGTAATCAACCAACATCATTATCCCAGCGGCTTACCATTTGCATTAATTAGAAGAAAAACTAATACCATAAAACGCATCTCACCTTCCTGTGTGCTGCAGAAAGTCATTTTTAAGGTAAATATCCATACCGTATATTGTGGACATATGTGATTTCTGAAACAGAAAAACATTTATACCTACTTATATATTTTTACAAAAAATTATATGTACTTATCGGATTGCAATAACATTAAAGCGTAATTAATACCTAACATTAAACTGGTTTCTAAGTTAATTATTATTTTCCGTCCTATTAAGTAGTATTTTCGTTTCGTTTTAGTTACAGAACTTGCAGCCTATGGTCAGCTTCCTGCTTTTTTCCCCTTTCGTACAGTCTTCAGCATTCTTGGTCGTTGAAGATTAAGTAAGACCTTATCTAGACATGCTAGCTGCTTGGCAATCGATCTGCCTTACTTTTCTTAAGTTTTGTCAAAATCTTTGTCAAACTTTCTTTTTTTAACTACATGCACAATATACAGAATCCTCAGGACAGGATAGTTATGGTCTTATGAACAGCACGACCTTTTCAAACTTTACAAAGATCGGAAATGTTTATGTAGGTATGATACCAACCAAACTAGGTTTCAGTTAATTCGTTCTAAACAAAGAATATCGAGACGCGCGCGAGGCAAATTTTATTTTTAAATCTATGGTTCTAATAAGTTCAAATTAGATTGATAGGTACTTACTACACATGGTGTTTTCACAATTCCGTTTTGTATTCTATAAGCTGCTGCTGAGACATCTTCAAACGAAATTTTTTGTGGGTTTTCCTTGTCGCACATAGGGTCAAATTCAATAGTCTGGAACACCATATCTCTTGCTATTTTAAATTAAAATTTAGAAAATATATGCCGTTGATCCGCGACCAGTGACTTCCAGTATTGTAATGTCGGATAGCATCTTTATTATCTCAATTTAATAGGGAACAAAGGTTGAAGTTGAGTAGGAATACTTACTCCATTAAATGATAACATTTGATAAATAATTAACCCGTGACTCGCGTGCCATTTTTCATTTAATAAGCTCAAGAAAGAGGTTCTCAATCTGACAGTCCATGGAGGTTTATTGAATCTAAACCTTTAAAACGTATCCGATAGATTCCCTCCAGTCTAAACTTTGGGAAATATAAATGACAGTAATCTATTTCTGTATTCTACCGTATCGTACTAATATTATCATTGCGAAAGTGAGTTTGTTTGTTACGCCTTTACGCTCTATGTTCTGAACCAATCTTTCCGAAATTTCGCATAAGTACACATAGCTAGAACATAGGGTACCTTTCGAAGCCGCGGAAAAAAGCTAGTAATATTATAGTATAGATAGAAGTGATGTAAATCTTCAGGTGTACTTATTGATTTAAAACTGTTGTAAGCAGCCAACGGTGAGACTCCTAAAGATATCAATGAGAAGTGGATGACAAGTAAAAATCAAGTTAGGTATTAAAAAAATATTTTTTTTTTATTATTAAAAATAAATATATATTTGCTACAATTATATCACAGATGAAACACAATATGAAAAGTAACATAATATCATTTTTATACGTTACAATAAATTGGAATAAAATGTTATTTTAATAAATTCAAAATCAATGAAGTATATTACGTAGATAAGTAACCACGCGTAATAAGTAACATGCGTCCTTTTCTGACATAAAAATTGAAACTTTACCTAATAGGTCATACATTCATTCCGTATAACGTTGATTGCGAAATTGGAAATTAAAATTATCAACCATTCAACCAAGTTTGATTTAGACCACAGATTATCTAATGAAAAATGTTTGGACTAGAATATAAGCAAAGTAACTAGGTAGGTGCTTAAATTAGGTAATTTTGGTGAACTATTTATTTTAGAAAGTTCATGTACGTATGGGCTTATCTGTTGCCTAGCTACTTAGTAATTATTTGCATAGGAAGGTTCAATTCTTCAAAATATCTACTCTGAAAAATTTTGCCGTAATTAATTGAGTACGTAATTTAATTGTGTCGACGAATCATAAAACCTATCAAGACCCGAGCACATTAGATTCGTTTCAAGATTTTGTTGGTGTATTGCCGCTGATGTCTACCATACAACTGGGTGCGCCGGGAACCAGTAATTTTTCTTCGTTGTATTCAGTGAAAATGTATTGCTTGTAGTTCTTAGCTATCAATCCTCGCAGTTCTTCAAAATGCTCTACGCCTCGCGTTTCACATACCACTTTTACCTGTAACATTTCATGACATCAGCGTATTGGATTAAGTATACTTTTAAATGTAAATCTTTACTTTGTTACGATATAGTATCAATGTCTTCATCAGTGTTGTGATGACTTACTTAAAACAGTGGAGCCTTAATAATACACATCAGACACAGTGGCCTCCACAATTATACTCAATATAGGATGGGTTAGATACAGTATTTTTCAGATGTCAAAACATTTGAATAAGTACTTAAATGGTTGGCGCTCTACGAAACGAGCAAGCTAGCCGATTTGGATTCCTATTCTTTTTAACAGTCGATGTGTATTTAATTATTTTTAGGTAATGTTTACGCTGTGAATAAAACAACAAGAAATACATACATATAGTTAAAAAAAAATACAAATAGAAACTAAAGACTCACTTCCACACTAAAGATATCTGCAAAGATCCAAGCGCGCTCCTGTAAGATATCTTTAATGGACACTCCAATGCCAGCCAAGATTCTGCACAGCTCACTTAGCTCTCCTGGACGGTCATTAATGGTTACTTTGAATTTGACTAAACGGTTTTCGGATGCTAGCCCGCGGTCTAGCACACGACCTAGCATAGTGGTGTCGATGTTACCACCTGTTAGGATGCATACTACTCTGTGAAGAGAAAAGAAAATATTAAGACTGATGTAATAATAGCATATACCTATAGACTCGTTGTACAAAATGGAGAAGATATTAAAAGGATCGGCATTTGTCGTGGATAAAGTTGGATTCCTGATTTCATAGTGCTCGCAGGGATCCAACTTTATCTACGGCGATTGGGCGCCTGCATATTATATCCGTCTATTTATCCTGCTATTGTTATTTTTGAAATGTAGGTATGACATGGGAAACTGAGTTATTATCGTTCGTTTTCGAATGATTTTCATGCGACATAACCGGGGACTCGAACGATAAATCATTCGACTCACCGGTTTTAGATAAATCATACTTACATCTCAAAAATAGCACTCCTGAAATGGATATGCAAGATTTAGTTATTCGATTTCATTATTATAATTTTGCTAACATATTTGTACAATGTATTCTTTTAGATTACTTTAGAGTTGCCATTGCCAGCACACGTGAAGTTGCAGGCGTCCATATATTAACTTCTTTCCATCTGCATCTGCTTTAGCAAGCTTTGTCTTGGCTACTAAGTAAATAGTGTACTAACTTCTTGTTGGCTAGCTCCGGCACGAGTCCCGCCATAATAGCTGCCACCCCGACCGCGCCGCCTCCCTCTACTACATACTTTTGCTGCTCCACCAGACTTAGGATTGCACGAGCCAGCCATTCCTCCTTTACTGTAATCTAAAGTAATCCCATTTCAGTAGGTCCCTGGTTTTATCCTTATTCCTTGGTCATATAGGTAGCTTTAGAGCCGCTAAACACAGTGTAAGACGTTGTTTTTCCTCTTAACGGAGGATGCAAATCCTGAGCCAAACCTTCAATAGCTACGTGTGTGTCTGTTCTTCTTTCGAACATTATTTATTATCGTACATATTAAATACATTGTAACTAGTCATATCGCTCATCTAGTCAACTCACATAATTATCATACACAGAAGAATAGGGCCAATATTCAAAAAAACTGGCTTATTCTTTCGGCAATTCAATGACTTGCAGACCCTAAGATGACAACCCTTTTTGCTATTGCTGGTTAAAGAAAACTAGCCATATGTTGGAAAGGGGTACAAGGAATTTGATGTGTCAGAGACTTAGAGTTGCTTTTGACTTACATTATAATATTAGATATGTTTGGGGTTAAACGGCAGCCTGCCATTATTTATTTTCTTTGATTATTTAATCAATGTAATATCTTACAATTTTATCCGTGACCGGTTTTGCCGTAAAGAACGCATTGTATCCAACAGTCGCCACCGCTAGGCCATCAGCTAGCGTGGACCTGATGTTGATGCTCACTGGCTCATTTTGTTTTATGGCTTCTTGCATGCTTGCACATTTATCAGTCTCCACACCCTGAGAAAATTTAAGCTTAAAGATATCAGAAACAGAAAATATCAGGAACAATTGTCTATTGCCACCTCCTTCAGGGCGTGGTAAAAGTGCTGGTGCAGCGTACCTAGTAGTAGAGGATATGTGTGCTAAAGGTCTGACAACCAAGGATAACGAAGAAAGAGCGAAGTGGAGGAGACGAGACGAAGCAGGAAAGCGGACCCTGTGCTCCAATTTAAATAAACCAGCTAAGAACGCAACCGGGAAGGCGCTAATATAAGAGAGATATTTGAGCTCCTCGATAGCAGTCAAGTTAGACGTGCACTTTTAATAGCAGAAAAAAGACTGTTAGTTTTCGAATTATGCTTACATAAACAAGAACGTGAGGCTTGAGATGCTTGACAGCAGCAGCGATCCCCGCCAGCAGACCGGCTCCTCCAACTGGGACCAACACTGCGTCCAGATCGGGCACCTGCTCAACTATCTCTAGGCCCACAGTGCCTTGCCCGGCAATTATATGTGGATGGTCGTAACTGTGGAGCACAAAGCTGTAGGGTAATTTACCAATTGCTTGGAATTGATTGTTTTAAGTCCTAGATAAGTAGTTGCATGCCTATTATACGAAAGAAAAACACAGCCAGTTAAATGCTTGTTCATCTCCAAGCGAGATGGAATGGAAGTTTTAAGAAAGTCGACTTCAGTACATTGTATTTTTTTCAATAATTGGGCCTGTTACAACAAGAGATATGTTTAGAATAGTAGATTTTTATACAAGGGAGGAAAGGCTAATATAGTACGAGCAGGAATTATTCCTTTTACCCATGTTAAACCCTACTTTTTATTTCGAACTACTTTTGTTTCCCAGTTGCATCTTCAGCTTTCGCTTCAGAGCCCAGGGTACGCTATTGGCGGTACTGGTTATTATAATGGAGAGACTGCCGTCTGACCTTCGTTACCCTTTTATACAGGGAAACCAGACCAACAGGAACATTGATCCTGTTGGGTCAATCATTGTGTTGGGTGTGTAAGTGGCCAACACTGTCAGATTTTTCAGGCTGCCTAAACGCATCTGACATAGCCTAAAGACTGCCATCTACCGATAGCGGCCAGGACCAACGGCTTAACGTGCCTTCCGAAGTACGGAGGAGCTCGATAGAAAATGCCACTAATGGCGACCAATCCAAACATGTCTCGCACTTGTTGTCGCTTGACGCCCGCTATCATTACGAATACCCGCGCCGCGCTAGGCTATCGAGTTCCAAAGGACACTTAAAATTAGGAAATTTAGTACAAGGGTGCTTATTACTTATTTCTATAGAAATTTCTTCCAATAGACCCGCGATAGTAAATTAAAAGCATAAAGGCAGTTGGCATGTACTTTTAAATAACAATTATTATTATAATATATTTACCTATAAATATGTACGTACAATTCACACAACCTTACCCATTTACGTAGGTAATTCCTTTCTCTTTAGAGATCTCCAGAGCACGATACTTCGCCTCCTTCATGTTATTTCCGTACACGATGACATTGGCGCCGAAAGATTGACACTTCTGGATTTTCATAATGGGTGCTACAGTAGGCATCACCTAAGAATGTAAATTATGTAAGTAGATAAGTTTAATTCCCTTTTTTTTCATTATGGACCACACAGACGGCCGCCGCCGCCGACGACGCTTGCTATTCGGCTGATAGACCGCTCTCTACCCGTGGATGTCGTAAAAGGATATTCACAAAGAGGGTTGACCTCAGTGAACGTGCCAAAGGGAATACTCGCTTAGGCTGCTACGGTTTAGGATGATGATGTATATTTTGAGCGGACTTTTTGGTGAAGATCTCAGATCAGCCCGGTGACGTTGCGTTAAAGTTATATCATTACCCTGCGCACGTGTGTACGTGTGGCTGTGCGTATCTACTTAGAATACTTACCCTTACCTTGGTTAGCCAGGTGTTAGCTAACATTAATTTTAAATACTTACCACAGTTACAGGGACGTTCAAGAGTCTGCCATGGTAGCTGATGCCTTGCGAGTGGTTGCCGAGCGACGCCGAGATAACGCCTACCTTCTTGGCTTCAGGCGAAAGGAGCAATAGGGTGTTGCGGGCACCTCGTTCTTTGAAGCTACAAACAGCAAAGAACCTTCCAATTTTGAATTTATTTATTTAGATACATGTAAGCATAAAACTTTTTAAAAACATAACACATATAACGCGTGCGCTATATGTACTTACAACACAACCTATCAAGCCAGGTTGTGGTGAATGGTGTCATATAGGTAGATAGGTATATTGTTGACTTCCCAGAATACTCATTCTGTGCCCCTAGTATGAGTTTTTCTTAACGCAGACGCTAGCGACTGCGTTAGCGATTTAGTATGGCAAACCTGTACAGCGCCTCTGGCGGATAGTAAGGTAACTAAGAAATTCCATACGAAATCCTAACGCGGTCGCTAGCGTCTGCGTTAAGAAAAACTCATACTAAAAGCACTAGCAATGATTTGATTTTTTATGAAGTACTAGCTTTTGCCCGCGGCTACGCTCGCGAATTTTCCACGAGAACAGTGCTTTTTCCCGGGATGAAAGGTAACCTATGTCCTTCTCAATACTTCTATCTAAGTGTATGCAAAATTTCAAGAAGATTAGTGCAGTAGATAGGGCGTCAAAGTGTGAAAATCAAACAAACAAACTCGTTTCCGCATTTATAATATTAGGATTAGGATACATTTTATTAGGCAAGAGGGCATACGGCTTGCCTATTGGTGAGTGGTCATTCCCAGCCCATGGACGCCTGCTGCGCCTGCTACACAAGTAGTGCGACGTGCGCATTGTCGGCCATGGAGAAATCCTTTCACAACCCCCTTTTTACTACTCGAACAAAAGGAAGAGTAATGATTTTGGCAGTCCTTTCCTTTTAGCTTCGCCGTAGTTGGGTAAAAAGCTATAACCCGACTACGTTAAAAGGTGTCTAAAAAGGATGAAACAAGAAAATTATCGAGATAGAAATCCAGAAATGCATAGTTACAAAAATGGTCATGGTAAAGCCGTGGCCGCATCCATTGTAATTGGATGATAGGAACACCTTTAAACGAACATTATTGTTGATATAGTACCTACACTATACAGTGGGTGCCACGGCTATACCATGACCATTTATGTACCTATGCATTTCTGGACCTCCTTTCTCCTTCCTCCTCCTTACCTTTCAACGTAGTCGGGTTATAGCTTTTTTAACTTAGGTATTTTTTTTTAAAGAGCCCATCGTTTTGTCTGTTCATGCTGTACTTAGTCTCTAAAGAAAATCTCTTTGTGGCCCACTGTACTCAACTCTATTTTACTATCTATAATATTTTACTTCCTCTTCTTTCTCAGCTCGGTGACACTCTTACTTGGGTATAGACCACTTCATGTATTTTTCCACTTCAACCGGTTTACTGGTGTACGCATCCAGGTTTTGTCCACGATTTTATTTCTTCTCGATTATCTTTTACATGAGGTAGTGCTTTCACCTGAAGCTTACCTTCCCGTGAATTGCAGGAACTCATTTTTTAAGTAGATATCCATACCGTATATTGACGACATATGAGATTTCTGTAATAAAGGTCGAAAGTGTAACAACGGGAGGAAATCCTGCTAAAAAGTGGCACTTTCTTTTCTTAATTTAGGAGAGTCGGTTCAGTTCGCCAGTGACCAACGAAGCCCGCCCCGGACACCAGACCCCCCCTTCATTTTTATCTTTATTTACTAAAGTAAATATACTTAAGTACTCTACTTTTCAAATATGAATGTACCTAAGTACCTAACACGCATATTTTTAAACGTTGCCTCATAGGTCGCCTCCACTCAACCTCATTCGAGGACTAAGCTAATGTCAACTATGAATACCATTGAGGTCGAGTGAGGATGAGTGGAGTTTGAGGAAACGTTTGAGAATATGGGTGTAAGTTTCTGACTCCGCCAGGTTCTGGCTTGTAATAAAATAAAATAAAAATGAGCTACAGGCCTTACACCCATATTCTCAAACGTTTCCTCATAGGTCGCCTCCACTCAAACTCATTCGAGAACGCCTCAAGGAAGTCCTCCAACTTTCCTTGAAAACGGTATTCTTAATTGTTTCCTTGAACAAACTCCAGTGAGGATGAGTCAAGGAATGACGTTCCGTTTCATTTCTGTATGTTGGTAAACCGCCTTACTTTTTGACGTAAAGAGAGTTTTTGCCAAAGTTTCTTTTTCAATTTTAGTTAACTGGCATAGATTAATTATAAAACAATAAAATACTTAATACACAAAGAACTTATTACAGTGGGTACTAGTTCTTTTAAATCTGGTCCTCAATAAAAGTACCTACTTTTCGTTAAACGAAACGTTTGAGGCTTCCTTAAGGTACCTCTTGACCAACCTTATATTTTGACAGTTCGTTTCTCACCTCCATTGAGTAATTTCCTTAAGGTGAGGAAGCTAGTGTCAACTATGAATACCATTGAGGTCGAGTGAGGATGAGTGGAGTTTGAGGAAACGTTTGAGAATATGGGTGTTATTAGCTATACTATACATTTTATACCTATGGTTCAACGCAGTTTGAATAACCTATTATATATAACTTACTACACAAGGTGTTTTCAAAACTCCATCTTGGATCCTAAATGATGCGGCCGTAATATCTTCGAACGATATTTTTTGCGGGTTCGCTTTGTCGCACATTGGATCAAATTCAATTGCCTAAAACATAAACATTTTGAGTATAATGTAACTATACATAGATCCAAAAAGTATTTTAATGGTTTTTAAACCGTTTATTTTTTGTTTAAGTAAAACGTTTTAAACCAATTTTTGAGTACGATGCGATGCGAGAGACGATGCGAGTAATGTGTAAGAAAAACTAGTTTTTAAATATTCTTTTATTTTTACTTTCAAATTAATAAGTAAGTTAATAAAGTTGTAATCACGTGGCACGGTTTTAAACCGTTTTAAATTTATTTAAAACTGGTTTTAAACCACGGATCTTATTTGCAACAATGTAACACACATTAAGTACCTACCTGAACCTAGTTCCACTAGCTACTTTTTAGCTTTTATGTGGCACGCCAAAATGCAATGAAGCGGCTTACAAGTCGCTAGGAGTAATTTAGGAGTTTTTTATGCATACAAGTGCAAAAACGATTGAGAAACGGAGATTTCAAATTACATCACCTTTCTCTATTTCGTGCCTTACCTACGTCATGCATGTATTATATATATAGGTACCGGCCTTGACCCTTTTAAATGTTGGCCACATCTTTGCGGACATCTGCTTGACGCAGCTTCCCTACAGATGTAGGTTTCAGGTTTTTAGGCAACCGTAATGATCCGACACATGTCGTTGAAAGCTGCATCCATCAACTGCGTGGAGCCACCATTATGCTGAGTAAAAATTGACCACCGCTTCAGCCCTCTGACTAGACTGTTGACTTGATGTTTTTGACGTGACAACGTCTTAAATTAGGTTGCGGCTGGGAGTCACTTATGAAAAAGTGTAACGCTCGGTAACGTTACGATGAGTCACCGAACGAGAGAGAGGCCCGCCGAATGCCTTGCGTCTCTCTCCCACTCAACTATGATCGGTCTGCCGCGCGCGGCAGACCGCGCGCGGCAGATTATATTCATATCAATAAATATTCTACCGAGAAAAAGACGTTGTCACGTAAAATCTTCGCCCGTAAAACCGACTTTACAGGCAACCATTTTTTTGACTTGACCAAAGTAGGTTTAGTGTAGGGTAGGGTAGGGTAAGTAGGACTAATAAAGAAGATTTAATAAAAAGAAAGGCCCTAAAAGACACGTTTCCAAGGCCGTAAAACATATTATAAATAAATTAACTGACGTTTTTATGACAGTGACAGAACAGTGTTGCTTTGCTTTGCTATTGAGTTTTTGGTGGGAAAGTAAACTGTCACTATGTCCGCGCCGTATTTAATTTCCAAAACTTAGGTTTTTTTCGAGTATTTGTGCTTAATATTGGTGGATTATTATTCGCAAAGTGTTCGGGAACAAGCGTGAGTGTTGGGAAGTGGTACAGTGTCGATTACGTGACCTTTTATCTTTGTCACCAAAATCTCCATGTTATAGCTAAGTGAAATTTTTCCACCGCTTCACTTAGCCATCTGACTCTGACTAGACTTATTTAATTGACTGGACTAGACTACTGACTTGACTTTTGACTTGACTGACTTAAGTAGGACTGAAGAAGATTAATAAATTCAAGAAAGGCCTTAAAGGACCAGCTTCCATGGCCGTAAAATTATAAAAAAAAAAAAAAATTGCTTTGCTATTTGATATTTTGATATGATTTGAAGGCTTCATTAAGGATTGAAAGAGGGATTGAAGGCTTGCTACCTATAGAGGTGAGACATACTAGGTAAAACGCGGACTGAGTCTTGCGAGTACGCGTCCAGAAAAAGACTAGATCCAAAGACTAGGTCCACGAGTATTTACGCGTACGCGACTCAACGGACTCATTGCGTATCCAAATGATTCCCGTAAATGCGCGTCTTGCGTATATGGACATTATGGACTAGTTTGACAAGTATTGAGTCTTCACACTTCGTTTTTTTTTTTATCCTATTTTTTTAATATCGACTAAAAACTTCCTTTCATACTTTGTACAGGCTTAGGACTGTAGCAGTTTTTATTAAAATTTCAATCAAAAAGTGTATTTAAGTAAAATATATATTTATGAAATAGCTGGCGTATTTAGAAGTTTTCAATCGATTTTATATACATTGATTATTTTTATTTAATTTTTTTTTAATATACAAAGTGATTCTTTATCTTTTTTTTTTTTTTTGTTTTTTTTTTTTTCAATACGTTTATAATCAACCTAATGAACCTCAAACGTAGGTAAAACTATTTATAATCACTATAAGATCCGCACTTTCATAATGAACTTTAGGCGAAAGCTAACAACTAACAACTGTTTGTTTTTTAAATTGTAAGTAAACAACAAGTATTATTATCACACCAAAACAAATGCTACCAAAAGAAAAATAACCTTATTGTGTTTGTACTAAAAGTGTTATTTGAACAAACAATTACTCGCCGAAATACATCGCTCGGCGGCTCGGTGCGGCAGCGGGCTAGTCGGGCGATCCCGAAGTTTCCCGACGACGTCTTCCGAATAGTCCCGAACGCTCGCATCTTTCTTAGTTTTTGAGTTGCGCGGACCGGTGAAGTCGCCGTACTCGTAAATACTCGAAACGCTAAAAGACTCGCATGCGGGAACGCGTACTTACGCGTCCAAGCCAAAACCTATTCCAAAAACCTGTTCCAATAAATACGTCTCACCTCTAGCTACCTATTGATTTGTTTTGTTTGATTGATTACATACAATTTTGCTTTTCTATTTTTCCTTTCATCATTTTGTATTCTCATTTCACCATTTGTGAAAATAGTGACTTGTATATTTGATAGCATCACAGTAAAAATAATTTGGCATTAAAATGCCATACGCTAATCAACCTTCAGTCCATATTACCGAATTGACTGACGACAATGTAAAGTTTGTTGTTGAAGATACAGAACTTAGTGTTGCAAACAGCATGCGTCGCGTTTTTATCGCTGAGACGCCAACTATGGCCATAGACTGGGTGCAACTGGAAGCCAATTCCACTGTACTCAGTGACGAGTTCTTAGCGCATCGAATAGGTCTCATACCACTTATATCAGACGATGTCGTTGACAAAATAAGGTATTCAAGGGACTGTATGTGTGCAGACTTTTGTTCTGACTGTAGTGTTGAGTTTACATTAGATGTGAAGTGTACTGGCGAGCAGACAAGACATGTTACTACAGCAGATCTTAAGTCTAGTGATCCAAGAGTGGTCCCAGTAACTTCAAGGCATAGAGACGAAGATCAGGCTGATTATGGTGAGGCTGATGAAATCCTTATTATTAAATTACGTAAAGGACAAGAGTTGAAGTTACGAGCTTACGCTAAAAAAGGATTTGGCAAGGAGCATGCAAAGTGGAATCCAACTGCGGGTGTTTCATTTGAGTATGATCCTGATAATTCAATGAGACACACTTTGTATCCTAAACCTGACGAGTGGCCAAAGAGTGAGCATACAGAACTTGATGAGGACCAGTATGAAGCTACTTTCAATTGGGAAGCTAAACCGAATAAGTTTTTCTACAATGTGGAATCTGCCGGGGCACTGAAACCGGAGAATATAGTCCTCATGGGCATAGTGGTGTTAAAAAATAAGCTCTTGAATCTGCAGGTGCAGCTGGCACAAGAAGCCCAGAATGATGCACTGGCAATCAATTAATATTAGCATGGTTGTATGAGAATAAATTTGAAATTCCAATTAATGATTGTTTTAATTTTACCTCATCATATTTAGGAGCCCCCGAGCTCTCCATAATTAACAACACACTGCTAATTAATTGTGCAAAATAAAATATATCAAAGATTCACAAAAAATGCTAAAAAGAAACAAAGTTGTCACATGTAAAATAATGTTAAAATTGTCATTTTATTTCTTCTGATCAGTGACATAATACTTGACAACTGCATTACAGTTTCTTTGTAAAGAGAATATAAACTTGCCATAGAAGACTAGGCCATGGAAGTAAGCGATTTGTATTTTAAGTTGGTATTATTATCTTTAACATGTTGTTCTTAAGAAATCTAGTTATATCATAAGTACTATACTTGTAAAAACTTTTATAAACTAATTATATTTTATTATCTAGGTACTCATAATCAAAGTGACTACAAACATTTACCATGCTCTTTTGATTTCTTCATGTGACAGCAGAAAACCAAAGATGGGCAAAATATTGTCAATTCTCATTCATGTCTGATTTTGTCACCATTTAGCAACCAAAATAACATATTTTTTAATGTGTATATTATAATTTTATAAAATTTCAAGTCTCATCAAATATTCTAGTTTCATACTACAGAATGGTAATAACTTATTTTTCCATATAATGTTCTGCTTTTTCAGCAAATAAAACATCTTTGGTAACCAATATATGGCCGAAATACCTTTCATTTCAAAGCGGGGCTATGTGACAGAAACTTAACATATGCTATAATAATTCATGAAGGAGGATAATTCTGGCAGTAAATTTATACTAAACATGTATTTAGAATCTAAATCAAAGCCTGTATTTTTTGTATTCTTAAGACATCAAAAATGGATTTCAGAATGTAAACTCCAAGAGGGTCATGTCCGTAGAGAAAACGTCTTTCTTATTTTTAAAAGGATCCACGTGTGTAATCTCTTTATATGTGCTCAGTATTTCTCCTTGCATAGAGTACATACGCAGGTGGAAATTGGTGATTGTGTAACTTGTCTCGGATTCAAGATCACAAATTCAAACAAATAAACAAATTTGTCTTCTTTTAGGATAGTTGCAATAACTTCTCAGACGATGCACTACATCTTTTATCATTTAATGAAATCAAACATGCAGCTGAAAGGATAGAAGGTGGAATAATACACACGCCATTATGTGTATGTATATTGCTTGTTTGTCTACATCTAATATTGTAGATATTGTTTTATTTTATTTTTTCAGTGTATAAAAAGCTTTAATTTTGTTATAGGAAGCTAAACTTAGTAAGCACATGGACTACAATATCTATTTAAAATGTGAAAATCTACAATATACTGGGAGGTAAGAGACAATCTATTGAGATAAACCATTAAAGACAAAATGAGTGCATACGGCCCACGAAAGATGGCCGCCCGGTCATACTCGTACCGTAACCTATGCTCGTGACAGTTCTGAGGGTGTCACTAGCGCGCTGACAACTCGTGGCCTTTTACAGACATCTCTATATAGTGTATGTATATATACTTCAGTTATTATTTAAGAACTAACTGCGCCGCAACTTCGTCTGCATGGAATTTAAAACAAAAAGTATTGTTCAGATCGCAGAGTTAACGAAAACTTTCTAAAATCAATTTAGCCTAAGTTACTCCTTATTATGTCAGCTATCTGCTAGTGAAAGTCCCGTCAATTGGTCCAGCCGTTACATAGATTAGCCAGAACAAACAGACAAAAATTGTAAAAAATGCTATTTTGCTATATATGTACCTACCCTGCATACATCCATTAAAATGCATTTTTTTATATATTCTCAACTAGCTTTTGCCGCGGCTTCGCCCGCGTGGGCTTCCCGAGATAAAAAGTATCCTATGTCCTTCTCCTGGCTCTAAACTACCTCCCTGACAATTTTCAGCTAAATCGGTTTAGCCGTTCTTGAGTTATAAGTGAAGTAACTAACACGACTTTCTTTTATATATATAGATGTCTAGCATATGACCACGATTCCACCTGATGTTAAATGCAGATGCGGTCTCATATTAAAAAGAGGTTATTTTAATATTACGTCTAGTTAACCATTGATTACGTAGTTGTGCAGAGCGTGGTATTCGCAACGCCTTCATAGCGAACGGCGATATAGTCAAGATGGGCGTGGTCGTGCCTTCCAACGGGAACCTAGCATACGCCGCTGCATACCATGGCGGGATCCTGGGTATTCCGGTAAGATTTTTTATTAGTCTTGGTGCAATAATACCGCAATGGTTTAACGCAACGGTATAATGCACTAAGCCCAAAGTTCTTGTTTTTTAAATCATTAATTATTGAACCTTCGATTGACGCACTTTCAAACATCTGAAAAGTCTTGAAATTAACTTTACCACGAAACGGAAACGTCCGAGCTCCTACCACAGAACACTATTAAGTACTCCTAGCGGAGGCTCCTACCCTGCACTAGACTGTAGTCACCCACAATAAGGCATTGATTTGACTTTTACCGTCGTCGTCTGCACTAACTTGAAAATTAGTTTTCTACCATTTTTGCCTATCACCTGGTGTCAGAGTTCTTTGGAACTGCCTCTCGACCTCTGACATGGATGTACCTACGTAACTTGTCGTCTTCTCTATTTTCCGTTGCACCAACATACCCGCATTTTTCATACAAATATGAGATCTTGTCTCCTTTCAGCTCGATTGTGTCAACTAAAACCTAGCCATTATACTCTGGTTTCCACCACCTATTGGCCGTTTCAAAAGTTTACCATAGTAGCTATATTTTCTTTGTTTACATATTCCTTGTGATTTATTTAAATAGTTACCTAGGTGACGGTCGTGTTGCCGGATCGGACGCCACCTGCGCAGACGCACCGTTTCTCCGAGCTGGGCGCAGATGTCATGTTGTGTGGTGATAATATCGACGACGCTATCGCCTTTGCTAAGAAAATTGCACAAGACAGCAAACAGCTTTTAATTCTGTATGTTTTTTGCTATTTCTATAACTACTCTTTACAGCTGAAATCACGCCTAGTTTTGCGAACATTTTTCGCGAATAATTACCCAGAATTAACGTCGGAATTAAAAGCAGAAATGACACAGAATGCCACGCTGCTTGGAGGTGAAGTTCCTCAACCTAGATGCCTATTAAACAGCAACATTTTGGACATTCTTGCTAGAACACTTGGGAATCTCCTGATGTTAGAGTGGACAAAACAGAATGCTTATCATCAACGTGCCTATCACGCTTCCGTCTGTTAGTGATCTTACCTTTGGCCTGAATGTCAAAAAAATCTGACTTCGTGCTGGTGTCACTACACACGCTAGAACACTATTTTCTATCTTGTCGGCCGCGTAGCAGTTTTCTTAATTTCCAGTCCTGATGATCCGCTGCTGATGGCTGGACTCGGCACAGTGGGGCTGGAAATCATCACCCAGCTCCCAGAAACTGACGCCGTCATTGTCCCGGCAGCCTCAGGTGCTCTGCTTGCTGCCGTCCTTGTGGCTTGCAAAAAGCTTAAGTGTTCATGTTTGGTCTATGTGAGTATAATTTCAAGGTCCAAATTTCTATTATTCTTTTCCAATCAAACATCTGGTCCGAATTTCTATTGCGAGGTAAAATTTGGCATCATTTACATATCGGGACGGGGCAACATTTAAGAAAATTGAGGTTTACTGAATGCCGTAGACACTTACAAACGTAAGTTTGTACGACTTTAACCCCAGCCAGAGAAGGGGTGCTATTCTGAAGACGGACACATTGTCTAAAAAAGGGGCCATTTAAATAAAAGTCCGCGCCCTAAAAAAATACATTTATAAGTAGACAGTATTTTGATTTACAGGGCGCTGAATGCTCAAAGGTGCCCAAGCTGATGAAAGCGTTGCAAGCCGGGCGTCCTGTTTCAGTTCCCATCCTACCGAACTTGGCCGATGGGCTCAACTTCTCAACTGTTGGCTCCAATGCATTTGTTACTATCAAGGGTCGTCTAGACAGAATGGTATGTATATGTTACCGTTAATGTGCGTAAATCAGTTAGAATTATTAGGTTCTCTCCCTTATATCGCGCTAAAATGTTAGCATATCTGATTCCTCTAAATCTCAAATTACGTATTTCCAAACCAACAAATCATATTTTTAATTTCGCAATTACCTAAAGAGAAGAAGGAACCAAACAAGAAAAGAGACAGTCTGTCATTTATTTTTGCATTTATAATATTTGTAGGGAGAGTACTTACTTTCATCGTAGCCTATTTTGGTGTGCTATCAACTCATTTTCCTTTCTTAATAGTTAGTGGTGGAGGAGTCGTACATAGCTCGCGCCATGATCAACGTCCTCGAGCGAGAGCGGCTGGTGGCCGACGGCGCGGGGGTGTGCTCCATAGCTGCGGTCATGCAGGGACTCGTACCAGAGTTGCGAGGAAAACGGTAATACTCACTGGTCAATTAACATGTCGGGAATTATGAAAAATGGAATTTTCTATTTACGACTGGCGTTCACTATGACCATATATATTTAGCAATCCAAAAACGAGTGAGTACCTAAATGAGATGGCGCAATATATGTCATGATGTACATCTTCTAATCGTCAAGGTTTTATAATAGACCCAATTCACTTTCGACAGTTATTTTTAAGATGGTAGTGCCATTTATGATATCTGGCAAACCCCTCACACATAGTCGCCGATTGAGTTAGGATTTTGAGAATTTTTTAGTTACTTTAACTATCCGCAAGGGGTCATCAAGTGACAATATTCCTCTACAATAAACCGATCCGGCCAACTTCGTAGGTACCGCCTTAGAATTATTAGTAAGATGTAAGTACTATGATGACTTCATGCAAATCTTCAGCTAATCATTATTCCTACATATTTCTTTCAATTTATACAAAACCCCATATGTATCCTAGTGAAAACTGCATGAAAATCAGTTTATTGGTTTTTTAGTTTTGCGCTCACAGACAGATACACAGTGCAAGCGACTTTTTTATGTATAGGTAGATATCAGGTGGCTTAACCACCATCTCTTAAAACCATGCAAGATCCAGTGAGTCAGCGAGACAGCGCAATACATGACTAAATGCGATGTCTCGCTTACTAACTGGATCTTGCATGGTTTTAAATGACTGTAGTTACCCCCAGATATGCCTACTTCTCATCACCATTTCGTGTGGGTTACAACTTTACACGGTGAAACCTGCTTCTCATTTCAGTGTCGTGTGTGTAATAAGCGGCGGAAACATAGATTCTGGCCGTTTGTCGAGGACCATCCAACGCGGACTGGGTGCCAGCGGTCGTCTGTTGCGTTTTGCCGTCGCAGTGCCTGATCACCGCAACGGTTTGGAGAACCTCGCTAAAGTGATATCGGACCAGAATGCGGTGCTCAAGAGTCTGGTGACCGAGCAGATGTGGGTGCACACTGACGTTGCCACTACTTGGGTCGGTATCCTAAATTCCGTTTTAAGTTATCAGGTCTGGTAACACATTAAATTTTTATCAAACAAGATTTCAATAAGCAATTCGAAGAAACTGCAAATTAGTCAAGTAAGAAGCTAAGTTTCAATAACAGACTTGACATCACTTAAAAACTTGAAACCCACAAGTGCAGTGATATACACGCATCAGCTATAAGCTGCTAGTGTATTAAATAAATAATAATAACATTGCAGTAGGGTCTCGTCCCATGTTATCATTATCACTATTTGGGTATTTTCATGTTGGGTATGATATACGGGTCAGAAATGTCGATCACATTTATTATAAACTAGTAGCCCAACCCCGGCTTCGCTCGTGGTACACACAGCCTATTTCACTGGGGTATAGTGCTAGTTTTCCAACGGTATTTTTAAAATCAGTCTAGTATTTTTGTAAACAATCTGCCTTCCTCAAGCTAAAATGTCGTTAACCAACATCTGGCCAATATCGAGTTTTTAATGCAATGTTAATTAAAAAAAAAACTATCAATCTATATAAGATAGATCGACAGATTTATTAAAACCATTTATTAATTGTATTACAAACTAGAAACTTGTCAGATGTTGGTTAACATTTTAGCTTGAGGATGGCAGCACAGCAATCCTATCTTTACTCTTTTTATTTTAATATTAGTAAAAGATGAAATTCCTTGTTGCAGGCTAATGTTGTAGTTGAGATGTCCAGTGATGAACACATTGCAAGCTTCAAAGATAATTTGCGAACTATATATCCTTCTGTGCGTTTCACTGTCAACGATCTTGAAGATAGACAAAAAGTTACAGTACGATGAGGTTTAAAATAATATTGTTTAGTGATGTGATCTTTTGTAAAAATTGATGTGAATTTTATAAGTTTGAGATTAAAAAAAACATCAGTTTTATGACTTTTTTTATTTTTTAAACTTATCCATTAATTTACGCAACAGGGTCGTCACCCTTTGTCGCCCTCGTGTAGATCACTTGTCCATGGTGTTGAACTACCTGCTTGATTAAACCTGAAAGAAATAATGATACTTTTCACAATGTGTACAATGGAAACTTATAAAAAAGTATAGGATATTTTAGCAAAATCAGACTCAATATATCAGTTTTTAACTGTCACTGATCATCCAGTTTAAAATTGATCATCACTAGAAAAATTGTAAGTATAGGCCTGGACCATTTAATGTTGTTTGAACAAAAAATAGGAAAATGTAGACAATGGAGCTAGTGAGAATGATCCAAAAAATAAACTTTGAAATTTAGGATAACTAGTTTTAAAAATTTGGAAATAGGTTTCTAAATTTAAATAATAATTGTTGACTGTTTGTTCTGTACAAATAGGCCCATTCAGACCTAATATGATCAGTGTCTAAAATGCAAGATGCTTAGTGCCTCTAGAGTTTCTTTGTTTAAACGCTTAAACCTTGAGATGGTCAAATTTTAAGAAATATTTCTGTAAAATATAGCCTGATTCTTTAGGAAGGTTATAGAAATCAGTATATACACACCAAGGGCAAGTGAAACCACAGGGAACATCTAGTGTTCTTTATAAAATAGAACAGCAACCCTAGCAAAAAACAAATTTAATTTCCTTGATCTTTTCTGATAGTTTATCACTGACAACAGTAAAAGGTGACCATAGTTATCACTTTTCAACAGGTCGATAGTAGGCCTACTCAGTAGTATGAAAAAACCCACATATAAAAAGAACTATAGCAAAGAAAGGCTAACACTTATGTGTCATGAAAATGTACTTAATATATTTATTTGATATCACGAGTAAATAAACAAAAACAATGACAGATTGAATTTTACCTTTTTCTCTGAGCTCAATGAGTGCTCTCCTCGCCAGCGATCCTCGAACCTTCAGTCTCTCAGATACTACAGCAGGTGTAATTAGCTTGTACTGGGGCACTTCCTTGTACAGTTTTTCATAAGTGGGCTTGTCAAACAACACCTGGTTGTTCAACTTGTCCCTAACTTTTCCTTTAGACCACTTCTGCAAATATAAACAAATCCATGTGAGAAAAATATAGCTAGTCATAAATTATTATTGGTGATACGAGGTTGCCATCAGCCTCAATATATCAGATTTTGCTCTCACAGAAAATCAAGTGCTAAAAAGTTTAATCATGTGACAAAGCGTTTCTAATATTTTCAAGTAAAGGAACTGTTGAATTGATACTGTAATTGAGTAGTTAAACCATGACCACAAAATGACATATTCATAACCTCACTTTTAAATCAACAACATGTTTACCTTCTTTTTTGCTTTGCCGCCACCAGATCCTTCCTTCTTTTTCTGGGTTTTTTGTGGCTGCTTGGCCGAAGCCTTCGCGTCCTTCTTGGGCGGCTAAAAGTACAAAAAATAACATTTAACTAAATGCACTCGATTCCACGAGGCACGTAACACTGATCACTTGTTTAATTAGTTAAAATGTGAAAAACATTATGAAAATGATTCACAATGCAAATTAGATTGTTTAACTGCAAAATTCTATTTGTTTGATGCTAAATAAATGTAAAATTTTATTATAGAATCACCAGACTATCACGCTACTCACCATGTTGAAACCGGAAAGAAACTATGATTGACTCGTCTTTTTGTCCATGCATTGGTTTTTTTTTTCATTCGTTCAAGGAATAGGTCTTTTTTTTTAATACTTTTTACGGCCATGGAAGAAAGGCCTTAAAGGACTAGTTCCTTTAAGATATTACGCTGTAAAAACAGAATAAACTTTCGCTTGAGGGTGGTTATTTAGTCTGAGCGTGTTTCCTAGTTGCATCTTTAGCTTACGCCTCAGAGCTCAGTACTTCAAAATAACACGTTAACTAGAGGTACGCACTAAACCTCTAGTTAACATGTAGTTTTGAAGATTAAAATAAAATACGCTTTATTTAAGTGTGGTTTTATTACAATCTGCATTATATTAATAACAAAGAATTCTACTTAAGACTAGAATATTATATTATTAAAATAGGTCAAGGTGCCAGTCGGATCTCAGCACCAAGGGTTCCCGTATTTTATTTTGTATGGGGAATCTCTTCAATTTTAAAACTTTAGTTAAAACCTAAATTTTTTGTTGGTATAATTTCCAAAAATGCCAATCAAGGTTGTCGAGTTACGGCTCGCTGAAAAACAGACGAACACACAGACAGAGGAGGCAGGGTCCAGGGTTCACATTTTAGCTATTGTACCTAAAAAACTCGGCAGCCGTACACGGCACGATGACAATACTAAAATCCACTATGTAATTTAATTTTAGAATAAGAAAAACAGGAGATAGCAACCACTAAGCAAATACATAGATAGCAACATACAACTGTAGTATGTATCTATGTTTTTCATTTCTTTAAAATGTTATTTTAGAGGCAATTAAAAAATTTTTAGATTTGTGCGTTGAGCTTACACATAATTAATATCTATTACATCAAGGCCAGGGTCTAGGGCTGCCTCCATTTAATTATCACAGAACATCCCAATCGTTCAGTAAGCGAAGAGTACCTAATTAACAAGTTAACAAGTAGTTCCTCAGTGAGCAACTGAGATATTATTGTTCACAGGTGGCTTACCATCATCTCTTAAAACCATGCAAGAACGATTGAGTAAGGGAGATGTCGCCTTACATCATGTATTGCGCTGTCTCGCTTATGCGCTAAATCATGCATGGTTTTAAGAGATGGTAGGTAGACCACCTGAGCATTAGTTTTATTTATTTAGACTACACCGAACGCATGAACAGGTTTTGATTTAGTTTTTTTAAGTTAAAACTTCCATATATGAGTTGTGCACTTTTTGGGATGGGTTAAAACGTTTAACTCGCGTCAGGTGGCCTACTATCATCTCTAAAAACCATGCAAGTTCCAGTGAGTAAGGGAGATGTCGCCTTACATCATGTATTGCTCTGTCCCGCTTACTCACTGGATCTTCCGACAGCGCAATACATGATGTAAGGCAACATCCCCCTTACTCAGTGGAACTTGCATGGTTTTTAGAGATGGTAGTAACCCCCCCAGGACACTTGACCGATCGAAAACTCGTAAGACGGAAGAAGAGTAGACCGCCGCCGCGCCGGCGCGGCGTAGTAGAGCAAGTAATATCCCCCTCTATTGATGAATGAAAATGTATGCCGGCTGCAGTTTTCACTTCTGCCGGCAAATGATGGATTACTTATATATTTTTCACAACTCCCTTATCTCCCAGAGGTATCAAATCAAAATAAAAGAATATGAGTAGTAGGATTTCAAATTCAAGAAGGCCGCCAGCAAAAACGACGATTTATTTTCAAAACTCCCTAAATATGGGTAGGTATCCAATGAAAGAGTGTTTTGTGGTGTTAAATGTATACTTGTGTATTTATTACTGTGTATTTGCTTGGTGGTTTATTAGGTATTGGCTTTAAAACGATCAACAGCAGTCGTCACATTATTCCCATTTATGGCGATTACTATTTTTGGTTTATGTTGTATGCTCCTACCAACTCGAGGGCATCAAGTTAGATTTGTGACAAGTGACTCGTAATACGCCAACTCTTCATCGGTTACTGATGGCTTGAACGAGTCTACGCCTGCGCACAGTTCAGATATTCCAAGGATCACTGATTCAGCATTTAGTTCACTTTCTTTTATCAACCCTGTAAATTACAATTGATTACATTATTTTAATTTCATATGTGTGCCAACACGCACTGGCTAGCGTGCAGAATTAAGGAAAATAAAACAAAGGTATTCAAAAATAGGGATGTTAAGATGATTAATAAAGATAACACAAAAGTACAATCAAACTTCTCTAGATAAATGTATGTTTGCAAAAGTGAGTTTGTTTGTTTGTTACGCTTTCACCATAGGGTGAAAGATTTGTGCAGTAGATAGCTACTGCACAAATCTTCCAGAAATTTAGCATACACATAGATAGAAGTTTTGAGAAGTACATAGGATACCTTTCATCCCGGGAAAAAAACACTGTTCCTGTGGGAAAGTCACGCGGGCGAAAGCTAGATAAATGTATATTTACCAGCGTTGAGTTTATCGACGAGCGCCCGCACAGCCGCCGAGCGAGCGTTGCTCACCACTTGCAAGAGGTCGGCGCCGGTACACCGTTCCGGGAGTGCTAGGGCCACGTCTTCCAGGTTCACTTCCGGTCGCAGTTTGTGACTGCGGCCAAATTAAATATATTATTCATATTGAGTTCATACCTATTTAAAAAAAAAAACGAAGTTTTACAAATTAAGATGTTACAGATATAATTACTTTCGACAGAGAGCTTTCAAGACAGAAGTTTTCTCCTGCAGCCCGACATACGGTCCCACATAAATCATCTTATCCAAGCGTCCGGGCCGCAGTAACGATTGCTCTAACAAGTCTGGTCGATTGGTCGCTCCCATGATAAAAACGAAGCTAGATGTGTCCGCGTCTAAAACAAAGTAATACCCATCTTATTTATACATAGAACGAGAATAGTTATGAATACTCTAACAGCGTCTGGTTATTTCTAATATCAAAATCGGTAAGGCCTTTCCTTTTCGCCATAATTTGAAGAAAATGCCAAGATTTATGAATAATTATGATTAAAATCTGTGCGAAACTGTTGATCGACAGATGAGAAGTTGTCTCGTCTAAAGCCAACCGTGGGTACCTATGAAGTTACTTAATAAAATGACTGCGTCGAGCTCGGCCAGCAGCTGGCTGACGACCCTGTCGCTGGCTCCGCCCGAGTCCCGCTCGTCAACCACACTAGGCAGGGTGCACAATGTCTGTAAGATATGACAGTAGTACTGCAGAGACCGGTCCCGCTGCTGACGCCGTCGAGCTCGGCCAGCAGCTGGCTGACGACCCTGTCGCTGGCTCCGCCCGAGTCCCCCGCGGAGCCCCGCGCCGGCGCCAGGGCGTCCAACTCGTCCAGAAATACGATGCATGGTGAGGAGGCACGGGCTGACTCGAATACTGGAACAATTCAGATTTTTATATATTACAGAGAGAGTTCGGTTTTGGTAAGGGACAGAGACATTCTGCCTGTACGGGCCATGCCGTACTAATCGCATCTTTCTAACTTGCGAGTCTTCTAGGCGACCGACCGCAGTCTATTATTCAGTCTAGTTCTATAAACTTTGTAAGTGATAAGCCAATCAATTTTGAGCCCTATGAAAATATACATAAGGTTTATCATGACAAGAATATTTATAATAAAAAATAAACCACCTATTACCTTTCTATTATTACACACTACAAAATCTTAGAAAACTAGGTTCGCCGCGCGATGTCACACGCCCTTGGTATAACAAACAATATGTACAGAGGGCCACATATAACATTATTCCAGATAAGAAAATTCTTACCCTTTATTTGGTTTACTATGTGGGCCACTGTACAATAATTTATAACCTTTCCGAGGAAAAGGGATATCAAAGGCAAAAATATTTAAAGCAACAAGTTATAAGTGTAGAGATCAAACACACTACACGTTATTATTATTACAATTGCTATAAAGTAAAGCTAATATTACCTTTCCTGACATTTTCTTCAGATTGTCCAATATACATATTGAGTAACTCTGGGCCCTTTACACTAAGAAAGCTCACATTTAACTCAGTACTGACAGCTTTAGCTATCAAAGTTTTGCCACATCCTGGAGGACCGTACATTAAAATACCTGGAAAGGATAAATATGTATTTAGTCATTCTCTAAAGATTTTTCACGAGTATTTAACTGAGGATGATATTAATTTTGGCAACGTGAGTGTGATTGGACAATTCTTTTCTCAAAAGTAAATCTGCAATAACCACTTTTGGTGCGGGACAGACGTTGGGGGTTGGGGGGGGAGAGGTAGTCAGGGCGTCAACGGGCGGGGAAGGGTAACGCGTGCAAAGCTCGTTGACATATGTCATCTCAGTGCTAGAATGACCAGCTACGTCCATCCCCCAACGTTTTTCACCCCGCAGGAAGGTCGCGCACGAAGTTGTCGGAATATAATATCTATGAAAAGAAAGCAAAAATCATATTCACCTGATCTTTTGAGATTGGAGTTCTTAAATAAATGTGGATACTTGATAGGAAATTCTATGGTCTTCAATAGTTCCTTCTTTAGTTTTTCTAGACCACCAATATCTTCCCAGTACACTTTCGGTATTTTAGGCGCGTCTAGATGCTGACTTTGTAGACTGCGGATAGAATCTAAAGGAAAAATAATACTCCTATAATGAAATAGAAAAATCTATGCAGATAATAGTGCAATATGGTAAAAAAAAAAACAAAAAGTAGAACCGCACGCTTATTAGCTAAAAATTTGCAATCAGCAAAAATTGCGCAGCTATCGCGCGATCACCGCGCGATCGATTGCTTATTGCTACAAAAATTCGTATTACGTATGTGATCGCTCGCTGATCGTTCGCTGATGGTTTAAATGCACTGTTTGCTAGTTTTCGCAACGACACTAGCGCCAATAGCAATTTGGTAGCAATAACAAGAACTATTGTTGGAATGTCAATTTCAAACAGATGTTTTCGCGGGATTCTAAGTTTACAAAACAAATACGACAAAAAACTTATTAGACAAAAAAAAACATTCCGACGAATTGAGAATCTCCTCCTTTTTTTTAAGTCGGTTAAAAGCTTAGGTCTTTTTCAAGATTTTTAAGTGTTTCAATTTTATTTGTATTCGTGAGCAAATATCTTTAAGAGATCTCCCAAAGTAAGTTCTTACAGTGATGTATGATGGGTATGGGCTATAAACTGAGTCTGATAGTTGTAAGGCATTGGCTTGGTCCTGAAGCCTACGCCTCAATTTATGATGTGTTGTTTATTATACACGTCTTTCTCTTCTCTGCTCAAAATTTAAAGCTTCTAATAACAATAAAGCACGCGCCATGTTAATACAAGAGCGTTATTTAACCACAAATTAGAAATAATATGATTTAACACACTAATTAACTTAAAATATACGACGATAGGAAGCAATCTTGAAGCAATCGAAAAATTTTTACCTTTTTTGTAATCGCAATTTGACAGCTCAAATTGTTTGCAGATTGCTGTCGCTTTGCTGTCAAAAGACATAGATAATACGAAAACGCGATCAAGTCGAAGAGATTGAATGCACATATAGTTCACCGATTGTTCGGTAGAGGCAGCACTGTCGTTTGCTTTGCTATGGTTTTGTTTTGCTTGTACGTAATACGAATTTGCGATTTTTGTGCAAATATTGTGCGATTTTTGCTATCGCTTTGCTTTTGCAAGATAGGTAATAAGCGTGCCGATCTTTAAAGCAATTAATTTACAGCCTCACAACAACCACTACCGTCCGAGACCCCTGACAGCAGTCCGCACGTGAAGAAGACGAGATCCGGAAGGACAGTCAAATTCCCAAACTGGTGACCCCGCCAGGACTCTTTCTCCCTTCCAAGACCGAAGGTCTGATAAATCTTCATGTGCAGTCTATGCTTATGATGTTAGCATGCAAGTGCCAGTTGCTTGATTTGACGTCCCAGTGAGTCGGGTACGTTGTTGCTGCTTGCTCGTAGTCTGCGGTGAGTCGAGACTGTAGTGAGCGATGTAGACCTGTTGGCGCCGGTAGATGTCCTGCAGAACTGCCACGCTGGTGCGGTTGGCCGGCCGATGAATACCAGACGTGGGCTGCGGTGGATGGCCGGTCGCTGAAGTCTTGAAGTGAGGGTGGTTTCAGGACCAGGAAGCTCGTGAGTCGGCTGCGTTGGACCTGGAGATACCCCATTGTTGTTGGCTTGCTGTGAGACTGCTGGCTGCTGAGGCTTGAGAGGTAGCGAGATGATGGATCGGAGAATGTTGATGGAGAAGGCTGCTTCCAATCACGTCGGGGTCACCAGTTTGGAGAGTGTGACGGGAGCGATAGTGTTATGCTCGACCGCCACAAAGGGAAGATCTTCCCGCCATGGCTAGGGTGTTATGCCTGGGGAACCGCGGCTCCGACGATGTCTTGTCGGAGATTGTATTTATGCTCCAATCTGTAGAAACTTTGCAAGCGCGATTTAGACTTTCATAGTAATTTGCCATCTTGTATGCAATTCTGAGATTGTTGCTTTTAACGCCATCTGTGGTGCGTCTTTGTAGATATTGTTGTGGCGCTAGTGTCGCCACAGAATTATATTCGTGTAACAGAAAATATACTAAAATCAGAGGGTATATAAAGTGTTAGGTCTATTACTATTTGTAAATATTTAATTAAAATACCTAGGGCAGAGTTAAAATCCTCTTCTTCAACAACATGGAAATCTGGGACAGGCGGTAGTTGATTATAAACATTATGCTGTTTTAAATAAGATTCCCTCATAGCAAAATGCATTAAGGTATCCAAGTCGCCATATAAAAAAGTTTCAGTTTTTGCCGCTATCCTTTGCAATACATCTTTAGACTGTTTGCCTAATATATCTTCTGAATCTAGATTTTTTATTTCACTTTTCTCTCCGTTAATATTTAGTTGCATCACCGATGTAAACCACTGTAGCATTTCATACCTCTGTTGGACATTTAGGCGGGGTATGTGGAATTTGTCAAGAAATATCCTTAGAATATTTGGTTTGAGATCTAGGCGCTCTGTAATAGCTATGAATATTATGGGATGTTTTGTATAGTTCTGGTAGAGATCTGTTATGCTGTTTACGAAGTATTCCATCACTCTGCAGTTTTCATTGTTTTCTGGATCAACTGCAAATACCTATGTAGGACAACAACACAACATAAATATTAAAATCATACACTTACATATATTTTGTTTTATTGCTTCTGCGTTGTCGTGTTTTACACACACGATTCTTGAAAGAAGGGATGAGCTGATTCCTAGTTTCTATTTTAAAAAAATTGAAAATGCTTAGGTACCATGTCTTCACCATAATAAGATTATTTTTCGTAATATGGGTAATATGCGATCTGAACAACATTTTTTTTGTAAAATTCCACATGGACACGGCTTTTGGAAGTTGCATAATAAATTAATTAATTATCACCTCAAAGTTGTCCAGTACGACGATGACCGGCGCCGCAGCTTTGGCTTTCTGTATCGTTGAACTCACTTTACTCTCCGTCTGTTTGGCCGTAGAGCTCTGAAGTGCATTGCAGTCTATTTGCAAACAGTTCATTCCTGTAATACACATGCCAGATTTTTTATATGTGCAAAAAATATTCTTCTAAAAACTAACCTACCACTTTTTTAAATGGCGGGTGGAAGCAAAATATACAACTTTAACCTTACTAACATCTAAGATGGTATACTTTTGTAAGTGGCCCATTTACATGTGAATTTGATCATTTGCTATTGGTTGCCACATGTCCAATGCTTCTGTATAAGTTTATATGAGTGAGATAGCCGTTTATTTTTTGTTCTCGTATTTTAATTATATTAAATCTTACTGTAAAGCCATAAAATTTGTATTTAATTGACGTTATGAACTGACAATAATACGTACCATTATATTTTGCCAGAGCCTTCACAAGCAAATGTCTGCCAGACCCAGTAGAGCCAGTTAAGAGCAGCATTGGTATGATGGGGTTGGATAATGCTAATGACAGTTCTTCTATAAATGTAAAATATAAAAAAGGTAATTTAGTAAATAATATAATAATGATGAAAAAATTAAAAATAGTAGACTTCACACAAAACAAATAGAACAAAAGATGACTAGAGGAAAATAACATGGCGAAATTTCATGTAGGTAGTCAGGAATTTTCGCCTGTATATGCTAAGTATTCCTGAGGTCATAAAATAACCTGCCTACCAGGGCTTCACAATGAAACTCTACCATAGATTCCTTCAAGAAGTATGTATAAAAACTGACTAACTGATGTCATAGGGTATGGCAACCACTTCTCAGCAGGTGGACTTTAGACCTATTCCCCTCCATAGGGGTGTAAAAATGGCATTTGGGCAAACAGGCTCTTAGACAATTAGTAATGTAATTTTTAAAAACAGGTGTCACAAATAAATAGCACCACTTTTTTTTAGCTTGTGTTCCATAGGTAAAGGGATCTAATCTATTAATTTTAACACCATCACAGCTGCAAAAATTAAAAAAAATGGTATTTATTTGTTAACCAGGTATTATTATGATGCAAAAGTGAAGGTGTTAAGGTATGCCTATTGTACCATCACATGTTTGTTGACTGATACAAAAAGCCCAAAGTTTAAAGTCTGCCCTTTAGTAAATTTATTTATATGTAAATGTATATAAATTTAATGATAGTTTAAGAATTATCCAGAATTATTACCAATGTCACCAGTAAGAAATGGTTTGATAGTTTCTTGAAGCTGTTGAAACTTTTGTCTCAACCCAATTGGACACGCTTTCAGGTTGATCATACTGCCACTGTGTTCTTGGAGTTTTATAAACTCATCCCTTGGCTTTAATGCATGTATATTTTCTCCTAATGTCAATTGTGTCACTCCTTTCACTATAAAATATGCCTGTAATATTTTTGTATCTTTGGTGCTATCATCAAGTTTTTTACACTTGAAATATATTTTTCCTGCAGATTCTACTAAATCTAAATATTTATGGTGATATTTTGCTGTAATTTTTGGTGTAAGATCTATGCTAAACACATCATTTTCTGTCAATATCTTTGGTACTTCAAAATAATTGCTTAGTACTTCTTTGATAAAGTCATTTGCTAGGTCAAAATCATTAACTATCAGGTTTACTTCTGCTGTTGCAGCTATTTTTGGTGCATTTACTAGTGATGGCACTGTGTGAAATGTTACTGTGATATTTTCACAGTTATTTAATTCAAATGATGATAGTATATTATGGTATTCATTTTCAGCACTGAGGGCAACATCATTACTAACTAATTTTGAACCAATAACAGGAACTATTCTAATACTGTCCCGGCCGTTTGTAGTATTGTCTGACCATAGTTTTTTGTGTATTTCAGATGTAACAAAACGGAAGTTGGGCTTGAAAATGTTGTCTTTTGTAGTTTGTTTATTCTCATATTTTTTCTTGCACTCTGGGCTTAATTTGATCGCCAGCCATACTACTCCATGATCGATATAAAACAGGTTCTGGCTGCACAATTGGAAATATTGTTCCTTAGAAATAACAATGACTTTATTTATGAGAACATCCAGGTTATTTTCTAAATGATCCTTTAAGATAACCCTTTGAATATGTAGAGGGACCGTCTTCAATTCGAAGTTTTCCATGATATCGGTACCTGGTAACTTCTTTCGGATTATTCTATATTTTATTGCAAGAAAAACTAGAAATGAATAACAGTTGAACTTTGGATACACAAGTTTCAAACAAAATTTTATCACCCATAATTTCAAAAAGATATTGTCATTCATAGTAAAGTACAAAACTCACGATGTTATTTCTATAAATAAGTGGTCTTTTCATAAATTTTAACTTTAACTTTAATAAATCTTTAAATTATTGCAATGTTTTGTTTTTACCTATTTCACAGATTGATTGGAATTTTGATTTCGTTCAAGGGATTTCAGTTTCGTACATATGACATTTACAGCTGATTGACAAGTTTTAATCTTTTTAATACTTTTTACGGCCACGGAAACTATTCTTTAAGGCCTTTCTTCAATTTATTAATCTTCTTTAGGTGGCTTAGGTACTACCATCTCTTAAATTCATGCAAGATCCAGTGAATAAGCGAGACAGCGCAATACATGATGTAAGGCCACATCTCCCTTACTCAATAGTTCTTGCATGGTTTTAAGAGATGGTGGTAAGCCAGCTGTAGATTTGTAATTCTTGGCTACCGGGAAGTTCCTCTAAAGAATTTTTCCTTATCCAAAATTGATTGTCATTAAATCATCCGAAAGTCCCGACTCGTTTAGTTGCATCCCGGAAAACGCTATGATAAGACAAGATACAGCTTATTTTTTCGTTCTGGCTGGGCCAGTGACTGTCTGTTTTGTTCTTATAGTAATGCGGTCTCTTCTTTAAATTAATAACAATAAATTTAATATTTAAAAAAAACCACGACATATTTTCGTTTTAATGGTGGCGGTCGACTGATTTACCCCCCCCCCCCCACATATTATATGCAGACATTAGGTATTTTATTCACTTAAACCCAGCTTTGTATTGTAACAGCTCAACCGATTTTCATTAAACATATTATTTTGTAATGTGCACGTGATGCGCTTTCATTTGAGACCCCACTCGAGTATTTTTGCAGACATTCGGTTGTTCTTCCCCACTTTCACCTCCACGACTTCTAAACGGCTCAACCTATTTTCATCAAACATGTCTAATAACACTTGCCCGTATGTCATCATTAATACGAAAAAAACTAAATTGAAATCGCTTCATCCGTTCGGGAGCTATGATGACAGAGACAGACAGACAGACCGACAGCACAGAATTAGTAATAGTACTACCGACAGACAGACATGTCAAACTTATAACACCCCTCTTTTTGCGTCGCGGGTTAAAAAGATCTCTAATCTATATTAAAAAGAAGTCTCTTGTTGGGATAATAAAACTTCAATTTAAACTGTTTTCTGACATTTATATTTAGTTTGTGCAGTCACCTCATATTTTAAGCACAAAATATGATTTTAAGTCGTAAGGAGAACAATGTGTCTAAGCTACAATAAGTAGTGCTATTGATATCAGCTATGTGTTATTATCTTAGTAAGCTTAATCAAAATGTATCTAAGTTGGGCTTCATTCAATAACTTACGAATGCTCTTAATGGCTTTTATGCCTGTTGTAATTTTCTATCTGATTTGGCTAGTGAATAGTTCTGAAGAGATCAGAAGCGAGGAAGGGACTCTACTAGACCTCGTTTGTTGGCCAGACGGTAACGCGATCCCTGTTATCATCGCGTGCGGGTCAATCATTGCTGTTGTTATCGAGGCATGCTGGTTTCCTAATATTAATTAAGCAATAATGTTAACAAATCGTTGAATTAGTTACCTAACTAAGTACCTATATAATCTATAGGATGTAGGTAATCGTCAAAAGATGTTCTAGCCAATGATTTTATAGGAAGGACATAAGAATCCATATTTATGTGCTAGGTTTATAGGAGATTCACAGATTCAGAAAATATAGACATTTTCATATCACTTCGTTTTTTCTTAGCTGATTTCTTTAAATACCTAGAAAAAAAGAGTTTTTTTAATGTGACATGTCCCGAGGATTAGGTACCTTTAGGTAGATTAGGAAATGGGCGGGGCACATAACGCGCAGAACAGTTCGGCCATCAGGCTGAAGGGGCAAAAATCTAACCAGTACTAACCACGTACCAGGCAGAGTGGGAAATCCACCGGTCCGTCGATCTTATTTGGGTCGCAGACGTGCAGGCGGCTTTTATTATGTAATCGGACAGTTTGGAAATCTACTCGATCTTATAAGGAAGGCCTATTTCTAGCACGTTTCTAGTTGTACCTAGTTGAAATGATAATGAGAGAGGATTTGTCGTCGTGTACTGTATGGTAATTTTGGATTACGTGTTTTTAACTGCTAAGTATGGATGTATGAAAGCGCCAACAAGTTGCACGCGTGTGTATTTTCTAGAAAAGTCAAGTCGTAAGGAGGTACCTATTTTATCACCTTCCTAATGTACCTAAGGATCTATAGTATTTCTCCTTTGACAAGGTTATCAGTAAAGGCATCTGTTATTTTTAGCTGTATGGATTATACCAATTATTCAGAGCTGGCTTGCCGAAGAAAGAATACGATGTTACAAATGGCTTATATTATTACATGTGGGCGCTTATTATTATGATAATTGTATTCTTTGCGATCATGTTTTATTCAGGACTTCAGTCAACCATAATACGAGGTAGGTACCTACTTACTTCCAAATTTTTTAGTGTGGTGTTTGAATAGTCACCCTTACCTACCTATGTAGTTTTTCATCGATGACCTGCTTTTATCAAAATAACACCGCCAGAGTAGGTTTTCATTAGGCACTTTTTAACCTGTATAATAATCTAATCTGAACTTCCCAAGTTTCAACAAAATCGGTCAAAATTAGTTGAAGCGTACTGTACTCTAAAATAACTGGGAAATTTCTGGAACTGTTATATATCGCTTAATCTACTGAGAATAAAACATAAGCTGGGCTGGCAAACGTAAGTTGAAGCTGCAACTAGAAAAACGGAAGATGAAACGAAAAGCCTATATATACCTAAGGATAACGACACAGTGAAACTTCCTTTTTCGTCCGATTTGTGCGTGTTTCACGGTTACATCTTCAGCTTACGCTTCAGAGCCCAGGATACGCTATTAATCATGGTCCTGATTTGGCGGAACTGGTTATTACATGGAGCGACTGCCGTCTGACCTCCGTAACCCTTATTACAGGGAAATAAGACCCACAGTGTTAGTGGCCAACACTGTCAGATTTTAACCCTTTCGCTGCCAGCATTTTTATAACAATGCATATTGTTCACTACGAGTGTACTCGTCGATGGCAGCTAAAGGGTTAAGGTCATCTGACATAGCCTAACGACTGCCATCTACCTACTGATAACAACCGGGACCAACGGCTTAACGTGCCTTCTGAAGCACGGAGAAGCTTAATACTATAGAAAATGCCACTAATGGCGACCAATCCAAACATAGTCACCCACTCGTTGTCGTCGTCGCTTGACGCGCACTATCATTATGAACACGCGTGCCTCGCTAGGCTATCGAGCTCCTCGGTGAAACTATCAGGTTCGAATCATAAGACTTTAAAAATGTCGGTTTGTACCTAATTGACCGCTTGTCTACGTTTCCACAGCTAAAATAAAAGGCGGCATCACGAAAGCCATGCTGCGCTACTCCAGCCATCTGCCCTCGAAGGTGGCTATAGATCGCCTGCAGACCAGGTTCCACTGCTGCGGCCGCGTCAATTTCCAGGAGTGGTTCTATATACCGTGGTATACCACCGGAGAAACGGTGAAGTCGGAATCATTGTTAGTTTTTATTTAGGTACTATCTGTTGCCCGAATTAGCCTACTTTTATGTCGTATTCCAAACTATAATACCCTTTTTGTGTACTTAATTTTCTGGCGTAATTAAGAGAAAAAGATCCATCCTACCAAAATGTTGAATGCCCAAGGTAGGTAAACAGGCATACGGCTATCCTTATAAAAAAGCGGTACGTATGATAACGACTTTTATATATGTTAAACGTGTAAACAAGTTAATCTACATTTATTAGGTAAAACACGTATAAAAAAAGTCGAAAGCCTCTGGAGCGCAATGTATCTCATAGATAATGAGGTATCCTATGTTTTCACCTCTGAACCACAAGATTCTAGGTAGGTAGATAAGTTCTTATTCTTACTGATATCTATAAATCGCCGTCTTGTGGTTTAATGATGACTCTTTGCACAGGAAAAAACGCAAATTCGTTGCTGACAGTGTGCCCTACAGTTGCTGCTCTAAAGAAGTTATGTGGCCTTGTATCCATCACAGAGTTACTAAAACCGGCACCATTTACAAGTACGACCCTTCCGTACGTACCTATTATAAATTAAAGATGTATTTTATTCATAGTTTTAGTTAATACCTATACATACATAATAGGTAGGTATTATTATTACCAATAAAACCTAAACCGGACTGGTTATATATTATTTGGCAACCGCTGAGTTGCTAAGCCATAAATCTAATCAATATCAATAAGGTACTTTGAGGACATATTAGTTATAGGTGGTTTATTTGATTTTTAAACTTTCACAGAGACAGTTGACAATTTGGCAGGATGGCTGTGAAGAGAAACTAATCAGTGAAATGATGACAGTGTCCTGGAGATTTAACGCTGTCACTGCTCTGATGATTATAGCAATGGTAACTACTTCCTTGTGCAAATATCGTATAGGGTATCTACAGTTACTACACCGTTAGACTTTCCTATACTTATGCTATGACAGCAGCACATCATATCGTTATAATACTATAGGTATGACCTTATAAATGACCTAAGTATCTCTGACCCCACATAATATATAAGGTGAAAAATAATTAACATTAAAATTAATTAATAACAACTTTTCCAAATAAAGCGAAATACGGAAAAAAAATTTGACCTCCCATACAAATTGAAAAGGTAGGTGAATGGAGAGTGAAAAAAATTCGTCATTCGATAGGAATAAGTTTCTTTGGAAAAGTTGTTCAGTATAGTGGTCTGATTCTACCCTAATATATTTGAGTCCACAGTGGGAACAGAAAGACGAAGAAGAGTTGTGCTAATTATTTCACCATAAATTAATTACATAAAAAATTATAATTAATTTTATATGTGTACGTTTGTAACATTGCAATTAATAAAATCAGTAGATGTTAGGGGATAGGTGTCAAGTACATTATTTCAATTTCAGATTTTGCAAGTAATAGCTGTGCGGTACCTTCACACAGCTTACCGTAGCGGCCTTCACGTGGGCAATCGCATAGTCTGCAACGCTTACTTGTTCCGGTCACTGACCAACACATCTCCTCCACCCAGGCGGAAGATCTTTAGAAAGAGAAGGTTGCGTGAAGCACGCACGCTACACTGGGTGACCGCGACTTATAGATCACGGAGGGGTGGGACATCATCTCCGTCTGATATGAACAGTTCGGATGAATTACTCAAACCTATTTATGAATAAGATGGATGATTTGAGTGAAACAAAAATATGAGCAGGAAAGGTGTGACGCAGGAAAAGGCAATAGATCTAAGTGGAAAGAACTTACATACTGTTCCGACCCCACATAAGAAAGTGGGAAGGTAAAGAAAAAGAAGACGATTAAATTTTCTGCTCAACCCAAACATGTTTTAGCATTAAGTCTGCCTATTATGCATATTTATTTGTATTTCTGCAGTAATTGAAGGTCTTAAGAACTTCTTGGTCTCTTAAAATTTAGAACAAATAAAATGATGTTTATTCATGATAAATTTAAAATTTTATTTATATTTGAAGCACCCTTTCACAGTTAATTACAATCTAGGACTGTTAGACTACTGGTTTTTCCAACTAAATCATCTTCCATATAAGTTGAATATTAATATCTAGCTAACTATACAAAGATAAGTCGTCCACGTTTAGAATCACAAGAAATTAACGACGTATAAATAAATAGTGATGGAACTTAACGGATAATAATAATAATTAAAATGCAATAATAATTAACCATGGTGCCATCCATAAATTACGACAATTTTCATGTTTTTTTAAACTAATATTATGTTTAACGATATACTGTTTTTACAAATCGATTACTTTTGTTGGAGTTATAGGAGGAGTGGCATCCCACCGTAATCAAAATGTCTTCAATATCAATCAAATCGCTGTCACAGAATTATAGCGATATGTAACACCTTGTATTATCGCGCCGCCGTCTAACTTCTAAACAGATTTTATCGAATCCGGGACGGATAGCTAGTGCTGTAAAACTGACAATAAATATATCCCGAGCTGCTCCCATACCTTAGGTTCAGCAAAGGGTTGAAATAATCATGAATATATTTCTCTACTAACTCTATTCTCGACCCGACACTACTCGGGAATTAATACTTATTCGGATTATGAGGTTGTAACAGAATCGTCGCCATTTTATTCAAAGATACAACCAATACGTAAAGGGTCTAGGGGTTAAGTCCAAGTACTATTATAAAACCGTAACACAGGAAGGAAGCGCCTAATATGGAACATTTACACTTGCTTACAAACCGCACGCTCGCCATTCTGCAGTCAAAGGGAAATAGCTGCAATAAGATTAGATAATAAATCCTAAACTACTCCTTATTAGACAAGTACTTAACCTAAAACAAAACCTAATCTGCTACTAAATTATACTGTTAAAAGCGCTACAAAGCGTATTCTTAGGTTGTTCAGTCAGTTTTCATGCTTATAGCTAGGTTTTTCCAACGAGAGATTTTAGAGAAGAAAAATAAAATCCCTATATGGCCAGTCGTACATCTGTCACAAATAATTTACAGACCCCATTAAATTAAAATTGTAAACAAATGTGCAAGTTAAAAAAAGTGATACTCTTGTAATAATAAATTGACGTAATTTTTGGATGCGTAATCAATCATAATAGTTTGAAATAATAATCCAAATCGGCCGCGCTTATTTCTTCTCATCCATTAGTTTGTGGATCTTTGTATCGGAGAACTCCTTCAAGCGGTGCAGATTGTCCCACCATAACTTCAGTCTGTGGCGACGGATCAGGTTGAACCATGGGGTTGTTGGGCCTTCTAACGTGGGCAGGTAGCTGTTGGCAACATGTTTGTGTAAAAATTTTAAAATGGTCATATTGACAGGAAATCCGTTCTATATGCTGACGTCTTCTCACTATAAATAATAAACTGTGGGCTGAAATTATGACAAAATTTTCTGATTGCATGTAGCTTAGCACTGGAATCAACTGTGTTATTTAGCTGTGAACTCTACTCTATATTTAACTAGCGACCCGCCCCGGCTTCGCATGTGCATAAAAACCTTCCTCTTGAATCACTCTATCTATTAAAAAAAACGCATCAAAATCCGTTGCGTAGTTTTAAAGATTTAAGCATACAAAGGGACATAGGGACAGAGTAAGCGACTTTGTTTTATACAATGTAGTGATGATAGCGAAAAGGTGACTCGTCGTTCTCTCATGTAGTAAACACGAGAAGTATCAATAGGTAACTAACTATTTGACCTACGAAGGTGAACTTTGACAGATAGGTGGTATATATTTATTTACATTTTGCACACAGTACAGTTATAGTAAGAAGATGTCAACTTGGAACGGAATTCTTAAAATTCCCACGGAAACCAAGCCCCGACCGCCAGTGTTAATAGTATAAATGAAGGTAAACTCACGCATTGAACTCGTTCTTTGGTATGAAACAATACTCCGATATCTCCTCTGAGTTAGGTTTGACTTTGACATCAGCTTGGAAAACCAGGATGTGGTCGATCTCGTGCTCCCCCCACACGCCATCGCCGGGATCGTGGTAGTGGACACGCGTTAGAAACGTGAACAGTTCTGGGTCCATCTACAAACAAAAGTAGGCTTAAATACCGCGTATAGATTTCCTTATTCAGCTATATTCAGCATGTAGATTTATTTAACCCGCCAACGGATATTCCCGAACATAAAAAAAATAATGAAAACTTTTCTTAAAGCTTCACATCATCTAAAAAAGTCTGGCGTTCATAAGGGTTAAAGCAACATAATATTGGGTTGATGCCGTGACAAAATTACAAGTTTGATTATTTAAGGAATCCAAGAATCCTGTATTGCAACTTACATCATTTAACGGTATTCCTAATTCATGGTTGAGACGACGACGAGCCGCTGTGATCACGTCCTCTTGTTTGTCGTCTATATACAACGGGTGACTGCACACTGCATTTGAATAGTAGTCGGGATATGTCACCTGCAAATAAGATATTTTCAACAAGCACTCGTGCCAATAGTACACAGATGGGAGATTTTTAGTCGAAGCTAGGTCGATTAATCTGACATAGATTGGGGCAAAAATATATTTTTAATGTCAACAACAGTAAGTACTGCTTTACAAATTGGCCAGGAAGTTGAATTTCCATGACGTAGATAATCAAAATTAGCTACCTACCTACTTTGTAAAAATTAACAAAAGCGCACTAGCTGATCAAACGATGCGAAAATCGGAAGTTTAAATAAGTTTTTAATAATGATCCATTGAAAGTACAAGGTACACAAAATAAAATACCTATTTGGCTTTTAACCCGAATAACATCTAAAATTTAAGAGCTGTGCTCTTATTTGTGGATTCCCTTCTAGGTGTTTCTATCTTCCGCTAGCCTTTTCACATAATAAATACATTATACCTACAAAAAGGTAAGGTTTTTTGAACAAAAAATATATGAAAAATAACATTACCTTTGAACTTGAACGTCTCTGCAAAAGCATGTCACCGCGTTTGTTGAACAGAAACACACTGAAGGCACGATGGAGCAAAACATTTCCGTCTGGGTCCACTCTGTGACAGTCTCGCTTGGTGGCAGTTCCGAGAAAGTTATCCTTTTCATCAACCAGAAGGCAAATATCTTTGTCGAATGCTTCAGCCTGTACACAAAAACATTAACATATTGCACTATCTAGCTTTACATTAGGAAGACAAGACACAGTCAAGTTGGACCAAATATTAAAGAAACCAAAGGTCCTTTGGTGCCAGTGCACCAGGCGTGGTGTTTGGTAATACGTATGTAAGGATACATACCAATACATTTCCTTTTTAGGGTTCCGTACAAAAAATGTAAAAACGGAACCCTTATAGGATCACTTGTGCGTCTGTCTGTCTGTCCATCCGTCTGTCACAGCCAATTCTGTTCCGAACCTACTGGACTAAAACAGATGAAATTTGGTAGGATGGCGTGATCCTGTGACCCAAACACAAATGTGCAAAGTAAATAATTTTTTTTATAAAATAAGTACCATTTTCTGGGGACAAATTAGGAATTTCAAAAATAAAGTTTAGCAAACCTTACCGTGTAATATATCAAAAGAAAGGGCTCGTTATGAGGATTTCAAATATATTTCTGTTATTAATGTAACATAAATAGTCTTAATTTTATTCATGAAAGAAGACAAAAATTGACTCCCCCTAATCTCCGAAACTACTGGGCCTAAAATTTTGAAAAAAATACAAAATATAGTTCATTACCTGTAAATTACAGGAAAACCTACAAGAACTCTGTCAATTGACAATTAAGTGGTAAATTCAATATAAAACGTCTTAGTTCACTAAAACACCACTAGATGGCGATAGTAGTAGTTAGTTGAAATACCACAAGTGAATTTAAAAACTGACATTGGCATTGTACGGAACCCTTTCCACGCGAGTTCAACTCGCACTTGACCGGTTTTTTTTGACTTCGATCATATATTACACAGGTAAATGCAGCTTGCATGGCAAAAACAAAAAAGCACGAAGTCCGGCGCTGCTGGATAAATATTAAATTTACGCCATTAGCTATTTAATAAACAGACATAGGTATTTATCTAACTAGCCTAACTAGCTGTTGCCTGCGACTAAAATTACGATCGATCGAAAATCGAACGATCTAAAGTTTGTTCCAAGACCTAATTGCTATAAAAGTCGATAGCAAAAAGGCTAATTGTTCCAGAAATTCAGTCTTTTGTCTAATTTCTTTTTAATATTCATAAAAAAATATTTTCATTTAAGATTCCATAAAATAAATATATTTTTAAATTAAATTTTAGCTTATACATAAACATGCTATTCAGCGCGGGAATGCAGCTGGGGTTCATAGCACCATGCTGCAAGAGCACACTTTTTAGATGTTTAAGTTTTATTTAAAATTTTAATAGTATAAATATCAATTTAATTTTATATTTGTTTAAGGTACTTGATTATAATTTATTAAATACTAATCATTTCAAACATTAATCATAATAACACAGAGAGAATTAAATAAAAAAATATTTTAAATTATGATTATTTTTGAGACTGACTTAAACTTCAAACAATAAATAACCTCGCTATTAGTTACCTGTGCAGGGTCAAGTCCGTCTTTATCTTTCTCCTCTGGTACGGGTTTCACAGGTTCAGTGGCCAAACATCTTATTTCTGGCCTTACTGCACTCCACAATGATCTTGTCAGCCTCCGAGCCAACATCTTTACATAACAAGAGCGGTTAACAGAATGAACAACGGTGACACATAAATTAAAACTGTATTGATAACAGACACTTCGTGATTACCTTATTGTAGTAAGAAAAATACTGACATTGACGGCAAAAAGATAAGCACAGGGTTTTGGTCTTCAATATACGGACAATAAATAACAAATACTACAACAATGTAAGTAGGTATGTGAGTTTTGTTTAATTAACAAGTTTACACTGGATTAGTAGAACATTATAAAATCGGAAGAGTATGTATGAATGTTCATGATATACTACATAATTAGTTCAAAGCATAAATTGGCGTCCATTAGTAATATTCAAATAGTGGCTTTTTAGGGAAGGCATAGAATCTTGTGGTAGTTTTTTTATTACATAAAATAAGCATAGATATTTGTCTGTAAAGTAATTGTTTAAAAATATTTAATCTCTTGCATAGATCCAGGCATTATACTTTGTGGAAGTCAAACTTGCAAGTATTTATCAAAGTACTTGAATTAAATTTTGAAGTTTGCATGAACTTTTTGGTGGTGGAAGCACAAAATGTCATTTGGTAAGTACTTGTAGATTTTTATTTATTTATTTATTTATATTCTTAAACACACTAGCAGCATATAAAGCTGATGCGTGTGCATCTTAAGTTTGGAGATTTTATACTTTGTCTAATCTATTTTTAAAAGCGTTGACTGAAGGTGCAGCGATGACACTCTCGGGGAGCCTGTTCCAGTCCGTGACCACACGGTTAGATAAAAAATGTTTTTTTGGCTTTCTTTTAGCTATTGTGCGACACAGTTTTAAAGAATGTCCTCTCAAGTGATAATTATTCGAAAGCTGAAACATATTGCGCAGTTCTGGTGCATCATAATGCCCTCTTAGTATTTTAAAAGTCTCAATCATGTTGCCTCTCTGTCTACGACACTCTAGTGTTGTTAAATTGAGTTTCTTTAACCTCTGTTCATATGGCAGGTTCCGTACACACTTAACTAATTTTGTCGCTCTTCTTTGTACATTCTCAAGGAGTAATTTATCTTTTTTGAAGTATGGGTCCCAAATGACATAGGCAAACTCCAACAGTGGCCTTATATATGTTTTGTAAAGCTTGATAAATGTTTTAGGTGACAGATTTGCAAACGATTTACGAATTAAGTACAGAATTGAGTTTGCTTTCTTAACAGTGTTGATTATGTGAGTTTCCCACTTCAAATCAGAGGTGATTGTTATACCAAGGTCTTTCTGTGATATTTAATCCTTCAGCAAATGGAGGCAACAATAAAATCCATAACGTTACGCAGTGGCTGGATTTTGCTTGAGTTCTGAAGCGTTAAGCTTAACATATGTGTATCATCCAAAATTCTAAAACTAATTGATGAAGATAATAGGCTGCTGCTGTTTCTCGCTTTATTGCTTTACCATGAAAATTAGAATCACATTGATAAAAAATAAAAACATTTACGATTAAACGAGCACCAATCAATTTATAAGAGATAATATAGGTACATTGGTAGTATTAGATATTGTGTACCGGGATGTTAGGAATCTTCTGCAGCTACAACGTAGGGTACATAAATGAAGTTATTGTAGGTACTAGAATAGAATGTAATGTTAATTACATAATAAAAAAAAGACTTACGGTTAGAATTGCTAGGTAATGCGTTGGAATGGAATAGAATAATTTTATTTTGATCGCAATAAATTCAGACTTCAATGTTTCATCATGTTGATTTCATGTACCTGTGTGACGTTTTTATGTCATTGTCATGTTGACTTTGTCATGCATGACCTTATTTGTTTGAAAACTGTCACTTCCACAGCTGACGGGCTGACAGCCTTTTTTGCTCCTCAGTATCTAGGCCATAATAGGCAAAGAAAATATACACCATAATTAAAGGCCATATTTTTATTATACAGGCTTATGGAAGCTGATAACACTGCCTAATTAAACCACATTTAAGCATAGTAATAAAATAATAAATTAACATTACAAATACAAAATTATTATACCAAGAAATCAAGATTTTAAATTGGTTCTATAAATCGTGGTCATAGATTTACACCCATATTCTTAAACGTTACCTTATAGGTCTCCTCCACTCAACCTCATTCGAGGACGCCTCAAGGAAGTCCTCCAACTTTCCTTGAAAACGGTATTTTTAATTGTTTCCTTGAGCAAACTCCAGTGAGGATGAGTCAAGGAATGACGTTCCGTTTTATATCTGTATGTTGGTAAACAGCTTAACTTTTTGACGTAAAGAGAGTTTTTGACAAAGTTTCTTTTTCAATTTTAGCTAACTAGCATAGATTTATTATAAAACAACAAAATACTTAAATACACAAAGAAATTATTATAGTAAGTACAAATTCTTTTAAATCTGGTCCTCAATAAAAGCACCTACCTTTCGTTAAACGAAACATTCGAGGCTTCCTTATATTTGACAGTTCGTTCCTCACCTCCATTGAGTAATTTCCTTAAGGTGAGGAAGCTAGTGTCAACTAGATGAGGTCAAGTGAGGTTGAGTCGAGTTTGACACCCATATTTTTAAACGTTGCCTCATAGGTCGCCTCCACTCAACCTCATTCGAGGACGCCTCAAGGAAGTTCTCCAACTTTCCTTGAAAATGGTATTCTTGATTGTTTCCTTGAGCAAACTCCAGTGAGGATGAGTCAAGGAATGACGTCCCGTTTCATTTCAGTATGTTGGTAAACCGCTTAACTTTTTGACGTAAAAAGAGTTTCTAACAAAGTTTCTTTTTCAATTTTAGCATACTGTTATAGATTTATTATAAAACAACAAAATACTTAATACACAAAGAACTTATTATAGTAGGTACAAGTTCTTTTAAATCTGTTCCTTAATAAAAGCACCTACTTTTTGTTAAACGAAACGTTCGAGGCTTCCTTAAGGTACCTCTCGACCAACCTTATATTTTGACAGTTCGTTCCTCACCTCCATTGAGTAATTTCCTTAAGGTGAGGAAGCTAATGTCAACTATGAATACCATTGAGGTCGAGTGAGGATGAGTGGAGTTTGAGGAAACGTTTGAGAATATGGGTGTTATTACTTTAGCCTGCTATAGCCTGTAGCAGGGTAAACACGTGGATATATAACTACCTATTTATAATATAAATATCTGGGGGGTTACTACCGTCTCTTAAAACCATGCAAGATCCAGTGAGTAAGGGAGATGTCGCCTTAAATCATGTATTGCGCTGTCTCGCTTACTCGTTTTTATGGATGATAGTAGGCCACCTGATCAAATAAAAAAATATATACTTAATTATGTAGTACATAGTCACAGAATTAGTAATAGTACATAGTTTAAGATGTTTAATTTCCACAAAGATCGTTAAAATGTATGTCACTCCATTATATGCGTGCGGCAAGACACTTATGTACCATGATGATGATACCTATGTTGGTAACATAAACTTGGCTAAGTTTTCGTGGACGTGGATTTTTTTAATTAATTTACTAAATATTAAGTATTATTATCTATATACTTCCTTAGGTTATTTGTGATGATACTGAACCTACAGCCAGTATGAAGGGTAACGAACGGTCTTTACCGCCACTCTACATGCATGTAATAAACTAGTAGTTCACCGCGAACTTAGACCTCGCGAGTATTAAGTATTCGCGTTGTATTGGCGTTTTATTTTATTTTTATTTATAAATCATCTACAACTGCTTGCTTAGGCTGATTTTGACTATTAACACAATTTAGTTGCCTTCGTATTGCGTAGATGGCGCTATTCATGCCCAAGCACGGTGAACTTATGTTGTTTAGTTTAGGAGTTCCTTTTGGACATCTTCCAGCTCCATCATGAGACCCTGGATATTATGTAGTACGTAAGATCTTGCCAAGACAAATCAAATGAGCCCAAACACGGTGAGCTGATGTTGTTTAGTTTAGAAGTATTATTTGCGTTATATAAGCTTTTTATTATATTTATATATATATAAAATCATCTGCGTATAATATAATCGCGGACATTTTTATTAATATTTCAAAAACTACTGAACCGTTTTTGGTGCCCAACGAACTTGAAAATTCTATTGATATATCCTTCATGCCTAGCAAATTTCATCAAAATCGGACCATCGGTTCGGCAGTCATCGCGGTACTAACATACATACATACAATGTGTTTTCGCGCCCAACTCGATTTAGAGACCTTCGCTCGCTTCGCTCGCTCGGTCAACTAATAGAAGCGTAAGTAACTAAGTTAGTCTATAGTAATATCATTTTGGTAAGTTCTTTTACGACATCTACGAGAAGAAATAGAGTGGTCTATTCTTATTTTTTTATAAGTACGAAATAAATCATTCATTCATTAAATTCATATGATTACGATTTAAGTGATTCATTTGGTTCATATTACGAGATTATATTAGGCTCATGTAGTTATACCTTTCGCGCCCAAAAGTAGCATCTAGTTACCTAGATAACTTATAATAAAAAATAAGGGATCTCTATCAATTTTTAATTTGAATAATAGTTTTGCGTGACTTTATAACTTGAGGAAAATTTGAGGTTGCAAGCTAGATAGAACCATGGAACATATCTACATCTTAGTGATGGTTGAAATCGCGGGTATCTGCTAGTTAGTTATGCTTACATTCCTAATACCTAAGGTCCATAGTCGCCTGAAAAGTAAGTACGTAGTAGTTGTCACGTCATGGAACAATATTTAATTTTAAGTACCTATCTACTTATTACTTTCATCTTAACGTTCTCTGAAAACATTTTCGGAAAACATGTGTATTCTTATCGTGGACAGAGTTAACCCCGTCGTTAATCTATTTTTATTTGTCTAACTTCCTTATGCAGGAAGCGTGCTTCTTAAAATAACTTGCCTGCTAACGCTGCTTTGCATTTTCGAGCCAATGTCGACTGATTCTAACGTAAATTTTCTGTTCTTATAATAGTAAAAGTAAAGACTGAAATGTATTTAAAAATGTTGATATTGTGATGTGTAATTTATTCGTCAACGGTGAGATGGTTGCGTGTTGCTGAGATGTCGAAAAACGTTAAATTAGGTATTAGAATAAGGCCGTTTAGTGAGAGGTAAGTTGAATTAAAAAATACTCTTTTAGATTAATTAACTATACCGTATCTACACTTTAAAACTTTTGGTAGTTACTGTTCACCTTAGCTCGGAACACAGGCTCTATCATTGATAGCTAATCCTATTTACACAGTAGATGTATTCTCACATTAATATTTTGGAAAAAATATATTGTGTAAATTTAGTTACGAAAATAAGTACTTAGGTACAATAAGGGCACCATGACACCTTGTGTTTCAGATAGTATTTCCAAGATACGTAGCTATATACTTAGATATATAGATAAATGAGCATAAACATTTATTGATTCATGCTTATAAGTCTGCAATGCAACACTGCACGCAACCGTTCAGTTTATTATGTGCTGTTTGACTCTGTTTTTATTTTATTTTTCGCCTATAGGTATAATATCACGTTTTTAAGAACTAGGTCTATTCTATCAAATATTGCTATTTATAAATGCGAAAGAAAACGCTATTCTTTTCATGCCTAAACTACCAATTAAGTAGCCATTTTAATAAAGACGCTATTTTAGCCCGAGATAAGTAACTAAGTAAGTCTTAAGTGGCCAAAGTTGCGACGGGCTGCATAAGTAGTTAGGTAGTAAGTAAATAATATAATCTAAACAATAGTCATAATAGCTAAAATGGTGAGTTATACTGAAATCTGAAACATTACGATAATCAAGTTAATATCCCTCTGAAGTAAATGCTTACAAATAATATATAGGTACTTAGACATAAAAAAGTAAGTAACACAGATTAAGTGAGGGCGGTTAGTTCTTGTTCTATTAATTTATTTTTTGACATGATTAAGCATAATAAAACTTTATTGCAGAGAGCTAAAGTCTGAAAAGGAACGGGTGCAAGTCGTGTGTGTTTTGGATGTTAATACCGTCACTATAACGAACATCAAAGTAAGTGATTGTTGCATGCATTGATTCTATGCATGTGTATATACTGTCCTTATATTTTAAATTGAATTGTGTATTTACAAAAAAATAATAATAAAAGTTAATATGTCATAATAATAGAGTTCAAAATACAGTACGGATACAAAAAGCATCGCGGCCTCTGTCTTCGTTGATAATTCTATTGGATTCTTTTGTTTCGTAGGAGTTAGGTACAGCACTAAAGTCTGTCTTATTAAACTAGCTGAGTAACTAAGCTATTTATAACAAAATTATTTTAATTATTGAATTTATTTTAAATCGAATAAAGGTAAATGTGTCTGGTGCTGGTGACAGTCGGGAGCGAGTGCGGCGATACTATGCTGACTACACGTTCGACAGTGCGTGTCCTGCTGCGCATCCGGCCTTCGCCTCGCAAGAGAAGGTTGGTCATAATGCTAATTCTATTTTGTTATTAATTCAAATATTGACTTTACCAGAGACGTAATTTTTCTCTCAACATACTCCAAAACTACGAAGATCGTCAACAGCCATAACTGCTGCAGTTATATTCTACTCATACTTATTTATTGCCTTACTGTACACTAATACAACACTTAATTAGTACCTACTTTTGAAGACAATACCGTATGTACACCTAAGTATGTACTTACTACGCATATTAGGTAGGTACATACAAATTAATACAACTCATTCTTGTCCAGTAATTACTAAATAAGAAATTTCTCATCAAAGTTCTGGCATTGTAAAAGTTCCTCAAGGGGCTATCTTAGGACCTACGTTAATTGTGATTCATTTGTTGCGGAAACTGGGCCGAATACATATATTTATTTTATACCTACAAGCAAAGTGTTTTTGATCTAAAACTGTTGTTAATAGAAGTTGTAGGTACCTCAGTCACTTATCACTCCTACGTATAGTATCATTAGAAATAGAACCTTGTTACTGGGTTCGTTCACGGGTTTAAACAATATAGAAGTGAAAATACCATCATTATCATGACGTATGGCATTCGTGTCATTCGTTCTGCATTGATCAAATTTCAATTCGGCCTTAGCCGCAGCAATTGTGAACTTCCTTCATTCCATCTGGAAAATGGTGAAGTGAAGTGGACATTCGTCACGTGTGTGTTCTTTGAACGTATCATGATTATTTAACATTATATTCTCTAGGTATTTGAAACACTTGGTCGGGACGTGATGAAGAGTGTGACGTCGGGCAGTTCCGCATGCGTGCTTGCCTACGGCCAGAGTGCCACGGGCAAGACACACACCATGATGGGCACGGACAGTGACCCGGGGCTCGTGCCGCGCCTGTGCGCAGCCCTAGCTGAGCTCCAGCCCTTTGAGCTTACTGTCAGGTATGTACAGTGGGCCACGTAAAAAAGTATAGAACCTTCCAAGTGCCCTACTTGTTGCAACGATCGATATAGGTACATTTACCAACATTGATGTATGGTGAAGTGTATGCCGAATTCTGTGTGTGCTTTATAAACTTTCATATATTTAGATGTTCTTTGTGTTACCCATCTAGTGTTATCGTTAGGTATCTATGTAAGTAAGTATATAAAGTAATATTATATTTGCTAAAGGACGTCTGTCTGTTTGTTTAATTGCCTAATAACTTACAGAATTTTGAAAAAATTTGAAACAAAGGCAAAATTAACCTTAGGAAGGGGCAATATATTTAAGGGGTTTATCCACGCACTCTGTTAATAAACAAGGAGAAGAATTACCTTGGTATTATTAATAAGTAAGTACTTAAATCAAAACTAGTTTTTCCTGAAAAAGCATCATCTTGAAATAAAATGAAATACTACAAATCTAAAACAAAACGACACTTAGTTCCGTGTGAAGAAGCTATAGCTTCGTAGAATGCACGCGATGTCGAATCGCAAGTTTGCAACTCAAAATTAGTCCAGACACTGTGTCAGCTTTTGTTTTTTATAACTTATTCTAACCTGGAGCGCTTCCGGTAATTATAGTTTACATCTAAGAGTAGGAAAGTAATATAAACCGAAAAGATAACAGTAGGTAGTAGATAAATGAATAGATATATCATCTATTTGACTTATACACAAACTACAACTGCGTTCATAAATGAGATCTAAATTTCTCTGTCGGATCTTTCCTCTTTTGGTGGCTGTTCCTACCAACTAAGTAAGTACTGTTGTAGTAGTAATAATAATACATAGTACTGTTGGTGCATTTCTAAATACTGTAAGTGGCGTAAGGTAACTTACGCCTCTTAGGCAGTATACATAATCCTCACCCTTAGGCTACGTTGTATTAGATCATTTCGACCACAGAATTAAGAAATATTATCCGAAATTTCGACCTTGTAGTTTTAGCATTGGGAAAATTCAGATGTGTTATAAAATGAAGAGAAAAAAAAAGGAAATTGGTTTGAAAGTAGGAAAATATTTATACTTAGTACAAAAACTCTTCCTACAAATGTTTGTGATAGGACCAGGAGAAATAGCCAAAATAACTCTATATTCGTAGTCCATTTAGGTAATAGGACAAAAAGAAGGACCAACAGAAAACATCGAATAAAAAAAAACTTATATACGAAATTGGAACAAGTTTAACGACAGATTCACACTTGATGTTTATACTACCGCAGGTTGTTTTCGATTAACTTGGCATGGTAATAAAGACCATCAATGTAGTGTTGGGTAGGACATACAAGAGGCGGTACATTTGTCCCGTACATGACTTACAAATGTAAGAGTGCCTCAACATTAAAAAGTGTACTACTTCAAATCTTATGACGCGGCTGTCGCGGTCCTCACTAAAGTGTACTGCTTCAAATTTTGTGCCGCGGCAGTCGCAGGACGTAAAAGAGGTGGTACATTTGTCCCGTTTATGACTTACAAATGTAAGAGCGGCTCAACATTTAGTACATTTTAAAAGTGTACTACACTCAAATCTTATGACGCAGTTATCGCGTTCCTCACTGAAGTATACCTAGGTACTGCGTCTTATGTAGCGGCAGTCTTGTTCCTCGCTCGACTCTCCGTCGCAACGAGAGGGAGCGAGACACCCATACTAGGTACAGCGAGCGAGAGTGAAATATGTTGCCATTGCTAAGTAGGTATTGTGAGGAGCGCTGCGCATCTTCAACAAAACAAAACACTGTCGCGCGCGTCGTCATATGGGACGAGTTTGATGAGCAAGTGGGTGTTATAATGCAAAACATCAATCCGACTGCAGGAGGTATCATTCAAGTCGATAAATACCTCGAGGAACCCCTGCTGCCAAGATCCCAAGATCCTGCCAAATGGTGGTTGGCTAAAAAAGACGCCTTTAAAATGGCTGTGCATGGTTGCCACTTCTGTTCCTTCTGAGCGCACCTTTAGTAAGTCATAACCGACAGAAGAAACAGACTAAGTGGCAACAAAGTTGCACAAATATTATTTTTACATTCAAATATGTAATTTTCTTAGCATGTGCACTTTTTTAATTTTTTGTTTGATCTTTTAATTAACCTTCTTAAAAATTAATAATAAATGATAATCATTTCATATTACTTTGCGACATTGAATATTTTATTAATGTCATCTATCAGAGTTCAGACTGCAATACCATCAAATGTCATACTTGTAATTATACTAATACAAACCCAGGTACTAGTACAAACTCAGGTACTGGTACAAAATCAGGTACTGGTACAAAATCAGGTACTGGTACTATTAATTATATGTGTTAGTACAAATCGCTGAGCTTCAGTACGCCTCGCCTCATTTGAAGTAGTACACTGTATTGGCTCATAGCAGAAAAGTGGCTACTCTTACAAACTCTTTTTTAAGTCGTGTCCTACCCAACACTACATCAATGTGACCCCAAGGCCGCAGCGACACGCAACCCTAACACCCTTCAGCCATCACGACTTATCTGGAACAAATATCTCCGAGGTCTGCAATATTCCTGGAACATCCACATTCAATCGCGTGACGCTTTCTGATAAAAAGGCGAGGCGAATGAATGGCTAGTGCTTGACAACTAAATATTTGGTAATATTTCGATATTGAATTGCAACACACTTTTTGAATATCTAAGTACTTATGATTTTATTTAGTTGATCGAGAAGTTAAATAATTGGTAAACTGTTGACTGTCTGATAACCTTCTTACTGTAAGTACCTCCTTGTTGTTAGTATCTACTTAATATTAAACTCATCTCTCTATTCTATTGTGTAGTGACAGACAGGTAGGCAGCATACATAATAATCCCTTTGGCTTTCCTGGAGTCGGACATTTCCCCATTTCCACTTCGTCTTCAAGGACCCACCGGTGGGTCTCCGAACATATAAACCTAACTAATTCCTCATGATATTGGCCTTGGGAAAATACCGTTTTAATTAAAGTATATTGTCGCGGAAGAACAAGGTGCTTAGCCAAAGTCACAATCGCAAAACGTTAACGACGTACGACAAGAACAAAATGTATGGGATTGACATATGATTGACCACGTGATTTGCCGCAGCTTATGTCAATCCCATACATTTTGTTCTTGTCGACATTCGTTAGCGTTTTGAAATTGTCACTTGGCTACAGGTGCAGGTGTGTAAGGTTACTCAATTGTGTGAACGGGTTTAAACGTTGGACCATACCAGCTCAATATAACCGGTTTACAATTTCACTTGGCCTTCACAGACCAGATTTTGAAGAAACAATCATCAATTTTGCAATTTATTGATACGCTCCATTTGCTAGTTAAAAAAAGGTTATAGCACAGATCAGCTTAGGCAGATTCTTAACACGTTCGCGGATGTTTTTGAAAACACAATTTTTTATTGTTATAACTGATATAGCAGTCGTGAGTCCGCCAGCGTGTTAACATCCTGCATTTCTGGTACACAATAAATCATATCTAATTATTAAAAAAATATAAAAATACTCAATTCATGATAATGAACCACATTCCATAGGAAAGGGAGAAGCATGTTTGACAGTAATCTTCCTTATTTATAACATTTGTAAGTATGTATGTAACTTATATGAACACAGTCTCTGACCTTGTTCTTTCTTTTTTCCATCCATTTTGATGTCTGTGTGACTTTTTTCTTTTCCTTTTGACGCACTTCCAAATGGCAAAGTTGAACTGCTTGGCATCAAGGTGAGATACATTTTTAAAGAGCCTTTTTCTCCTTATAATGTATGCTTTCTTATATATTTTGTAAAACACTCATGTTTGGTTGTTATAGATAGAGCTTATAGCCGTTTTGGTGAAATTGACCACCAGTCGAAGACATGTGCAAATAATGTAGTCACTGTTGATTCTTTTTGCACCTCTTACTTCAAACGAAGAAAGGAACTTTATTCTTGATCTAATACGTTAATAATTTATTCGTAGATCTGAAAATCGTAAAATTTTCGAAGAAAATAGTCCCAATATACTTAGGTAGGTAGTTAATGCTAATGTTTTTTTTTTTACAATAACAACAATATTATGAAAACCTTCAAGAAAATATATCGTTGACAATGAGGTTGATAACGTGCAGAGGTATTGGCAAATGTCTTGAAGTATTTATTATGTCTATACCTAACACGTCGTCGGCGGGGTGTCTCGAACCCCCGAGGGTGTCAGTGACTAGTTAGCAGTTAGTACGGCTTCACACTCCCTCACGGTGAGTTCGTTCCCATTGCCCTTTCTACTTTGCTCGGCACCCTCGGCACTGCCCTTGGAAAATATTTAATGTAAGTTAGAATTTAAATTTTTCTATCATGTTTCAGTGTCAGTGACGTGCAAAGATTTTTACACAGGGTAGCGAAAGTACCTATGATATAGAGTATAGACAAAGATTGTTGTTGTAACTATTCAAAGTTCTTTAATAAAATGTAGAAGTAATATTATATGTATCTACCTATGTAAGGCAGCACAGAATATCCCACATTTAAGGCTATGGTTAATGAGATGTATGTACAGATACAACAACGTACATGCAGTCTTGATATTTTAACTGGTAACTAGATTTTTAAAGTAAACTAGGTTAAGCTACATGCCACCACATAGAAAAGTTTAAAACTTAACCCCTTTGATTATAGCTTAACCCTTATTAGTAAACCTTTGGTAATAAGTATCCTTTTTAAATGGCCTACTATTCAGTATCCATTTAGGTAATAGTAGAGCTCCTTCGATAGCCTACTTACTTTGACTACTTCGATAGGCACTGTTGGTCAGTAACACACCCGGATCATGTTCCTATTGGTCTGGTTTCCCTATAAAAAGATTGTTACGGAGGGCAGAATGCAGTCGCTACATTGTAAAAACAGTAGGCTAAATCTTGTAGGATCACTTTGTGTTTTAGTTCAGTTCAATGATTTTAAACGAAACGAACTGAAAAAATTAGCTGAGCTCGATAGACTAGCGCGGCGCGCGTGTTCGTAACGATAGCGCGTGAACGCGCGTCAAGCGACGGCGAGTGCGAGGCAATGTTTGGATTGGTCGCCATTAGTGTCATTTCTACCTTGAGCTCCTCCGTGCTGCGGAAGGCACGTTAAGCCTTTGGTCCCGGCTGTAATCGGTAGATCCCAGTCATCAGGCTATGCCAGATGCCTTTAGGCAGCCTGAAAAATCTGACATAGTTGGCCACTAAGTAGCACAATCGCATCATGTTTCTGTGGTTCTGGTTTCCCTGTATTAAAGGGTTACTGAGGTCTGAAAAATCTGACATAGTTGGCCACTAAGTAGCACAATCGCATCATGTTTCTGTGGTTCTGGTTTCCCTGTATTAAAGGGTTACTGAGGTCAGACGGCAGTCGCTCCATTGTAATAACCAGTTCCGCCAAATCAGGACCATGATTAATAGCGTACCCTGGGCTCTAAAGCGTAAGCTGAAGATGCAACCGGGAAACACGGTCAGACGAAGAAGAAGAACTGAAATAATCAGCGCATTGTGATTGATGGATATAATTATCATCAAAGTACGTGTACAAGGCTAGTGCAAACCGACAATGCGTTTCTTTATATTACAACTCTAAGTGTACCTATAATATCTATAAGGTTAAGTTATTAAAAGATTATCCTATCTAGTTTTATTATTTTCTTGTGAAAAATATAGGTGTCTGGTTTTGAACAAGCATTAACTAAACTACCAGAAACTCCAGACATATCGTCCCTACCTTTCAAAATCAATAGACGATTTGATGTTTTATTTATCTACTTACCTAGTGTTACTTTTGTGTGCTGTCTGAATCAACAAAATGTTTCCCGCCACGCCATCTGTAATAGCTTTTGTTATTTCACGAATTTAACAAAATTGCCAACAGAACTTCCTCCGTAACTCCAAATTGAATATTATGAATGTTAGCTATTGTTGGTACCTATTCAACGAACAAAATTACTATAGAAAACTAATAAACTATTTTCATCAGTCATTACTCTGGTACAATTTATTATCTACTAGCGACCCGCCCGGCTTCGCACGGGTGCAATGCCTCTTGAATCACTCTATCTTATGAAAAAACCACATCAAAATCCGTTGCGCAATTTCAAAGATCTAAGCATACATAGGGATATACAGCGGGAAGCGACTTTGATTTATACTAGCCTGCATTTTAGTCTCATTTTTAGTTTCATACAAGCGTGTTTCCTCGTTACATCCTCAGCGCCCCTAGTATGAGTTTTTCTTAACGCAGACGCTAGCGACTGCGTTAGCGATTAAGTATGGCAAACCTGTACAGCGCCTCTGGCGGATAGTATGGCAACTAAGAAATTCCATACAAAATCATAACGCAGTCGCTAGCGTCTGCGTTAAGAAAAACTCATACTAGGGGCACAGAGCCCTAGTACTATTATATATTCTGTGGCCCAGGGTAGGTGTAGGTAAGCTTTTAAAAATACTACCATTAAAAAAAAGAAAACTAGAGAAAATATTTGTACTTAAGAAAAACAGAAAGCTTCTTCGTGAGATACCTATTAATCGCCATTGCGTCTCAATCTCAAGTCGTATAACTTCTTATCTGAAAAAATAAGTTATCATCGCATTAATACAGTCTAATCATCATCATTTCAGCCGCAGGTTGTCCACTGCTGGACATAAGCCTCCCCCAAGGATTTCCACTATGACCGGTTGGAAGCGGCCTGCATCTAGCGTTTGCATATGACCTTCTTCAGTCTAATCTAGTTTATTTTTAATATCGTCTTTATTTTCTTAATTTAAAAAAAGTTTTACGATGGCGTTCATCACAAACATCAGTTTTATTTAAGTATGTATCAAATCAAATAATTATCTTTTTACTAACAAAATGCTAAGCCTCACCTTTAAACTATTTATCAAATTAATTGTTTACCTATGTCTTTTTAATGATATTTAATATTCACTATGCAATCAATGTCTGACTTGTAACCTTCTATTATCACTCTTGCACACAATGAACAATAAATATTTTAAAGATATTTTGTTAATTAAATAAACTTAAATATATTTATAAAAATACGAGCTGTTGCCCGCGGCTCCACCTGCGTTATATCGCGCCAAAAATGCAGGGCTTAACGTTTCAAAGAATGTTATTTCGCTAAATTAACATTTGCCAACTTCGCACCCACTGTAGTTGTGTGGATGTCAAGACCACACATTAAACAAACTTGATAGTATGCAGTGGTTGCGACCACGGCTCTACCATGACCTTTCTGTAAGTGACCTATGAGTTTCTGGCTGCTTTAGGCCTAGGTAGGTATGTTAAAAATGCATAGAATTTGGAATCGCACGCGGCTCTAATACAAATCTAAATACGAGAGGCAATTTATTTTTAATCTATGTAAAAATGTAAGAAAAATATTTGAGATTGAGCTAATGAAAGAAATAAAAACTGAGCTCAATCATTCATTTATAAATTTCGTGTGGATTACAAGGTAAGCATACTTATAAAAAAGCACGTCCCTGGCAGATACCAATATTTTAGCGTAGCTTTACCACATGATAGACAATAGTATTCGTAGCTTTACCTGCTCGTGATCAATACTCATATTTTATACTTTTCTACAGACAACACCGGAAATCTTTAAGGAAGCTATTTTATTTCGCTTGTTTATGTCTGTCTGCTTGTTTGTTACTTATCGTGGAAACGCGGTTCATTAAAATCGTATTATCACGCAGTGGTCGTGACGAAAGGTTATTAAATTAACTATAATGTTTTATGGTATAGTTTCAAAGGCGAAGGTTGCTTGAGCTGAGATATTTGTCATAAGCATTGTGACGCTCTTTGAAGTGGCAGTGGTCAGGGCACATAGCGCGACGAACCGATGGCTGATGGGGCAGAAAGGTTCTTGAATGGCGACCACGCACCGGCAAGCGCAGCGGACATCCACCGACCAGATGGTCAGATGACCTAAAGAAGGTCGCAGGCAGACGCTGGATGCAGGCCGCTTCCAACCGGTTGTTATGGAAATATTTGGGGGAGGCCTATGCCCAGCAGTGGACAGCCTACGGCTGAAATGATGATGATTGTGACGCCACAAAATTTAAAATTATGAATTAATTAGGTTCCTGATAATATAAATTCCTTTACGATGGCAGCCGCTGGTCAAGCCTCGTTAGAGGCCGAGAGGCGATTCTGAAGAACTCTGACCAGGGTGTGTATGGTCGATTGACCCTGTCACCTACACGAAATGATAATGATGAATTAAATTTATTTATATTGTAAAGTTCATTGTAATCAGAGGTTATATCTTAGTCGTCTGCTTGGGTAGCTCAATCTGATCTATTATCGCCGCCAAACAGCAGTGCAAGCACCTTACGCTATCACTAGCGCATTGCCAGCTCGTAGAATAGGATCTTTCGTTACTCTGCTAACCGTAACTGCCTTACCTTTCTAAACTGAACAAAACAATGCAAGCACTGCTGTTTGGCGATAGTATAGGTGAGAATCAGGCACCCAAGCAGAGACTTTCGTACAAACGTACATAATGCGCCTCTTGCAAGCTTGAGGCGATTGATGGTTGACGCTATGTGCCAGTCGCTTCCGCATTGACAAAGGTATAGCCATCAATTTATGGCTAGAATCTAAAGAAATTGATTCGGGATTATTTTCAGTGTACAACTGCTAGACCTAGAACTATAATACTTAAATAGCTTTCGCCCACGTGAATTTCCCATGGGAACAGTGCTCTTTCCCGAGATAAAAGATATCATATGTCCTTCTCAATAATCTATATATGTGTGTGTATGCGAAATTTCAGGAAAATTGGTGCAGTAGATAGGCCGTGAAAGCGAAACAAACAAATTCACTTTCGCATTTATAATATTAGTTAGAAAGTTATTTATAATATTAGTTAGAAAGTTAGGATAATTTATTTTAATATAATACTACTTGGTGCATTAAGCTGATAAACAAACATAACATATGGCTGATAATAGTCGATTGTGCAATGAATATTTTTAAGACGCAAGAAAGACGAATATAAATGTATTACGAATGCGTAAACTCGAGCGGGTACAGCTTGCAAAAGCGAATGAAGCACGGTTGCGCCACTAGTCCACAACTCATATTGGGTTCATAGTTTGATGCCAAGGACGAAATTTGTCCTACGTAATATTTAATTATAGATGATTTGTGAGGTTACGAGCATGTTTAACTTAACAGATATTGTGGAATACCCATAGAGCAAGATAAAAAAAAAAAAAAAAATTTAATACATACATTGTTTAAATGCTAAATGTATGGCTTAGTTAGATGATACACACATGATACAATCTCTTGACCAAATTTTATCAAACATAATCGTTTCTGTGGCTTAGGCATGTAATTGTGACAGTTATTTTTGCATTTTCGGATCCGGCTCGAAGGACGATAAAGATGTATGATCAATTGCTAAACCACACAATTTGAGTAAAAGTAAACTGATATATAATTGCTTTGATATGAGTGCACGCGATGTTAGATTATAATTGTGTACGAATAAATCACGACGCGGCGTAGGTAAATGCTGACACAAGCAAAATATACATGGTGCATTACACTGTACCAAACTGTACAGGATAATGATTCAGTAGGAAAACAGGCACACACCTATTGATAACGGCCATTCTCAGAAGGCTTAATTTAGAGCGTCCAGTGCAAAATTTTCATGTAAACATAATATTATGTGCTGTTTTTTTTTGTAAAGTAGCTAACAATTATTTATATGTGTGACACTTTAAAAAATATCTCTATATTGCATAGTATAACAGAATTATTTTTTCAAAACATTGTTCTTAAATTACCACGACGCGTCCACGCGCTCTCCCAGTTTGGAAACTTGTCTAATATTTATTCAGAGAAAGAGTTTTAGTTATTTTAGATGGTTTTTTATATTAAGGAATATATATTTAACAACATATCAAAAATACAACAAGTTACTAGTACTTTCTAAGTCAACATTATCAAATGAAGACGTGTCCGACCTTGGACAATAATTGCCAAAACCACTTGCAATCGAGGGCGCACATCCCTAAATAAGAATCTCTGGCACATCACTATAGCACAGGTCCCGAGCCGTCTGTGTTGTCGAGGTACTCGTCGAGTGTGGTTGTGCGCTGTGTCGTGTAATCGCCAATTAGACACCTAAGTATCTAATTGCCATGACTTTGGTTTTCGATTTTTCTAATTCATGTAGCCTTGATTAAAAACTTATGAGTTATTGTTAACTTATTCTTGTTTATTGAAAATAAAGCAGATTTTTGGGCTCTATGGTTTATGATGTGTCTTTATGAGAATTCTGTTTATTAAGTAGCTTTTTTTTTGGAAAATCATGTTTCTCTCTAAGAGCCACGACGCTTATTGCCACAACTTTTCTAATTGCCATCGCTGCTGTTGTTTAAAAATAAGTATATAACAGCTGTTATTTAAGGTGATACCTCGGTGAACACTAGCGCCACCGTCAATTAAAAACCAAAACAGCTGTTATTTCCGTTAGATTTAAGCAAACTCAAACAATTATAAACTAATTATAATGTTGAATTGTTGCGTTTTATATGATAGTTTCTGAACAAAATTAATATGTAATATGTAAATATCTTCTTTAAATACATAAGCGGTCCTTATTCAATATACTTATATGGAAAAATTCAAGTTTCTAATTACCGGGACAAGGTAAAATTATAATTTCTAATTGTCACAACCATCAAATATTTTAGATACCGATAACTTGGATACTACATAAGCTAAATAAATGCCAATACGATTAAATTCACAATTGATTCATATTCATTCTCTCTACAGTCATATTTCATAATAAGTTCAAAAAATTAAAAGGGTTGTGGTAGTTAGACTAAGAATGCCAAAATTGAGAATGGCCGATAAGTGGTCACCGTAGTCCATGGACGCCTACAACATCAGTGCCCCTAGTATGAGTTTTTCATAACGCAGACGCTAGCGACTGCGTTAACGATTTTATATGGCAAACCTGTACAGCGCCTCTGGCGGATAGTAAGGCAACTAAGAAATTCCATACAAAAGCCTAACGCAGTCGCTAGCGTCTGCGTTAAGACAAACTCATGCTAGGGGTACTGGAGTGTCCGTGTGCACCTTGCACCTTTATGGTTCAAAAATCGACACTAATTTTAGTTTCCTGGAGATTTACAACGAGCGCGTCCACGATTTATTGGGCGAGGTTGTGCAGACCTGCCACTCATTGCCGCGCCGACGAGGCAACGCGCGCAAGGATCTCCGCGTTCGAGAGCATCCAGACAGAGGGCCCTATGTGCAAAGTGAGTCATTTTATAAATGGCAAGTAAATCTAAAATCGGGAAGGTTGTCCAGACCGCAACACAGGCGCGCCGCCTCGTCGACGACTAGGTAAAAGCGCGCAAGGATCTCCGCGTTCCAGAACATTCAGTCAGAGGGCTCTATGTGCTGCGGAAGTAGGGCCTTATCTTTGGTCATACAATGTTGTGGTCATCTGGTCATACATCAAATGACGCGAAAAGTGTCAAGCACTTTGCCTTTTAAGTACAGGAAGTTTTACCGTTACGTGTAGGTACAAAAATAATTTTTGGTGATGTGTGGAACAATCTAATAGAAATTGTTTCGGCAACACAATTACATGTAGGTAATATATATTTTTTCTATGAACCCTGATTTCTTTCAATACTTGTTATTTAAATCTGTGATTTTTTCCTAGATCTCCGAAGAGTCTCGGTGAATGACGTGACTGCGTTGCTAACCCTTGTGAACGAGGGTACCCGTCGCCGACGCACGGCAGCCACCAGACGAAATTCCACATCATCCAGGTCTCACGCGCTACTAGAACTTGCTACCAGTACAGCGACATTACATCTTGCTGATCTTGCAGGGAGGTAAGTATTAGAGCATTGTTAAATGAAGGCAGCTTTGTTGACGAAGTATGAACGCTATCAGATGAAATTCTATCTAATTTAAGGTAGATCTATATGGCTAGCTTCAATTCATTTACTTAGAATTAATTGTGCACACGTTAAATTTTTTTTTTAAAAATGGTCTGACAATCATTTGATTTGTAATGATGGTGCTTCTGTACGTTCAGCTGTTTGTCCCGGCTGTCATCTGGATATCTGATGGTCCTTAAAGGAACCACGACAGACTTCGATGGTTTCAAGAACTTTGATACCAGTGCGGATGGACTAACCATTTTTACCCACGCGAGATGATAAACTAATGTAACAGTTTCCAATTCATTAGAAGAATATCAGTCCGTAAATTGATTTTATTGAAGGTCACATAAGTAGAGAAACTATCCGTTTAGTAGAGATATGTAATCCATACTAATATTATAAATGCGAAAGTCTGTCTGTCACCTCTTCACGGCTAAATTGCTGGACCGATTGTCATGAAATTTGATAGGGATGTAGTTAACGACCTGAGGTCAAACATAGGCTACTTTTGGACGCGATATAACCGAGTCCCTCGCGGGCGGAGCCGCGGGCAACAGCTAGTTATTTATATTATATAATCTCCTAAGAAGCCATTGTGTGAATGCGCCGCAAATCGCAATACATGGAAGTAGAACACAATCAGCACATAATTTTTAATAACTGATAGTCAAAAAACAAGTTTCCAAAAAATAAATCTGAATAGGTATCGCAATCGGCAAATCGGAGATCTAGCTAGAGTATTGATAAAATACCTATAAAATGTTTAAGATTGAGATTTTTTTTTTTTGTGTAAAAAGCCTTTTGATTTCAGTAGCCAGTAAGCTTGATTGTATTTAGGTACGTCAGCAAAAATTTGCTGTGCAGTTTTGTAAGATTGTAAGAAATGTTAACATGAGATTTCCCAAAAAAGTTCACCAATAAAACAAAGAGGCAAGTGGTTTTCCCAAGTGCCTACAACAAAGGGGTCTTCAAGAAGGGCGTAAAAAGATTCCTCCAGTGTCGGCAACGCGCTCGCAATGCTCCTGGTGTTGCAGGCGTCTCAAAGGCTACGGTTATCGCCTCCCATCAGGTGGGCCGTATGCCTGTTTGCCTACTTAATAGTAAATAAAAAAGCATGTCGTCCACCAGGGTCCCCCTGACAGTGGTATAGATGAATTAATGAGATGTTTCTATCCTCAGTGAAAAAGCAAGCTGGGAAGGCTGTGGAGGTGGTCGGCAGAAGGAAGGTGCTAACATTAACAAGTCGCTGGTTGCGCTCAGCAATGTCATATCAGCATTAGGTATTTTTTATTGAATACAAAATATTAGTTACAGTCCTATGACTGTAAATTGATTTTAATTTTGAGCTGTGAATTACCTGTGTATAGACACCAAAACTAAAATCAATTTTAAGGTCTTTACTTCCTCGACACAAGGAGCCCATTATTTTTAAAGAAATGAAAATTTAATATAGACTACGGCAATACACGAAAAGTATCATTACATCAAAATTTCAAGATACCATTTAAATATCAGGCGAATTTTATTTAAAAAACGCTTCTTTATCAAAACTGGTTTAAATCCGTGGCTCATACCATCCCTATTCTCTTTTTATGTTAGTTTCCACATAAAACTCTAACTAAGTAGATATTTGCAGACGACACGACGGCGACGGTACAGAAACCACATAAATAACCAAATAAAATAAACGTGAAATAAATGCGTAGTTAACTAATATGGTGATACCAACTTAATTTTTTTTTGTTGTAACAGTAAGCGCTAGTAGTGGACGAGGGAGGTTCATTCCATACCGTGACTCCGCTCTCACTTGGCTACTGAAGGACTGCTTCACAGGAGGTGGCAACACTTTTATCATAGCAAGTAAGTTTTTATTTGATCTAAAAAACATCGTTTCAGCCACATAAAGTTCATTGCTGCATACGAAATTAGTAGAGAAGCTTAACCATATGAACACGAATAGGTTCTTATTACGTGTTTTATTTATCTGCCTTATTACGTAGGTATTTAATTGAGTGTTTAAACCATAGAACTAGGAATCTCGCGCGGCTATAAGCCAATTTTTTTTAAATCTATGGTTTAAACTTATAGTTCAACTATCCGTCATAGCGTGTTAAGAATTTAGTTGTTTAATGTTTTTAATAAACAACACAACATCAACACAGATGAAATACGATTACTTTTCTAGTTTTGCCAAGTCAAGCTTGTTTATTAGCTGTCGATTCCAAGAGGATGTCTAACTCACGAATCTGCCAAGTCCCGAATCTGCTTAATCCAGAATCAGTAATAAGAGGGATTTTTTACACTTACTTATTTTTATTATTTTAGCTGTTTCGCCAAGTGTAGCCTGCTACGGGGAGTCTGCGTCTACCCTCCGCTGGGCAGAGCGCGCGCGACAGTTGCCTCCACCGAAAATTGTTAACTCCAGCTCTACTAACACGAACAAGACAGTCCTGCAAGCTCAGTTTAATCAGCTACTTACTGAGCTTACGAAGAACTTTATTCGATATGTATGTAAAATAAGACAATGATTTGGCTATAGAAGTCGGATTTTTAGTTCTGTCATCATGAGTAATAATTATTTTTATAATTTATAATATATGAAGTACAAAAAAGGAAAGGTAAAATCGGCTCTCCCGACAATCGATGCCAGCCGTAAGTGGGATAATACTGATAATACTCTTAGCATGTTTTTCAATATTGGCGCTGTATCGACAAAGGATGTTTGTAGCGTTCTGCTTTAATTATTGTTCTTCGTTTTGGTAGGTACGTATACCTGGCACTAATTTTCATACATTTTTAATAAAATAACTTAAGGAGATAGTCCGATTATAAGGTACGTGAAATACGTATTCTAGTCGTCTTTTAAATGAAAGCTTTTGTTTCTCATTTTATGTGAATGTTTTATGTTCGCACCTACACTGCTATAATAACCGCGATATTTGAATCACATATCATTGCAAGCTTATTAAGACTCATGTCACAGAACTTATGATCTGACTAAGTATATTTGTAAAAAAAGAAAGTACTTATATTGTATTTAATATTTCTTACAGATACCTGAGACTGGGAAAATTTTGTATGAAGATGATCATTGGAAATTACACATAAAAGATGAAAACAATTTAGTAAATATTGAAAAGACAACTGCAAAAATAGGTAATATAATGGAGTTATTACATCCGAAAACTGACGTGCAGTCGGAATCTACAACTTCGTCAGTTGCAAGTGGAAGTTCGGATGTTATTAATACAATTGGCAAAAACAAAGAAATAGCAAATGAAATAAGAAAAGAAGTTGATAAAATATTTGCACCAGTGTTGGAAAGAACAAATAGCGGTAGTGATTTAAAAGTGGTCGCACCTTTAAGACATAAAAGAAGACAATATAAATCACAAGAAGTTCTTCCTGTCGATGAAAGACAAGCTACAGATCGTAGTCAAAGTTTTACAAGCGCGCTTCCTAGCCAAAGTGAAGAACAAATAAACTCAAAAAGCGCAAACTCATTCCAAGTTGCTCCAGTACCTATTCTTTATGATAGTCAAAGAGCTGAAATTGTAGCATCTGTTACAGAAAGACTTTATTCAAAGCTGAAGAAAAAGGAAGAAGCTGCCGTAGCCAAAATGGAATCTGTTGTGGATAAAAAAATAATGGAACCTCTAAGTGAATTAAGAATCTGCACTAATGCCAGACAACGTCTTATTGAATTAAGTCATAGAGCAGTAAGAAATAAAAGAAGAATAGGAATACCTGCTCATACACAAACAAGGAAATTTGTTACTCGTGTAAGAGATCAGGGAATAGATGTCCAAACAGATTTGGAGGCTTATGCGTATCGCGATAAAAAAAATTATGTTTTGCAACGTGACGCCGCGACGGAAACAGTACCATTGACACCTCGCTGTAAAGAAATAGCAGTCGGTTCTAATTATGGTGGTTTATATTTAAGTGATAGATCCACTGTTACTGACACAATGCAAGTAATTCTTAAGAATTCATTTGTATTGACTGATACGATAATAAAATGTGACCGTTCTACACAAACCATTATATTGCCACCACCCAGGAGAAAGAAACGTCTTTCAAATTTTTCAAAATACTTGAGAACGATCGAAAAGAAGAATTGCTATGAAGAAAGTAGCCCAGTTCCAGTTATAAATATCAATATTTCTCAACCATGTGCTGCTGATTGTGAATCTCACAGTTCTGATGAAAATGTAGAATTGCCTACTTCGAATATTATTAATGCACCCAAAACAACGATAACTCCAGACTTGTTGACTAATCATAGTGGTATCGATTCAAGTGATGTGATGTTAGATGAAACTGTACCAAATAAACCTCATATGATAGATGAAATAACAGAAAATATTAAAATTCAATACGATAAACCCGATATACCCTCAACATCAAGGACTAATGAAGACTTTCCGGATTCTGAAGAATATAGCTTGCCAAGAGTAACTGTAGATACATCTAGAAAAACCACTCACGAAGAAATAAAAGATATGATATTGGGTAGAAATGAAAATATATATCCTTTCAATATAGTGCTTTCTCCACCGAGAGAAAGAGAACTATATAAAAGGTCCGTTAAATTCAAAGACGACGATACTCTCACTCCTATATCTGTAGCTTCACAAACTAGTTGGAACTGGAATAATAAAAGCTCTACTAGTTGTAAATGTAATTTAAGCTCTGACAATATACCTGACTCTGATAAAGAGTATGAAAATCCTGAACTAGATTCAACGAATGATTCGTCAGAATCAAGTAAAATGGAAACAAATTCGTTTGTATGGACAAAAGTTAGCCGAGACAATAAAACATACACACCAGTATACAAACGTTATTCTAAATATAGAGCAGCAAAAGCGAAATTTTATAAAGAATTTCTAGGCTTGGAAGCTAGTGATGATGATAAATTACATTCAAACATAAGTGCATATTCAAGTGACAGCGTGGATTCAGATGTATATTGTTATAAGTTTCGACAAAGAAGAAAGTTCTTCGAAGATTCACTGAAGTTTGAAAAACCGGCGAATGATTTTGAAAAATTGGAAAGGGAAATTTTGGACACTTGTGACGATTTGGAAATTTCCGTGAATCAATATGATAATTATTTATCAAATCTTCAAAAGAATTACAGGCGATCCAGAGAGGAGAACACACAAATAAGAACGCCTACAGAGTATTTACAACATTTGGTACAGTTAAGACGAGAAGTGGTCAAAGCAGACTGTGACACTGATACAGCCTTGGCAATGTCTCGTAAATAGATATTACTAAAAAAAAAAAACAAAAAAAAAACAGTAGAATAAAAAATCATTCATTTGTTCATTATTTTCTAAGCCTCTTATTCATAAAAGTTAACAAACATTTGCCAAGCTTATTTTAATCAAAATGTGGTAGTTCTTTCACTTTAAAAGTGGTTTATTAAATAAGGAAGTAAATGGTTTATCTCGACGAAGGTGGATCTAGATCATAATGGATTAAAATTGATGATATCCATTTTAATCTGTTTTGTCAGATTGTTATATAACTCACTAGCGACCCGCCCCGGCTTCGCATGGGCATAAAAACCTACCTTCTTGAATCACTCAATCTATTAAAAAAAACCGCATCAAAACCCGTTGCGTAGTTTTAAAGATTTAAGAATACAAAGGGACGAAGGGACAGAGAAAGCGACTTTGTTTTATACTATGTAATGATATATTTTTTGTGAAACTAACAATAAGTGTACAATAAAAAAATAGGCAAGTACCAATATTTATATTCTTGGATAATACTTATATAATAAAGAAAGGATGTTAAAATAAATATTACAATTGTTTTTGTTTTAATTACACTAATTTCTCAAGATATAAGTCCATAAATAAGTTTAAAACGGACTGTGTGACCTCACGAAAACATAAAATTTCACAAAAAAAAAGTTCAACTTGGCCTAAGTAAACAAATGGAAGTCGGCATTTGTTTACCGAGGCCAAGTTGAATATTATATTTCATTTTTTTTAAATAGTATTAATGTCCTAAGATTTCTTGATCTAATACTGGCTGTAATACTCAGGTACTACCGTACCAGCACAACAGACTTTAAATAAAGATTAAGATAAGAAACTACTAAGGTACTTAACCTTAGTCGTATCCAAAGCAAGTGTCATTTTATATTTACAAACGGTTGTTACTTGATGTAACGGAAAAATCAATGCATTCTTATTCTATGAAAATTTTAGGTAATAAATAATAATTCCATATTAGGTTGTGAGATAAAGCTCGCTGACAAACAGACGGACAGCGTTACGATGAGGCTTATTAGTAAAATCCATTCATTCTTTGGATATGGAACCCTTAAATGTATTATAATGTGAAATCGATTTTAAAACAAATAGTCACAACAATGGTAGCGTTAATTAAGTTGTAAATAAAAGAGACGTTGTATCATTAAGTAAGTTCATTCATAAGCCGGCTGACCTTAGTTAGCTTAAACATTTTGAAATGTTGGATCCAGTGAACATACAGCGAGTAGCCTTCGGTGTCAGTTGCTGCTGTAGTCGCAAACATTGCGAGAGCCCACACAGATCTACATATAAAATAATGAAATCAATTTCATTATATTATCGCCAAAATTAAAAATCATAAAATACAAGAACAAAGTGTTGTGCAGTGCAAATAATTTAAGAATATGGCCGTGTTCCTAATTTTATTATCAATTGCATTCTTATGCACATATTTATGGTTTCAATACAAATTTACATACTGGGCTAGGAAAGGCATCGACGGTCCCAAACCCATATTTCCATACGGTAACATACGCGATGTGATCAAGGGAAAAATGCAGTTTTTCCAGCCTTACTGCGATGCATACTTTCAATTCAAACATTTACCATATGTTGGGATGTACTCCTTCTATCGGCCAGTGTTGTGTGTTAACGATTTAGAAATAGCTAAACATATCCTCATAAAAGATTTCGAACACTTCCAATCTCGTGGAACATATGCGGGAGGGGTTGGCGATCCCCTGGCAGAAAATCTGTTTAATATATTTGGAAAACCATGGAAAAAGTTGCGTCTGAAAATATCGGCTACGTTTTCTTCACGAAAGCTGAAGACTATGTTTTCTATAGTGGAAAGTATAGCAAATGAAGCAAGGAATTACGCGGTTTTGTTGCACTCGGATGGAGAAGCGATAAATTTCTCCGAGTTTTACGGTAGATACGCCATGGAGATAATCGCTAACATCGGCTTTGGAGTAGAGTGTAATGGAATTGACAATCCAGATTCGGAATTCTATAATCGAGGCCGTGAGTACTTTGATACTCAATCCTGGTACTGGTAAGTTGTTTTTTATTAAGTAGGCTATATTCGAATTATGAAATTAGAGTTCAGTTAGTGATTTTTCAACAGGACTTTGATCCGATCGTTTGCGTTCATCGCACCGGATGCATTCGACAAGTTACGCATAAAGCGAATCAACCCTCGGGTGGAAAACTTCTTTTATGGGCTGGTCAAACAGACGGTTGCATATCGAGAAAAAAACAACTACAAAAGAAATGATTTTTTGCAGACGTTAATAGAATTGCGAAATGGACAATTTGTTGATGAAAAAGGTAAGATTGCATTTTGGCTAGGTATGTGTATGACTATACCAATTTAATTCGTAGATGTGTTATGTTATAATTTTTAAATATATGTTAACTAAAATAGTTTACCTTTGTTTATTTGTATTATTGAATATAGCGTAAAATTATTCATATTTTTTTAAAACAGAACTTGCCAATGCCAGAATCTACTATCTCGTACCAAAGTTAAAATGCGCGGAAAGCGGAAATGCAAAGATTGATAAAAATTGCCTGGGTAGAGACCGCGCGCGATTTCCTACGTTTCAGCTTCGGTACGAGATAGTGATAGAGACATTTTTAACAGTACAGCTACCTAGGGGTAGTCCGAGCAGTATTTTGGTTCTATGTACAATAAATGTGCATTTTAATTTAAAACTATGTACGTATAAAATTAAACCTTTTTTACACATATATCCATAGGTAGAGAGTACTTAGAGAATTAAAGGAAAGGACGAAACTTTTTTATTCGCTAGTTACTGCTCGGTCAGCAAACATAGTGGCGTCTGATGGTAAGCGGTTACCATAGCCTTTTTACTTTTAATGTAGTAAGCAAACAATACGAAGCAGTGAAATAGAGAAATTACCTACTTATATGTTATGGAAATAAACATAAAAAAATATGTAATGTTATCTCAATATAATTATTTAATTAAATAATATTGGTTTTCCTTATAATTATTTTGGGCATTAAGGATCAAATCACCTAAAATATTAAAATGAAACATTCCAAAGAATGAAATTCGAACAAACTTCGAAATTCTTTTTCGAAGTTTGTTAAAAAGTGAAATCAGTTTCCCGATAGACCAAACAGAAAAAATTGGCTGTGACAGACGGACGGGCAGACGAACCCAAAAAAGTGATGCATGACAGAAATTCGGTCAATTAGTTTTTAAGAAACTTAAAAACTAATTGACCTGAATTACCTTATTAAGCCCGCTTATAAATATGTAATTAAAGTTCACAAAAATATGAACAATTTAGAAGTAAGTTAGAAATTTTATTGATAAGTAGAGCTCCTTGAATTTAAAAACTACCTGTAATGCAAATAAAATACGAGTATTTATTCACTACTATTAGCCAAAAGTATTCTTTAAGTATATCTTGTGTGACTACAAATTGGTTGTAATTATTTATAGTCAAACCGGTGTTTTTAATGTGAATATACAATACAATACAATACAATACAATACAATACAATACAATACAATACAATACAATACAATACAATACAATACAATACAATACAATACAATACAATACAATACAATACAATACAATACAATACAATACAATACAATACAATACAATACAATACAATACAATACAATACAATACAATACAATACAATACAATACAATACAATACAATACAATACAAAACCCTTTATTGCACATAGAATACAGAAAATAGGTTAACAAGAACTTAAATATAAAACGCAAAAGGCGGCCTTATCGCTAAAAGTAATTTCTTCCAGGCAACCTTTAGAAATGGTGGTAAATAATGAAATTGAATATATTAATTGGATACATATAATGAATGATATTATATATTTATTTCAATATTGGGAAGATATATATGAAATTGGTCTATAGTCTATAGATCAGTGTAAATAAGTACGATAAGATTAAATTGGATGCACTTCCAACTACTACATGAAAATGAATATTTTCCTGTTTATCAAATTTTTAAGGTAGAGATCATGAAATTTTCTAAACGTAGGCACTACTGAATTAGTTCTTTTTTGTATCTAATATAAATTTCATTAAATAACCTTACTATCTGCCAGGGGCAGTTTTTAGGTTTTTTTTATAAAAAATTGCTAACGCAGTTACGTTTGTAAGATCTTGCGCTGGCAAAAAATATATTTCAGCGAAAATAAGATTATTTTGACACCTTCCAAGACACAGAGCGTCAAAATATATGAAATGCTCTGCTATTTGTGGTTTCTAATTAAAGCTATATATGTTACTAGCTGTTCCCCGCGTGGGACTCGGTTATATCGCACCCAAAAGTAGCCTATGTTTGACCTCAGGTCGTTAACTACATCTTTACCAAATTTCATCACAATCGGTCCAGCAGTTTGGCCGTGAAGAGGTGACAGACAGACAGACAGACTTTCGCATTTATAATATTAGTATGGAGATGGATTTTGTGTGCTATTATTATAATATATACTAAGTAAGTAGGTAGGTAGCGACTGAAGGACTTAGCTGTCGTGTTTGATAGGCAAATCTATATGATTGATTGAAAGGAATAGTTAAGAAAAACATACAGTAGTTAACGATGATAATACTTCCGCCCTATAACATCAAATTAATGAAGCTAAAGTGCATTAATGGCAAAAACACTAATGACTGCAAATGATGCGGAAGTTTTGAAACCACGGAGGTCATAAGGGATCCGTATTTGTCTTTTGAAATAACCCTAAAAAAAGAAAAACACACGGACATTTGGTTGTAGTTGTCAGACGCAATTCATGGAAATGTGTTATGGTTATGTAACTAGATCGAGTGGATGGTTTTGTGCATTTTAACAGGTAACGTGAAAAAAATTGACGACTTCCCATTCTCCATGAAGGACGTGGCTGCCAATACCATGCTATACATGATAGCTGGGTACGAGACGTCAGCTACTACGGGGCAGTTTGCTGCGTTTCAACTGGCGCAGAACCCGCACATACAGGATAGAGTCAGAGAGGAAATAAACACAGTTCTGGCTAAATACAATGGAGAGTGCACGTATGAAGCACAGAACGAGATGCATTACTTCAATATGGTTTTGGATGGTATGTTTGGATTTGGATACGCCTTTCTCTATCTCTCCCTCTTAACCTATTCCGGTTGTACTTAACCATATAAAGTACTCCGGAACTCTGTGATATCCACTACTAGGTACGGTATTCAAGTATTTTTTCGGTTTACTCCTTTAGACGGCATGCTCAGTAATTTCCCTATTAATTTTGCCGGTACCTATAGAATGCAGCCGTAAGTCGCAAGCAGTACACTGCTGGACATAGGCTCCTCCCAAAGGCAGTCAACCAACAATCCGATTCTTCTTTTTTGTTTCTTATCTTTTCTATTGATTTTGGTCAGTATCGTCAGTTCGCTTGGCTTAGATTCTCCATTGTATAAGAAGCGGAAAAATAATAATAAATAAAATAATCCTAAATGAACCCTTTTATCCTCACAATTTTTGCCAATGTCTTTAAAGTCCTTGCTTATTTGAATTCGTGAGATTTTGATACGTGGTTATTATGTTTATTATATATCTTTTTATTGAAAATATTAACGTTGATTTGGGACTCTATCAATGCTTTAAAATATTTTCATAAGAATTCCTCATTTTCAACAGAAACAATGAGGATGTACCCCTCAATGCGTGCCCTGTTCCGACGATGCAACAAGGAATACACGATTCCCAATACAAACCTAATCATTGAAGAAGGCACGCTGGTGTTTGTTCCGATCCAAGCGATCCACATGGATCCAGACATGTTTCCGGACCCGGAAAGGTTTGACCCGGATCGGTTCACCCCAGAGAAAAAGGCCAAACTACATCCCTGCCAGTGGATGCCGTTTGGCGAAGGACCACGAAAATGTTTAGGTAAGTTTTTGTTTTTTAAAAAGAAAATTAGTTTTTTTTTTGTATTAATAATTAACTTGCAGAAGGGAAAAATTGAATGATTTATTGTTAAAATGTGTTATTGTGTTGTTGTCTGTGACACCAGACCAATAGAAACATGATTCGGGTGTTTTAATGGCCAACACTGTCTGATTTTTCAAAATGCCAGAAGGCATCTGACATAATCTAACGACTGCCATCTAGCGATACAGCCAGGACCAACAATGGCTTCACGTGATTTACGAAGCACGAATTCAAGATAGAAATGCCACTAATGGAAACCAATCCAATCTAGGCCGCGCTTACCATCGCTTGACGAGCGCTTTCGTTATAATAAACCTATAGGCTATCGAGCTCTGCAGAATTTTATTGTTTTTTTTTTTACACAACGTCCATATATTTTCAGGTGTAAAACAAGGGTACATCCAATCAAAGATGGCGCTGGTGAAAATTCTCCAAAAATATGAGCTGTACTTGGACAAGCGAACTCTTGTGCCTGCTAAGATTAAACCTTCGAACTTAGTCTGTTCTGCACAGGGCGGGGTGTGGCTTCGGCTGAGAGAAATCAACAATAATACAGATTGCAAGTCTTCACACTGATGAACTGTCAGTCTGGTTGTTGGCACTTGGTGAATTACCTTGATTCTAAAATGTTTGAGACTGAATTGAAAAATTGAATGACATGAGGAAAGAAGATGATAAGTAATTATATGTTTGATTGATATTAAATAAAGTTAATAATTAAGATTCGCAAGTTGGTGATATCCTAATTAATATTATAATTTCGTGAAAACTTAAGTTTGCGTCACTGTATTATCGTTAGTAATATTATCTATTCTGTGATATTATGAGGTTTCAAATTCTCATATTATGCTATTTCGTACCGTTTAACTCTATAACAACTGAGTGTGGTGTATGGTACAAGGGCAAGGAAACTAAAATTCGTGTTGGTGATCGGGTGATCGGAACAATTATTTTGTAAGAATTGGTAATAGTGAATGTAGGAATGTGGTGTTTTATATTTAATTTATGTAAAGTTACCTATTTGAATTTATAAAATTATGTAGATCTTTTCAAATTAAAAGTAAAAATTTGTTTTATTATGAAACTATTTTATTTTATATATTTCTATACAAGTGCTCGGCGTATTTGTTTTATTGGTAGCAAATATGCTAATCTTTTCCATTGTGTAAGCTTTCTCTGCTTATCTATATCCATACTAACATTATTTACACTCCTAAATTTATACTAATATTCTAAGAGGGAAGATTTGATTGTTTGTTTGCATCGAATAAGCTTAGAAACTACTGGACCGATTTGCAAAATTCTTTCATCATTGGAAAGCCACACTATCCCTGAGTGACATAAGCTATGTGTGTACCACGGGCGAAGCCGGGGTGGACTGCTAGTTGCTAATAATAACACAAGGCAGATGACTGCGAAATGGTTAAAGGCGAATGAAAAATGATTTCAGGACATTTTATGAAGACAAAGCCTTTGTTGTTCATTACTAAATTTTTTGCGTCCTTCGAATAGATATTGTAATAAGTACATATATAAGTATGTAGAAATGTATGAAGAAGTCATTAGTGTAGTTAGAAATATTTTGATATATTTTTCAAATAGATGTCGCAGGTTTAAGTTCATAAGGCATCAATAGGTGTTTAGACAATTGATGCCAGACGTAGAGTTTTGTCTTTGTATACGAACCTTTCGGGGGCGTTTGTTTTTTTAATTTATAAATTAATTGTTATACGAGTACGTTACTGATATGGTAATAAACTATATCAAAGTGATTTTTATATTTACCTAATATTTTAATATTTACATTCCTTAACACATAGATTAGGTGAGAACTACACAACTATTACGTATTTAAGTGATGTAAGTAGGTGTGTTTATTACACTTTACAGTACAACAAAGTGCATTAACTAAGGTATACAATGCTATGAGGACAGGGTCATAAGTTTGTTAAAATCACAATTTTAACTCGTCATTGACATCAACATAAATTAAATAAATAAATGAAATAAACACTAGTATTGTTTTATTTACTGTTGTAGTTACAAACAAATTTACCAGATAAACACTATATGTAGTGATTCCGTATTTAATTTGTCAGTATTCCATTTTATTTAATAATAGCAGTCCATCCTGGCTTCAACTGCCTCCGTGGTCCAGTGGTTAAGGCGTTTGTCTGTAGACCCGGGGGTCGAGGGTTCGATGCCCACGGGAAGCATACTTTGTTTAGTTGTTTCCAGTTTGGTTAGGAAATTGCAGGCTTGAATCACCTGATTGTCTGACAAAAAAGATGATTCCGTGCTTCAGAAGACACGTTAAGCCGTTGGTCCCGGCTGCCATCTGGTAGTCGATAAAGGAACCACGTCAGAGGCCGAGAGGCGGTTCCGAAGAATTCTGACACCAGGGTGTGCATGATCGATTGACCATGACACCTACACGAAATGAATGACCCCGGCTTCGCCCGTGGTACTAGTGATAATGTGGCTTTCCAAAGGTGAAATAATTTTTAAATCGCATCTGTAGTTTCGAAGCCTATTCGATGCGCAAACAATCAAACCTTTCCCCGGTATAATATAAGTATAGAAAAACAAAAACTATAATAACTAAGTAGTCAAAATCAAAATCCCAAGATACGAGTATGAGGTTTGATGAAAGTCGAGATTCCAGAAACGTCTTCAAGACGCGGCCTGTTTGGGTAATGCCACGTGTAACAGATAAAGCTAAAATATTTTTGAAGTAACAGGAATTGTTCTTTATTCTTGTTTTTCTTTTTTGTCCGTTTGTGATTTCTTATCTATTTTCTTATCGGCATTGTCCAATGATCTATCAGAGTCAACTGAATCACTCTTCGGGTCTGAGATTTGAACTTTTTGCGTAGTTGACTTTTTTCCTAATATTTTTTTACGTTTCCGATCAGTTTGGATAGATACGTGTTTTAAATTAGATTTTTTAGCTTTATCTATTGAACTTGATCTATCCCCATTATCCTCTCTTTCTTTAATATTTTCTTTCATTGAATCTGTTATGTTAATAACCGATTCATGTTTTGTCTTCGATATTGAATGCATAGGTTTATTTGCTAATTCAACAATTTCTCCACTTATATCATGATCTAACAAATCTTTATTATCAATTCTCTCTTTTTCATCTGTTTTACTTCCTGGCGGTTGCTGATCTGATAGTGACATAATTTTTGAGTGTCCGTACTGACGCACTACTTCCAATATGAGGCTCTGTGGTGACTCACTTCCTAAGCTCGAGCTAGATGTTTCCGGCAGACTCAGATTATCAACTAGATCAAAAACCATCTTTGCAATAAAATAATGCTGTTTTTCAATTGATACAAAAATCCGTTTCCTTGCCAATTTACTCCTTTCTTCGGGAACTAATGAAAGGTCTGAAGTTGACCAATTTACAAGTCCTTTCTCGTCGCGATACAACATACACATCATGTTGGTAGTATTATCTCCATCTCTTTGTCTCTCGTCATCTTTATATTTATTTCTAAATTGAACCTTATTTGAGTCAGAAGTTATTGACGTTAATGATATATCAGAAGTATAAATCCATCTATCTGGAGAAACGGTCCGGACATGTGTTTCTTCATTTTCCTAGGATTTAAAATAACAAATAAAAATTGACTTTAAATAATTATTTAGTAATTATAATATACTAAAAATTGGTCCAGCCGTTTGAGCTTAAAGAAGTAACAAACATTATTACAAAACCTTTCGCCTTTAGAATATAAGTGGGATAGAATAATAATTGTTAAGAAAATAATGAAAACAAATCATATACTTACCAGCATTTTGTCAATATCTCCAATGAGATCGACACTGACGCGCACAAGCTGAAAATCGACAACCATGACGATCCGCACCAGCACCAGGACTGCAGAGAGTAGCCAGCAGCTGGTGTGGAGCCAGGCTGATAGGATGGTGAGTCGGGTGGCTTGGTACACCCCTCTGATGCGACGCTCGTACACTAGGGTGGCTACATTTACCGTGTAGGTACAGCTGTGAAAGAAACAGGGTAAGGAATTTTAAAAAGTTGAGGTTAGGTTGGAACTAGGAGAACTACTTTTTCAACCATTGCCTCTGGCCGACTATACCTCTATAAGAGATTGACGAAACGTGGAGACTCACCAAGGAATTTGTGTCCTTATAAAGTTGAATAGCCCGAGATAAACTTGTAAACATGTATATGTAGGATAGTTGACACTTTTGGCCTAACAGTCTGTTAATTGTAGAAAAATTGTTGTAGGATGGTTTGTTGTCTATATGAAGTAAATAAATATAACTAACGTGGGGCTCCCTGTGATCTCGCTGAGCTTCAAACACAGTTGTTCCAGACCATTGTGAGTCATTGACGACGAGTAGATGCAAACTCCGCCCATCGCCAACGAGAATATGAACACTGGGGTCAAGATCCGCCAAGGCCGCTGCAGACTAGAAATTTAGCAGTCATAGTATGATTGTACATCCATTTTACGACACCTTGTATGACAGAGGTAATAAATGTTAACATAAAAACGTTAGTCTGGTTATACAATTTAGAAGCCACGCTAAGCATGTAGAGACGTTTAAAAGTAGGAATTCAGACGCACGGGAAACCACTTGCTTTGTTTTCTGCTTAACAATTGACTAACAGGTTGCTAAACTTTTCAATTATCCTACCAATCGCGTTGTAGCCAGCCTACCTCCAATGAATTTGACCAAAACGAAACGTAAGAATCTATCTGACTCTACATTATATATGTTTTTTTTGACGATCCATCAAATTTGTTGATCGTAACTGCATCTATGTATGTTATGTTTGTTTCGAAACACAACTATCTATATTCTATAAATATATATAAATTTGATCTGGGATCTGAGTAAATACTCAATGGCAAAACCCAGCTGCTTCTGAGGTTTTATCCTATATAACTATCAAAACCACAGAATTTAGAAATATTAACAAGAAGTGGCATAGAGCACGAAAGCCAACGTTTCACACAGAAAAAATGGGCGGCGAATGCGTCATTTATTGCCACTTTTATTGGTCGATAATATTAGGTGGCTTTGTTGTAAACCACGTAATACATTTCTAATAATGTGTGGAGTGGATTACATGTATGAATAGAAAGTAAGAAGAGAGGATACGCTAGCCACGCTGATCCTGGAACTAGATCCGCGTCAAAACATTTCTATTCGGATAATTTTTCTGTTCTGTGATCAAAACTATAAAAATGGCTCTACCTTCGAGCAACATGGCTTGGTTCGACCGTAGAGCTTAACTGTCCGTCTCTAGAAAGGCGTTTATCTCTAACTACCATATTTGGTAGTTTTCTTCTCAATCGGTTCGGTCACATCACAATAGTTTTTCAATTGTGTCTGGATTATACGAGCTAACGGGTTAATGGAGATTTGATTTACATCTATGAAAATTGTCCTCTATTATACCGTGGTTATGTACCCAGTACTCAGCGGTCAATCATGAAGGCAAAAAAAGTCAACCCTCGTGAAGTTGCGAAGTTGGGTCTCGAGGAGGACTTGTGCGAAGAAAAAGGTAAAGGTAGAACAAGGAAAAAAGAAAAAAAAATTCCATCTGCCAGCATGCTGCATCGTGGCAACTACACTACATTTTGCGTCTGGAAGTAAAGTCGACGCAACTTTATGTGTTCCGACTGCACTAGTCTACCTGGGTGGAGGTCATCAGTAACGTTCCGAAGAAGATAATTTTAATTCGTTTGTAATGAGTCGCTCGCCAGAAACTAATTAAAATAATCGTCCTCGTAGCTATTAATATGTACTTCTTTAACTACTTTACATCCTCCTCCTTGTAGCAATAGCTATTAGGTAATTTGTACTTACATACAAATGAATAAATGACATATACACGTATAAATCCATTATTAATATAAATTTTGTTATTTCGTTAATCTTAAAACCCTCGGCTATATTCATATCGATAAAAATCACTAACTAATGGTACCTATATTAATAATTCATGGATGCATGTAATAGCATTGTAAGTTCATTCACATTTAACTAGTTGCTTAAACTTTAATATTGCAGTTACCAACTGGAACCTTCAAGGATGTTTCTAAGATCTACGAAATTGCTTGATTTATGATACCTACTTACCTCAACATACTTTTAACTTTCAAAGTAAAGATAAAGAAAATTTGTACCTAACTACTCATAACTAACATGGTCTCAATAAGCTTGCTGCACACGGTAGATTAGTTATATTTAATTTTAGTAAACGGTAAAGTAGTGTAGTAGAGTACTAACTAATTATACCCATGTAAACAGTATTGAATGAATGAATGAATGAATGAATGAATTTTATTGCTGCTATAAACATGGTAAAAAGTTATTAAATATAAAGTAAACATATGTATCACACGTTTAGTCAATAACTGACATGCAACCAGTGACGTGCACAGACATTTTCCTTAGGGTAGGCAAAAACTTACCTAGACCAGAACTATTTTTATTTTAATCTACACTTATAATTTAGGTATAGGTAGGTATTTGAGTTACAACTAATACAGTAACGAGCAAGAAGATAAAATTAAAATATATTAATCATGTAGGTACCTACTTAGGCCCTGAAAATTTTCAAAAGACGACCGCCTTAACCTCCGCGCTCCTGTGGGAGTTTTGAAAAAGCATAGCAAACATATTAATTTGAAAATAATATTAAATAATGTTGTTGTTAGCTTACCCTTCACTTCAACTAAATCCAATCAATCCCGGTTGATAACATCCATTTATTAATATTGCCATTTTTTCGTCAAATGAAAGGTTACTTAGCGCGTCATTTTATAGTTTTTATAAACAAACACTCGGTTTACAACAATCACATAAAAATTTTAAACTACTACTGAGTAAATTTATTAACAATAAAAGTGATATTTTTTACCTCATTGTAAACAATACACATTGCAATTATCAATTAATTAAACATTCAAAATAAACAAATGCATGCAAGCAAAATAAACATATTGTTGATTTCGATACGGAAATAAAAATATAACCCTACGGAATTGGGAATGTCATCTTGTTTCTATAAAGTCTTCAAGTCTATGCGTTTTTTTTAATTTGCAGCATTACTCGTTTAATATGCAATAGACACAGTTATCATGTTGCTGCAATCGATCGTAATCACTAATCAGATTTAAGTATGTGTACCACGTAATTCTAATTGGCCGTTACAAAAGTGAGAGCGAGATGGAATGTCATCTCATAGCATTTTGTTTCATCTATAGTGGAGGTCTTAAATTTACTCACACAGGCGTGATTTAGCGCATATGTGTCTGTTCATGTAAGTTTTTTACTTGCACTACTACACAAGCAAAAGCACATCTATACATAGTGATTTCTTAGTGGGAGTAGTAAACTTCAGACGTTTTACTAAAAAGCTGGCCTGGCCTAGCAGCGCCTACAGGCCGGCGAGGCGCGCCGCGTGTTCGCGCGAATTCATAGATGGCGTTGTAAAGATAATTCAATATATTGTGTGAAAAAATATTTATTATTTATTTGTTTTGTTTATATATTTTTTTAAATTATTTATTTCAAAAGTACAGGGTAGGCAACGTCTAAACGTCTTTATGATATGCACGCCACTGCATGCAACAGACTATGTCAAAATTATTTAAATTAAAATTCTGTTAACAATTATTATTTACTATTCATTAATGTCAATTTCAATATCTATTCATGTCAATTTACAATACCTACTCATGTCAATTTATGTTAATTTTACAGTCAATTATTATAGTTCTTAAATCTAAATATTCCTGTACACTATAAAAACATTTGTCAACAAGCCACTTATAGAGTATCTCCTTAAATTTTCTTAATGGTAGTTGCCTTAATTCATCCGGTAGTTTGTTATATATTTTAATAGCCATCGCATAACAATTAGCACTATATAAAGCTGTTTCCCTCGTAGGGTTTACTAGTCTATCCGGATATCGTCTTCTAGATTTACTAGGAATATCTTCAAAACGTGTAAATAAATGTGGATAAAGCTTAACAAATTGACAAATTTCAAAAACGTACAGACACGGCAAAGTTATCAAATTAGTTTTTTTGAACAGTGGCTTACAGCTAGTTCTTGGCGTGGCATTAAATATAGCTCGGACACATTGTTTTTGGGCAACAAATGCCCTGGTTGCTTCTGCACAATTACCCCACAAACATAAACCATATCTTAATCTGGACGCAACATATCCATGATAAGCTTGTATGGCTGTTTTTTCACCTGCTATGGTAACCAAGCGTCTCAGTGCATATGTAAACCTATTTAACTTTTTACATACAACGTTAACATGTTGTGACCACATAAAATTATTGTCCAAAATAATTCCCAAGAAAGTGGTGGTTGGTAGAGAGTACTTAAATTTGGTAGAGAAACTAATCTAGCATCGGGGGTAAGTTACTCTACTGCTCTTCTTCCCCCACCCCGATGGCGACCACTCTACTCTACAGTACACTACCGCCTAGTTGACCCATAAAAAAGGGTTAGTAGTGTCACAGATTATAGAATGTAGAGTTGGCGTTACATTCGACTATTATATTTAGTGGCGTTCTAGAAAACACTGATTATTCTACTAACAAAATAAAAATCATAATCATTGAATTACAAAGTCGAGTCGAGGTGAATTACAAAGTTTCTCGTTTATTCAACTTTTGGTCTTTCGGCAACCATCTATGCTCTTGAAATAGCCGCTCGGAACAGGGATCGTGTATTATTATTTAATAGGGCAGAATATCAACGCCTCTGTAGACTAGTTTACCCAGTTAAAGTCCGACTGCCCGTTGAACACATGAGAAACATGGTGGTCCACACTAAGCCGAAGATCCCAGAGACGAGGGGCACGTAGGTCGGCAGGTAACACGCGCTTTTTTCCAGCCATTGCGTGCTAAGGAAGTCTACGGGCACTGCAAAATGAAATGTGGTTAGCCTTCTAAAGTACCGAACATCAAAAAAATTGCTTTCCAAATGAATGTGTAAAATAGAATATATCTATAGGTACTGAGTAATATTATAAAAAGGTAAGATTTGATTGTTTGTTTGTATCTAATACGTATGCAAACTTGCTTTAAAACGTTAAAGGACTAAGGTACTGACTACTTCGTGAGAGCTAAGAACAAGAGGATACTATACTGGTATTAGACATGGAACTTAATTATGTGGGACATAATTGGAATCAATGTGCTTCTGTCGGTTCCGGGTTTGAATCTCGGTTAGGCTAAGATGAAAATAATATTTCTTCTATAACTGTCATGAGTCGTAGATGTGACCTGAAAATAAAGTAGAGTCATACTATCCGCAGTATCTTTCCCAACAGGAATGAACTCAAATATGACGTTGTGTCGCAGCGAAGTCAGGCTCTGGAGTTTGGGGAACAACACACATTTCTCGTCGAACATGTACATCAACATGTGGAAGCAGAATGTACAGAAGCAGCCGAATATGAAGGCAAGGAAGAACAAGAGGATGTGGGCACCTGAAACATTTTTTGGAAAAGTCATTGAGCGCCATGTTTGGATTTAAAAAAGAGAAATATTAACATATTTATTGTGGATAACTATACTTGTTAGTAACATATACTTCTTATAGCTATGTTAGTAATTTTTTTTTATAAAAACTGATCCAAATCGTTTATGGTTTTGGTCCAGTCGTCTTTTGAAGAACTTTCCCCCGTAAAAACGTAGACGAGATGGACTTACATACATATATATAAACATACATACAAACAAATATATAAGTCAAACACATAACTGAGGAGGGTCCTGATTTTTTCTCTGTACCCATTATAATACCAAGATTTTTTCTGTAAATTTAGAGAGTTAATAAATGCTGTGGATGTAAATATATAACCATCCATTAAATTATGCGCAGGGTCCTGCTGGGTGTAACGGACATCTCGACTAATCGCGAGTGCGACTCGCACTTGCCCGGTTTTTTCTTCCTTTATAGGTGGCCTATGTACCATTGAAAGCGGCGTGTGCAGCTCTACTATCAATGAATACACACTACGAGCACCACATTATTGTAATCAATCTTTGGAGAGTGTGACGGGAGCGATAGTGTTATGCTCGACCGCCACAAAGGGAAGATCTTCCCGCCAGGCTAGGGTGTTATGCCTGGGGAACCGCGGCTCCAACGATGTCTTGTCGGAGGTTGTATATATGGGGTGCTAAGTGCAGGAAACCTCCTCGAGTGCCCAGTCACTTGAAAGCTTTGCGTTCTCGCTTGATCCAAACGGATCCGGTAAGAGAGCGGGTTGACAAGTGATTTGGGACGGTGCACCCTGGGCGGCAGTTAATAACTCCCTGATATTCGGGGTCTTATTGACTGTCGGCCAATGTCCTGCAAACTGTGGGGCACTCCCTCCATCTTTTAGTAGATGGTGAGCGGATGCCCCACCCCGAGGTGGGGGCCTCCTTCTGTGGAATATTTATTTCACAGAGGGAGGCCATCGTTAGGGAGCGCCGGGCTTTTGCCCAGCGCACTGGTTGGGGCCGAAAGGCCAGGCTGGAGGGCGTCGTGGTAGAATGCTAACGCGACCCCATGACGCCCTCAACGGCCATGCGCGGAAACGCCGGAGGGGTTTTAGTGGGTAGTCCGGGCACTAGGCCTGGGAGTCCCACACTCTGTGCGTAAATGCATTTCCCCTCCGTTAACAAAAAAAAAAAAAAAAGGTTGTATATATGCTCCAATCCGTAGAAACTTTGATAGCGCGATTTAGACTTTCATAGTAATTTACCATCTTCTATGCAATTCTGAGATTGTTGCTTTTTAACGCCATCTGTGGTGCGTCTTTGTAGATATTGTTGCGGCGCTAGTGTCGCCACAAATCTTATGATCTAGGAATTAAGTTCATTTTGGAGTTGAACTCATTGTGATACTGCCCATCGAATACGTACAAACACTTCGAAATTACAACATCTTAAGTATGACTAGGTCAATAACTGCATCTCCATGACTTTCAATTTTGTAACTCAAGGTTTGTGTGAAGAGCCAAAGTAATGTTCAATGTCAATAAATATTTCACATTTAGCTATGTTTTATTGCTTTTGCAATGATTGCTTTAGAAAACGGACAAGAATTCAAAATAAAAGTATATTAGGATTCCTAGGTAGGTAGGTAGGTACCTAGGAATCCTAAAATGCATATTACCTACCTAACAATACAATATTTTACAGTACTTAGGTACAGCTAAGATTATTTATTAGGTCAGTCTACGCGTGCACTAAAGGCCAATTTCATTTGACCTATTGTACCTAGGTACATAAGAAATACTTAGTTCAGATATGCATTTGCTTATGATCACTAAGTCATTATTTACTTACTATAATATTGAAACAGAACACCCGATGAAAAGCTGTAACTTACTTATACCTAAATAGCTGTCGCCCACGGTTCCACTTGCATGGTACTCGGTGATTCGTGCCAAAAAGTTGCTTATGTTTACCCTCGGTCTACTATATCTATATCAAAATTTTATCAAAATCGTGAAAGCGTAACAGACTGCATTTATAATATTAGTATGGAAATATGAGTTGCTGACCGCCTTAGGAGGTCTCGTAGTCAGGGCCGTCCAACATATTTATTTCACTTGGAGAGAACATATTATTTAAACAAATGACAATGCGCGGCGCCAAAATAGGCACGCACATCCGCATGTAAAACTTCTTTAAATAATCAAATTTAATTCTCTTTATATATACCCCCTTAAGTGTTATACACCTCCGAATCATTATATCTATTAGTGAAAACCGCAAGAAAATCCGTTTGTTAGTTTATAAGTTTTGTGGTCACAGACAGACAGACAGTGCAGGCGACTTCATTTTATAATATGTATATTTACTAGAACCAACCTTTCCATGCACTATTCACCTCATGTTCACTCCTCTCAATTAATCTATACTCTTCTAATAAACAAATTCTATTATTCATTTTATTGTAATCGAATCATTGATAATTATATAGACATAAGATGATGGGAAACACAATTTATTGAAGTAAGTAGGAAAAAGAAGAATTTTGAAAGCAATGTTGACATAAGTAGGCAAGTATGTACTTCCATGGTTGACATATCCTTGGATTTTTTTCTAAATGAAGAAGCGGTTACAAAAAATAGGTTAAGCACTCTAAAATATGCCCCTATGATCCATAGAACAACGAAGACTTTAGAATCTAAAACCGCGCAGCTCTGGTTCTATCGTACTGGTGCTGGTCTCGAGGTGTTTTCATCGCTGATGCTCTTACCTTATTCTCCTTTTCTTCTCGGATGATATTTTTCCAAGTCTCCTTGTGATCTAAGTCTAAACTACCAGTAAGTATGTATGTTAAGTTAAGTACAATATAATGTCTGTTTAAAATTGAGGAGCGTTCATTGCACAGACAGCAGACAGGTTCATTGTGTCGGCATATGCGCTCACGGTTAGATTTTTTTGTTGTATAGATAATTGCGCCTGAGTAAGATACAAGTGAAGTAGTAACTAGTAAGTAGGTAAGTGTTTATAGGTTTACTACTGCGTGTGCCGTGGAAAAGTTAAAAAAAAAAATAGCACTCATCTGATTTACACCAGATAACAGGTATCTTGGTATGTAACAAGAGACACTGACAGACAGTCCAACCAAATGCCCTTCAGTGAAGATAATATTTAGTGATGGGAAACATGAACCGTTGCTGCTTGTTCAAACCTTGATGTGGTGTACCTGGCATAATAATAATAAGATAGCTGCCTTAATTGCCATTTTTTGTATCGTGTCGATATTACAAGGTTAAGTAGGTCTCATTTGTAAAGGTCTAACTGTAGGAAAAAAAATTTATCATTTAATTTCAGTTTTAATTTGACGATGACCAGATGGCAGCTGGGTACAACGGCTTCGTGCTTGCGTCTTTTTGCAATACGTAATTATCTTTCTTAACAGATAATCAGGAGATACTTACATGCTTGCAATGTAATGTAATCAAACAGAAAACAACAAAGTATTTACTTACATTTCTCTGTAAACAGCAATAAATCAGCTTATACAAAAACCTTTTAACAACATTTTTTTTTTTCAAGTAGCAATGTATAATATAGTGGATGTTATCGATACAACAATGCAGATAATGTCAAACATCCTTATCCGACTCGGAATTAATACCGGACAGCTCATGACATAGTCATTCATTACAGAGTCAGTCAACGGACTTGTTATTTAGAATACGAAATATGTTTGAAAAGGGCTGTACGGTGTTATTTCTGCTAATAGTCATAATAGGTGATGGTTATTGTAAAATAGATATATTGAATTTATGCTCCAAGAATGCTGTTTGGACTGTGGAGAACAAAAATGGCAGTGAGTAAAACAGTGCTGTTTATTTTATTCACTTTGTTTCTGAGTTCACAAATATCAATTCACACTCCTTATATATTCGATTGTACTAAATAAACAGTCAGACATTTAGTCGGACTTATGGTTTGCTTTTAAACAAATTTTTATTTGCTTTACCAAATGTTTATAAAAAATAAACCATTTTAAACAGCGCCATTTGTTGTATGTGGTCGTCATTGCAGAGGTACATAAACATTTATAAACACATAAACAATGATATGGTACTACTTTTAAGACCGTGTGGACCGTGTGGTTAGACAAAAGCATACTCAAGTAGAGCTAACGTCAGACAAGCTATACCATGATCATAGAGCTAATGCAGAATCTTACATTCTTACCACCAGAAAATTGGGTTAATTTTTAAATAAAAGTTACAAAAGTATCGTAAATTGTATCTTCGTTCATCTTTCTGCCTTCATTCCCAGGTCAGAAGGTGTATGCTACGGTGCCGGGGGGCATTTACTCGGATCTCATAAATGCTGGTGTGATCGGTGATATCTTTAGCGGGTTCAACGATGTCCTCACAAGATGGGTTGCCCAGGATACGTGGACTTATACTGGTAAATTTAATGGTAAGTTCTCACAGAAAAATTGGCATTTAAATGGAAAATTTGCACAGAGAAGACGAATTATTCCTTTCTATTGCTTATTTTAGTTACGGAGGAACAACTGGAAGCAAAAACGGCGCATTTAGTGTTTCACGGACTGGACACAATAGCGTTTATTGATCTCAACGATTCTCCAATCGGAAGTGCCAATAACATGTTTGTGAGGTACTTGTTTGATGTAAAGGAGCATTTGAAGGTAGAGTGCCTGCTGTTACTATCCCTCACTTTTTATCGAAGAGTGTTTGCATTGTGTGTTTCGGTTTTAAGTGTGAGAAAGAGTGAAATTACTGGACACTGTGACGAAACATCCTAGGCCACGAGTTGGCAGCACGCTAGTGACACGCTCATTATGCTCGACTGCCTCTAATTTGTTAAAAGGTCAATAGTCCGTGTATCTTTGACGAATGGAGTTGAAGTATGGTCAGAAGCAGATAAAACTAAAAGATTAGCTCGAGTTCCGAAACCACAATAAGAAGTGACTAATGTGTCTATGCAACATATAAAAAAGAATCCTTTTGGGCTGCTAGAAGAAATTTCTTTAACCATTTAACCACAAACGTTGTATATATCCGACGAACATTTTCGAGCCCATTTTGCGAGCGTCGGATACTTATTTCCGACCAAAAACAGTACATTTTAACTTTTCCTCGCGCTGGCTGCACGACAACTGTCCTAAAGTCTCGCGGTAAAAGGGTTAAAAAGCAGCACCCTCTTGTTTTTTCATATAGAAAATCTTGTGTAAAATATCTAACCAGGTAGGAGAGAATGTGGTGAAGGTGGCGTTCGTATCACCCATAGAAGCAGCTCGTGTTTCATCCGAGAAGCATTTCACTGCTCCCGATTGTGTGCCACCAGATTATAATGGAGAATGCCATGTCAATCAGCTGAGGAAAATGCAGGCCTCATTTTCTTGGGATTGGGGACCAGCGTTCCCTTCTATTGGGATCTGGTAAGTCACCCAAAAATAAATCAATAGTTATCACTATTAAAACCTTATTTACTAATCATGGATTTATCCTCAAGGATTCTGCTGAATCCTACGAAATAATGTTAGGCCTTATTTAAGAAAAACATTTTTTTTTTAGGAAACCAGTAGATCTAGAATTTTACAATGGTGCGATAATAAGATCAGTCACTACGTTCACGGAGAAAAAGAATCATAAATGGCATGTTAAAATAAAGACTTACATGGAATCAAGTCGAAATATTAGTCATAAATTGCAACTCACTATTGTGATAGCAGTAGAAGGTCATCAAAAAATTACGGCTAGAAAAGATGTGGACATTCAGGCTCGAGACGATGGTACAATGGAAGTAGATATGGACGTGGTGCTAAGTGAGGTAATTTACATATTTATTTAAACTAAGGATAATTGTGTGGATAAAATATTCCAAATTGGCAAATTTTAACGTAATGCAATATTGCCAATGCAATATCGGCAATACTCTGTTGTGACAACTTACCTACCTCTAGTAAGTTGTCTTAAGTTTTGTGAGTTGAATGAAAAAGAATCGGCTTAAGTTATGTATGGCGGTAAATAACCCGATTATATTTTGTTTGTTGTTTTCGTGAATGTTATAGAAAGTGACCCTTCATAAGTTAATTAATACATGTTACCTAGCTACGCGCCTAATGAAAATATGACTTCTACGCAGTTAGGTACATCAGTAATGATGTTTAATAAAAATAGAAATCTAGTCCCTAGACCCAGTCGGGGAAAATAACTCATTATACTTTATTTTAACGCTTACTCTACGATTTCCAGAATGTTATTCGATATTGGTGGCCCAATGGATATGGAGATCAGCAGTTGTATGACCTACACGTGTATTTGATTACCAAAGAAAACTTAGGCGAGATATCATTCAAAAGTCTTAAAATCGGTTTTCGGACTATGGAAGTGATTCAAGAGGAAGCCTCAAGAATTCTAGGTTAGTATTTACAAAGTACTATCAAATTTATTTCTCATGATTTCTCATTAATTTTATATTTTTATTCACAGAACTTTTCTGATGTAGTAGACATAAGTAGGTATGATAAACTATTTTTATACCTTGAACATTACATTTTAATGATATCTTAAATATTCTGCGGTTAATGATTATCTTTTTAATATTTACTTTTCTGTCTCTGTTATATTTATATAATGAAAGTAGTATTTATTTCTACTATTGAAACAGTATTCTCTGTAAGTTAGTTCTTTTAGAACAAAACAGGTTTTGTTGGCTGTGAATAACGATTATTTAATAATGTATACAGTTTGCTGTTGTATTGACTTTCACTGTTGGCTAGATATATTTACCAAGTTATCACTTACGCAGGCCATACGCCAGCTGGTCAAGGCCTGACCTTCTACTTCAAGATTAATGGCTACCCGCTGTTTATGAAAGGCTCTAACTGGATACCAGGTCACATTCTGCCGGAACGCGGAGATGACAAAGCAATAGGTACCTTAATAATTAATTTGTATACAAGTGTTGTGCTTCCGTGATATTTTTTATATTGACTACATTTTCCATCGTGATTTTATTGATTTTAGAAAATGTAAATGAAAGGAAATCCATACGTTACGCTTTCACGGCTAAACCGCTGCCGCTGGATCGATTTTGATGAAATTTAGTATGGATATAGTTAAAGATCTGGGTTCAAACATGCTACTTTTGTCGCGATATAATCGAGATACGCCCAACAGCTAGTTAAAAATAAATATGTTATAACGATTAAGTGAAAATAAAAACGTCTCAAGTACTAATATGGTAATAAATTGTTATCATATTATTCGAAGGTACTGAATAAAGGGTTTACATAAATTAATAAACTTTTCAGTGGACGGGCTCCTTACAGCTGCTAAGGATGCGCACATGACAATGCTTCGAGTATGGGGAGGTGGAGTTTACGAGTCGGACTATTTTTATCAAAAGTGCGATGAGCTGGGAATTTTGATTTGGCAGGATTTTCTCTTTGCATGTTCCATGTATCCGGCTTATCCAGAGTATCTAGAGTAAGTAAAAACAAATTAAGCAAGATTAATAACAATTGTTTATACTGCCTTTTTTATTTTAAGTTCCGGGTCTGCTGGAAGGAAAATTTCTATAGAAATAAGTAACACCCTTGTACTAAATTTCCTAATTTTAAGTTTCCTGTTTGTATTTGAGTGTATTCATGTACACTTAAATACAAACATAAAATGAAATAAATTAAATATTCTAATAAAAAACGAAAAGTTTTTAAAATAACATAAATATATTTTTTTCGTTTTAGTAATGTTAAGACCGAAATTGAACAAAACGTAATCCGTCTTCAACATCACCCTTCCATAGCTTTGTGGGCTGGGAACAACGAAAATGAAGTGGCGCTACGAGGGAACTGGTACAATACTGCAGCACAGTTTAGAAAATACAAAGAGGAGTACATTAAACTATACGTAGATACGATAAGACCTATAGTGACTGAATTAGATAATAGAGAATATATAGTGTCGAGTCCATCGAATGGTCTAGAATCTGAACGAGAAGGATACATAGCGCAGAATCCGTATGATCCGCATTTTGGAGACACGCATTACTACAACTACATGGCTGACAATTGGGATATGAGCATCTTTCCTAAAACGAGATTCGCGTCAGAATATGGTTTTCAGTCTATGCCGTCTATTGCCACCATGAAAACAGCTACGAATAACACAGAAGATTTTCATGTTCGCAGTGATTATTCAAAGCATAGGCAACACAGTCCAAATGGGTACTTATTCATTAAAGAACAAATTAATGAACACTTTAATCTCTATGACAATGATCCTAAATACTTCGAAAAGTTTGTCTTCTACAGTCAGGTAAAGGATAAGTACTTTAATACTTATGTACATAATTAAAAGGTTAACCAAGAATGACGAAGACCGGGTGAAGCGGAAGAGAAAATGCAGGAAAGCGAACATTGGTCTGGCTCCGAAGCAGCTAGCTTAGGAAGCAACCGGGGAATCGCTTAGATGAGAGAGATACTGTCATAAATAATTACTTAACATCTATAATAACATAAAATTGTTCGGCTTTTCCTGAGAGAATTATTCGAAAAGGAGGCCATTGAAGGTAACAACGATTGCCGTAAGAATCTTATTTGTTTAAAATTCTGTCATTATTTTATAACAAAACTAGCTGTTGCCCGGGGTTCCACTCCCGTGGGAATTCCGGGATAAAATATAGCCTATGTGTTGTTGTTCCTGGGTCTAAGCGATCTCCATTGCAAATATCAGCCAAATTCGTTCAGCCATTTTCCTGTGAAAGAATAACAACATCCATACAAACTTTCGCGTTTATAATATTAGTAGGATAGGATTATCACGTTTGCATACAACATAAACAGAACCGCAGGAAATTCCTTGCATTAGTTTCTGAAGAAAGTTATATTAGCCGCACCATTTAGTTTTGTGATTGGTTATAGATCAGCCAGTCAATGGCAATCAAAGCAGAGACTGAGTTTTATCGGCAGAGCCAGGCGGATTGGTACACTATGGGAGCATTGTACTGGCAGCTGAATGATGTGTGGCAAGCGCCAACTTGGTCTGGAATAGGTAAGTGTCTATTTTATTAGAGTAAATTATCTAAATGTCTATATCGAGTTTGATCTGTTTGGCCACTTAAATTTTCACGCATTGACGGACGAAAGGAAAAGTAAAAGTCAAGACAAGTGTAGGAAATTTAAATTTCCATTAGAGCGTAGCCCCGACAAAAACTAGCGTGTTTAACAGAACAAAAACGAAGATAAAAACTTAAATTTGTTACAGAATATGGAGGAAGATGGAAGATGCTGCACTATTACGCGAAGTGGTTCTTCGCACCTGTCCTGGTGTCGCCACGGCTCTTGATGAGCGGAGACGTCGATGTTTACCTTATCAATGACAGATTCGTACCAATAGTCGAGGCGCAGATCACTGTCGATGTTTTCAACTGGAGCAGCCTTGTACCTATCAGATCGGAATCATACCCAGCAAATGTAGGAGCACTGTCCTCTAAGAAGCAAGACTTCAAACTAACAACATGGAATGCGGATAAAGATGAAATATTTCTAAGGTTTAAACTCAAGGCTCCGGGTGTTCTGTCCTCTCCTTACAACTACATATTCCCTAAGCCATTTAAATCTATCACGGGATTGAAAGAACCACATTTAAAGGTATTATAATTATTTTTAAGTGAACAGATGAGTGACGAATCAACTTTGAATATGACTATTAAATGAAAATTAGAAACAAAAACTCGGCAATATTGCCTCTTTGGAGTAATTTTTAGTACACCTCTACTATTTAATTTATTATTTGGTTTCAGATCAGTGTATCGACGCCAAAAGAGCTAGGTCCAAAGTTCTACTACCCAGTGGACATAAAGGTGGACACAGTGGTTCTTTTCCTTTGGCTGGACACCAATGAGACTTTTAATGAACGCCACAACGGCATCTTTGAAGATAATGGCGTCATAGTGACCAACTCGTACATTAGGATTAACTATATTAGCGAAGTAAGATTGTCACCTAAAGATATTGAAAACGCAATTACATATCAGTACTATTTAAATTAAGCACTTAATGGCTCTGCCTTTGGCAACCTTTTAAGTCTAAAACACTTGTAAAGAATTTAAAAAAATAAAAATAATGATTAGTACTTAAGTTGAAGTCGCCAAATAAATAATAAGTAGATAAATATATACGCGATCCAGGCACAGTATATATATTTTTTACCGTCATTGATGTTCAAAGGCGTTAATAAGTAATATACTTAATAAATTTAAGTTAACAAAACAAAACGTGGTTGTTTTATTTAGGTTGCTTTATCCACTATCAGCTAGGTACTTATTCTGAGCTTAGGCATGCACCTACTGAAACATTCGCCCGCGCAATAACAAATGAACCTGTTCCACCCAGGTGAACAATGGGCAAAAATAATTTCCTGTGGTCACCCAGCTGAACTATGGGCAAAAATAATTTCCTTACATGCCTGGTTGCCATGCGCAGGTAAGCATGGTGCGCTTTATAGATTTGTCTTAAGAATCATATCATATTTAAGATAAAGAGACATGTTATGGGCAGATACATGTTATAATTCACCCCGCTTTAAATGCAGTTCGAAAAATAAAACTTAGTGGCTTAAAAAAGTTTTGCATTGTAAGACTTTTTTCGTCACACAAAATTATCGACTTCCTGGCATCGGGGATATTAAGAAAGTATAATCACGAATAAAAATCTGTCACGAATTGGATTCGCACTAAGGGCTACGTATTAGCTGCTTGGAATCCATTTATTTGTCTGAAAAACATTAGTCAGGGTCACGTATTTACACTTTGCGTAGGGAATCTTAAAACTACGTGGGGTAGGTACTGATAGTAATAAAACACTATTCTTGTAAATGACTACATTTATTTTAGTTCACAAAGCAAATATGCGCGTGCGGTATTAAGAACAAATATGAGTAACTGCGATAAAATATGAAAATAATTATACAAAAATAATATTTGGACGATTTTTTCAAACTGGTAAGGGCTTTTGTTATATTAATGTATTTATCATGTGCTAAATAACATTCAGGATTTACCATTTTTTAAATACAATAGTTATTTTATTCCACGACGTCCCACAGATTTGAGATTTAGCAGACTTACCAACTACCATGCAACTGCTACAACTGCTTGGAGTGGCAAACTTTATGTGAATATTATCTAAGTACCCTCTTCTTCTACCTTAAAGGTTCCAATAGGCATTTATTCGCTCGTTTAAAATTATCAGACTAAAGACTATAATGGCTGGAACCAAAAGTTAAACGTGTTTTCTGTAGCACGGAAGAGTTCGTGTATAGAAAAGCCACTATTTTTTTTTCCTTTATCTTTTAGAAAGGAAATATGATCACAGATATAGTGTACATTTTGCCACATTGACTGAACTGTTCATGTACTGCCTTTAAGTTAGTCTGTGCGACGCCTTTTAAACACAATAAAAGGTGCATTAGCCCTGGTCAGAATTTACACATTAGCAGTACGACGATAAATAACAATTAAATATTATATTTCTATAAAAAATACACTATTAGATCTCAACTCAGTGGGTTTGTACTGTAAATACGTTTTTATGTTTTGCCATTAATCTAATAATATTGTAAAAATGTATATTTCATCAGTTTAATTAAATAAGTCTATTCAAATATGAAGACAAATATTACATAGACTTTATACAAGAATATTTGTATACACAACTTGAAATACTTGTAAGCGGAAGTTCAGGAGAAATTAGACGGCACACACAGTACTCTCTCAATAATATCTATATCCTTCCTGGTATAGACATACTACTAAACAACTTCCATTAAAAATATATAGCGGATTGGAAAAAAGAACGACACGAAATATATCGTTAGTATACGTAAGTATATAGTTACAAATTTAATAACTTAATGAATGCACGTATAATGTATAAGACCTCCAACATAGATCACCTGATCATTCAGTTAGAAATATAATCAATTCTGTTTGAGAGAAAGTTGTTTAGCAACATGTACTGTTTCCGCTTGGTTCGCGCACGAATATGTCACATGATAATAGTTTTTCTATTGTGTCTGGAGCGTATAGAGGTCATTTACCATCTTATTCATTAAAATTAATTAACAAACGCTTATTAAGGGCATTTTACTTATAATGTTTTGTCCCTTTCTCTTTTATCGATATTTATCATGATAGAAAAAGAAATACACTACTTAAAATATTTAAACAATGTATATTATAATTTAGTTACTCCACACATATTTTTGTAATAAGCGGCCCTTACCTGCAGGCTTTCATATAAAACAAATATTAATAAAAAGCACCAATGAATCAATCACTAAAGTCCCAATTTTAAAGCGTTGTTTTTTTATTTGGCAACCAACCAATATTCTCATTGCATAGGTCAAGGAAATATATACTTACTCGTGTTTCTTGATGGTCAATAAAATACCAATCATTATACATACTTATTAGAGGGAGGACTTGTGGAGGCTTAATTTAAATTTAGAAAAGTATAATCTCAAGCAAAAATGTGGATCTAAGCTCTTCACAACCTTGCTATTTACTAAATTATTTCTTGCTTCATACATGAATTTCAATTTACTTATATTCTAATAAATAAGTTAATACATAATAATATGGCTGATGGTGTTATAGCGATATATGTTGTGTTCAGAAATACAACAGGCAACATAAAAAAGTATACCACTGTGGCGACAATAAAATCTACTGAAGCGAGAATTTCGGAATTGCATACAAGACAGCAAATTATTATGAAAGGCATAATAACCGGCCTTAGACCTGAGGAGCCGCAGCTCCAACGATGTCTTGTCGGTTATATACAGTTGTGGTCATATAATTAAGAACGCTTATTTAAAGAACACATTTTTTCAAACTAACAACCAATTTTTTTAGACGTATTTTATAGAATTTCTCTCGGTATCGCATTTTTTCCATACTAGCTAAACATTCGTTGATATACATGATTTACTAAAAAATAAATAGATAAACTTCATACATTACATCTGAAGCTAGTATTACTACTAACTGGCTGGTCACATAATTAAGAACCCTGAATAGTTAGGTAATGTTTTTATTAAATCCAAAAGAAAACTTATCTGGCTCTATAGTTGTTGGTCTCTACTCGTATTCGTATAGTTTTGGCGCCATTTAGTACTGTAAAAGTCTTAAAGGTGATTGCTTCATATGGAAACAATGGGAAAAAAAATAAATGTGATAAATCTACAAGCGAAGTTATAATAGAACTTAGTCCTTCAGTCGGCGACATTATGCGACTGACAGTCGCGTAATGTCCACTGTATCAAAATGTCCCCTATACATATAAGAATGACCGCTTTAATGAGAAGAATTGGTCGTACAAAAAGATCCGACCATCTAGTGGCGCAAGTATCGTGGTATACATTTCTCTGCGGCCCGCTGTTATAGGTAACAAGCTTTTCCAAGTGGTTCTTCTGTTCAGAATTTCTAGGATCCCTATCCATATCTACACAAGCATATATATAAGTGTAATAAGAGTAAATAAAAGGAAGCAATTCTTTTTAGTTAAATTAAGTACTAACAATGTTTGGCAGTCGTGTTATTTGGTAAAAGTAGGTTATAAATATATGCAGTTTCTTACATATACAGATAATTCTACAAAGATGATTTTATAAAATTAACGTATATATAATATATTTGTCAAAAGAATATTAAAATAAATAATATATTATTAGCGATAAGATTGTAAAATTATAAAACTATTCGAATTGAAATATCCATCACTATTACGTATTAATATATGTATATACATTTAACAGGTATACAAGTATAAAATGGGCATTTATCAGGTACATGGTAAAGTGAACTTAACGCTTCTATCGCCAACACTCTTTATGGCTTGTCGTGGTAAAAAGGCTGACAACATGAACATATATTTATATCTATTCGTTGTTTCGTTTGAAAATATACAATATATAGCGTAGTGTTAATGCTCGCGCCATTATTAGGTACCTTTATTCTTTTACTACCTATATTAAAAAAATAAGAAAATAATTCAAAATGCTATAAGGATTTTGAAAAAAATATGTCATAATTTGCATGCGTTTTTACTTGATCCATGATCCCTTTCGAAATTAAGTCCGTGATGTTAAGGCACCTATCTAGAAACGTGCCTACACATGCAGGCCTGTGGCAGAAAATTCAAAATTTGCAGAATTATTGCAGATATTTATCAACTACGTTTAGAGCCGGTTTTCGACTATCATAACGTAAAACATGTAATTTAATTCAAATATTAACATGAAGAAATTTCAGTACAAAAAAACACTAACAAGTCTAGAGAAATAAAAAAAAATGCAATAAAAAGTTAAAAACAAAATTTTGATGCCCAGCGCGTGAGCAAGGCAGAACATTCAAATATAAAAAAAAAACCATAACAAAATTTGAATTTTCCGCCACACTGACATACATTTGCATATCGTATGTCCTTTGTTTTATTTGATTAACGATGTTAAAACTTATCGATACGAGTTCTTTCTGTCATCGAACAAGTTTGTCAGTCAATATTATTAAATATGAATAAATTAATTGCTTACAAACAATATAATTGACAAATTAGATGGGCGTTTAATGTTAGCGTTAGTCTTCCATGCAAACCCCTCAGAAATAAACACCCAGCCTGTAAACAAATATTAAAAATATATTAAAATTTGTGTGACCATATGCAATAAATATTCATAAAAATAATTGTGTTATAATTGTATAAGTATATAAACATTTATCAGCTATTTATGTAAAAATATATAAAATAAAGCATTACACAATCTTAAAAAAAGTAGCTGGTTGCCATTATAATAAATTGAATCTATTTGTAAAGTAGGATACTTTATGTCCCATGTACCATTGTAATAATTAAATGCATAACCCAACATTAGTATCAGAGGACTAGATCCTCGTCTTTAAGTCACAGTAAAAAATAGAGCTTAAAGTCCAATTTATTCACCATCAAGTCATGCGTGCAGGTAAAAGCCAAACTGCACTATCTTAATAGCGTTATATAGTTAGTATCTTGAAGCGTTTAAAATTTCATTATGCAAAATTTACTCGGACGCAGTCATTGGTTTGCTGATTTTGCGGGAAGTATTGTACATTATCTGAAATGGTGGCTTAAACATATTCTTATTTAAGAAATATCGAGAAAGGGAGACAGTGTAAGTCTGTACTTACCTTTATCTAAGCAGTAATGCTTATTATTAAATTAAATATGTCGTTGGTGTAAATGGCATCGGAAAGATTTGGGTTTTGACTTTTTCTTATATAATTTATCCCGCTTCTTAGCCTGCTCTGTTCTCTCTAGCAGAAGCCCAGAAGCACAGAAACACAGAATTCAGAAATGGCTTTTAACAAGCATAGCAAATAGCGCCAAATTCATTAATGTATTGCCTACATGACGTTGAAACTAGTAAGCTCATCACACTTGGAAAGTTTCTACGATTAGTGGGGAAAAGTCATAAACTTCGTCAAGAAATCGTCACAGCTGCGGTTTCCCAGGCGTTGCTACCGGGAAGTTTTTCCCTATATGACGGCCGAGCTCACTATAGTTTCCGCTACACTGGTTACTCTCTTTAAATCAGCCTATCCTTTCAGCATGCCATGACTACGCCAGCGTAAATTGGGAGTATAAAAATACAAATACTACAAGTTGTGTAAGTTACAAAACATAGATTATATTAGGTGACTAGGATAGTGCGAATAAATGCAATAAAACGTGCTTACCTCTAGAAATCTCACGCAATCAGCAAGGTTGCACAACGTGGTTTAAAAATAAAGTAACAAAGCTAAGTAAAATATTTCTAAACTATATGACCAAAGATGTAAACAAGTATTTTAGCCTAATATAATATGGGTTAATTAAAGTATTATTTATGATAGGGGGAGCCCAAGCGGGGATTTCGGGATTTACTCGAGCACGGCAGAATAATATACAGGGGGATACCTTGTACCCGGTTAAGTACTTCTACCAAATATTAGCTCCATATATATGGCCGCCCGTTAAGGATAAAGGATCAGATTAGTAAAAAAAAATTAATCATCTGAAATTCTCGAGCGCGTCAGATTAAGGTAGGGTTAGTTAATTACATGCTAAAACGTGTGTATTCTACTAATCTGACAATTTGAGAGTGACATAAAAAAGGGGGAGAGCTAAAAACTTGTAAAAAAATGTCATCTCGACATTCTCCAGCGCGGCTACATTTTTTTTCATTTTGAAGGAAATCATTCAAGGATTACGAAAAATATATAATCTGACGTTTTCCACGAGCCGAAGTAATGAAAATTCATCGATAAAGTTTAGTGCTGGCAGCTGCGTGATGCCTATAGCGCCCTCTCCGCGTTTCTATTCCTCTCTCACTCTTTCTATATTTATTACTCTCTCACTTTGTCCCCACTCTGGTTTCTGTTGCCATGACGCCCATGACAGCTGATCACACAGACTCGTTCGTAGCATGATATTGTTTACAACAAGAAATCGAACCAGAGGAGGAAGATGATTCTACCGACGAAGATGAAGATAATTAAAAAAAAATACACAAAAGTTTAATTTTTTGTAATCATTTCCTTATAAATACAAGTATGCTACTTAAAAAGCCATACACTTTTTTATTTGCATGCTATTTCCTGAGCTTTTTAATTAATTAAGTTCAATGATTTAAATTTTTTTTTTTTTTTTTAATTATCAGATTAAACAAATCCCTCCAGGTAATCATCAGATTATGAGACAGCACGTCTAGGGCATAGAGATGAATCATATATATGTTAATCTGACGCGCTAGAGTATTTCAAAATGGCAAATTTTTTTTACACACTCTAAAGATGGCCGCAAGTTTGCGTCACATCCAAATCGTCTGATTATTGAATGAGAGCTTTTTTTTAGGTTCACTTAACATCCTCTTAAAAAATCTGACGCGCTCGATTAAATTATTTTTTTTCATTTTCAACCCTTTCGTACGACTACCCCCATCATGCAAACAATCAGATTAACATACATTCATTATTGAAAATACGTAGGACATGGATGTTACCAATATCTGATGCGCTCGAGTATGTCCATGCAACAGTTTTTTTTTTACATTCCACCGAGGAAAAGGTATACATTATATAACATTTTTTCTTTTTATCATCAAAATTTCGCAATCCAATAGGTCTCTATGACGCTCGAGTAAATCCCGAGTTAGCATCGTGGGCTCCCCTACTATTATTTCAAAATTATGATTATAAATATTAATAACGAGCATGTAAACATTTGAGTTAAATTACTAGGTTAAATTAACGGAAACCATAGCTTTATTATATTTTTTGTCTAATATATAGGAATACGCTTAACAAAAATATTTTCTGTGTTCAGGCAGGGCTCTTTCTTCTAATAACACATTGCATACAATAGTATTGTCAACTTTTTGTTCGCTATAATGCAGTACATAAATATAGAACAGACAATTTTGTGTATGATTTGGTTACATCTTTTGCCATGCTAACGAAACAATTAGATAGGTAGTACAAAATATACACACCTTTTTATATTAAGCATCCCAATAATGACCTAAATCAAGAAAATTCAAATAGAATTATTATCAACATTTTTGAATTAATCGGCCAAATGAAACCACTCAGAAAAGTTATTTACAAATGTATAAGAATGAGGTACTAGGACAAAAATTTGGTACAAATATATATTATAAGATAGGTATATTCACTTAAAATGATTAGGTACAGTATTAAAACAAAGTTAACAAATGACTAAACTTATTTTCGTTTTCATATGTTGTAATTTTACGAAAACGACTGTTTCATTAACTAATTCTAACAAATGAAAATCTGTCTGTTACTGAATGAATGTAAAGTATATATTCGAAAAGCCTTAATACCTCATTCGTTACACGCCGAAAACTCAAACGACTCTCATGTGAATCTCCAATTTACCTGGCTCTGGAGTGCAGAGCGGCGCGTTCTTCTGCCGGGGTGTCCCTCAGGAATGTGGAGGAGAGATTCAGCACCACCATGAGACAGCACAGTAGCAAGGGCCCGAGGATCGCGCCTTCTGGGCCGAGGTAGAAAATACCACCGGCTATAGCCAACCCTGTCACGTAGGGGTGACCACCGCTATAAAACAATAAATATTTCATTTATCATTTGTATTGTAAGTGAAGTGCGGTTACAGATACACAGAAATAGAGTGCGTAACCAATAAAGCGAAATGGGGTAAAAAAGAAGGGTGGTGAGTGTATTCACTTTTGGGCGTTTAAAGACGTCATAACTCACTTGGGGTATTTATTTATAAATTATTGAACTACAATTAACAAAATACTATTTTTTACAATTGGTGGACTTAATGCTAAATGCATTATCTCTAAGTCAAATATTAGGAAAACAGAAAAATCTTGTGCGTATTGTATTACGTAAATCCCTATTTCCCTACTAGCCCCTGTTATTATTATAAATGCGAAAGTGAGTTTGTTTGTTCCGCTTTCACGCACTATCTTCTAAACAAATCTTTCTGAAATTTCGCATACACATAGTTATAAGTATTGAGAAGGATATAGGGTATCTTTCCTCCTGAGAAAAAGTTGCCGAGGGAAATTCACACGGGCGGAGCCACGGGCGAGCATTTCCCTGTCAGTATCCGAAACCACATTTATCGGCAAAAACCATAAGTTTAAGTAAATGCCTTGGGTTTCCTCTGAGCTTCAGAGAGTAGCTGTAAACTAAGAAGGCAAAAGGCTTACTCTTTAATTTCCGCGTAGACGGCGGCATCAAGGAACGCTATAGGTGCCGCCTGGGCTATGGGCAGCAGTAGCGCCATCATTGGCCGGCCTTGCAGCCACACATCCAAAGCGGCTGGTATACCCGCCAAATAAGGACCGAGGAAGGGAGCAGCGCCTAGTACTGCTGCTAAAACTGGAAAGATGATCCCAAAACAATCATTTTGATGTTTTTTTTTTTTAAATACCAAACTATGAACAGAGTTGTGGTGTGACTTCTGTCTACATGTATTTTGAGAAATCGATTTAGAGAATGAATACTTATTTCTTCTTTATTTGGCTGTGCTAAGCTAAACGACTTTCCACAATATTTTTCCGTTGATAATAAAAACATATAAAGTTAAAAAAAAATATGCGAATTTAAACCTATTTACAACACCACTATCATTAATATTACCTTGGATGGAATCAAAGCGAATCTCCAAACATAAGACGCATAAAATGGATAATGCTAGAATTCGTATGTATTCGTATTGTATTTTCTTATGGCATCATACCTGCCTGTGTCACCACAATTCTTTGTACCACTTTTAGGTAGGGGTTTACATCAGCAACACACTATCAATAAGTAAAAATAAAATGAGAAAGATATATCAAAGTAGCGTGTTGTTGGTGTCAAAGCATACATGGATAGATGTATTATTTAATAATTCGCATCGAATTAATATCACCGATATTGTCACGGTCTGTGTGATGTTGAGGATATGTACTGAAATGAAACAGGGATTGCGAGATAACATTTATAATATCAAATAATTAGGTTTTCTTTTTATTAGCGGTATTTATGGGTGGCCGCAACTGAGCATACACATACTTGTAGAAGTCGAGGGCTCTCTGTCTGTCATACTTAAATGTATTTTTGCACTGTTCACCAGCACATTTATTTGATAAATCTTCTTTAGGCGGACTTTTATTATCAATTTTTGTATTAGTCCTTGTACTTCGTAAAGTTTCGACAAAGTCTCGGGAAGAATCAAATACGATTTTAACGGTTGTGCGATTACTCATGTTTAAATTACTATCTTTTAGTAAGTCATCCGTATCTATGGCTGTCAGTGATGCACTTGCATCACCATTTTGCAAATTAGCTGTTCTTATTAGGTAGAAAGTAGGTGTCGGTAAAGTTACGTCCTCGTCCGTTGTCACTTCATTGTTCGAGTGTCTATCATTGTACATCAAACACATTACCTGAGAGTCTAGGTTTAGATCACACATATTACTTTCCACTAATAATTTCACCACGTCTATAGGCAGTGAACATGAAACATTTTGGCATGTGTTGTTGGATTTCACATCTAGTATCATATTACCCAGTTCTTTATTGGTATTGCTAGTCTGCAAGAATGCTATATTGCGACATTTACAATCCATTATATTTTCTTTAATCTTAACAGAACCACCAAAAGACTTGCAGCTATTGTAATCAAATATAATAGAATATGGTTCAACAATTTTAATTTTATTCGCTATGAAATTGAATTGTCTTTTCTTGGCCCTTCTTCTCGTGCATTTAACATTAGCGAGAGCATTACTTTTCATTGTATTAAAGTTGTTGTGGCTTATATCAATAACGACTGACTTTAAAACCAGACCACTCATGTCATTGATCGTGTTTCCTACTATACGTACAATGTCGGATGTTATGTTCAGAACATTAGTCATTATGTCACCAAAATTGTTATTTGTTATAAAAACTGATTTGCTGCGTATTGTGATACCTTTAAAACCAATGTTCTCAATTTTGCTATTAAGTATTGCAAATAGTGAATTTTCATTGTCCATAATAGCTTCTATAGCGTTATTTTCTATAGCAGTCATAGTTACATTTTCGAATTCAATGTTTTTTACTCCAGTCACATTGTGAATAGCTTCGGTTTTGATCGAGTTTATTTTGCTATTAATAACTCGTATTTTTTTCAACGTCGTTGCTCCTAGACATTTCAGTTCAATGGGAGTCCCAGGGGATTTGAACAAGTATCTAGGAAATGACACAATTTCTTTGACATTTTCTAAAGTAACTTCAGGTGGCGTTTGCAGCAACGAATTAGGGGATAATGAAGTGAATTCGAGCCTGCCACAATTCCTTATGGTAATTCTTTCTAATTGAGAAGGTCTTTGCAACAAGGGACAGTCTAACACCACTCGGAGGTCTGTGCAATTTTGCACGGTCACGCTTCTTATTTGATCCGTATAGAAATCCTTAAGGTGTATTATAAAATCCTAAAACAAATGAAATAAATATATTACCAGTGAAGCTAAGCTTGGTCTTAATGCAATAGTGTATATTCACATTACTTACGGTGCTAGCAATATTAAGACAGTCGTAAACAATCTCATTGGGAGCATTGTTAATACAATTCCACTCCGGTGTTTGACAGGTTGTAAAATTAATTCTCACACTGAGAACTGATCTCCACATCACAATAAGACAAAGTATTAATTGTTGCATTATTAGTGCCAATTAATGTCATTTTTTTCAACAAATACACAACAACACGGGCGTAAAATCTGACGCCAGATGCGAATGACCATCATCCGGAGATAATACTAGCTAAGCGTATAACGTTAAAAAATATCAGTTATCTGTTTGCTTGAAATTAAAAGTTCGATGACACGAGTTGGTGTTATCCAATGTCATTTCAGGACATTGTTATACTTCTCGCTAATATGAGTGAATACACGATGTTCAAAATAAACCCCGTAGCCATAGATGTCGGGATATTTATTAGTTTACTTGCCTATCGGCTATCGGATGAGTCACGAATGATTTATAAATAACCAAGGATCGCAATTAACCATAGATTGACATGGATTTTGGCATATCGCTGCATCTACGAGGGTGGGTTTTCATTGTGAAAAATCGCTCTTTTAATAAATAAAAGATTTCGAGATTGCAAATAATTAATCGAATGTTTACAAATTCGGCGATAAATATTTTTTAATATTTATTAAAGCTAGTACTTAAATAAATAAACAACAATTTATACAAATCCAAACGGTACACATGTAGTAGTGGAAAACATGCTAGTTTATATTCCAATTCGCAAAATATTTGTATCTATGCTCATTTAACAGCTATTAATTGAATAATTTATTGAACCGAGTGCATACCTACTCGTATACCTAAGAATCTGCGCCTATACATTCGGTTCAATAATTTTTTATTAATGAGTTTAATTAGCAGTCCTCCAAGTAGAAGGTACGCAAGAAGGTACAAATTCCGCAGAGTGTAGGGGCAAGTTTTCTTGTATAGTAATCGTACTATTTAATTTGGCAAACCTTGTCAACTTCCCTTCGTCCACTTTGGTAACTAAATTTACCTAACCAGTTACAAGAGAAGATTTTTCTTTCGCTGTTTGGTAATTAGTTGTGAAAGAAGAATTATTTTTTCTACTTTCGTAGCTTTCACCCCGTGACCTCATTCGTTTTTTATTTTTAATGAACACTATGTGTCATTAATAACAATCTGCCTTTGGGTTAAACTGAGCTTCATATTTTAATTTTCAAGTAGGTATTTTTATAGGTAGGTAAATAATAAATAAATAAATATATAGGGACAAATTACACAGATTGAGTTAGCCCCAAAGTAAGTTCGAGACTTGTGTTATGGGATACTAACTCAACGATACTATATTTTATAACAAATACATATATAGATAAACATCCAAGACCCAGGTCAATCAGAAAAAGATCATTTTTCATCTTGACCTGACCGGGGAAAATAAATTAACTAAAATTACAAAATACGCAACTAAGTCTGCCGGCGAGCTAGTAGCGAAGTCACTGGCAACACACTCGCTAAGAGTATGCCGACGCACTTGAATATTAAAATTTAACTTGACGTACCTGAGGGTAGATAGACAACCTTGGCGCCGAATAGATTGTGCACTAGCCATGTCCACAACCCGTAGAACAATGCCATTTTGAACGAGGCTCGGAAAACCTGCAAAAAAATTTATTCATCATCATTCATTCATTTCGCGTAGGTGTCATGGTCAATCGACCATGCACACCCTGGTGTCAGAGTTCTTCGGAACCGCCTCTCGGCCTCTGACATGGTTCCTTTAACGACTACCAGATGGCAGCCGGGACCAACGGCTTAACGTGCCTTCCGAAGCACGGAATCATCTTTTTTGTCAGACAATCAGGTGATTCAAGCCTGTAATGTCCTAATCAAACTGGAAACAACTAAACAAAGTATGCTTCCCGTGGGAATTGAACCCTCGACCCCCGGGTCTACAGGCAAACGCCTTAACCACTGGACCACGGAGGCATCATTATAATTATGCTTCATATTTAAAATAAATTAACAAATTACCAAATTTTTAAACAGTACCTAAAATTAACATTAAGGTTGTTTATAAAAATCAAATTTTGGCAACAAGCAATGTAGCACAAGCGAACGAACACAACATAGAAACGATCCATACCTGGTTAATAGCAACACTGAGGGCTATTCCGAGCCTTGGTCCAAAGTTGGGCTGTATCTGCGTGATTACTTCCACAGGTTTGTACAGAGCATTGCTTGATGCAAGTAGATAGAAGAGCGTCGTGAAGAACACCACCTATGGCAAAATTAAATTAACTGTGCCGGCCGTGAAGTCGTGATGGCGCCATCTATGTTTATTTCACAAAGCTGTATGAACATTCAATACAATTTTAGCCACCGAAAAAGAAAACTTAACGCGCTTAGTGTCAATTTTTTTTTTTATATGGCTAGTTTCTAAGTTTTAAAACTCTTTAGGATCTTTTGTCGTGTTGTCCATAACATACAATGGAGAAAGACAATTCATAGTTTTTAACTATACGCATAAGGAACAAATACTACAAGTAGTATTTGTTCCTTAGTGCGTGAATATTAAAAAGAGAAAGTTAGTGTTTATTATGTTGTGTTTAAATACTTACCAAGTTTATGAACATGTTGATGATGGCGCCACCTCCGCATAGCAATAGAGAGGTGAATGCCCCCACGGAACCCGCCAATAAGGAAACGTTGCTCGCTAGAGGAGCCCAAATACTGGTCGCGATGGCACTCAGAGTGCCCAAGTTGGCTTTCACCCATACCACCAATCCAGAATAATCGAACAGACCTGCCAGCAAAGTATGGCTGATAATATAACAGTCTAATCAGCCAATAAGAGAAGTAGAGTACTAATGTTGCGACGAAGTAGTATTAGATTGGATGATAATAGTACTCGTATATAGAATAATGTAGTAAGTAGGAATGTTGCTTTTTCGCATAGTATGGGTTGCTAATTTTTAATTATTTTCGGTAATGCTAACCTAAAGATGAAATGTAATTTTTTTTTAAAATACAACTATGTGATTTTTTAAGTAATAAAATGTATTTTTGACTGCCGCTTTCTTACTATATACACAACACACGCTTTTCAGATATAAACATTTCTGTAAATTTAAAATATCTCGTACCAGGTGACTGTATATTACTAGTAAGGAGTGAAAATGAAGGATTTAGAAGAATTGTATCAACTAAAAATCAATGTACCTCAGCTCAGCGGGATACGGGTGTAACAATATGTATTCGTGCAAATTCAAAATTGAAATTGTTTATTTTCAATATAGGGATATTCTTATCACTTATTGACGTCAATCATTACTTATATTAAGTTTACCACCACTTCCAATGCGCAAGTGGAGAAGAAGCGGCACCAAAATTTCCACTTCAGCTTCTCCAAAAACGTCAATATACAAAATTTTTGTCAAAACAGACGAATTCACATTTGCGTGAATATTTTTATAAGTTCACCACTGAATATTGAAGATTATTTAAGTAATTTAATAAAAATGTCATGATACTTAATATAAAAAATAATAATAATGTACTGATTGTATACGATCAATATTTTTTTAGCTACAGTTTAGTAGACTAACTCCTGCGCTCACCTGGAGTTTTTGACACATCGTTGACGAAGTTCTCCCAGGAATCCTGTATGGCACTGCCGTCTACCTGGGGCCCCACAGAAGACACGAAATGCCCCGATACCCAACTTTGGTACACGCGGTCCCATATCTCTAGGATTTGCTGTTCCACGCGCGCTATCTTCTCCGGATCACCTTCTTTTAGTATACTTTTGACCTAAACATAATAATGTAAATTCATTACTTTATAATTATAAGTTATGGAAGATTTTTGTTATATTTGTTGTGAATGCTGTTTGAATCTGAGGTGTCTATCAAATGTACAACATGCAAACACACACACACCTACCTTGTGCACAGGAGTTTAAAGCTAATAATAAACAAATAATAAATAACTATTGAAAACAACTTCAGAGCATTCCAATCATCCATGAGGTAACAAACATTCATCCCCACAAAATTACGCATTCATAATTAATTTTCTTTAGCTGTGCTGTGTGAATGAAATGACGGTGATTCTAGACTTTCTATGATACAGCATCCATTTTCGTAGATACATATTGGGTGTAGCAATTTTATCCTTTTTAAGACAAATGGACAATAGTTTTCTGACCAATATACATTGCTGCAATTCGCCACCAGTGAGAAAGAGATATAAAAAGACGTCTTCTGATCCTCCAATCGGCCATTTGGCGAAATTCATAGATAGAAAAGAAGTGGCCATAAGACTATAAATTATTTATGATTATATTTATGTGAGGACTTTTCGTTTCATTCTTAATACTGAAGTTATTTTTATCCCAGTTTTTTTTTAAATCTATATTTATTTAGGGACTTTTGGATTTACTATTTCTTTATAATTTACCAGATTTTAATTGAAACCCATATCATATGATATATTTTTTTGTTATAACAGGGTTTTATTTATTATTTAAATCATTTAATCATTATCACAATTAAGTAAATTTTAATGTAATATATAAACTTCAGTCAAAAAATATATATAAAGCTTATGATATATTTGTTTTTTATATAATAGTACTAGCTGTTCCCCGCGGCTTCGCCCCGCGTGGGACTCGGTTATATCGTGCCCAAAAGTAGCCTGACCTCAGGTCGTTAACTACATCCCTACCAAATTTCATCACAATCGGTCCAGCAGTTTAGCCGTGAAGAGGTGACAGACAGACAGACAGACTTTCGCATTTATAATATTAGTATGGAAGTATGGATTTTCAGACAACGTTAAGGTGTACTACTATATGAAAGGTGATGTTTCTGAAACCTTGAGGGTGAGCGTTACAATATATTTTTAGTCTACTTCGTGTTTATGTTAATTTTCTACTCATTTATCACTTACATATCTACGTATCTGTCATAAAGAAGCATTAAGGAAAAGAAATAGCAATTATAGAAGGTATATTAGAGTTTACACCTGTATTTTATACCGGTGGGTATTAATCTTTATGAACCGAAGCCGTGAGGGACACTACTATAATAAATATATCTTGGTGTTTCCAGTTTAATTTGAAAGGTTAAATTTTTTTATTAATATTCACATAAAATAAAGAATTATACCGCAGTCAATGGAAGATTGCCGGCTGATAATTATGTTCATTTTTTGGTTTGCTTCTATTGTCCTAGTTTTAGGACTCAGTTATAGCCAACAAGCGAATTCAACATACTTATGACTCTCATTCCCATTTAACACAAAGGAATGCCTTCAACGAAGTGACTGAAATTGGTACCTAGGTATATTTTCATACACATTTCCATTCTGGGACAATGTATGTTGCACTCTGTTTCCAGAGAAAAAAATAAAATTATCGGAATAACTACTAACCGCTGTTGAGATTCCCTCCCTTCCATAAGTGTAGGCATCGTCGATGAGAGAGTCCAATTTCTCCTCCCAGCCTTCTGGTAGGTACGCGTGTAACTCGCTATTTTGCACGAATGTACTGTTCAGGAGACTGCCACTTAGTTGCACAACTACTATCGCTTCGGAGTATATCTGCAACAAACATAATTAACGTATAAGAATACAATGTAAAACTCTTTTTACACCATAATTTTTTGGACATAAGATATGTCAAATATATACTTTGTGTTGTTACGTTCAATTATATTTACACAAAATCCATTTTGAAAGAATGGCCAGAGGTTGACTTGATTAAAGATTAGTGAGAAAGGGGAGGGCCGGGGTTTTAAAAACAGTGAAGTCACCAATGTTTTCCTCTAGCCAATTACCTATATCCCTAAAAAGGCGCTGAGCGTCCGATTGTCAACTAATACATAAGTTCTAGGTCTAACCATAGATAAGAATTTTATTTAAAAACAAAAAATAAAAGGCGCTTTTCGAATTATAAGCTTGAAATTTTTTAACATAATCAAAAGAACCTAAGTCATAATACGGGATTTTTTTTAAATTACAGCTTTTTATTTTAAACAGCCTGTATAATAAGTAAATAAAATTATTTATTTTCACCCAAACTAGATCTTAACAAAAGTTCCCGATTTCCATCAATGTAATGGAACCCTAAAATGATTAAATTGTGTGAATGAATCACGCACGGGTATATCATTGAAATTAGCGCCCCAATTAAATTTAGTCATACAAAATGTTGAATCATGCATGGTGTGCAATACAGTGATGCCACCAATTTAATGGGGAATTACGCTCTTAAAACATAAGATAACTGCTCAAAAGTAGGCAAACAGGCTTACCGCCCGCCTTATGTAAATTAGGTGTCGCCTTGGCTTCGCATGGATTTCAGTTATACTATGTTTGTAGTATTATTTTGTCTGTGGTTCTCTCTTTTATCTTAGCGCTATCCTGGTTGTTTCCTTAGCTGACTGCCCAAGGTCCTTCGGAGCCCAAGGTCCGCTTTCCTGCCTTTTCTCCACTTCACCCGATCTTCGGATTATTTTGCCAACAAGTACATATAAACCTTCCAGAAAAATTCTTTCACTTTGAACGCCGTAATGGCAGACACAGTAGATTTTTAAATGTTTATCGTTCACCGGCTGTGGCATATTTGAATCCGTAGTATGGTAATGAAGAAAATGACTAGCTGAATGATTTCTCCATTTGTTCGTTTATATGAATGTCAAATGTATTATTTACAAACAAACCTGTATACAGATGAATATGATGGCAATAGTGAGGAACAAGATGAGCCCAATGATGACAAAGCAGCTGGAGACAGTGTCCACCGAGCTGTAGCATATCTCCCTCATGCTGTTGTTGCACATCGACATCATTTTGCCGACGCCGCGAATGTGTGCTGGGACTAGTGCAGACTCTCTGAAAATAAGTGCAACCTTTTTAAAATTAAGTATTGGCTTATTGTTATGCGAAATAATTTTGTACATTATATATTGTTTCGCCATCTCCCGATGAATTAAGATGGTTTAGCGCAGGCTTTATATTCACAAGCGAATTTGTCAACTATGACAAATCTTCCTTATGATCATATGTCTATATAGCACCCTACACTCAGCAGTGGTTTTCTTGTTGATAAAATTATAAATGTACTAGGCTCCGCCTGTGGTACACACATAGCCTGTCAATCGGGGATAGTGTGGCTTTTCAACGATGCAAGAACTCTTGCAAATCGGTCCAGTTGTTTAGAAGACTCTTTGATGCAAACTAACAATTACTGATCTTTTCTCTTTAGAAGTATAGTAAGTATTGATAAGCACAAATCACAGATTGAGCTAGTCCCAAAGTAAGTTTGAAAGCAATAAATTCCAATAACAAATTACCTTTGATTCCACCAATTCTTAATTTTCCCCATAACATTATTATACTGGTTTTCAAAGAATAGCCATACACCAAAATACTCCAGCAGCCTCTTTACGACATGTATCGCCAGAAAGAATAACAGGACTGGCAACAACCATATGTGCTTAAATACCAACATACAAAAACATCCAAAGAACAGCAACTTGAAATACAAGGCGGTTTCCTCATCACTGTTGAAATTATTCTTCATGTAATTCTCATCTAGTGATCTCTGCTTGAAGGCTGCTATTAACCTATTCTCGTATGCAGTCTTCATCTTACCAATAGGTAAATCTGATAATGTTTTTGTTTTGTATAATTTTTTGATATTGTGTCTTGGTGAGCTTTGTAAAGGTTCAGTGGTTGACCAGCTCCCTCTTTGAACTTCTGGGGTGACTGGTGAAGGAGTGTCTTTTTCTGGAGTTGATTCTTGGTCACTGGCACTTGGTTGACTTGTTTCTTGAAGTTTATCCTCAAATAGTTTTTGTGATTCTTCTTTGTGCCCATTTGTAAATACTTCATGTAAAGCTGTCATCATCGAGGCTTCGGGATCTAATAACAATAACAATTTAATTTTATTATAAAATAATGACCTAGAATCAGGAATGGCATACTAACCTTTTAGTATTTTATGTATATTTGATTATTTAAGAAATTAAAATATGGGTCTGGAATTTTAATACTAAAGAGATTAATACTGTTTAATTGATGTAACATACTTAGAAAAAGTATTGAATGTACTTTACACATTTTTATTTTCCTTGACAAACAAAAGGTAGATGTCTGAAATGGTCTCTCACATATGAGAAAAAGTAATTTTTAGCATTCTTTACAAAAATTTAAAAAACGGAACCCTTATAGGGTTACCTATGTGTCTGTGACTGACCATCCCCCTGATCTCCAAAACTATACTAATCCTAAAATATTGAAAAAAAAAACTAAATATACTTCTTTGTAGAATACAGGAAAACCTATAAGAATTATATCAGTTAAGAAAAAAAGTGGTAAAGTAAATATAATATGTTCACTTATGGAAAATAGTTCACTAAAACCCCACTACCACCCCACTTTCGTGTCGTGTGAGGATTTCAAATGTGATATTTTGTATTTATTTAAAAAGCACCATAAATATATTTACTTTGGCATTGAAAGAAAGCCATGCAAATTCAACTGGCACCTAGCCGGTATTTCTATAGCCAATTAACTTACTGTGAACCAATAATTTCTTATGTACATCCAAAACTTCCAGAGAAAAGCCTGTGATACATATAGCTTGCAGTATCACAAAGACATAAACTTGAAACGAGCCGCATAGACTGGACAGGAAACTTGTAACCACCAGCCACAGGATTTGTGATGTTGTCCTGAACATGCCAGACCTTTGTGGTGTCCATAGTGTGTACACACTAATTAGATATGCCAAGACTATTGTTAAAGTCTGTGAACAAAAGAAGTTTAATGTGATTCAGAAAACTTGATTATATGAAGCATTGTTTTGAATTATTTTTAATTTGATTGGTATATAAAAAGGCCTTCACCCTTGACACTGTTCTAATAACTTCAGTTAGCAGTTTTTTGCTGTTGTAAAATGCGTCATATATGTACTTATATATTTTTTTTCACTTTATTTTACTGCAATCTATTTTGTTGATTCTTTCAAATAAAATCCTTTTGTGGTCCAATTCCAGTGACTTGGCCACATCAATACTATTGTTAATTGACTTTGTAGTGTTATATTTTTTTATTGCTTTGCTTATTTTCATTTATACTTATATAATAATATAAAAATAACGATATTATCCATGCAACAAAATAGATTTGATAGTATTAATGTATGTGCGTATGTTTATACAATAACAATCCAATAAATCTTAAATATTTATACCACAGCTAGGCCCGCCCTTGTTAAACTTTTCAAACCAATTTAGTTTCATACTAAAACTGGACCTCATAGTGACCACTATATTTTCAGTGTATTTCAGGAAAATTGCCTTTATTCTCATTAACTTCAGCTACTAGTGGGATAATAAAGAATATAATATAACATAAAACAAAATTACACAGCCACGGGTGGTTACTTTGGTACTGACAAACATTGACACATTTATTTTTTAAATATCATAACAATAGAACATAGTTAGTTGGAGCAACTACCTTAATTTTACTTACAATATAAGAACTGCAAAGGGATATGAGCATAGTGGTTGAAAATCCAATAAAGCTGGTGAGCTGCCAGAAGATGCAAGAGAAGCTCCTTGGTACTGAGTTGTACAGCCATGGCAACACAAATATTGCTCCTAACAGGCCTATTACAGTCTGAAAATTAAAAAAGTTTTTTATTTTAAAAACCGATTATTATGTGACCTTGCAAACTTTATATTATCAAAAAAATTAGTATAATTTGCTATTCACTAATTTCCTTTTTGAGTTATTTATATATATGGATGTCACTACTAACTCTATTTAATAATAATAAAAGAATTTGCATAAAATGTATGAAAATACTTTTATACTCTTTCAAATTAAAATTGTTCAGAACTAGTGCTAAACAAAGTCATCAATTTAAAAAAATATATCAATAAAATAATCTCTACCTTATAATGTTCTTTGAATTGATGTCCAACAGTGTCTGAAGCCAAATTAACAACGTTCACGGGTATGACCATTAATCCAAATATCACAGATGTGTTTGATTTCTCCAGATATTCAAACCATGTCTTTAATTTTTGAGATAACTTATACTTGAAGGGGTGTAGTATTGAACCAACCAATAAAGCCCAAAACAAAGGCTTAAAGAAGGGTTCCAGTATAAGAAAGAGTACATATACAGCTGCACAACATATTGCTAAAATAAATAGCGCAAAAGCATTATAAAATCCATGTTTCATAGGTTTCTCATTGCCCTCTGATAAGCCACCAATAATGTTAAAAATATTCTCAAATGGTGACTGTTGCATTTCTTAAAAATTTAAAACACTAGGTAACTTTCACTATGTTTATATAAATATAATTAATGAGTCAGTTGAGTAAAGTATGAGATCATATTTTTAATTTATTTCGGGTTCGTTCGTACGGTCCTTCCATCCAAAAATCGTGTTTTGATTTGAAGTTTGTTTGACAATTGACAGTTGACTTTAACATTGTCATTGGCATTCAATTGGCATTGCAGTCAGTTTGCATGTGTTGAAGACATTGACAATGACTTAAATGTGGCTGGCTAAACTACAACTATTTCTATTGACTGACGTCAATGTCACGTCAAATGCAGCCGGCCAAGCAGCGGCATTTCAACGGCATTTTGCAGGATCATAGAATAGAGACGGCTTGTTTAAATGTTATGAACGTAACTATACTTATGCAAGCAGGGGGGGTTACTACGGTTTTAAAACCATGCAAGATCCAGTGATTAAGGGAGATGTCATCTTACATCATGTATCGCGCTGTCTCGCTTACTCTACTTACTCGCTTACTCTACTTACTGATAGCACAGATTATAGAATGCTATACTAGCAGTAACACCCCAGGTAAACTAGCGATTTCATACCTCTATGTAAAAAACCATGTACTTATATAGGTACTAGCTGATGTCTGCGGCTCTGTAATAGTACTCGGTTATATCGTACCAAAAAGTTTTAACCCCCGTTCTTCAACTACCTATATGTAACCAAATTTTATCTAAATCAATCCAGCTGTGAAAGCTTAACAGATACTTTTGCATTTATAAATATTAATAAGTATGGATATGGATTCATTTCTAGAACGCCAGCATTGTAACTTTTTAAATATTATTGTATCTCTATTAACAGGAAAGTAACCTACTACCCTTACCATCTATTTTAGTAGATTAGATAGGTACTCTTGACCTCACTCATGGTACAATGAGATGGGTACACTATAGATAGATGGACAAATAGATATAAAAAAAAGGCTTTCGTTATCGTTGTCTGTCGGTTTTTTATTTTTATTTTTAGAATTACTTGTAGAGTCGCAAATGAAGTTCGTACATTTGACGCACTGTGCGGAATGTGTCTCTACCACAAGTACCACGACAGATTTCTACCTACGGTTTCTACCATATTTGAGGCAACTGTTTGAAGCATGAAGGTTAAAGAAACCAGCTTCTCCTGGCGCCCAAGTTTCAAAAGCTCTAACTCATAACACTACTTGGCAACTCTTACTACTGTCTGGAAATACGCGCTCACAGAACATTAATTTGTGGGTCTTATGTTTGATTGCCTACCTACTTTGCTTGCACTTTTAAATTTCGCGAAAACAAAAGATGAGTCTTCTAGTTTTCAATACCTTACATTTAATGTATTACTTACATAAAAATATTTTATATAACAGTTTTTTTTGTTAATAAATTTGTACGTTCACGTTTTGATGACTGGCAACTTGCAAACCCTCTAAAGACCTTACGAGATATTTTTTCATCAACGCAATGACCAAGCAAATCACAGCCACTCTCCTGCTCACCCCACAATCGCTTAAGTTTTGCTTTTTAAATCAAGTCGACACTTAAAACTGTACCATAAACTGTTATTTTAGTAAATCTTAGGACTGGTAGAGACTCTATGTTCGACTATTTGTGACTCAAAGTTCAATATTCGTCTTTTAACAATTTTTCATTGAACAATTGTATAGGTAAAGTTCCTACCTATATTAATAAATTGGCCAAGTGTGTCAGACTTACGGTTTCGTACCACCACAAAATACAAAAAGACAATAGATTATTTAAAAAAAATCCTTTCGTTTATGTGTTTGTAAATTTTTTTTTTTCAATGTTTATTTTTCTTAAAATTTAAATCAAATTTTTACAGCTTTTAAATTTATTCCTAAATAGATGTTGTATGATATTGCTTCTTACAAAATTTCATGATTCTAGTTGAACGGAAAATCCCATAGGTTTTTTTCTCATCTGAAAAAGCAAAATTTACAAAAAGATCCAACAGTTACGGTCATATCTTTTGATCGCGTTCACATACAATTTTGATTATTTTACAGCAGAAAGAGAACGTACCTAAACCCTGAGTATATGTTATGAATTTTAATTTGAGGTGTTCACGCGTTCCAAACAAAAAGTTTGACAAACAGACAGTCAACAAGGTGATGTTATAAGTTTTTGCCTTTTGAGGTATGGGACCTTATAAGGTAGATACTTAAGATCTCATAAAAAATGGTGGTTGTTTTTGTTTGCACTAATCATGTATTTTTTTTGAATTGGTAGGTACTTAAATAAATATATACTTAATAGCCGGATGAGGGTCTCTAATTTTTCAGATTACACAGATATTCTTGAGTTGTGCAGACCATTTAGTATAAGGATACTTTATGCCCACGTAAGGTCGTTCGGGTCCCCTGGAGTCTCGATAAAGATGAAATACGGGACGGGTTACTCAGATTATAGTAATAAATATTGGTGAAAATATGCTTCGTACGTATTAAAATGGCAACTCGACCGGTGAGGCTGGGGAATGCATCAATTATTTTTTTCTGCTTTAAATTGCAAATTGTCTTTTTAAAGTATACTAATACAACTTAAAATATGATGTCTGAGAGAACGGGGATCTCAATTAAGCAGTAGGTGTCTGTTATAGATGAGTAAACATCTAAGTAGTTAGCTACGAAATTCCCCTGGATACCAGCCTAGGTTTTCCTCGGAATTCAGAATTTTTTCATTTGGAAGTTACCTTACAAAAAGTTAAATAGCTGGTAGGCACCAGATCGATATGTGACCAGATCAATAATATGCTCTGACGCAATTATCTAAAAATTAAAAAATAATTATCTATTGAATGCAATTGACTCAGTTCCAAACAATCCCACGTTAAGATTAGGGAATCCCCAGGGACTTTCCCATCTAAATAAGGGACTCAATTATTAACTCATCTCGAAATAACCGGCGCATACACAAACAGCGGTATATATGGGCAGTCACACCTACCTAATATTGAATGATACCTACCTATATGATTTAAGACTACAACACTTTAATTACAATTTATTTAAAAAAAAACTAGCTTTAAAAGACAGACAGAGTCAGCACTGTTCTATAAGAGCTTTATCCGTGCCCATAGCAGGAATCACCATATCCAATATCTGCTGCTGACTCAACAATAGATAAAAACCAAAAATAAGGCTACCTATACCTTATCATCTTTTCACCGTAGCGTACTTACCCCTATACTTATTTATATTATGAATGTATTTTGTTTAGCCTTAATTGTCCCACTCCTGGGCAAAGGAGTCCTCTTGTCTTCCACCATGTACTTATAAATAAATAAATAATACTTAGTACACTCTTCCTGGACATATTAATTATTATAGGTAAGTACCTATGTTTCGTTAGGATATGAAAAGGAACAAACTGGAGCTTATTTATAAGACAACTTCATACAATAATGGAGTCGTTCGAATTGATTGCGGGTCGGGATTGTCAAAAAAAGTATAGGTAACAAAACGGCAATATTATTAATGCTTTGTTTGTATGGCTGCAATACAGATGCCAGCAACATTGCCTGCAACAGTGCAATTAAAGATAATAAAGGAATATATACGGTCAACACGTAAGTACGTACACGGCATTCTGACACTGGATGCTAAAGACCGGGCGAAGTAGAGAAAGTAGCTCTGAAGCAACCAAGATTGCAACAGGAAATCAACGTTACTAGTCTTTTCAAGAAATAGGTATAACGTCGGGTTTTGAACTAAGTCATAGCAGGCTAAAAATAGGACTGGGACATACCACAGTCTTTTGTCGTATTACGGACCATATTACGTCATTGGAACACGCAACGACTTCACTGATATGACTGAATCACAGACCAGGATAAAAGCAAGAGAATTTTGAAGCAACGCACATTACTTGCTAGTCTTCGGCACACAGTCTTCGGCGACGTAACATATATGAAAACCACCATGGCGGCATACACGTACATTTGTCTTCTCGCCATGTATATAATACACGTCATTAATGTCGAGAGCTACGTATTAAAACCGCTGCACGTGACTGTACCATCACAAGGAATCACTTTTGAGATCAATATTAAACCGGCATTAGAGACGAAGAGGCTAATTCCAGTAAATATCAGCCGTACTGTATCACCGCAACTAAATAAGATTCCTGGACATCCCCCGAAGATTGTGCCAACAATTGAAAATCGACATGGATTTAGAGCGGGTACGTGCCCCACTGGTTATGTGAAAAAAGGTGGATTTTGTTTTCCTGACACGGATTATTAAAAAAATTAAAAGCTTGGATCCCTAATAGAGTTTCAAATATGTGTGACGGTTATTTATGTGGTAGTTAACGTCTTAAATGTGGATAAATGTATTAGTACTTTCAAAACTGAGCTTTAACTAGGTGGTAATATTTATTATTTGAGTTTTGTGAAAAATAAATTGTTTTTGTTAATGTTAAATTATATGTAATGTGTCTTAGATGTGTAAAATTGCAAGACAGAACTGCTGGTAATAATGGGATACCGTAAGTATTTATATTTATCGGTCTGTCTTAAAGTTCTCTTTTATAAATGATACCCATGTCTCAGAATGGACATCATTTATAAAAGAGTGTCACAGTGTTTTTAATTACCTAATCTATTGACCGCCAGACTTTAATATTACTTACTTGTCGTGCCTCTTAGTGAAATTGACGACTAAGGAAACTGAACGGTGGTATGCTAACTCCCCCAGCGCAAAGAAAAGTTAAAATGTTTGTGAAATGGACCCGAAAATGTTTGTCAGAAAAATCGGACTATAAAAATACATATATCCGGTTTTACTTAAATGTTTACAAATCAAGTGAGCGATATTAAGCAGCAGTCAAATAAAAAATAACATGTTACTTAATAAAATTTTAATGGATGTGTATTTTAAATAAAAATATAAGTATTTAAAGTAAATGTCTATTTTATGTCTCATTTTCCATGGTCTTGAGAAGTTGCAAGGATCCTTAAAAAAGATTACCTTGTTTCCAAATTGTTGAGTATGTGATTTAAATTATAATAGTATGACGATGGGTGAGCCCCGAATGAGTCATTTAAGAACACGAGTCATTCCTACATGTATAACAAGATAGACATTCTACTCTCGTCATTATCATTTTAGTGCACTTCGGTTGCATCCCAAGGCGACCTAGTCCGGGCTGTACTAAAACTTGAGACGTTAGAATAATGAATGTTGCCAAAATCAAAAAACTGCTTTGGTTGGTAAAAATCGTGACAAGTTTGCAGAGAGGAGCCAACCTCTAGTAATGGAGAGGAACGAGGAACTTGACCAAGAAGATGATTTTATCCACAAAATCCGGGGTTTTATAATTATATCCAATCCAACTATAATTCTATAAATGCGAAAGTGAGTTTGTATATTTGTTTGTTTGTTACCTCTTCACACCCTATCTACTGAACTAATCTTCCTGAAATTTTGCATACACATAGCTAGGATTATTGAGACGGACATGAGTGAGTACCTTTCATCTTGGAGGCTTGAACGACTTGACCGAATTATGGTTTTGCCATACTTGTTTTTATTATGCACATATTTAAAATATGCAAATGTATCGAATAGCTATGTAGGAGTCACATACAAGTTGGTAATAAATACCCAAGTGAATAAATATCGACTGACTTAGAATATTTACACTTTGCCTTAAGGGGCTTCTAAACGGGCAGCATCACAAAAATATTTTATTGCAACTGATGGCCGAGCAATTAATGGCTGTGCCATGTGTTGCAATTGACTGTAAAAGTATGGCTCATGATGCAGATTCCCAATAGGGCTACACATATCGCAACAATGGCTGACAAAATCACACTTGTCGCAGCGTCTTACATTATTTTAAAATATCTTTCCTTTTAAAAGAACAAGTAGAGATTCGGATTCGACGTTAAATAGGCGTGAAACTTTAGATAATTTAAGTCAAGAAGTAGGCCTTGATAAAAAACTATTTACAACAAATTCGACTATTATATCAAAATCACAGTGCCTCTAGTATGAGTTATTCTTAATGCAGACGCTAGCGACTGCGTTAGGATTTTGTATGGAGTTTCTTAGTTGCCTTACTATCCGCCAGAGGCGCTGTACAGGTTTGCCATACTAAATCGCTAACGCAGTCGCTAGCGTCTGCGTTAAGAATAACTCATACTAGGGGCACTGAATGTAGCAACTTGAAAGTTTGCTGTGAGTGACGCCTTGAATAGGCGTCACTAACAGCAAATTTCATGTCGCGTAGAAAAGAATACAACTATGCCATAGTAATAGAAAGCGACTAAAACTTACTAAAGCTAGCTGGGCAATATTTCAGTAATGTCCCGGCCATCCCAAATATGTTTGGCTGTATGGCATTACTGCAATATTATTTATAGTTTGGCTGGTATTGCTTGTTGCCGACCACTGTTTTGATGCCACAATTTGTGGCAAAACATGGCCCGCCTGGAAGCCTCTAAAGAAATTAACTATGAAAAAAGCAAGGTCATTGGATCCAGCAACACGTCGGGCATGGCAGTATGTATAATACCATGTGGTCCCATTGCCTAATAAAAATATTTAAGGAACTAAATATTTTTATTGCCAATAGTTGGCGCTACAAGAATTGAATAAAATCGAATTTAGTTAAGATCCCGCTTGTTTTTGGCGAAAAAAGAGTGTGAATGATTAAAACATGTCTTTTTCAAGTATCGTCATCCTATTACAAACTGATTTAGTACTTTATTTATTAAGTTATCGGAGTTAGAATCTCAGTTTCCCAAGTGACCGATGATAGATGGCGTTAGTAAGTCTCAGTATGGGGAGACTACATTGGTACATTAAAAATAGGCGCGCATCTTTGTATGGTTTGTATGTACAAACAAAATGTTCACAAACTTCACTTGCCGTTGCAGCTGAATACGTATTATCACAAATTATAGAATGCATTTTGTTTGTAACGTCATGTACACTGTAACAAGCAAGTAGGTACTAAAGAAATTGTTTTCCTATTTCGAGGTGTGAATCATAAACGGCTATATAAGTGTGGTTTACCAAACACTGCCTCATTTATTCATCTGCAGTTCAAAATGGGTCAGTTTATACTTAATACGTTAACAGTGAGCTTGCTGATCATCATTAGTACTGAAAGTTTTGTAGTGAAACCGGTATATTCATCAGTGCCCGAGGAAGGACTCTCTTTGAATGTCAACCTCAAATCAGAATTATATAAACGTAGTGTTGACAACGGGTACAAACTGAAATTTCAATATGATGAGGAAAACCATCACCAATATCACTATTATCATCATCTTCACCATGTAAACACTGCAACCCAGAAGCCATCACCATCTTCGCCAAAACCAGATATTTTACCTGAAATTGAAAACCGCTTTATAAACATTGGAAAATGTCCTTCTGGACTTGTGAAAATTGGTAATTTGTGCTTTCCTAACGATTAGCGATTATGATAATGAATGTATCTACTGATCACAAATATAATTTGTCAAAGTCGACTCGTTAAGGAGAAGAAGATACGATATATTAATCAAGAATGCAGAAAAATAGCATTGATATGTTATTATATAAAAGAAAAACGTTTAACTAGTAACCAGTGCAGTGTCCCGATTTAGTAGAATTTTTCGTAGTGCTTAAAAGTAATGGCATTTGTGTAATATCAGTGAAAGTGCGTTATTGTTGCTTTATATATTCAGTGAAGATACTTAGATTACAATTAAAATAAAATAAAAGTATTCAAACGTTGTACGCAGGCTTTTTAATAAATTACTTGTTCATTAGATTTTGTACCTATAATTTTAAAATAAAGTGTGATCACATAATTATAAGAACATATTCTAAAACATTAAGCTATTACAAGAGGCTTGTGTGGCGATATTTATCTAACGTGTAGTGTAGGTAGAGGCCCTTTGATAATAATAAATAGAATTATATTACTACTAGCTGTTCCCCGCGGCTCCGCCCCTCGTGGGACTCGGTTATATCGCGTCCAAAAGTAGCCTATGTTTGACCTCAGGTCGTTAACTACATCCCTACCAAATTTCATCACAATCGGTCCAGCAGTTTAGCCGTGAAGAGGTGACAGACAGACAGACAGAAAGACAGACAGACAGACAGACAGACTTTCGCATACTAATATTATAAATGCGAAAGTCTGTCTGTCTGTCTGTCACCTCTTCACGGCTAAACTGCTGGACCGATTGTGATGAAATTTGGTAGGGATGTAGTTAACGACCTGAGGTCAAACATAGGCTACTTTTGGACGCGATATAACCGAGTCCCACGAGGGGCGGAGCCGCGGGGAACAGCTAGTTTTTAATATTAGTATGGATATGGATTATAATTTAAACTTTATTTATTTATAAAATCACAGAATTATGTATATAGGTACTAGTATGCGTATAAAAGGTACTTAATCTTTAAGTTTAAATCTTAAAAATATGCAGTGTGTTAGTTTGAAAATAACTCTACTAGTAGAGTTTACAATACTGGTAGAGTTATTTTTATTATATACTAGCTGTTCCCCGCGGCTTCGCCCCGCGTGGGACTTGGTTATATCGCGCCCAAAAGTAGCCTATGTTTGACCTCAGGTCTTTAACTACATCCCTACCAAATTTCATCACAATTGGTCCAGCAGTTTAGCCGTGAAGAGGTGACAGACAGACAGACAGACAGACAGACTTTCGCATTTATAATATTAGTATGGATAGTATGGATTAGTTTACTGACCTAATTATTCTTCTTTTGGTGCCACTTCATAACTAAAGGTGAACTAACCTTCTTCAGCTCCTTTAACCTTCTTTAGCTCCTTTAATCTAGCTTATCCATGGTAAGCCTAAATAAACTGTTCCTATGTTTTAATACCAGTCTATAAGCGGATGTTCCTCAGAGACTAGGCATACCGGTTTTTATGGAAACCGGTACCATTGATTTTGGTATGATACCGGAACCAGACTGGTACCTGTATTTACAAGTACCGGTTCTTATCAAATATTAATAGTAATAAAAAATTTATTAATGACGTATTGTATGCCATTATTGTTTTCTGTGTATTGCTGTATTGTTTTTGAAAATATGCATATTTTAGTAATTTTTCAACCATTGTTATGTACGAGTATATTACGTAAAAAGAATCCATACTAATATTATAAATGCGAAAGTCTGTCTGTCTGTCTGTCTGTCTGTCACCTCTTCACGGCTAAACGGATGGACCGATTGTGATGAAATTTGGTAGGAATGTAGTTAACGACCTGAGGTCAAACATAGGCTACTTTTGGGCGCGATATAACCGAGTCCCACGCGGGCGGAGCCGCGGGGAACAGCTAGTATATCATAATAATAAAACTTTTATATAAGGTTAATTTAAATCAACTGCAAATATTTTAAGGGCAGATTCAGACCACTGAACTGAACAACTTTCCTAAATAAACTTGTCGAAATACGAAAAAAAATTTTTGACCTTCCATACAAATTGAGAATCAGCTGATCTAGTTTAGTATGGAGAGTGAATTTTTTTTTTCATATTTCGATATAAATTTATTTGGAAAAGTTGTTCAGTATAGTGGTCTGAATCTGCCCTTAAAATATTTGCAGTTGATTTGTGTCCACCTTGTATAATCCAATGCTGGATGTAAAAAAAAAATATGTTTGAGTGACGATTAGCGCACGGTGATGTCACATACGAAGTGGCAACGTGGTTCCATACCCGCTAGGTATCTACCGAAATTAGGTATCGGTACTCATGTTGAACAGATACCCAGGTACCGAAATGAGAGGAACCTTTGCCGGTATAGAACCGGTATTTCTCAAAGATTACTTTGAGACTTTCCGGAAATTTATTTTTTTGATCCCGAATTAAGTAATATGGTTAAACTTATATTTACGTAAAATAAGATTTTGCTAAAAGCTTCCTTTCTGTAGGCCAATATTGTTGACAAATAAATACTTATAATTGAATATAATTATAATGCCCGAGGACCACATGGTTAAGGAAAAACGTTAAATTAAGTACATATTTATGTAAACAACAACATCCATATTTTCACATGTTTACAAAATAATAAATAATTATTGATTAAAATAGAATAGACTTAGTAGGTACAGGAAAGTTTTATTATACTATAGCTGAAGCTGAGTTGAATTTGCCGCGGTTTGAATTGAACATATTCAATTTTACTCGCTGCAAATGCGCACATGTCGCGATAATTTGCTGTGTGTGACAAGGTACTTTGCACGTCTGTGTTTCAGTCACAGGATTACGCCATCCTACCAAATTGCATCTGTTTTGGTCCAGTAGGTTCTGAGAAAATTGGCTGTGACAGACGGACAGACAGTCGCACGAGTGATCCTTTTATTGTTTCATTTTTTCATTTTAGTACGGAACCCTAAAAAGATAAATAAATTACTAACTTGAATTGTACAGTCCCGTTAAAGGCTCCACTTGCTGCATCTCAGGTTTCTTTCTTTTACTGGAAACCAGACCAATAGCATCATGATGGATCAGTAGGTCGACCGCCTAATTCGATTCTCTCCTCTCGTAATAGCTACTTGTATCGCTATCGCCACATTTCGCTCCGCCTAACACACAAAACGCTTTAAAAATATTTTTGTTAGTGACAACGCATTCGACAATGTTAACAAAAAAAAATATTTTTTAAAGCGTTTTGTGTGATAGGCGGAGCGAAATGTGGCGATAGCGATACCAACAAGTAGCCATTACCAGAGGAGAGAATCGAGATAGGCGGTCGACCTATCGGATGCGATAGTAGCCAACGCATTTTACAGGCTGCCTAAAGACACGTGCATACCTAACCCCGTTATAAATGCGCACTTGTCGCGACAATTTGCTGCAAATATCCACGAAAGACATCTTTGAATTTGCCGACTCACAGACTGTTTGGAGCTCGCTGTTCGCGAGTATTCGCTATGTGATCGAACTTTTAGCTAAGTGTAAAATAGAATCGCTCTGAGCATTGAAAAAAATAAATTAAATTGTTCTACATTGACACTTGGCTAAGCCCTGTGCTCGTCGACCTGCAACATCGTTACGAATACGCATGGTAGGCTATCAAGGTCATCAAGTACTTAATAAATAGAGCCGCCGTCTCATTTTACCTCTTTAGGTCTACGAGATAAGGTTTTCCACACCCACAAACATTTAGTCTTATTGATATAATTGTTCAAGTTCAAGAGTCACTTTGGGTCACTGGGCCATCTTAGGTACCTACCTGTTATTAATATTGACTATTTACGAGGTTTACGTTTTTCAACTAACTTCCAACAAAGGAGGAGGTTCTCGATTCGTTATATATTTTATCGTTTTGGTAACAAGCGCAGTTAAACCTGCACACTGTAGTGTTAGAGTATAGTCAATAAACCTTATATGCCTTGATATCAATATTTCAAATAAGTATGGGGCACTGCCACTGTTATCGTTAATTTGTAGTCTATTGGAGTACTAGGTCAAGTGAGCCTGCACACTTAGGTGTCTGGGTTATTCTTATTTACGAAGTTGAATTTGGCCCCAGTAAACAAATGGAAGTCGATTTTTATTATTGGGGAAAATATTATGTTATTTTAGATAATCTGATACTTGGCGAGGAATTTAGCATAACAGGACAAGTTGAATATTAAGAAGGACGAGTTTCTAGTTTTGACCTTAGTCGATATACTAGATAGTATTAAATGATTAATACTTATTTTAAAAATATACATAATTACATTTTATATGTACCTATCGTATTTTGAGGTACCAGTAACTTTATAAAGAACAAAACTTGAGAGATCAAATCATACACCTACATGATAAAAATACAAATAACAAATTTAAAAATATAATGTGAATCACAATAGTGTAATCATGTAAAACATAAACAAGGATGAATAACTAAATTATTATATTCAATTAAATTTTATAACCCCATGACAACACTAGACTACGTTTTAGGGCATTGTGCACGTTTCACTTGGACATAGGTAGTAGGTAAAATTGCACTTTTCATCACACGTCATATTTCTGTCCGAACTACGAAAATACTATCTAATCCATACTTTTTCACTTAGTTAACCCCCTTTTTTGATAAGGTGATTTATCACTAATCATCAGTGCAATAAATTAATAATACTGTGTTAGGTATAGCTTTCCTTACACCATTTCAGTCAGCCCATTTTCATTGATCATCCAAATTATCAGTAATCCGGAAAACAAAATGTTCCCGATCTCACATAGCCATTAGGACACTTTCCATTCCTCAATAAAAAGCGATCTTCTATTTCTGGCAAAAAGTCTGGATTTGACGTCGCAGATGGCTTCTGTGTTGCCACACGTGGATGATGACGATGTTCTTGGTTAACTCGAACTTCGATATTATATCTGTTGTCAGTACTCCGCTTATGAACTTCAGGTTTGATATTGAACTGTAATGACAACCCTTCTTCTGGTACGGAAATGTATACTGGTCTAACACCAAAACTTTCAATACTGACGATATGCAATAAGCACAATGTTAAGAAATAAATAAACTGAGCCATTTTGAATTTGCCAGTAGAAGCACAGATGAATTAATGAGCTTAGCTTCACAAACAACTCGCTTATAAAGCAGTTTGATGATTCAGATCAGGCGCACCCACACGTCTGCGGGGAAAACTTACAAGAAGTTGTGACGCCACTCCAATTGTAATAAGCAACAAGTAAAACCCATACGAATTATACCTTTTGTAATTTATTTGAAGGAATGTAGTTCCTTGTTTAGGCAGAAAAATTGTCAAGCAACTTTTGAATGCTAACAGCAAGACGATAGACGCCTTGGTTTATGTCTGTGTTTTACATATTACACCTACATTGAATTTTATAACATAAATATATTTGATGTAACACAATGGTGTACTTACCTAAATGCTGTTGATAAAAACTACCACTCATCGGAATGAGCAACATAACTTAGATATATTGATATACTCTTTATTTTACCATTAACAAACAAATTATACATGTTGATACAAATATAAACAATGTGTACAAAGGCGGACTTATCGCATATGCAATTTCTTCCAGCCAACCTTAGGGTGGATAGGAGCTTAGATCTATGATTATTCCTAAGAACCTAAATATGACATCAATATTAAAAATTTTGTGGTCAATCGTAAACCCTAATAAGGTAACGAAGAAGAATTTAATAGTAGCGTATGACATATCTTTGTTAAAAACATCTTGGTTTGAAATACAAAACGGTATCTGCGTCCTCTTTCATGTGGCCAAGTCGAGGGCTCAATACAACCATGTGATATGGCTTTATTTATGTCCGTAGTGACCTATTTTCCTGACGTATGCGGATGCAATAAATTTAACGCCCAAGAGATATACATTATTGGTCTTAACTTGCATGTGAAGATTTTGATTATGGAACAGTTTTTAATTCTAGAAATATACCTAATATCTGTATAACAGACTATCGTTGATTAAATTCTATACCTGTCTAAAGAGTTGTAATGTTTGGGCTTCTATTTTATCTTTGGTCGTCTTTTATGACCGCCAGATACCCACGCGGCTAATTATAGAAATCCTATCAATAAAGATTAAAGACTGTACAAACTTTTTAGAATACCTGTAAGTACCTATAAAAATACTAATATAGGTTATTTATATTTATCTCTCTTTTCCTGACAGGGTAGATAGAGCCTCAGGTAATAAGTAGTCTTATGTGTAAAGTGTAGGTTATAACAAAAATAAAATATAAATAGGGATTCTGTTAGTATTGTCACAGCGGATTACCAAAGTTGATTTTATAATATTCACCCTCCAAAAGGGACGGATTTTCGCAAAATTCCTGAGTAATTTCGTTAGTTCTAGACAATGTCACGATACGGACAAGTGTCTGCCATGCATAATTCATACCGCTAACTGCAAAAGCCGCGGGACAGGGTTATAAGATAGAGTACTCGAATTTCCAAAGATTAAAAAATTCATCTTATAAAAGTAATATAAAAAATATTTATTTGAAATTAAGTTACCTGTCCTTTTTTGTTTTGCGATAAAAAAAAATCAGTTTTACAGTTGCGTAGTATATTATAAACGCGAATTTAAAAGAATGTATGGATGTTTGTTACTCTTTTACAGAAAATCGGCTGAATCGATTTGGCTAAAATTTGGAATGGAGATTTTTAAGACCCTGGAATAACACATAGGCCCCGAGCAATAGCTAGATATAATACGGCTTTCCATTTAATCATGAGAGACACAATAATTTTGTAATTTTTAGGACTTAAGTAGTTAAGTTCAATGTTCGTGTTTCATGTACTTGAGAATTACGTGTCCACTCTACACACTACATTCGTCCTTGAGTAATAATTGATTAAAAGCTAGAGCATGGATTATTTGGAATATACTTATTTATTTAAATTTTATTACAATTTAACAAAATACAATAGATGTACTTCATTCCATAATTTTACCAGGTAAAAGTTAAATAATAAAGAAATAATATCAGATTGATTATTTGTAATGACTTTGTAGCATTTACTAGCAGTTTTAATTAAATGATAAGAACAATGAAAAAATAAAAGTTACAATTAGATAAAAACCATGACTGTTACATTGATAGAGAGCCAACTCTACATTTTCTCATTTGAAAAGAAGAAAAGGTTTTGTTTCTCTTTACCCACATAACACACTTTTAAGTATGTGTTTTAAGCTCCTGCTTAGCTGCAAAGCTCCTAATAGCACTGGTAAATTAAACCTTTAATAAATATTTGGTACAATGTCTATCGTACGCGGTGGCTCTATTGGTGCTAACCATTTGAAAAAGTACTGATAGTCATATTTGCGTCTTATTCTTTTTTAAACATATTTCTAAGAATGATATTATTATTCAGAAATCTGAAAATATTCCCCAATCTACAACCCTATCGCGGGTAGTGCTTTCGTCTTGTATGTATTTTTCAATTATTTAAAATAAGTTCGGTGAGAAAAGTAAAATCTGGAAATCTGGATTGTTTCCAGGTACAGGTAAGGTATTAGTTAAATACAAGAAAATTATCACCCTTTTGCTTCTAATAAAATATTTCTTAATTGTTCAATCCACAAAAAGCCTAATTTTGTTGAAGATAATGTAAGGTCGTATTATATTAGATAGAATATAAGTATAGAATAATATAAATATAAAAACTATATATAGAATAGGTTTTAGTTTGAATTATATAATTTTTATGATTTAATATATAGTAGTAACTTATAAGTAACTAAAAATGCCAACCTAAGACACATGCATATAGTTATTAATATGTACCTATGTAGTTAGACTAGACATGTACGATATGTATTGTAGGTAGTATGATTTGATATTGAAGTACCGAGTCACGTCACAAGTTCCGCCCGCGTCGGCCACCACGTGTATTGTATTTTTATTTTTATCCAGTTGTCACTGGCGACTCACTATTTTCCACAATGTTTCTATGTATTCGCCGCCGATTTCTGGCATTGTGACAACATTTTAAACGGCATTAATCGGTACAACTTTTTTTGTTTAAAATTAATTTTGTTTGTCTAAAACGTGCATACTTAATAAAATTTATGTAATGTATATAATATTAATAAGCTTGTTGTTTCCTCTCTTGGGTCTGCTGGGAGACTTCCTTTAGAAATAAACTTTATAGCTACTACCAGTTTAAAATCTATATTAGCCTTTATTCGGTAAATAAATATGCACTTTGTTATTTCAGTAGTAATTTTTAAAGGTATCTATCATGTGATAAGTCATATTTAAATAATTATTTTTTAAATAATCACTATTTTAATACTTAATTAAATTTAGACTTTGTCTTGCAGAAATAGAGCTCTTAATGTATCTTTAATAAGTATCCAAAAAAGGAAACTGTCAAAACTTTAAAATATAGTTTAAAAGTGATTCCGCCACAAAGTTCTAGTCTGTTCAACAACGGCATAAATATAACTTAAGTCTTTTGTGATATCAGAAACAAAAAGCAAAACCATTTAATTAATTTGTGGGTGAAACATTCACAGAAACCGTCTATGAAACGACAGCTCTTCATTCGAGAAGTATTTATATTAGAAGGCTTTTAAAAAGATAAACAAAAGCTCTCCAAAGCGTCCTTGGGCCGGCTGCAGTCGCGTATGAAAGGGTCCCATAGAGGTACACATTTGTCAATTGATTCCCAATATAATGAAGGGTACATTGGTACATTAGAGAGTTGTCAGAGGTGGTCTCCCATTTCGGTATAGATTTCTGCGGGGGATGGGTGTGGAGGCAGGTGGCTGTAGGGGGTGGGGGGTGTATCGAACGCTGCGTGCGCAGACACGTTGCGTGTTGTCATCTCGCCCGCTCCCGACCCGAGCCGCGTCTCGCATCTCGACCTACACAGCCTACGAGATGTGCGTGCTATTTCATTATGCCACGCGTTTGTGTGGCCCTTGTTTATATTGCTTGATGCTACTTTAAATTGATTAATTCCTACAACGACACCTTCGATTTTTGGACACGCTTCCGATTCCACCTGCCTCCTAATCCTTTAGAAACATTGGCAATCAATACTGGAGAGGAAATCGGCTAATTAATGTTTTGTTTTAGACGAATTGTTTCAGTGAATAATGAATGTCTATCTGTTTCAATATCCTTGAAAGGCGAGGTTTTTAAGCATTGTAAAATAAACTTTTTAAAATAATTTCTTACTTTATAGATTTTGGTTTAATTTCCGATCTGTAACAAGATTAGGAATATAGCCATAAGTCAAAAGTCTGACTAAATAGCATTGAGTTCTCAAAAATAATTTGTAGAGATCTTAGGAGAAAAATTTCCAGTAACAATAAAAAAGAATTTGTTTTTACGAAGATAATCAGTATTCAATAGAGGCTATTGGATGCTGAAATAATCAACAGAATCCAACGTTTGTGAAAGCGCCCTAAAGAGAGTTTTCCACAACTCACTAACACCGATTCGGCGCTCGTAGCACGCAACTTTTCACGCACACACGCGTACGTAGCAAAATAAGCGCCTGAAACTAGAAGCGACCTCCCGAAACTGATTTGTATCCCGTTCTCTCCCAGCATCCCGTCCTATTTCAACAGGTTTCGCCTTTCAGCAGTTGCAGTGTAGAAAGCGTGCCTCTAGTAACTGGGCACAAACAGTGCGAGGAACACACGTCTCATCAGAAAACTGAAAACAGTTTCACTGACATTTCGGAATCACCTGACATTCACCGCTGTCCTCTGCATCGTATGGACATCGCCATCTCGCATTAGTGAAATGGGCCGACACGGATACATATAACTATTTATAAATTCACAATCTGAAGCGTGCGTGTGTTCAGTGGAGTGGTCGGAGAGCTCGGTCCCTCGCGTCCCGCGTTTCCGACGTGTCAAAATTCACGTGTTAACATGAGTACCGCCAAATACCTGACTGTGCCAAAAACAATCAAATAAACAAAATAAAGTTTATACCATATGTGAGTTTTTGTGATGTAACGGTGAATTGAAATGGAATTTGAAGTGTTAATTACGATAGAGACGAAAAGTTAGCATCATGTAAATTGGATATAATCAATGTTTACCTCTTCAGTGTTGTGAATGACGATTAGTTTTATTATATAGGTATAATCTGATAGTGACAGAGCTATGTAAGCAACGGATGATTTGAAAGGGCGGCCTTTCATAGACTATGATGTAGATCAACCATGGTTGTGATAAAATAAAGGAATACTGTTTCCGCTTGATTTTGCCGTGCTCATGTCATAGACTTATCAATAATCTGGTTGTAATTTCCTCGTAAGTTGTGATTAACTCAAGTAAAATAAAATATATTTATGTGTCACTCAGTGATATAACTTAGGTACCTACTTATGTAAATATTAGAACATGTTTCTGTGTCCGCTAAAAACGTCGATAAAAAGGTTGTAGCGTTCTACTCGGAACTAACTTTGGCTCTATTTCCCTCGAGGTTGTGAATACTACAATAAAAGAACTGAAAGAAAAAACTTGGAGGCCCCATTATCATTCAGATGGGAATATGCCACATATTGGAGGTTGTATTTGTAAAGTGATATAGTGGAATGTTCGGACAAATTCTTAAGTGCTGAGTGCGCAAGATTTAGAAGAAAAATTCGTCGAGCATTCGCTGTCAAGGTAAGTCTTATTGCTTTTATATTTTCTTCAAAAACTTATGTATTGTTTTATATTAATTAATGTACATAATTATAAAGACAAATTGCTCTTTTTGTTCTGAATGGCCAAATTATAATGGTAATTTATTCAAATCCAGCAGAAACCTGTGTCCCTTTGTATTTACGTTCTGAATCAGCGATCGTTAAACAATCCCGAAAATATTTGAAGGGGACTTCTTAGCGTGTCAATTTTTATTTCTTTAGTTTTATTTTTTCAGATGACAAAGTAATAGGTATGTCATTAATTTTTAATAAAGATTCTTAAAGAAAAAATTCTAGGTTGGTACTTTTCTTGAGTCTTGTGTAAATTATTAGATTAAAGAAAAGTAGAATATTTTAACGTCACTTAATACGTTAGCGGATACACGACTGCTGTAGCAGTTATATCAATAAAACTTCTATTGTATTTTCAAATACTTAGAAAGTAGCAGGTTTCAAAGTTGAATTACAAATAAAGTATAATATAAATAATCATTTTTTTTCTTTTTATCAGCTGGCTTAGATAGATAGATATAAACTTGTTATTGTACCTTTAACTTAAATATAATAGATACATGTTCATCCAAATTTAAACAATAGTATTTAGCAGACTTAATTTGTATTTCAATTCGTATTGTGCAGGTTTAGCCGACTTATTTTGCGGCCTTAACTTCAACGACTAAAAAAAACGAGAAACTAGGTTGAAAGTGACATAAGTTTGAAAATTTGCAATGCAACGGCTTGCTGTACCAGCTCGAACGCTAGCGGCAAGCGGGCGGAGCGCGGACTATTTGAATAGTTTCAATAAACAACGCTTATGAATATGTATGACCGCGTTGCATTTGGCTGGCATACCCTGAAATCATTTATTGCCTATGGTAATCGTATTTGGATATCATGTATTTGTGAACTGGGTTATTTCTATCAAATATAACACCGATGATGGTACTTTTAAATCAGAATCAGTTGAAGCTATGAAGCTAGATTTGTTAGATACGAAAGTTACGAATACTGTTGACATTCCAAGAGATTTTTCCTTAATAGAATTGTCTCATATTGAAGACCTTTTTCATAACATTTAGTACGCAAACAGGCATACGGCCTATCTGATGGGAAGCCGTGACCGTAGCCTATGGACGCCTGCAACAATATACATTTTAAGAATCCTAACTAATATTATAAATGCGAAAGTGTTTGTATATTTGTTTGTTTGTTACTTTTTCCTGAAACCAATCTTCCTGAAATTCCGCATACACATAGCTAGAAGTATTGAGAATTACATAGTGTACCTTTTATCCCGGGAAGAAGCACTGTTCCCGAGGGAATCTCACGTGGGCGAAGCTAGTTAAATATAAATCTCTTTTGATATTGATTTCAAAAAAATACTGTTCACTATAATGAGCTACTTGTTTACTCATTGTTAATATATCAATTTGTCATCGGAAAGTAGTTTAATAGTCTCAAAGTTTTGGCACATGCAGCGGAGACTGATGAGTAGATACAATGTTCGTTTTATCTTGCCTAAATGGCATTTCTTGTTGGCTATTTTAAAAATAAAGTTAGTAATTAAAATTTACTAGGTTGCTATTTGTACACTACACATCATAATATGAAATACGTTCACTTGGTTCAACAAACAACTCCAAATGTGTCAATAGGTTATAGGTATACCTTCATCACCTCTTTAATTATGCATTGACGGAACAAAAAAAAAACAAAATGGGTCTAACCTATAGATACTAAAAGAAAATGTTTGAGTTCAGAAATAGGTTTATAGGTTTCTTTTATGGAATAATTAATAACATGACACTGCGAAAGGAAATTGACAAGTCACAACGGGTGACATTCGCAGAAAAAACGATGTACCTTATTTGCGGTTTACTGACTGCATCTTCTTTTGTCTTGTGAAGAAAGCATGTATTGCATCTCTGTCGAACCAAATATTTCGTAGTCTATATTTAAATTTCTAAAAAATGTAAACTAGATATAACAAAAGTAAAATGTAGCCATAGAATTTGCATACAACTGTTCTACTTGTACATTTTTCGCTCATACATGAATATCCAATAATGAAGAAAGCTGACAGTTTACTTAGTTACAATCCTGTAACTAAGTAAACTGTCAGCTTTCTTCTCCCTCTTGCTCTCTTACTAACATACAGAAATGGTTTTGAAAAAAGGAAAACAGAAATAACTTCAGAAGTTAATGTTCGACCTCACGATATTTATTTCATTATACCGCGCGTGATTTCCTAATTCTATTGATGATATGTTTATAGATTTTTCGGACATACGTATTACAAATCTTGTGAAGCTGATTATTTTTTAACACTATCCATATTTTTTTATAATATGATTGTTTGTCCTAGTAACGCTTATTTTTTCAGGTCACAAATATTTCATATCAATTAAGTAAGTAATTATACTTACCGCTATTAAATCATGATTGATAATACATGCGGCATTATAGGAAACAGTTAAGTCTAGTCAATGTAATAGAAAAAAAAAACATAGGACGGTAAAGTAGTTGTTAAGACAAGTCAGATGCATCTAGGTATAGCTTAAAACTTAACATGTGTGTTACCACTGTCGATAAAAAGAAAGAATAAAAAAAGTAACTTAAGCTGATCTCATACAAATATAAAATCGCAGTGTTATTTTCTTAACCCAAATGGCTTATGTTTAGGCATAAAGCATGCAGGTCAAAATATTTTGCTTCTATTTTTTGCCCGACGCGTTGGCCTGTGTAACGCGATCTTACATTTGAGCATGCAGTTATATTACCGAATTTATGAAAAATGGGCATTAATAAAAGACTCTACCTACTTTCTTATATTTTATACGTACATATCTAATTTTTTGTATTTGAAATTAAATAATGTACAAAACAATAGAATTGCAACAATCAGTCGGCACCACCGCGTCCACGCCAAATCTCCGCCTCCATGTACCGTGTGCCAAAGCAAATTCTAACGCTATGATACATGACCTCTATTGTCTCCTAGACTGGGACAATTTTTCACGAGTCCAGCTAAAAATACGCCTACTGATAGGTATATGACATATACTGAACAATGAATGAAATACTGTGGACTGTGTAGTGATTATAAACTTATTCACGCGTTCTTACAGCTCATATTTAACTTGCATAAAATTTTACATGCCTGTATGTATTCATGATTTTGTAAGGTGAAAGTTCAATGTCGGTTAGTAGTTTCAAAAGTTTTATTATAGATATTATCAAACTTTTACACCATCATCATCATCATTCCGTGTAGTTGACACGGTTAATAAAACCCTGGTGTGCGAGTTCTTCGAAACCACCTCTCGGCCCAAAGAAACCACATCAGAATGTGGTTTCTTTAATGACTATCAAATAGCAGCCGGGATCAACGTCTTAACGTAGATAAAATTAAATTACATAAAAAAAAACATTACGGATAATAATTTTTATTCAAAAAAGGAACTAAAACAACTTGCACGAATATATAAGTATAAACAACAAAAACAGATCATACATTTAATAATTATTCATAAGGACTTAAGTACATACCAAATCTAACCCCAGGCCAAATGAGTGAAGGAGACGAGTATTATATACAAAACAACATAAAACGCTGCATCACTTACCGAGTATAACCTATTCAAAAAAAGTTTTCATTAAATAAAAACATTAGTTAAATGATAAATCTAAAATACTCCCAAATAGGTAGACAATAAACTTACAGGAAAAAAGAAATGGAAAAATTTCGTAAAAAAATCGGCTTACTGATGAAAGTGATTGTATAAATGCGAATAATGACAAAGACTAATCGAGAGCCCAAAATTTTGTCGTAACTTTTATCTTTACGGAAGTAATTAGGAAACAAATTAATCATGTTTTAATCACTTTTTAATACTTTCATCTTAAAACCCCCCCCATCTTGTTCATCTCAGTATGCATCTGCGGGAATTACCTTTGTAATGAAAAGTAGGGAAAAACGCATTTAATACAATTTCCCTGCGATAAGCTGAATCAGATAAGTTTCGTTTTCTTTGATATTTATGCGTGTTCATTTGTATTGTAGATTTTTTAAAATTTTAGAAACACAATACCAAGGAATTTAGCTTAAACTCGCCACATATTTTTTTATAAAAAAATTGCAGCTGTTGGTTGCAGCTCCGTTAGAGTGTGACTTTCATTTTATCACTCTTAAGAAGTCTTTGTTCTTCCCTAAAGCCAATAATATAGACGTTTTATAATTAAGTTTTTAAAAAACGCCTCGATTTCTTAAATTGCTTGCCCGACCACCACCACTTTGTATTCGAGACACAGTTTAACATGCCTTCCGAAACAATCAGATGATTCAACACTGCAATGTCCTATTAGACTGGAAATAACTTGTACAAAGTACAAAGTAAGTAGGTTCGTGGTCTAGACAAGGAACACAGCTTAGGTATTAATGACTTACAAAAAAAATTAAAATATTTTAGCAATACAATCGAGACGCAGTTTAACATGCCTTCCCAAACAATCAGATGATTCAATACTGCAATTTCCTAATTAGACTGGAAATAACTTGTACAAAGTACAAACTAGGTTCGTGGTCTAGTCAAGTAATACAGTGAGCTTAGGTATTAATGACTTACAAAATTAATAAAATATTTTAGCAATACATTTATTTTAGTTTCATGACTAGGTTTAAAAATGTTCCGACAGAAAGTATTAGACACGTGAAAGTATTTTCTACAAACCTTCACACACAAGCGTAGAAAGGAATACAAAGAACATCAGTTTTGAGCGAGTCAAGGTTGGTGTGACGGAAAATATTCAATTTTTAAAACGAAAATAGATTCGACGACTCGGATTCGTCATCGTGCAACTGTCGTGCAGTAGTTCTGTCGCTCGGCCACGCATTCTGTGGCACACATGCGCGATCTAATTAGCGAAATTAGCTTGGGAATACCTTCCCGGAAATATTATTATACAAATACTATACGTTAATTGAGTATTCTTCATTTACATAAAGCTATATATGAAAGACGATATCAAGTTTACGAGGTATAACTTTTATAAGTGAAGTCTGATTGGTTTCACAATGCAAGGAGATGATGTAAGATAATATAAAATTGTACATAATATATATTTCAAAAGGAACATTATGTTTCCAACTAGTACCATTATTGCAAAATTCAGATTCGAATAGAAACTGACTTTTACAGCTTCCTTGCTTTCATAATTCAGCTACAGTAGAATTTTGCTTTTGTTTTCAATGTGCATTGTTTGGTGAAATGAGAAATAATTAGGTTTTGTGTTTTAGTAGTCCGCATTCTTTTCGAGAGTAGGTGAGCGTTTCGTCCCATTAATTTTTCGTCCCATTGGGACGAAAAGCTACTTTCAAAAAGTTCAAAATATGTGTTGTGCGATTCGTCCCAATATTTATAATATTATATTTTTTTAATTTATTTTGTACAGATAGCAACACAAGCTTAATCAAAATTAAAATAAAATCAAATCCAATTTGGTTGTGTGAAGTTGATGGTTCTGTCTGTGCCGTTGTATCCATCTATAAAATATTAATTATCATTTTATAAACATATTTGAAATAATATTGATATAGTTAAAACATATCGCTACGAGCTATTTGTTTGTTTAATATCTTTGCTTGTTTGTACACAATAAAATTACATAAATGCGTTAATCAGCCTTACAAATTGTATAACGGCAGACTTCATCCTATTAGAGATTTATTCCAGCCAACCAAGTATTGAAATGTTACAAATAACTTTACCATTTGAAACTATTAAAATGTTCATACATACATACATATAATCACGTCTTTATCCCATGCGGGGTAGACAGAGCCTAGGGTCATAAGATCTTAGGCCACGTTTAGCATAATGGTAGTTGAAATTGGAAATCAATAGAAAAAGAAAATGAAAATTAAAATGTTCAGTACTCCGTAAATCAAAACAAGCTTGATAAGACAAAACAACATGGTGGCTAGGCATCTTACGCCTTTATTTTATACGATAGAATATATTTTTATTATATATAGAATCACAAAATATTGTAATGTGTTTATTTATAAGTACTTACCTTGTAATGTAAAAAGAGAACTTAAAACAATATAAAACGGCGAAACAGTGCGCACTCAAATCATATTTATGTTATCTGCACTGCATCACAGGAACACAGCACTGTGAAATGCGCATGCACATAGTGCAAAACACTATAGCAGCACGCACTATGAATAGTGCTAAAGAGACAACAGCACGCACAATAAACGGTGTGAAAGAGATAGCAGTAAGGGTTATCATTATTAGGTTCTCTGAAAACTACCTGCTCTCAACGAGTCGACACTCAAAAATTATACATTAAAAGACATTTAACTAAGGTGGCGCTGAGACAACACCTAGTAAGCCTAATATTATATTAATAATATATCATCAATTTGATTTTTTTTGCTAACATTACTTTAAAAAAAATCAATGGGACGAATCGCACACAGAATTCTAAATACTTTTTTGTGTGCGTTTCGTCCCATTGCGATTGGGACGAAAATTTAATGGGACGAAACGCTCACCTACTCCTTTTCGACAATACCGCTGTCAAAGTATAAAAGACTTTATATTCGATTAAAATAAATATTTGCAAAAGTATGCAGTAATATGTGAGAAAGTAACGTATATGAAAATGCATATCAAGAAATACAAATATTACGCTTTGGATCTCTGCTAGTTGCTAATTGGAGCGGTTTATCCCACAAAATGCTTTGAGGATCAGTCTTATTTGAGCATCCGCAGTAAGAAGAGTGCCTCTAGTGTATGCATATAAACCTGCAATTATGTTATGTCAAATGATACCTGAGCTATGTATCATTAAAAAATTATGGTATTTAGTTAGAAGTATTTAGTTTGTTTACCTGACAGCTGACTACAATTTTTTTTCGATTAGTGACTACCAAAACACTTAATTAAAAGTGATGTTAATTTAGTAGCCGCAATCGAACTTATGTTATTGATAAACATCAGGCTACGCTTTTTCGACTTTAGCATACTTTTCTTTTACCTTTATATTTGTTTCTTAACTTTTGAGGATGCTATTTTTGATCGAAACCACTACTAATCTAAAAGAGATACTAGTTTCTACGTGCTAACTGTCTAATTGTCTATCTATCTATTGGTCAAAAAGATCGCAGTTTTTCATATATTTTATCTGTATATCTTTATGTATTATCTATCTGTATGTGCTATAACTTTATTGTTATACAGTAGAACGAGATAAATAAAGGATGATATTCGAAATATACGGTAGCATTTATTTCGAGTTATACAATGAAAGTTAGGGTCGTGGAGTACGAGCACAAAGTTGGTGACGGAAGTAAGAAAAGCAGTAATGTACTCAACTGGCAGATGTCAAGCGAAAGAGGTCAAGCAACTGCCAGTCGAGCCATTTATAGGGCACTCGGGACGCGCGCCGCGGTGAGGGGCTGATAGTGCGGGCTGCAGGAGTGGTAGTGGCAGTGGCAGTGGCGTCACAGTGCATTCCTAAATAAATAAGATGAAATAGGAAAAAAGCTTTGTCTCGTAAATTTAAGACTACTCTCCCCATGGGTGTCGTATAAGGTGTCTAAGAGACAAACAAAGGAAGACTAAATAAACTTGTTCAAATTGAAGAGTATAGCGGATTAAACATTTCCAAAAAAGGTTGAGGCCAATTTGGTTCCGAAGCCATACAACTTGGGTCGCTACCGGTAAATTAATTGGATTATGATGATTATGACAGAGAAATATACTTTACTACACGTGACATGACGCATTGCAGTATGAATAAAATTCAGCGATGTCACTTTCATCACAAAACGAACACGCCCGTGATGGCTAACTAGATTCAACGCTCGTAAAACTAGTTTATTGCTCACAGTCAAAATTATCGAGTTCGCGACTTTTACTGCATTTTTAAAACGATTTTTATACATATATTTTCTCTTAAGTTGTAAGTTTTGTATGTAGAAAGAAGTATAAACATAGAAATATGAAAAGCGGCCGGCCGCAAGCTGTCATTTCCTAACCCTATGAATATCCTATATATATCCTATATAATAAAGCTCCTGTAAAAATTTTGTTCTTATCAGATTCTCTTTAGTATTTCTCAATCATCTTAGCGTTTTTACGGTTGAAATTGCAATAAAAATATTTTATTTTTTTTTAAATAAAATATTTTTATTGCAACTTTTCACATTGCTCACTAAACAAACAAATTGTTTGAACTCTTCATTCTCTTATAAAATGTTAGCATCTAGTAGGGTTGTTTTAAAAATGTAACGAGGCCTGCCGAGTATGACATTATTGTTTAATGTGTGATTTTTCATTTGGAAACCCATATTATTGTATATATTGCAATCGGGATTGGAGTTGTCCCCCTAACCAACTCCGCATTCACACTTAAAACAGCAAAGAAATAATAAAGCAAGTCCAAAAACTAACAAAACCTATCCCGTGAAATATGGGTTGGGTGTAACCTAGCATGTGACCGAGGTGACCTGACATCGCTCGACTGTTTTTGCGAGGTCCAGGATTCTGTTTTTCCCCTTTGTAAAATGAAACAGACGCAGTTGGCTACAAGTACCGCTGGTAATTTATATCTGGGCGAGTTCCACACAGTTTGACATGTCCAGATTTATGACTACCGGCAAAGTCCTGAGTAGACAAGCTGATGTTTCTACTCATTGTGTTTCTGAGTTTTTCAATGAATAAGAATTTCGAAAATTATTGTTAGACAAGCTTTTGATCCTCTCTCCGTTCGTGTGGTACTCGGTTATATTGCGCCAACAAGTAGCCTTTTTTTGCTTTAACTATTTTAATACTAAAATCCATAGATAAAAAAAATAGCTTAGTAGAGAGACCGCGCGCGGTTTCTAAATTCTTTGCCAAAATCTAAACCGGTCAAGCCATGACAGCGTAGCACACAGATAGACTCTCACACACATTTGTATGAATGAGGTTCATTTAAATAATTCACACTAACAATACGAGTATATGCCACAATGGAAGCACCTACAATAAGATATCTCGTTATAGCGAACTCCACGCTCTGAAATCACTCGGCTTATGACGAGAAGGATATGAGCATAAAAAACTTATAAAATACTATAGCTTTCGCCCGCGGCTTCACCCGCGTAAATTTCGGGAACAGTGCTTAATAAATGAAACATAAAACATCAAGTTACTTGTGTACATAAATTAATGAGGAAGAATATAATCTTTAAATCAATAGAAAAAAAACTTTTATTCTTCTTAAACAAAATACTTATTTCCCATAACATTTTAAAAGTTCAAAATGTTTTTACACATCCCTTAATCTTGCGACGCTCGTAAATAAATCTGGGAAAAGTGACAGGAAAATTCTTTTTACCTATAATACTACGAGCTTTGAGGTAAGTACAAAAAATACAACAATGGACTCAAGAGATTTTAAGGGAGATCCCTGTTGGCCTACTTTCCCCTCCTTTTCCTCGTCGCTTAATGATACCATGCTTGGGAAAGTTGGAAATATTAAAATGAGCAAGCACTTGTTTCGTCCGTAAAACGGCCATTGCTCAACGCTTCACGCCTCCATTTCGTTTTGAGATTTCATATTTAAATGTGGAAAGCGGCCTGATGCTTCGGCACCTCAAATGAAAGCGAGTAATTTATTGACATTGCACATGGGATTACGCTTTTTATAATAATTTACAATCATTATTGTTATTTTCTTATTCAATAACCAAGTGGTTTGCTAAGCTTTTATGATCTCGTTATTTTTAGTTATGAACTACTGACGTGTGTCTAGTGTCTAAGAAAAATGGCTGAATAAAATATATATCCCTTATATGTTGTATTTATAATTTTTATATATACTTTGATTTATAAGTTTACCTAGAAGTCATTTATTTTTTATTGTACAAAATTTAAGCATTGTGCTTTACATTTTGTAGGCGGACTTAATGCTTAAAGCATTATCTAACTGTCAACCTTTGGGTAAAGCAGAGATCTTTGAATGTGGGTGTAAAATATAAAGTGGTGTTAAAGGTATATCAATATATAAGTTCAACATATACACATAAAAATTACATACACTTACATAGATATAAATGTATACTATACACATGATATAAATGTATACTATATACATGATTTTTTGCTTATTCCAATGAGGCCTCCTTTTGTGCACTAGGTATTTTACGTTGGAATTTATAAGTGCAACTAATTTGTTCTATTGTACCTATTTCTGGCGACATCGATTGTGGTGTTTCTGGTTTAGTGATGAAAAAGGCTATAGGTTGTAGCGAAATTACATTTATATCACACAGTGGTAGCTCAAGAATGCACTCTCAAGGTATTGCGATTACTTATATCTGCTTCGGCTACTTAGTTGTGTTAAATCTTTTAGATGGTTAGATAATGTTTGTTTACTTTATAGGAAAATCGTAGAATCAGGCCGCTTCCAACTAGTCTATGTACAGATCTAAATGAAGAGTCTAAAGAAGCACTACGTGACACTAGTACACTTATTGAATTAAATAACAAAGCGAAGTATGCTATGATTCGACTTTTAGGTACGTTTAATATTTTAACAAAACGAGTGACGTTCGTTCGTTAAGGAAAAAGATAATTTAAAAAATCTATAACCTGACTTTTATAAAAAGGTGTCTAAAAAGGATGAAACAAGGAAATAATTGGATAGAAGTCCAGAAATGCATAGGTACATAAATGGTCATGGTAAAGCCATGGTCGCACCCAATAGATATTTCTATATCTCTGAATTAAAAACAAATATCTAGAAGGACGCAGATATTTTATCTTAGGTTTTGAAATTAAGACCTACGTTAACTTAGTTTAATTTGCCAAAAATTGAAATTGTCATTTGTTATAATTAATTTCATTTTAAAAATTGTTTACATAATATTGCTTCTGACACTATGACATGACTGACCTACTAAATGCCTAACTTTAGAGTAAATGCCACCACAAATGCATCATTATATTACTCACAGTAGTATTAATATCTATAGCTTTTGTACCTCAACTGCAGATTCATACAAATAAATAATAATGCAAAGCAGTTTTTTTTGGTTGTGGAATTAATCCACAATATGGCAATCAAACATATAGCTTATTTTTGCCAGTATCATGTTTTATTTGAATTTTCTTCATTTAGTCAAGTCACTGAGTCAACCCAAGTCAGTAGTCATGTCTATTTAAGTCAAGTTAGAGGGCTATGTGAAGCGATGGAAAGATTTCGCTAGCATTATCTTGGGAGATTTTGGTGACAAGGATTAAAGTCACTTATACGACATTGTACCACTTCCCAACACTCACGCTTGTTCACGAACACTTAGCGAATAATAAATCACCATTATTATGCACGAATACTCAAAAAAACATAAATTTTGGAAAATAAATACAACACCATAATATTGTCACTTTCACCTTGGCGCCAAAACTCCGAGTTGGGTATAATAATTAGGTAGGCTATGCTATGTAATTTAAATTGATGTAAAATATTTTATCTTTACATTTGAAATTAGAATAAGTACCATTCCGTTGTAAATTTTCGATAACATAAGACAGTTGACGTGAATGAGATAAATATGCAGGCTCGAGGCCGTCCCTAAATCTCGCAGTACCCTGTATACCCTCATCACCGGCTGATCACCATTATCGAAATAAGATCGATGTCGGTTTATACGTATTTATCTAATATTCAAACAACACAGCCTGTATAAAACTAGCTTTACTTAAATTTTGTGTTAAAAATTATTGGAGGAATTTATTGGAGGGAGGAAGCCTTCACCTGCAGAGGGGTTCTTGCAGACTAAACTGCAAATATAATTAATTATAAATTTTATTAACTAAAAAGAGTACATAGTATATAGGGTGTCTGTCAACCTATGCAAGTTTTTTTTTTTAGTTTTTTGTTGTTTTTTTATTTGTTTTGCTTTGTTTTGTAAATTTACACCTTTATTGCAAGATTTTTTATTTTATTTATTGTCTTTATTGCTCCAATAACATACAACACGTAATTATAAAAAAAGACAATGTCGGACTTATCCCGGGAAGAAGTCTCTTCTAGTCAAACGGCTAAATAAATTAACTAGCTTTCGTCCCGAGTGCTAGTGAATATACTTAAATTTACCTTTATAGGATAATTTTCAAGTAATATTTTCTTAGGTCATAGTACAAAATTCCAGCTCATTTTGTTTAGTCATTCTTGAGTTGAATGAATAGACACTATAATGCACTAATTATATAAATACATCATATAAATATAAAAAAAATATAAATTTCATTTCAAAAATATGGATTAGGTGATAATGGCTTGATTAGAGCGAGCCGCGTTTTCATAATTCCAGAAGACTAAGTCATTCACTAATTCATGATGCATTACTTCCCTGAGTAATGCACTGTCTGTCTGTAGGTTTTACAGACAAACCGATGACGTACAAACATATAAGTACTGTCTCTATACTCTAGGTATATGAATATTGCACATGGGCTGGCGAGACGCGGTCAGGGAAATTCATAAGGTCATCGTTGTAGGATGGTATTGCTAATGTATTACATCACGACATAAAAATCCTGTTTGCATCCATGACTCAACTGCATTGAAAACGCGTGAATTTAGAAATTAACTAATGTTAAATATTAATCTTTATTGTACCATAGTAAAAAATATTAACCAATGAAATCGGACTAATTCAAAGACTTGCTTTTAAATAAAAGTAAATTACTTTCAAAGTGCACACAAGGAAAATTTATTTTACACATAGATAAAATACGTAATACAATGTTAATTATAAACTGTACTTACAGTGTTCCCTGCAGTATATTTCTTGCGGCTATAATGACGGATCACAGCTCGTAATAATACTTAGGTAGTCTATATTAACATTTACCTTTGTAAGTCTGTGAGTTTATTTTTGAAATGACAACTGAATTGATTACAAAAATTTATATAGTGCATACACTTACGCGCGTGAAACCTTGGAGAAAAGCCAGTATATTAAAAAAAATATACTTAATGTAGCGTCAGCTTTTTATAACAATATTAAATAAATAAAATTTTATACAAATTTTCCTTTCTATCAGAATAAGATCGCAGCGGGAAAGAAAAATCGGCTATTTGAAGACCATAAAACCCCAAAGTATCAAATTGCGGCTTTACCATTGAACTCGTTAACAATTTATTATCACTGGCGTAAAAGCGCGATATTTATGGCGCTTATAAAAATAATATAAAATATAATTGTTTACAACAAAACGCACTTACTATGCAGGTTTGAAGCACGTTTTTGGATGGAACTGATGAAACAAATAATTTATTTCATGCTCCTAATTTTTGCTTTGTTATCAATGTTTATGGTTTTTGTTACAATGTTAATAGATAATGTCTAATGTGATAATATTTAGATATAAATGTATCTTCACTCATGTGTTGTGTTTTTTGTAAGAATTCGACACTACACTTTTGTTAATCGAAATATCACATTAGATTACTTTAACATTATGTTTAAGAATAAACCTGAAGACAAGTGAGACGAACTTAATTTTTTTTTATAACCAAAAATACAAAAATGTTGTATGAATAATATTATTTTAGTCTTCTAAATAGATTTCTACAATACCTGTTCTGTTAGCCCTGCGGTAGGGCAGCCCCACGCCCAATACATTTTCCCAAACAGTCGGGCTTCGACGTGGATGATTTATAATCGGGATAGCACGCCGCATTAACTAAACCACAACACGTACGCAGACTGGATTTAGTAAAAAGAGATCGCTCGCCATTATTGTGGAGAAGATTTATTAGTTGGAGCACAGACATGGACAGCAGCGCTTATATTGGTTCATTTTTTGCACGTGTCTGTCAATACTCTTATACATAGATACATATGCTTACTTTTAATAATTCCGACTCTATAACCGAATACATTGTGAATTATTTTTTTATCGGTATGTATGTTGAACAGCGCTAATGTTGTCTGAAAAATCAATTAATAACATTTTGAGTAATATTTATCGACTTCATAATTGATAGTCACTTACATGCCATTATTGAATGAGCATGCCCCTCTCTCAAAGAATACCTTCTTCTCTTTTTTGTCACATAGGAAGATCCCCTGAAGCTGTACATATACATTATACATATACCAACTACCACTTCACTATATATTTATATTTTTAGCAAATAAAGTTTTTGTGACATTGTTGAATAAAGATTTTTTTCTATCTATCAAGATAAGATCAATCTGCCTTCAAGCCAGTTGTAAGAATAATTATGGAAATTTTACGATAGAGTTTCTAAACTACAAACCTCGCTTAGGGTTAAACAACTTGTGCTGCTAATATTACTGTTATCAAGTGTTCTTGTTTCGTGTCTATAACTTTGTTATGTACAACATCGCCCTTCGATTTCCGTAACGTTGTAGTAAATAGGTCTGCGAAACACATGTGAAAGTTAGATAAGATGGACTTATGGATTAAATAACTTTGATTTAGATGAAATTATTCATTGTACAGACACGTAACCTATTGTAAATATTGAAATTGTACATTATAAAGAATTCAATGGACAACTTGAGTAATTTTATCTCTAAGACTTTAAAAACATACTCCTTCACATTAAATTAAGTTCACTCAGAATATAACCTGGATTTCATATTATATAGACTACTTTTACCGTATATTTTTTATAGTTATTTTAAAGTCAACTCATCATTACTTAACCTCCAGTAACTAATCCTAACTTCCTAACTAATATTATGAATGTTTGTTTATAACGCTTGCACGCTCAATCTACTAAACCAATCTTCCTGAAATTAAGCATAAGTACACATAGTTAGAAATATTGAGAAGGCAAAAGTTAGTCATATATAACGGTGCTTACCCTGCCACCTGTCTGTATAGGTACGATAATTGTACTAATAGTTTTCACATTCTTTCTTCTCTACATCTAGCAAATTCTGAGACGTCTGATTCCTACGTGATTCATTTCATATCACCAGCCGAGAATGCCGTCACTTCGTGTGGTTACTCGTGCATATCGCGTGGCCTCAGTTAGTTTCCCGTCAATGTAATGCCAGTTACCTTTTATTACCTATATTATGTTAATATAATAAGGCTTGTAGGGCCTTGGGTGGGGAAAATGTTATTCCATACTCGTAGAGAAAAGTTCCGCCCTCAGGCAGTCGGCTTTGTCCCTTGTGCTCTTTTTGAGCTCTTGTATTTTGAAGGGTTTGCGAAAGGGCTTTGGGCATTGATATTTTATTTGGATTTAATTTATTCACAGGAACAAGGTCGTTTGTAATCTTTGTGTTTAGATAAAAATATTCACGCCAAAAAGTTGCTTTTTTTTTTGGATAAAGTTTTTCATTAATAAAGTACGTGATTTTGAAATCTATATGAATTTATTCATTTATTGCGGCATATTTGTCTTTGACTGTCTATCAAATCACTCGTATTGTTTTTATTTACATTTAGTTATTTATTTCCAATTTTACTTACCTTTTTATAGTACAAAAAGGCCGGAGTCAGTGAAAAAAGAATGTAAGTTAATAGCGAAGCACCTACTTATAAGTTATGTTTACTTTAAACATGATCAAAATCATCATAATCCAAAACGCATCAACATCTTATTATTCTTAACCCCGGGTACGTTTTAAGAATACGAAAATAAGTAATACTTATCATTACATATTAAATTGAAAGGTTCTATTATAATTTTTTGATTAACGATAAAGATTCAAAGGGGTAACTCGGTCACTTCTACCCCTAAGGATGTGCAAGCGTGCGAAACCTATAGCTATAGGCCGCCATTCGTAAAATTATTGCACGCCCGTCGAAAATGGGTCAATTGCCCCCTATGTTAAAGCGAGAGGACAACGAGCGATAGAGATGAAAGTTTTAATTCGTTCAGGTGACGTCACGAGTTTTGGTCTCGTTTTTCGGATGCTTTTATTTTATTAGGATTTGAGATTTATTTCGATATGGATTTCACTTCAAAATGTGTTATAAATCATACATTAAATACTTGAAATTGTTCGGAGCCTTTAATCTCGTAAAATGGACAATATATCTGTTTCTCCGATTAAGTCTAATCAACTATTAAATCAGGAGAAAATATAGTAAAAGCATGTACAACTACTCGATGCAAAAAACTTACATGCACTGTAACTTACACAAAACCAAAATATATAGTTGTATAAATATGTGCTTGCCTAATTTCCCTATACATTATACGCATCACAAACATATTTCTCATACAATGGAACTGAAAACTGAATTTCACTCGTTACTCTTCTTTGTCCCAACTTCAGTTCAATATTACAAACTATCGAAGGATAAGTTTTCGAAATATATTCAAGGATTTGCCCGTCGAAGACGGCTCCATAAGTCTGAAGAAGTGAAATGTCTTGATAAAACGGAAATTTATTTTACTCTGTAAACAAACTAATAGGAATCTGTCAGAATATGCTTGATGCCATTTGAAGGTTTCCTTTTTGTGTAGAAGATAGATAAGCGAAATACAAAATAAAATTTGTAGATTTTAAAGTTTTCAACGTATTTGGGAAAAGACGCTGGCGTATATAGTACCAACTAAACAAGCATTTTTACTATAAAATCGCAATTAGGTTTGATAAACAATATTAAAGCCTAAAGCTATTGCATTCTAAGCATTTTTTTTTATTCTATTGAGTTACCAAACAAGGATACGGCTTTTATGATCAAAAGCGGTTATCAGTAACACGGTAGCGTAGCCGATTCAGATACTTCTGGAGTCATACTGGGACGACATATCTTTTCACGCCCTTTATGAAGCCCTTAGTGTACGCAGGAAAAAATAGTGTGTGTGTACTAAAAAAAATATGTTTATACAAAGTATTATAAAAACGTTAAAATCATTTTTTAAATAAACTAGAACAACTTTTCATTCTTATTTTTTTTTACAGAATTCTTTAAAATAAAGAATTCGCTAAAACATCTACTTAGCTACGTCACTATAAAGGGTAACAAAGACCTCATCAGTGGTGTAGCTCTCCTTCCGTTCATTATAACAAAATAAACAACCGCCAGGATCAAAGTGGAGACGTTTGTTTCATCTCGCTCATTTCCTCGACAAACGGTCTGATAAGCCCAGGAAAAATAGAAATAAGAAACGAAATGTTGAATTATAAATATTTACCGACAATGTATCTGTTATCACTAATATAGTAAGTAGTTAACTGTAACTTGTATTTTTTTTTAATAAAAGAGAGAAGTAGAAATAAACAAAGAAATTCGAATACTTAACTTTAAACAGCTTTTGATTTTGAGTTAAGTTAACTCAAAATCAAAAAACTGTTTAGGCCAGAATGTACTACTATGCTACGAGAATGTTACTAAGCAAAAAGATTTGCCCATCAGAGCTACAATTGACCTACGAAGTCTTGAAATGGACTTCAAGGCCTAACACTCAAGCAACACGGCGCTTTCCGGTACGGAAGCACGGTGTTGCTCTAGACTAAGCCCCGTATTTCGACGGCTACAATAAGCGCTACGAAGCTAACCTAGCTACAAATTCTGTAGCTCAAACATGGGGCCTACGAAGCTACGAAACTGAGCTGCTAATGCTACGACTAGTCTACGAAGTATACGAAGATTTAATTGCGATGTTGTTATCTTAGTTACGAATGAAGGCCAATAAGTACTTATGGTGTCATTTTAGTCTCAAACTTGCCGCGAAGGCCATAATAATCTCAAAACAAACAGAATACGAAAAAGGGTACAAAATGGGTGAGATCACCCAGCAATACAGCCTTAGTGATATATATCAGCAAATATGCATTGTTCCAATTCCAAGTAACAACAAACTCGATTTAATTCAAACTGCGTGTAATTAAGGGGCTCTCTGGACAACAAGGGCAGACATTAGTTGAAATCGTTCTTGCGATGGGTTCAAATTATCCGAGAAAGACTAAACGAGCGTTTCTTCGGTAAACTACTGTAAAATTGTATCGGAAATTGTTAAAGAAAACTCTTTTCAATGTAAATATACTGACTGCTTGTTTAAAGAAGGAAAATGTGCTTCTACGGATCTTAAAATAAACTTTTATCGAGTGGTTTGATTCAAAACAAAACTAGCTTCACTATGCCGTGGAATTAATGTGAAATTTTTGAAAAGTATTCTGTAAATTAACCCATAATTAATCCTTATTCACCTTAATTATGCACAATTAAAATTGTACACAAATAAAAAAGGAACTGTGGTAAGTCAAATTTAGACTATTCATCTAGTAATTGAAAACACAAAACAGGATCAAAACATACTAAATGCTGCAAAATACTTACAAAGATCAATATACATACATACATACATAGATAGTAGAAGAAAATAGGAGTCACTTGTGTTTTGACTGGCTTAAACTAAGTAGAAGTAAATTACCTGAATTAATTAAATTTAATATAAGTTAGTGGTAATAAGAGTTAAAGAGCTCTGAGATAATTTTGTAGCCAACCTGTATTTCAGAATCAAGTGAGTACAGAAGTGAAACTTCTCAGTGCTGCTCCATATTAGAGTGATAAAATACGACATCATATTTTATCGGACAATACAATACAAATACTCTTTATTGTACCACAAAATAATACCCCTTATATAATCGGACTCGGAGCTTGAAAGTCATACTTATAACTGGGTTAATACTTAGAAAATGATCTTGGCAGCCCAGAAATTTGTCAGTTTTCATGAAATAATTATACGCACTTAATCCTGTATTTTATGTATGAATATTCAGTATGAGAAAAAGTTTGAAATGATATATGACAATTTAATTACTGTCAATTTCGACTGATAACTTTTAAGAAAATACTTATATCATTTGACTCTCTGTATACCCCACGAATAACAAGTGTAGGTATTTAAAAAAACCTAAACAGTCAAGTAAAAATTGTATTTATGAGTTTCTAAAAAACGTGAGTTCTTCCCTGTACTTTATTTATTTATTCTTATACTGTTTAGTTAATACAGTAGATTACACTTGAGAATATGCGGTCGAGATGACCGTTTGACTCGACTTCTAACCTTTGGTAACCAAAGCACAGAATATATAATAGTACTAATGATCATTAGTGCATTTTCCCTCTGCTGTAACGTTGTTTGTATATACAGTCCCGTTGGTACTCGCTAGAGATATTGAACAAATCCTAAACTATTCTTAGTAAACACCGTGTTATGCCCTGTGTTAATTTTGTCATTTGAGATAGTTTCAATCTCATGTGCTTAAATGGTAATAAATCTAATGATCACATTTCGTCCAACATTTCCGCGCGAAGTCAATCGTATTAAAAACAACATACATTAAATAGCAAATGGAGCCCAAGTCGCTGTCGCGAGGTAAAGTAACCTCTTCCATATGGCGAGTAGTAAAATTTGATTCGATAGAACTCCGGATTAATTGCCGGTACGTAGACATGTTATGAGCAATTTCATGAGATCATAATAATAACGATTTTATGACTATATTGCTGGAATGAAGGGTAATAAACTTGTGATCGATTGAGCATGAGCAGGCAGCGGAGGTAAAAAGTATATCATTTGTGCAGTACAGTCAGTTTCTTGATTTCTTGGTTTGTAGATTTCTTGTTACTATGTTTTGGGTTCTGCTTGGAGATTTACGATAACATTCGTTCAAAGCATGCTTTCAGCCCATAGTAGTAGAGTCAGACCATAGAACTCGTCATAACCTGGTCGGAAGACAACTCCGCAACTTTCCGAAGAATATATTAAAACTTTGGCAAAGCTCAGTAAACTTCAATTTCCTGCCAAGTTTTGTGGGAATTGCCCTCAACTTGAAATGAATGTTATATATGTATTTTTGGAATTTAATAATTGATAGCTGGTATTTGAAGTTTTTTATGTGGTAGAAATAAGAAAAACACGTGCGGCACTCGGGGACTGCCGCGGTAAAGCTGCATAGCATTTTTTATCAAGCGAACGCTCAGCCAAGAAAAATGGCAGGCGGAGTAGGACTAGGCACTATCTATAATTCTAGAATTTTGAGTTCTCTATGCTCATAATCATTTTTCTATATTTATATATTTACTTTGAATGGCAGATATGTCTGTACACAAACAAATAAATAGGCGTGTAGGTAGAATCAGACGTGAGTCATACTTACATTAATAAATCGTTAAATTGTTTATTGATAGCTAAATGTAAATACACTTCCACTTTGTTTCTTTTATGATTTACTTCAGTGCTATCTCTATTATAAGCATACATAAATATATTCTAAATTATACGACGGATGTGTGCTCAGTCACTCAAAACTTTCAATCTTGTAAAGTGACTGAAGTTTTTCACGGTTCGACGCGGAAAGCCGCAAGAAAAGATTGAGGTTATTTGAGTCGCAATAAACCAAAGAAAAAGAAAAGTTATGAAGTTTCTAAAAGCATTTTTATTTAAAAACACGAAGCTGTTTACCATTCAGTATGATTGTGACATTTTTGTTCAAAGAAATAAAAGCATTAGGGAGGCGAGAATTCTATTCTAGAAAATAATTAACCTTTATCCCCGCTGTCAAATGCAATACCTTTATGTATTTTTTTAACCTCGCCGAGTAACCTCACGGCGTATGTTTTGATATTGCAATATAATTTTTTGAGCTACATTTTAAAATTTCAAACCTTGCAGTAACTCAATTAGACGGAAACTGGTTATCTCACGTTTGAACTCTGCACCTGAACATTTAATTTTCTGTTAGCACCACTCACCAGCGTTAATTTATAAAATAATTAAGTGACAAATGGGATTACTACATTATAAATAAGTTATTTATATACTGTTCATTGAAAAACAAAAGTAACTTCGTCTTATTTACAACACCATTTAGATTGAATTGAATAGCTGGTAATTTGTAAATGTGTTTTGGAGATAATACATACGTAAGTTTATAAATATAAAATATGTCGAGATAATTCCTTACATAAAATGAATATAGCTTCTAACTACCTATATAAATACGACCAAAGCATTAATGTATGTCTAATTAGAAGCTTTATATATAACATCTAAATAAATATTATCGGTTCGTCTGTCATGAGTAGAATTATTTCCTAGATAATTACTAACCTAATGAATGCTGAGGTATCCCTAAAGACAGGATGTTCCACGAATGGGTCTATTGTCTCGATCTTGCCTGTTACCGGCGGATGTCCCTTAGCTCTATGAATTTTCTTCATTTGTGTCTCGATATTGACGTTTTCATCATATCTTTTTTTTTTTTATAGGTCTTTATATTAGAATTTCTAAAGATTTATTCGTATGTAAAATACATATTTATATAAAGACAAATCGTTAAAGAATTTCAAAATAATGAAAATAATCTAGATTTGCCTAGAATGATAAAGTACTTATGTTAATTGTACAATAAATAGTATATCTATTTATTTACTTAAAATTAGAAATAAAGTGAAATGGTGGACTTAATTAATGCCATATGGTATTCTCTACCAGTCAACCATGGGATCAAGCAGGAAATGTGATTGTGATCTTTATATCTACGTTACACAGCTACTTAATCCTTGTTAACTATTTCGGTATGGGTGCGATAATTAGCACTTCCTATGTTTATTTATTAAAAATTTACTGTTCCATAAGTACAAAATACTTATACAATTTCATTTTCTCAGTCAACTATTGGGAGAAACAGAAAATCTGTGCAGCGCAAAAAAAGGGGCATTTTGTTATGTTATATTGGTTTCAGTTTGCTCATTAATCAGGTTGTAATATATTACAACTGCATAAAAGACTAATCTAATACTATAAGTAGTTGTTACGGCTATGTATACGGGACAATAATGCTTTGATAGCTTCAAAACGAGGGCAATCCGTATATCTCTCTCTGTCAGACACACGAGCAATCCTAGACGTCTCTTTCATGCGACCCGCAATCACTCTCCGACTGCTGCCCCAATGATATTTGTGTTCGATTATAATTAAACGCATGTCCTCGTTGTTTGAAATGTCGAGCTGTATTTAATTAAAGATCGTCGCATAATAATAGATTGGTCCCTTTTTGTCTTCTACTATAAAAGACGAAATGAAAACTTGAGATGTCTGTATTCAATTATTAATTCTTCTAGAATGTTCATTCCGCTATTTGCTCTTTTTGCAGTAAAATTGTCGGAATTGTATTACGATATTTAGATTTTTTTTTCACTTCCTTATTTTAAAGTAACTTTACTCAATCTTTACAAGAGAAATATTCGTTTTTATTTGATTACTCATTTGTCGTGTTTTGGGTCTTATTCAGCTTGATAGGTAAATTTAAATCAGCTATTACAAAAATTGATAGATTTTTTGTTAACCTACGCTAACTCACCTAAGTTGAATCCGCACACTGAATACAAGAAGCACAGAAAACTTCAAATAAATCTATTTACAGTAATTATTCAACTTCTATCTGACAAGTTGGCTGCGAAAGAACTCCGCTTTTTCAAACGCTTACGTAAATTTATCAATAAATCATTTTCCCTTCAAAATAAGTTTTCATTGGACATAAATCATTCAAAGGAAATACTGTTCGTCTCACGTCACAGCTTCAATGTTATGATCAACTTTTTTTCTTTATCGTGAATTTAATTCGAATACTTAATTAGGACTTACCAAACGTTGAAACACGGAATATTACACTTATCTTGAGTTTGGGGCCGTTAAAAATAATATTTTGTTTGAATATATTTTGTTTCGATATGTCCATATATATTGTCTTGTAAATTCAAATTTTGCCAAACCAATATTGTGATTTAGTTACTTAGTTTTATCATGACCAACTTCCGAACAAGTATTTTGTTACTATACCTACTTAGTCTACTTGAAATAAATAAAAATGATTTAATTTATTTTTGCCGTGAGGTCAAGAAGTTATCAATATACAACCCCAATAACCTTCTTTGTGAAGTCTATTAAAAAAATGGTTCAGCCGTATACAATAACGTAAAGGTCTCAATAATATATTTCTGAACTGGGCAGGTACGGTCGACTTTGTTGTGAAATTATGTCGAAAATTTGCCGAGTTTTCGGGTAATTTTCGGCCGGCGAAGCAAGGCAGCCCACAGATTAATTGAAACAATGTTCATGTTCCTGTATAGGCGCGTGTGAAAGGTTATTTATGAAATTCATTAGAGCCCCAAAACAGCGAACTTGTTGGGAATACGACGCTCGTAAGCACCGGCTCATTATTCTTCCTTATATCAAATTAATTTTGTTTTCATCGCTGTCATTGAATATTGAAAGCATCGCATCTTATATGGATTCTGTGATTATATTATTAGTAGCAATATTTTTTAATTTATTATTCCTTTTCAGAAACGTTATTTTAGTGGTAAATTACATAATAGGTGCTTGCTCTTAAACAAAAATCTCTATAGTATCTTTAATATATGAAGTACACATAAATTACAAACAAAGTAAACATAATATAATATAATTATAGATGTATAAAAGATGATGCTTTTAGCATTAAGTCCGCCTTTTGTGCTTTACATTTTGTATTTTGTACAATTAAGGTTAAATAAAATATATGCTCAAAATAAAATTAGTTAACTTTGCTGTAATGGCCAACAGAAAAGTACAAAATAAAACAGCGTTTATATTTAATAAAATAACAACTGCGTGTTGCAACTGCAACCAAAAGCATTTTACATACATACCTACATAATTTCAAAACAGTGATTTTTGGTTTTTTAAAAACTTCTAGGCGAGTAAAGTAAGTTCTCCTGAAATGTAACTACAAATACGGCGGTAGCACGAACAGTAACCACATGCAGTACACTCGACCTAATTTTATCTCGACAGAGAGCACTAAATATTGTGTCCCCGAGAGACGTTTCGAAAATTACATTTGCAGCGGGGCGTTAAAAATTCAAATTCAAGCTGTAACATATATTACAATCTGCATGATAATACTATCAATACGAATATCGTACAAATCAATGCACTAAAATGTTAGCCGTGTAATTCCCAATCTAAGAATAGATTACTTTGTGTCCTCCTACCGATTAGTGAAAAATCCTTGTTATCAGATAATAGAACGACCAGGAAATAAAAAGTCTCTTTCAAGATCCAAAAATCCTACATGTCGGACGGACTATGTGGCCTCACGGAATAATATCTACTCATTTAATATGCACGTGAAGCTGCGGGTAAAAAGCTAGTAATTACTAATGTAAAAAATACTGTTTTTTTTATTCTCTACTCAATTCTGCTGAAAGAATTTACATAGGAATGAGTAATGTCTTCCTCTTTGAAGAATGAACCTAGTGATTCTCTTTATACTGACATTCCACAAAGCAAGTATTTGTAATAAACCTTCATTTTATTGTTAATACCAAAGTTAATTCCGTCAGAAGGTAAAAACTAAAAGGCATTGTTGAGATCCTTCTAAGTTGAAGGACTTCTTTGTAAGACTTTGTAATCGTAAACTACATTGTTTACTTATTCTGTCGTCTGCGTCTTAAATGGGCCGTAAATTAAAAGAAGTCAACAACTCGTACTTAAGTATTTACAACTATATAGTATGAGATATCGTAGAGTCGATAGTTTTCAAAACTATCGACTCTGATGAGAAGTTTTTTTGTAGATTGGTAACTTTATTGTACAAATTTCAAGCATGCGTTTATCCGGCTTTATAGCCGGACTTATCTTTAAAGAAATTTTCATTAGTCAATCTTAGGTTGGATAGAAAAAGAGAGTACAAATTCAAAATAATGAAGTAATGACGAAGTAAATTACATAGGTAGGGTAAATAACATAATAATGTTCTAAATTAGATATAAAAATAAAACAGCTATTCAAGTTCACGACCTATTTTTAAAGATTGTTACGAAGGCTATAAAACTAGTACTGGGACGAAAACAGGGCAGGCGCCTTCGATGTTTTCATGTTAACCGCTCGCTATATCTAATGGCATAGTCTGCGGTGACATTGAGGTAGTAATGATACGCATAAAGCAGACATGATTTAAGAAAATCTATATAAATACAAGTGAGCTTTAACTAAATAAATAAATAAATATAGGTACAAATAACACAGATTGAGTTAGCCCCAGAGACTTGTGTTATGGGATACTAACTCAACGATACTATATTTTATAACAAATACGTATATAGATAAACATCCAAGACCCAGGTCAATCAGAAATAAATCATTTTTCATCTTGACCTGACCAGGGATCGAACCCGGGACCTCCTGAGTAACGGTCAGACATGTTAACCAGTCGTCAAACTGTTTAAGATTTCTTCTGCCGTGTCACAATAGTGCATGCCACCTCTTTCACTATAAAAGATTTAAATATAGAATCACCGCGGGCGATAGAAGGCCAATTGGACAATTTAATACAGCGAAGGCTTTAGCAATGGTGACTCGACAAGAAGTCGGAAAATATAAGATCATTAATTAATTTGTTACCTGTTTTCGATTACACATATCCAAAACGCCTGTTGCCTTATGGAACAAATTTTGTTTTTTTAAAACTACCCTGTTAGACAACAATTCAGAAATTTTGAATTTGAATAGGGTTTCACCTTGAGCATGTGCGAATACTCTGGATTTGTCGGAAAATATAACATAAAGGTTGGCTAATATTATTCTGCAACAATTAAAATAGCAAGACAATACCTACGAGTATCCATTATATATATAATTTAAATTGAAAATCATGTGCATAAATAAAAATAAAGAAATATTTAGTACATTGGTGCTCCTTATTTCAATATAAATATCTTGAAGTAGACCAGTGAGAAAAGAGATACTCACCAAGAAAAAGGCAGCCAGTAAAAGTTTTATGTTAAATGTATCGAAAAAGTTTAAAAATAGTATAAAAAACAATATGTTTCAATTTTATAAGAACAGTTATACTAAGTTTGGTAAGTAACGGTTCTGAAAACTCAAAGTCTACCGTAACCTTAGGCATTTATAATTTAATATGGACTGCAATTGTCTGAAAAAAAAATTATTTATTATTATTATGTTTTGTTATTATTAAAGGAATTAGCAATCAATTAAATTATATATACTTATATAGTACTATTTAAGTAGATGATTTTATTGATTTGAATGCTATTTATTTTATTTTTGAATGCGATGTAACTACAAAATACTTAATAAAAGTATACCGTAATAAATAAAAAGGCTACTTATAGATAAACATAAGTTGTCTTCTCCAATTGTAAGACTTCACTGCAATAGGAGGTTACTACAACCGTTGGAACAAACAACGTGGGTCTTGGCGAAAACAACACTATTTATCAAGAGGGCACAGATACCTATCGGCAACTCTTTCCATTCGGGAAACTCTGGCAATAAAAGCCACAATGGCGTGGAGATTTCATATTCTAATATGGTAGTTATACTATGTTATGTGTTGTGTCCTATTATAGACCGATCTACAGGATTTAGTAGAATACCTACTCATATTTGAATAGATATCTTTATTTCCGCAAGCTAAGTAGTGTTTTCACATCCTGCCTGATTTCTTAATCATGAACATTTGATTTTTATACCATTTTTAGTTTTAGCCACTTGGTAAGTACTAAGTAGGCCTATAACTCAAAAAAAGTATCGCTTGCGGAATTCTGTACCCAATAAGTAGAAGAATAGTACGATGAATTGAAATATAATTAACTGAAATGCGTTTTTGAAACAAATGTTTGGAAAATGTACAATGTTTCCATTAAAATCTGAACAGACAATTAACATTAAGGTTAGTCATTCCGCGTCGCGCAAACTTGCACGTTTCAAAAGGATCCATAATCATAATCCTAACAAGAGAAAAGAGCAAAAACTCAGCGATGCTTATAATAAAAACAATGGCGGGAGTCCTCCCACGCGTGGTGAATGTTTTAGTGGCCAGAACCCTTGCTTTCGCACGCGCCGGACATTTTTACTTTACTTTTTACTGAGGTTATTCCTCTTCAAAAATGACCAAGCGAACTTCAAACACGTAGGGCTCCGGTCCCACAAGTGCCGTCGCACCGAAAAAACAATGTTTTTTCTGACTAAAAGCTTGTTATATACTTACCTACTGTCCGCAATTCGTGAATTGACTACGTTTTTGAGAGCAATTATTTATTGCTTGATATTGCTCAAACATTTTGTTGGTATCTTTAGTAATGAAGTACGCAATTGTATTTATTGACGGATAGGTATGCAGAGTACAACAGCAGATTATTACATCAGTAACAGGTCACCTGTTCCATGATTCACTCATATTTACCATATAGGTTTAATTAAATCAATTTAAGTTGATATCTGAACCTTAACTATGTAGGTAATATATAAAATCAAGGAATCTGCTAAATACCTAGTTAACTTATTATTCGTGCTTAATCGTAAATCAACCATTAAAATTTGATGTATTTTTGATGTAAAAAAAGCAGTTCTCCAAAAATACTAATTTCAATACACAATATATTATTGAACAGACACGTTGAAAACATGCAATTAAATAATATACACAAAGCAGAACGAAAATATCATAATAGTTATTTTAAATCTATAAGCATAATGTACATATGATTCACAGTATTTGGCATTAGTACTAACACTAATATTATAACGCGTTCTCGCCTCGTTTAATTAATAAATTATTTGCACTATCGTGCATAGGATTAACTGATGCATCTAAATCAAGGCTAACAAATTGACTGCAATTAACGCAAACAGGATTTTCTAGTCGATGTATTTTCACTGAAACTTACCATTGTAGTTAACAAATTACGATAACTAATTTATATAATAGCAGATTTTCTGATTGATTTTGACTCTGCGACTATTTATTTTGAGATTTACGCCTCAACAACACAATACAACATATGCCTATGTTACTTGATTATTTCAAATTCAAACACGGATTTGAAACATGAACACTAAGAAAAAATGGAAAAAGCCAGGTCGTTTGAAATGTTGTTGAGAATAAAAATAATTAATCGGAAGGATAAAATAACTAATGAAGACATTTTAAAAGGTGTATGAAAGTGTAAAAGATATTATGTCTGGAAAACCACGGTATCTACATAACTCCGACTTCTTGTCAGTTTAATGCGATGATTTCGTCGGAGGACAAATTTAAAGGACGCGATAAATGCATTGCAAAAGTATTTTCATTAGCTTAGAAAATGATTGTTATTTAAATAAATTTAGAAGTTATTCCACATTTAGTGTAGCAAAAAAAACAGCGAGTAGGTGTCAAGAAACTACAATAACAAAACAGCCATTTATTTTTAGTCAGAGAGGACTCGCTAGGAAGGAGACAAATTTACTTTTAAGATTGCTAATTATTTACGTCTAAAGAAAAGAAGGCACCACAACAAATATAATTAAAAAAATAAGAATTAAAATACCATTACAGGTGGGTCGCAAGTTATGAAGCGAGTCTCAGCAGCAGACGTAGATTTATCTGTTTGGCTCTGATTTACTTATTTTGTGGTACTCACGAAATTTGATACATTAATTTCAGAAAGTTTGTCGTGCCCTAGTTGTAAATGAGCGGTGCGGGATTCTGGCGACGGCATTTTGACTGGTATCGTCATCATATTTATTTATTTTCTTGAATACACTAGCAGCATATGAAGCTGATTCGTGTGCATCTTGTTTGGAGACTACAAATTGTCCAATCCATTTTTAAAGGCGTTGACTAAAGGTGCAGTGATGACACACGGGGATTTTGGAATTCGTTAAGTTTCCTAGTCCTTTCATCGCCTATCACACAAATTCAATTTAAAGGATACCTACGGTAAGGAAACTCGTCTTAGCTGGTGTTGTCTTATTATACGACGAATTAAATATAAGTTGAATTAAAAATAAATAGTATTAAATATGCTTGACTATAAGCATCGCAGCTCAGTGTTTTGGTAATAGCATCCTAACTCATGACATCCTGTTGTATCCAAGGGTCTGATGAAAGATTTAGATAATATTATTAAATTTGGCGTTATTAGATGATAACTGTCTATCGATAAATTTCAGGCTCGTAATTAATTAAGAACGAATTTCACGCATTGTCAACCATTTTAGCCATACTAGTATCTTTCCACAGTATAGTTGCCTCCCGGTAATTTTTAATTATAATGATTATAATACAGGGTAGCTTTATAGAGCTTTATGTCTATATCATTCTGTGGGCACTAGTGAAATAGAAATTATACAGCTCAGCAGCAACACACATGATGAGTCGAACTAGATGTACGTCACTTGAAGGAAATGTCGTAGATTTGGCAATGTTCCTACAAAAAAAAAAATACATAAGAGCTTGCGTCAACGATGGTTCGGTCTGCTAAAATGCTCGGTCTTAAATTAAAGCCTTTTAAATAGGTATTTATCTAAGATGAGACGAGGAATGTTATCATGAGGCATTGAGGCATTTCAACAAAGTTAGTCTTAACTACAATAAATAAAGTATACTTATAACAGTTATATATCAAGAAAATAATGGTGAAATCGAAATTTGAAAACCATAAGCGAAGAAAAAAAAACACAGTAGCACTCTGGGAGTGCCGACAGAAGTGAAAACTTGTGTATTGTATGAGGTTATGAGGTGTCGCTAATGGTAAAGGTGTCGCGAGTTCAGTGGTTTTTTTTTCCTTTTTTCTCATATCAGAAATATCAATGTCAACCATGCCTAAAGAAGTTTCCACTTTAAAGCGGGCTCTCCACAGTAAAGCTGCAAAATAGATTTTGTTTCAATAAAACATATGACGTTTATACTCTCATTATAGAGTTCTATAAAGGCATATTCAAACACTTCGTCACCCACTTTTAAAAGTCTGCTGTGTAGCATGATGTAATTGTCGGCACAACCCTACCTCTTTGGATCGAATTTGGATTTCTGTCACGCGTAGTACGTGACGTTACATTCGATTAGGGCTGGCACTGGCAGATATCGGAACCGCTCAGTTGAGGCCGAGGGCGTTGATAAATAGCTCAGTTAAATAGTTCATACGGATATTAACTATATTAAACATCACGAGTATTAGCGACGGACTAGATAGTTAATGTGTAATGTCATACTTAAAATATTTATTCAGTGTATGTTACGAGAGTTAAATATAAGTAGGTAAGTATAATACTATTAGCTTTAATAAGTACACACTGCTGTAGAGTGCCCATTTTCATTCATCAAAATAGTAAAAATAATGATATAATTTCAGTATAATATTGTATAAATGATATAATTTAGTTTAGAGTATTTTTATTCTTTAGTTTTATATTAAAATATTTTAATAAGTTAACATAAAATATAATCGTAAAGTTATACATAAAACCCGTCCTGACTTAGTTGTAAGAATGTGGTTGCCTAAGAAATAGATTTAGTTCTTTTTCTCATGCTAAGAGATGTTAAGATACTATTTCAGTATACGGTTTAGTATTAAGCCGTATATACTGAAATTATATCATTATTTTGACTATACTCGTGGCATAGTAAACCAGATACAAATGTATTAAATGAAAAATTAACGCCTATGGCTACTTTATGTCGGTGAAAATCATAGTTATGCCCCCTTATTCATGAAAATTGCCCATTTTAATTAACATGTGTATTGGCTCTTTCGCTCTTATCGAAATTTACCATGAAAAAAAGAGCCAAAATACGTATTAGTTACAACGGTCTTAAAAAAAGTTTGTTAATTTTTATGAATAAGGGAGTTAGACATTAATATTTCAGGGTCGGTAACACCGCGACCTCCACCTGCATGATACTTGGGTATATTGGACCAAAAAGTAGCTTATATTTGTTCTCCGATGCTTTACTATATCCGTACCAAGTTTCATCAAAAACGGTCTAGCGGTTTAGCCATGAACATAGAGACATGCAGAGTTTCACATTTGTAATATTAGCATGGAAGTATTGATACAAACCTCTAAACAAGTGAATGTCAGTTTATGCTCAGTTAATTTAACAACTTGTATAGATTTTATTTACTGCCAGCGCTCAATCTGGATTCCATCCGATGTCGGACTAATTTGGACATTGATATTGAATTTTATCCGTTTATCCGGAGGTATACCTACGGATTTAACGATACCGAACGAGTGCCCAACCTTCGAATAGGGTTGATTAGGCAATAAAGTTTATTAAGAGTCGGTATTTTGCTTGCTTATATTTGTAAAATTTTCGGGTAACAAAGAGTTTATGATTGTACTGTATGAGAACAAGCTCTGAAGAATTCCTTTAAGGTGATACCTCGCTGAACACTAGCGCCACTCATTTTAAAATCATTACTCACTGAAAACTCAAGTTATCAAAAATCCCTCTGCTGTAATTAAGGTTCTGGATCTGAAGTTAGTTTTAAACATATTAAATTATAATTCCCTATAGTTACAAATTGCATTATTGCTTAAAACGGCCACTTTTAGCAGTTTTGCAATTTGTAACTATATGGAACTATAATTTAATAATTGAATATGATTAAAATAAATAGAACACATCTAACACCAATATGTTCTTTGTTCTTAAATCACCAATTTATGGCTCATATTTTTTAATGATCGTTGACAAAATTTTAGCCACTTTAAATAATTAATTAAACAACTAACAATAAAAGCCAAACTTACGAAAGCTCTATCAACTATTCATTAAGGTAGATTGGCTGTGCCCCAAGGCTGTTAAGGCTACTTTACCAAACTTAAAAATACGCGGTTCAATCTCGTTCTTAAGGGGATTGCTCATAGCTCCGGATTCGTTCTGGCTTCCATCCAAAATTGGAGACACTATCGTCTGAAACTATACACAATAGCCGCCCACCAACTCGGTCGCTGCAAACACAGAGGTAACAGAGATAAAGCTTGACAGAATTTAAATGTAAAACAAAGCAAGTTGTATCATCATTGTTATCATATAAGTATAGGTGTTAGGTGGTATTTTTAAATATATTAATATTATTTTTAGAGAGTTTAAAAAGCAAAATTGAATAGACTAGGAATGAAGAAAAGAATAGACATTTATTTCTTATAATACATTGTATTACAATTAGTTGCCCGATATGGTAACGTCAAATTAAAATCACTCAATAACAAAATAGTATAAATCATTGAGAAAAAAGACAGTACATATACAATGTACTGTCTGTCTGTGTATAAAGAATAAATGTCCTTTTCTATACTCCTTTCCTAGTGTATTCATTCAATTTTGCTTATTTAAAAACAATATCTACGTATTATTTTAATTGTAAACATATATTGAAAACATACTTATCCGAGTCATAAGCCTGTTTGTCTAAATAATAATATAAAAAATTCTACAAGAATCTTAAAATACAAATAAATAGAATAAAAATACACGATATGCTTCTGTATCTTTTTTGTTTCATGTCTCAAATATATGAGTTCGACTGTCAGTAATCGCGTAACGGACAGTGTTATGCCAACGTGTGATTAGGACTTTATAATTCACACTCGAAATATTCTACGTTCAATGTAGGTAAATAGCATTAATTTTGCTATTGACATATTAATCTAATTATTTGTCAATATGCGATCTCTATCATATTCGTTAATCGGTTTGCGCGTAGCCAAGCATTTGATGAAACCAATCAATGCTTTTTAGTCTTTTCCCTCAATGATATAAACTTTTTAATATTCTCCCTCATCTTAGTACTTTTCCGGCTGTGTCCAAAGTTGTTTACACTGGAGCCCAGGGTCCGCTATGGAATGTTGTCATTAAAAAAATATTTGATTTTAGTGGTGTAGACAGTGATTTCAAAAATAATCGTAAGGTACCTATTCTAACCTAAAATTTATAAATTCTCGGGCCGTAGTAATCATCTAAATAATAAATAAAAAATCACTAAGTCGTTAATGAAATTTATGAAATATTTTCAAAAATACACACTACACATACGTACATAGACTAAATTATATTCTTTGAACTACGCAGTTCTTCAGGCTAACTTTACGATTGAAGAATGATACTTCTCTAATAAAGAGCAACTCATGTTCTGATGCAAATTAGGAAATAAATTTGATTCTACGACACATTCACCAACCGCATTTCATTTGATCGCATTTGACCTATTTTTACGACAAAGGAAGTACGTATTAGCAGGGATTCCTGCGGTCTCGTAAAATGGAAATCCCAGGATGACGATTTACAATAAAGACGAATAGATGTTACGTTTCCGTTTTAATGCATGTTAAAATTTAAATAAATTGTTTAAAAGTCATCACCGAGGAGCAGACCACGCAAGAGTTGGCGGGCTGACCTGGGCGTCGATTCTGCTAACGTTAAGACAAAATCGTATCAAAATAGTGTTTCAATAGTAGTACTTTTTACACACTATTTACAAGAGTTATGACAGTATGATATGATGTGAATTTAGTGTGTGGTGTGATCATCAGAAGTGATATAAAAAATATATACATTTCTTGTAATTAGTGTGTAAAAAAGCACTACCATTGAAACACTATTTTGACACGATTGTGATTTAACGTTAGCAGAATCGACACCCTGGGCGTCGAATCTGCTAACGGTAAGTCAAAATCGTGTCAAAATAGTGTTTCAATTGTAGTGCTTTTTACACACTATTTACAAGAATTATGACAGTATGATGTGATGTGAATGTAGTGTGGGTTGTGGCTATCAGAAGTGATGCAAAAAAAATATACATTTCTTGTAACTAGTGTGTAAAAAAGCAGAACAATTGAAACACTATTTTGACACGATTGTGACTTAACGTTAGCAGAATCGACACCCTGGACAAATTCGAGACTGGATGGCAACAAGCGGCGAGTGACCGGGACGCGTGGAAGACAAGAGGGGCAGTGGGACAAATAAGGCTATTAAAAAGAAAGTCATTTATCGCCGACAATCACACTTTCTGCTTAGTCCCATGGACTGGTAGATAATGCAATAATATCATTAGGTATGTCCAATATTTGTACAGTTTATTTTTAACTAGCTGTTGCCCGCAAGCTCAATCATTCCACGGGAACAGTAACACATACACATACATTTTCAGTAATCCTTACTATGTGAATGCAAATTTTCAAAAAGAAGAAACATTAGTTTAGACAATTAAACAGGCATTAACGTGAAAAACTTTTTATCACTGAAGCTGACGAACTTATTGTGCTTACATACAACCTGAGCCTACCCAACTTAAGGTTCGTAAAGCCGGCTTCCAATTAAACTTGAATCCAAAACAAACTTAAGTAATACTAAAGTCAGGAAATAATTACTTTACCCATATTTGTTGGATGCTGTTAGATAGAATGCTCCGATATCATTATCTTTGTTTCATTAAAGGGCTAGATCTAAGATACTAGTACTTATACGTTAGTACTATTACTAATTCTGTGGTACTTATCAAAATGTCAGTCGAGTGACGCCTTTTGGCGAATAAAGTTTATAAAAACCTATTGCGGTTTAATTTTAATCATTTCACAGCAGTGATGTCTTCACTTTTCTATTGAAAAAATACAAATAAGTATACACATATATTTAAAAAAAATCAGATCCATAGATTGCCACTGTCCGCATAGATAATACGTTATTGTAATCGCCCGTAGCTCGCCATCAAAACAAAACCTAATTAAATGATAATGATAAAATAGTATAGCAAAATAATAATAGAATATCTTCCTTTTCTACAAAAAAAAAATATTCCAATCAAACAAGATAGCTAAAAACCCTACATTATATGAAAACATTAACTCCAATGAAAGCAGTAAACGTTAATAACTTCATTCTTTTGCCTCTCGTCCATATTTCTCCAAAGTCTATGACCAGCACTTAGGACTCGTGGTACTGGCAGCGGTCTGAATAGAAATTGCCTGAAAGGGGTGGCTCGAGGGCAGCATGCTTGTCACGATCCAGCCCTACCAAAATAAACGGGATTGGCCTACATTTGTGTAAGTAATCGTTTGTTTTATTATTTCTCTCTCCGCCGCCGGGCTCCTATCTTTCTGCTTGCATTCGCATATTTGCTCCATCTGTATATAAATACGTGACTTAATCATATTATAGGTAATCTATACTTTGTGTCGCACACAATGAACCTAAGTGCTCGTGAATATCTAGAAGGTTCGACTCGTAAATGTTATTAAAAGGGGGTCATGGAAATACAACAAAGATCGTTTTTAAGATAATGACCATTTCAGATATTCGCTGTAGAATCAGTATATAAAGTAATAATTCAATTATTTTAGGTGATTCAGTTTTTGTATTCGCAGCTTTATATTTCACAAATCAAATTTATCCTGAAATAAAGCGTGTCATAAAATTGCGGCTGTTTTAGGATTAATGTCACACTGATTTCGCAAATATCACGCTGAAGAATAAATCTGACGGGGCTCGTAAAGTGAAGAAAAATATATATATATTTGGTTATTACAATTTCTTATGTCGCGACAGGAAATCAGGATTATTGTATGCGATGATCATGCGCAAAAATTATTATTTAAATAGTAATAATACAAATATTAATATATAATAATAATAACGTTTTGTCAAAACCTTTTTTAGGCCTATAAAGGCATTAAAAACCAAAAGATAGAAAAAGACGCCAAAATAATTTTGTATAATGGGACACAGAAAAATATACTATCTGGAGTGGTATTTATACATTTCTAAGTGACCTACTGTACAGTTTATGTACTGTACAATCTGACCCCCATGCCACAATTATAACTATTGAAAGGGGGTCATATTTCTCTGCAGCCGACTGTACATACATATACTTTAATAGGAGAACGTCTTTTATCAGAAAACTGGATAACCTATTTAGTAACAGTAAATTTCCCAGATGTCAAGCTTAATAGCGTAAAGCATAAAACTCAAGCTGCACTCAAGTGACGTATGTTAGTTCGGAACTGGCACTAATTAGTAGTCATGTGGCTTGCAGTAACAACACAGAACATAGCAAGTATAGAAGAGACTAGACACGATGTTATTTGTAATAGCAATGCATTGCATACATAGGTTAATGCACTCGTGCAAATAAAAGAATCCCTTTTTTTCAATAATTATCATCATTCTTCCTCCAAGAATTTCCAAAGAGACCGGAAGCGCCATTGCTTGGGATTTTTTTTGATTTAACAGACAAACTGATTACATTCTAATGTAAAGCTCATTCATAATAAGAGTAAAAACAAAGCTGTTAAGTCTTTAGTTATTATCGTATAATCAAGTTACAATCATCCACAATGCGAAGTACCTACAGCAAGAGCGTATATTTATTTGATGTCATTATTTGTAGTTACGGTAGCTCCAAATGCAGTTGCACTTGTACGTTTTCTGGGTTAAATAGAGCATCTGCGCCTTTGCGTAATATCTGTCTCTATCTTCTAATAATATACTACCATCTAGTAGTTGTTAAAGAAACCATGACAGAGGCTGAGGCGGTTCCGAAGAACCCCTTAAATTAGGGCGTGCATGGTCCACTGACCTTGTTATCCAAATTATATGATAACTAATATTGTAAATCTATATCAAGAGTTGATGCTTAATGTTAACTAATACACAACATTCTTTATGGTGAATTTCGTCTAGATCCGTTAAGCTGTTCTAGAACAACTTGAGAAACCATCATAGCATTACTTACACATTTATAATAATAAATATAAAAGTTTAAATTATTTTCTAGATTCCCAATGACGACAGAGGGAGCAGGAATCATAATCAAAGCTGGAACCATATGTCACGGTTAACTCAGTTTAATTTAGTTGGACAGTCGGTCAGTCTGCGCGATTCTGCTGCGTACTAGGCACCACATACTCAGTGACACATCCGCTATTTTCGTCCCTGCGTTTCGAATGCTATCGCATAATATTTTATTTTCAGTGCGTACTCGGGTTTATTCGTAGATGACGCTACACCAAAAATTTGGAACAATCCGAGATATGCTTCCATTTGTTCCATCTATCCAAATGACGTACGATTCATCCGACATTTCCTTGAAATTTTGTTTAGACAATGCAGACTACTTTGTTTTGTTATGATACGTAGAAGACAAGCGTCTGGCCACTCGGTTGGTAGTAAAATTGATGGTAGTTATTTTGTTACAGTCTGTTTTATCTCCATCACTACAATGTAAAATATCGTGGTAATTTGTCATTTGAACATTTCCATCACCTTAGCAGTTACCTAAGCTGCAACTTTAGAGACCGAGGTTATTCGCTTATTTTTCTGAAACATTATAAGATTCGCCCCTCAATATTAATTGGAAATCACAAAGAAATGTAGATTATAAGTACCTCTATTTGCATAAATATTATTTTAGTTACTTACATAAACATTATCTTTTAACTTATATTGCATACTAGCGACCCGCCCCGGCTTCACATGGGCATAAAAACCTTCCTCTTTAATTACTCTATCTATTAAAAAAAAACGCATCAAAATCCGTTGCGTAGTTTAAAAGATTTAAGCATACAAAGGGACATAGGGACAGAGATAGTGACTTTGTTTTATACTATGTAGTGATTTACGTTTCAGATTGTGATTTTGATTTTTCATTGTTTTATTTATGTTGAGAAATTATTCATTTACTTACATTTAAATACCTGTCTAAATTATACCTATTAGGTATTCAGTAAACAAGGAAATTATTTCCTTCAATAATCTTTGTAATGGTATAACGAAAATTAATTTTGTTAACGCTAATTTTCTTATTTTTCAGGTAAAGCTATGATTGAGAGAGCAAATTTTTCCTCGTCAGTGAACGCGGGTTTGTAACAAAAAAAAAGTAATACAAAGACAACGTTCAGAGCTCCGTTGGTGGGCGATTTGGAATAAATATAAAACACGTTCACGAATAAACAAAGTTCGTAACTTCGCGGCAGTGAATAAATAGATGAACACTTGGGTCGAATCAATCATTTACTTATAGCTTTTTTAAGAACAGGTGACTTTTTTCTGTTCATTCATTAAAATTAAATGGATATTTGTGAACTCTCTATACTCACATTTGTCTTTTTTCTTCATTCAGTTTTTGTATTCGTATAAAGAAAGAGATGAAATTGTTATTGACATATTATAAAAAAGGAAAGACTAATGTCTTAAGCCTACGTTTTTCTCTTAGTAAGTAAGTACTAAGTTTTGACAATGGTTTTCCCTGGAGGTAGAGATGTCGGATTTTGCAGGGTTAATTAATATCATAGTTAGAGACATATGAAGAAATTATAAGATATATGTCTTTTCAAGGGAGGAATGGCAGGGAGAATTTCGACCTTTAGAGAAAGACTGCCTAACCTGGTACACAGACGGGTCAAAAACCAACAAAGGAACCGGAGCAGGCATCTTTTCCAAGGACAGGCGACTGTATCAGAGCACGGGACAGTTGTCCACCGTTTTTCAATCAGAAACGTATGCGATTACTGTATGTGCTAAACTGAATCTAGAGAAAGGCATAAAAAAACAAAAACTATCTACATTCTCACTGACAGCCAGTCGGCTCTTGCTGCCCTCAGCTCCGGCTGGATTAGATTCGGGCTAGTCTTGGACTGTGTGAATTCCCTCAATATACTGGGTAGATACAACAGGCTGAGACTGGTTTGGGTCCCGGGTCACGGTGGGGTTAGGGAGAATGAGAAAGCTGACGAACTGGCAAGGGAGGGGTCTGGTAATCCATTAATAGGACCTGAGCCCTTCATAGGGTTGGCATATAGAACAGCAATTACGGCAATCAATGCGAATGTCGAGACGAGACATAAAGCTGAATGGAACACAATAAGTGGACTCGCGCACTCGAAGGCGACGATTGGTGCCGAGGGTACCTGGTGGCATAAAAGTATCTGTAGGTATAGGTAACAGAACACAGACAAGAAAAATAATAGGAGCCTTGACCTTTGAAAACCGTAGCCACCTATTTAAACTAAATAAATGTATATATAAATGAATAAATAATGAGCTCTTTGGAGCAGCATATTCTGACCTGGAGGAATATAGGTAGGCACTTCTCGCCAGGTGATGTTCTGAAGTTCATGCAGTCCTTCTTCAAAAAAGGTGAGTAAGGAATGGGGTAAGTACAAAAGAACCCAAAGGTTCGACGTGCTTCCTGTGATTTGGGACCCCAAACATGATAAGATAAGATTAAGACATATGATGATACTGTGCCTTGCAAGACGGCGAAATGTAAACTCCTGGTTAAGAAGCAATATAACTGAAGATTCAACTGGAAAAACGCAAAAATCAGAGAAGTAAGAGTGATGATGCGTATATTTTAATATATTTTTTTGGTTGGTCATTAAACTATCTTACACGATAATTCTAAATAAAATAAAAATATCATGAAATGTATAAATAAACTCGTTGTTAAGGCAACTAGATACTAAGTAAGCTAAAGTGAAAACAGGAAAATACCCACAAAACGGGGCAATCGGAGTGTAGGAATTGCGAATCGACTCATGCTCAGCTGAGCAGAAAGACAAGGATGTATTTAAATTAATTTTGGCGAATCATAGGCAAGAGCGAGGAGGCACAGAACAGTTAGAGGGGGTAACCTACTGTCAAATAAACGACACAGTTCAAAGATCTTTATTTTTCCATAATATTTGTACAATTTGTATTAGGTAAAGAGAAAACATCTGGGCGCAAAAGAGAAACAGATAACTTTATTTATCATTGTAGACGTTGGAAGTGACTTTGTAGTAACAAGTAAAATTTATTTTATTTATTTTATAATTATATCTAAAGATAGAATATAACCTTTCTGAATATTATGAAATGAGTTCGCAGAAAATTCACATTCATGGGTCGACGTCTCGACGTAAGCATATTATTTCATTGACGTAAGAAAATTAATATTAAGATAATAATAATATATTTTATGGACATATAATGATGTTTGGTTGTTCATTGACGCGCGGATTACTTTTTAATTACTAAGTTTCAAAAAAGATTTTGTTCGGATTTACTGTGTGACAATTTACTTAAATTATTGCCTTATTAAGATCTATAGAGTGCATAACTATTTTATTTTAAAAGTTGTGTCATTTCAAAATTTTGGACTTTGGTACTAATGAAACTCAATCTTCTTTTCAAACGGTTTTAGAAACAAAAAAGGAAAGTAATTTGTAACCGGATCCAAATTAAGACAAGTTACTAAAAAGAGGTTAATGAAAAACAACACAAAAATGTTTAAAACTAAATTATTTTCTAATAGAGTTTCAACCCTTCCTGTTCTCATTACAATGAAGAACAATAAGTATATTTATCGAAATTGACTCTACTTTGTACGAGCAATATTTTTAGTCATGATGTGATCAAAATGACGTAATGATGATTAAAGAATTAATGTAAAATATATTTAAAAAAAATGTTATTTATTATTACAAGATCTTTTTATTCGTAAAACTAAATATTAAAACAAAAATTGATCTATAAATTTAAATAATATGGTTAAGTATATATAATTTGACTTGTCTGAATTTTGGATTAATAAAATTAAATAATATTTAAATTAATTCTTATGATAAAAATAAATATAGCATATAGTTAATTTTATAAGTAATTAACTGAATCTGAAGTCAAAGTCGGCTTTCATGTGAGAGAAAACCAGAAAACCGAAGTAAGGAAAACACAAAATAAGAAACCTATATTTCCGAGTGTATTTGCAAATTGCTACAATTAATAATCGCCTGCAATCTCGATAAATAACAATTACAATTATGCAAATCAAATTGGCTACAGTGGATAAATAAACTCATTGTGGGTAAAATACGCGAGTTTCAGAGATACGCTCGTAAATAACCTAATAATATACGTATTCTCAGATTTTAAAATAGATGTTATTTATTAGGGGCCATCTGAACATTCTTTGAGAACTATTTAAATATAGTTTTTAGTGTGATAAATACGGTATTTTATTTTTTGTGAATGATGTTATAGATAAAAAAGAAACTTTGATAAGAGAAGCATATATTTTACGCGTATGTAGTATTAAAAAATAAAACTTTCTGTAAGAGTGTAAAAGTAGATATCTTTATACAGTTCTAATTCATATGTGTATTTTTTCGTTCTAGAAAATGGCTTGCTGACGACTCGGACACGATATTATTCGGACACTCTGTCCGAATTGACACTTTTTAATTTTAATATTTTTTTACTGACAATTCGGACATCATCAAATTTAGTACAGTCAGATAGAAAAAGTTTTAATTATATGAAAATTTAGGTACCTATATTTATTTTAAAATTTAACTTTGTAACTTAATTATTATTATTATTTTTTTACCTAAGTCATTATTATTTGAACGTAAGATATTAGTCGGTTGTTGAAAGATCCTGTGTGTGAAGCTAATTATTATCTGAGAGCTCAAAACATTTTATAAGAATATTGATACTAAAAATCTTTTTTCGCTTAACCAAAGAGCATGATATAAACATTTATTCATAGATAAATGCGTCGAACGGAACGCGCTGTCGCGCGGCTGAATATTTACTAAACATTGGAACATTCTGAGCCACATCTGTTACGGTACAATGTTCGGCCTTTCATAATCCTGTTTATTTGGCCGTGATTTCTATTTATAATAATTTAATTAGGTATTCATGTAGCATTAACAGTATAAAGTAAAGATCACGGCTTAGAGACTATAACTTCGCCTTCTAAAAAGGTTACTTTATTCTTAGCTAAGTATTAATGCTACGACAAAGTCTTTTGGTGAAATTATGATAATGATTATGTACTCTTCCATAAAATATACTTAAGATTTAATTATAAATTTTAATTTCTGATAGGTAATTATCACCATCATCATCCAATATTTTAATTTTAAAAATGTATCTTACCTTGATACATACAATATGGATATACATTTGCATAGGTATGTAGATTTGCACTTAGTTGTTTTCAATACATATGTATGTTATCGTTTATTTAAAAACAAAGAGTTTTGAAAGTAGAAAGAAGAGACCTTTGCCCAGCAGTGGGATAATAAAGGTTATGAAAGTGTAAGTTATATTTCAAGGTGATTAAACATATGTGTCATTATTTGAATACTGACTCATTGTAAAAACCGTTCATTAATTTTCACCATATTCCAAGAAAACCGTTATGATGTCAGACAAAAGACGGAAAAAGTAATTAAATTAATAAGTGACTCAACATTACAAAGTATTTCAAACGATATGATATTTAATTTCATATAGAGATAGAATTTTTTTTTTCGTATTTTTCTTTTTGACGACCTTTGTGGCATAATGGTTAACAGCCTGACCAATACTCAGGAGGTCCCGGGTTAGATCCCCGGTCAGGTCAAGATGAAAAATAATCATTTTCTGGTTGACCTGGGTCTTGGATGTTTATTTATATATGTATTTGTTATAAAATATACTTAGTATCGTTCAGTTAGTATCCCTTAACACAATACTCGGACTTACTTTGGGGTTAACTCAATCTGTGTGATTTGTTCCTATATATATTTATTTATTTTATATTTTGTGGGTTTGATAGTTTCAAATTTTTCGCTAATATACTTATAGGTACTTCTAGTTTGGTTTATAAGTACTAACATTAATTTAAGAAATCTATATTAATATAGAGTTGTATACTTATTTATTAACTTTAAAATAAATACGATACATATCAAATAAAAAACGAAGTCAATATAAAAGTTCTCTAAAATGGTGCTTTCAGCAACCCTCTGCGTCTTTTCAATCGTATCTCCTAGTTCCATCCCTTATAGTATCTCGCGAGCCATCGATGTTATCGTGGCATTTTACCCTTGCTTGTCTTCTTAAAAGTCTCCGATTTTTATCATTTGCTTAGGATGGATTTAATGATGAATAGTCGACCTTAAGTGCGTATTTTCTTGGTTTAAAAAATGATCAAAGATAAATAACTCAAAGCGCAAAATATATTTGGAGAGACATTTGCATTACCTTTAATATAGATGTTGTTATATTATGTGTCTTATTTTAAGAGTCCTCTATATATTTATAATAGTAATCAGGGCGAGTGCGTTATATTTTTTTTATACTACTTCGGTATGGTTATTTTAAAATTACGTTTCAGTTGCTAAAAAGAAACTACCTACATATGGCATCAACTCTATTCTACATTAGAAGCGTGAATTACTTATCGACATACAAACTTTCACTCCGTTATGACTGAGTCTTAGAACCATCATTAACAGCTGTACTTTGAGATAAAAAATAAAATATTTTTATTTCAGGCCAAGTCCATATGTTTAATTTAAAAATATGTAAGTAAAATATTAATATTTCAGAAAAATCGCAAATTTTATTTTATTTAAGGTAAACCCACTGGGCCCACCAAGTACAGCCAACATGGCTTTTTACCCAGTGCCTCCAGATGCGGCAGTCGCCCTTCTCCCTTACCGCAACATACATTAAACATAAAAACTCAAAAACCCTTAATAATTCCTACAGAAACGTTTTCCGGGCGTCCGCTAGTCCCGCTAATATTATAAAGGTGAAAGTTTGTATATTTGTTACTTCTTCACGCTAAACGGCTGGGCCAGTTTTTATGGAATTCTGTATGGAGGCAGCTGGTACTTTGGAGTAACACAAAGGATACTTTTTGTACCGAAAAGTACGCGTTTCCCTTATTGGTAAAAAACGGAACTATATAAAGTAGATGCCACTGCTGAAAATGATCAACCGCGGGTTACACCGCGGGGTGCAGTTATTATAACAAAAAGCACCAAATGAATTTCAGTTCCAGATTAGACGATGTTAAACACAATGTGATGCTACTTATGATGCGACCACGTTATGACAACGTCCATCAAATGTTAACGATGTCGTTAACTACGATCAATAAAGTTATTTGGAGTGCCATAGGAGTCCCTGTGTTTACGATCCCTTAGGAATGGTTTGGAACAAACAACTTGAAGCGAACCAGCCTAGCTGAATTGTGATAACGATATTTTGACAGGTTATTTACGTTGAAACTTTTGGTCATAGTTAGGACCCTTGCAAACGATCGACTGTATGTAGGCAAGGAATTGTTTGCGACTAAAAGTAGGCTAATGTCGACTCCACCCGATTCAATATGGCAGAGGTCCGACGACACGGTTCTGTTATCTGTTTATTCAAGGTTCCAATGAATTTGCTATTTGTATAATGACTAACAGGTCTTACATTCACAAAAATCAGGTGGGCCGCAGGCCTGATTGCCTACACAGTATATAAAAAAAACATTATGTCTAAATTCAACAATTAAAAGGTTGTTTCTTATGTCTAAAATTAAGACGCTTTTGTCCGAAAAATCCACTTTTTGTTTTTTACACGTTTTCTGCCACACACGTGTCGTCTCGGCGTGATGAGTTACTGCAAGACAGATGTTCGGCCGATGTCGCATACCAGTTGAAAACCAGCAGGAATAGACTCCGACAAGTTTCAATGACTCTTCTATTTCTTATACAATGAATAAAATATGAAATACTAGCTGGTCCCCGAGATTTTACCTGCCCGTCATGTGATTGTACCATATTTTTAGCTTATGTTTGCCAAATAATCAGGCTATCTTAAGTAAAAAGATTTTGTGGAATTGGTTTATGATTTCAATGAAAACTCTCTATAAACGAACTAGAAAACTTGCATTTAATTTTCCTTTTTATTATATTAGTAATCTCGATACAATATAAATTAATTATATGTTTCGTTTGCAATGATTTGCACCAACGATGAATTTTTCAATTTTTATCAATGAATATTTCAATTTTTGGCCAGTGACCAACCAGATGACAGGTCATCTGGTTGATCATCCGCTGGTTGACAATCCGCTGAGTCCAGCGGAGTTCAAATTGTAGTAAAGATGATTACTCAATATTATAAGTTCTAAACTTTCATCAAAATTACTTTAATTCACACAATTTCGACTTACTTTATATTATTTAGTCACTAATTAATAAAATTTATAGTGTATTTTTGTTTTTTATCACCATAAATATTGAATCAGTGCAATGACACTAGTATTTAGTTATAATAATAGAATTTGGAAATCGCGTGCGGCCTCGGCAATTTTTTTAAATCTATTTTATAATGTAGTTCGTGCCAATGTATGTAGTATACACGGAACTCGACATTTATTTCTGAATATCCTATCTAAATGCTTACACGACTTTGACAATTTTAACTCTCTAATAATAATACATAGTTTAAGAATGTAGCATTGTACGTGAATGTGACGATAATTTTGTGTCACAGAAAATGGGAACAGTGCCAACTTCCCATTTTTTTAAACAAGAGAGAAAACAAAATAGCCTTATTGTTATTAAGACGAATATACATAAAATTCATATGATTATTCAAAGAATGAATTAAGTAACGTGTAATTATGAAGTGATAAAAAATATATAATAAAGATAAAACATGGAAGAGAAAAAAGATGATATTAGGCAAGCATTAACGTTTTCATCACGGATCACGGATAAAATTATAAAAAGCATTAAAAAAAACCAATATTTTTTACAACTTTCAATTTCTTGGAAAACATGCCGTAACTGATGTAATACATTTTCATAAATAATTCCATAGTATAAAGACCGACAGGGCCCTGCACTTCGGCTCTCAACAGATTCCACTATAGACCCCTTTATCCAATCAGAAACGTTACGGATCACTGGCTTTGCGTCCCTGACGGCGAGTAAAAATCAAATGGAGCTTTCTGCAACGTGCCTCAATTTATAAAGCAACTCTACTGTTTTATTTAGTTTATTTTTGAGGTCGCAGTCAATATGGGCGCTGACTTTTTATCAGTATGGTTCGAGTAACTTAGGAATTGTGTTTTTTTTTATTCATATGACAGACAAAAATATAGTTTAATATGTAAATATAGGAGGATTATGGCTAAGCCCAGTGGTGAACTTATTGTGGTTAGAATGATTACTTGCAAAGCAGTAGTTCTTCGGAGCCGCCTCTCAGCCTCTGACGGTTCCTATAACGACTACCAGATGGCAACCGGGACCAACGGCTTAACGTGCCTTCCGAAGCACGGAATCGTTTTTATTATCAGACAATCAGGTGATTCACGCCCGCATTGTCCTAATCAAACTGGAAACATCTAAACAAAATATGCTTCCCATGGGAATAGGAAAATCCATGACCGCCGGGTCTACAGGCAAAACGCCTTAACCACTCGACGGCGGGGGTAGTTACCGATTACTTGTGTTCTTTCGCTATACCTTCCTAATGAATCCTACATACTAACTTCGTTGACGTTTCTCACAGACCCAAACTTTGCTTGGTTTTCTAACTAGCTCTGCCTGAGGCTACTTTGCTGTTTGTTCTTCATTTTGCTTAACTTAGATCATTGTGCGAAGTAAGTTGAACAGGGTTCCTCGCGCAGGTAAATATTTGACAAAAAAACCTTTATATATAAGTAAGTTAAGTATAGATTGTTAACTCAATGGTCATTCGATTGCAGAATCTTTCAATTATTTAAGAACATTGTTCTTGTCGGTGGAGTGATTTCCATGTCTCTTTGTTTTCAGCCATCCGTTTTACACCTTTATACGCTAAGACACCATTCTCTTTTATTTGATCTTGTATGCTCTCCTTGGACTCCCTTTCCCTTTCCTTGCTTTTATTTTCCTATCTATTATTATTTTCATTAGTTTGTCATGTCGTACGAGGTGATTGTAGATTAAGTTTAAAATAAACATTATAATTTATCCTCCTCTTCGAACATTTAACAACTAACTAAACAAGAAACAACTGTAATGTACTTTTTTTGAAATTATAATTTACCAATCTGGACATCGTACGTAAAGTTTAGTGGGAATTAAAATTATATTAAAGTTTTATTAACCTGTTGGCTCGCTGAATCCACACACAATAGAAAAAATATTATGTGACATATACCTGCGTGAACCAATCGGAAACATGATTGAAAAATACTAAACAGAATGTAATAATTATATCTTCAGTGAATAGGAGTCCTTATAACCTGCTAGTATTCATTTATACATTTATAGTTTGTAGGATAAAAGCCGGGTTTATCTGCCCCGGGCGAAGTTCAACATTTATTTCGGATTAGCTTAAACCCCGGGACTCGCCCGACAATTTCATTATGGGTTGCTCTGAATCGTTTGCTATTATAAATATAGAATATTACTTTTTATACGTTATTTTATTTAAAATTATAATAACTTTTTTCCATTTACTCATTTAGTGAACCCGGTTGCCAAAGTCCGCTACGCCAGAGAGGGGTTTCATTTCCGGCATTGGATATTTGTGTTAATTTTCAAAGTGGTCAGCATCAGCGGTTCAAGATGTAGGAATTATGCAGTTTTGTAGTGCTTTGTGTGATTAATATTTTTCTAGTATTCGATCGAGAGAATTTTAGACGAGAATTTAAAAAAAATCTTTTTTTTTTAATGAAATGACTCTCATTCAATTCTCAACCAGTATTTGCGTTTTATTGAAAATATTTTTGGTGCAATAACTTTTCATTGCAATATAAAAGTGTAACAATATCCATCCATATCTGAAATTCTACAGTTATTAATTCTATAATAAATTAAATAGTATAAACTATTTCATTTTAAGAATTACAAAAGCAACATTAAAATTATATCTTTAAACTTTTCATAATCAGTTAGCTATTGTAGGAGTCCACGGACTCAAACATACGATTTCATAACAATAGTAAAAGTTCATGAGTTAAATAGTAAAAGTTTTAAATTCATTTCCATCGTAAAACGAAACAGAACATAAAAGGAGGGACCTTTAAATCGTAATCATAAGTTATAGATTTCGAAAGACTCAACCCGTGTAGTCGGATGTAGCAAAGTCGGAACTTTTCCGGATTATCCGGGAGTAGCCGCAATCCCGCCGTTCTCACATACAAAATTTAACTAGTAACAAATTATAAAAGTACCAAAGTACTGAATTACTTTTATAATTCTTTATGAACTTTTATAATTAGTTAACTTTTATAATTAGTTAACTTTTATAATTAGTTAACTTTTAAAGTTCATTGTGAACTAGTTAAATGTTGAGGCTTCTTAATAGTGTATATCATCATTTCAGGTGCAAGCAGTCTACAACTATACCGAGCCATTCCTCATAAATAAAAATCATACTGATTTAAGAAGTCCTAATGCAAAGTTTACCTGGACTTGAATAATTTATATCCTGGGTTTAAGATGTTTATCTACATTATATATTATTTATTATAAAATATAGCATCGTTATAATAATATCCAAGTATATACAAGTCTTAAACATACTTTGGGGCAAGCTCATTCTGTGTGTTTTACATATATTCATTTATTATTTACTAGTGGACCAGAGCAGAGTCCCAATCAGCCTCTAGTTTCGTTTAAATTCTTTTTATATTACAACATAGTCCGTATAACCAATTCTACATTTTAATCTACTCGTAAATATCGTTACACCCTGTTAATCAGGATAAGGGTTGGTTATTTTAATTCAAATGGGATATTTAGACTGTTAAAACAATGAAGTCTTAGATTGATTAATTTGCTGAAATTAAACATTACTGTTAAAATTTGGCTGCTATGAAAACAGGCAGATTTGTCCGAACGCCTTAAGCTAATATCTACTTTTCGATTTGGAATGTGGTAGATGAACTTGTTATGTATGGTATATTAGTGTAGGTACTTGCTTACTTTGTGTATTTATAAAGTGAAGAATAGTGAAGGTAGAACTGATATTAATGTCACAGTCAGGTTTTGGCCATTACACAACAAGAGCTACCTAGCTTGTTTTATTTACTTAAATATTAGTTATCCCGAACATAATAGAACTATAAGAGTAAAATTAATTAAATATGTGGTGTCTATTTTATGAGGTAGTAAAATTACTGGGTAAGTTTTTGCTGTGGTGAAAGATCCTAGGCTACAAGGTTGGTAGCGTACGAGTGTTGCTCTCACAACGCAACGTATCTATTTGTGTTTTTTTTTTTTTTTTGCGAAGAAGTAATTAATGTTAAAGTATTAGAAATATGTACACAATTTGATTTGTATGCACAAAATAAAGAGGTTTTCGTGGTCTTTTAATAACTGAAAATGAATAACATAAAATATCTATATTGGTCTTATACAGCTAAGAAAAAATTACAGAACATGAATTAAGTCAAATTATATATCAAAATTTATACTTATAAGTTTTTACTTAAAAATACATAATTCTAAATAAGTACATTAAGCATTCATTAAAAATGATAAAACCGCATATATTTTACACTTATAACCTTAAACTACTTAATTAACACAGTAAAATGAAATTTATAAATAATAATTTAAAGGAATAAAAATATTACTTAATAAAAGGTTAACCGTTTATAGGCTTACGTATTTAATATTATATATTCTTGGAGTTAATTGTTTATAGCGTCAAGGGATTAAGTAACAAAGGATGTCGGAATTTGTCCGAAGGGTCGTATTTCGAAGCTCTGTTGACGAAAATAGTAAATTCTCAAAATTATGCGTAACATTTACTCGTCCACTCGTGCCGATGCGAATTGTCATCATACTTATAACAAAATGTACTTACACAATTAAATTAAATTACATTATTTTCAATAGTTTTAAATTTAAAAATATTAATTAGTTTTAGTTTAACTATTAATCTTTTTTATAAGTTTCTCAATGATTTCGTTTTTTTTTTTATGTACATTTATTACTTACTTACTGCGATGGCTCAGCGACCCAAAAAGGATCTTGGCCTCCGACACCAGTGCCCCTAGTATGCGTTTTTCTTAACGCAGACGCTAGCGACTGCGTTAACGATTTAGTATGACAAACCTGAACATCGCCTCTGGCGTATAGTAAGGCAACTAAGAAATTCCATACAAAATCCTAACGCAGTCGCTAGCGTCTGCGTTAAGAAAAACTCATACTAGAGGTACAGAGCTCTCCACCGTTCCCTGCTCAGCGCCTTCAATTGCCAGTCGGCTTTTTGGAGGGCTTTCAGGTCCTTTCCATTAAAGTAATAATGTAAATGTGCCCAGATTCTAACATCCAAACACGAGTAACTAGGAAACTATTTTAGCTTGTTCAGAATAAAGCTTAGTACACACTCTGCAAAACTCAACACTGTTGTCAAAGCAAGCATCCGAAACAGAAACGCCGCGTCAGCACGGATCAGCTTTCCCCAAAGTTCATGCGATGTATGGCTGTACGCTTGTACTGAAAGGAAATACGACGAAGGCCAAATTTGATTACATTTGCTCTTTACTTTTTAACAGTGATTCATTTTAATTTCAAATTGAGTAAAAAGTATTTCCAGACAGGATTCGTCGTCAGATTCAGTAGGGATGTAGTTTCCCTGGGATGGAATGCTGTAACGACTAGGGAGCCCTCTCCATTTGAATTTAACGACCATTGGCTAAGCATTAGTTCTCCGGTACTCTACTAACTAAACGGAACTGCTGAATACCGCTTGTTTCGAGTTCTCCATTGATATCCTCACCGTTAGGCAGATTTATATTAGAATCAACTAGATATTAGGTATTTTCATGACATTGATATATAAACTAAACAACAAAATATAATACTTAATTATTTCATTTCTATTTACTGATGTAATTATAAATTAATACAATTTTAGAAAACTCATTTTGTATCCTAAAGCATCTTAGTTTTTGTTTGAAACTAATATAGAAAGTAACGAAAAAAAAAACCATTCGCTACGTATAAATAGCATTTGTAATAAAATCAGTCAGTATATAGTCATTGAAATTTAAAACGGTTTATAGGCATACGACAAGTCACACCAAATTGCGCTTATGCCAATCTCTCTGGCATCCTAACACTTCTTATTTAAGTATATTTTATTTTGAACGAATTAAAAAAAAATAAGGTAAATTTTGTCACGGAATTCCGAATTTCCATAAAATTGAAGGCCGGGGCAAATAGCAGTTATTAACTACGCAGATTTTGTATAAAGAAATATTCTTATAACAGTTGCTTGGCATTAGGAGTTTCTATATAGTGTTCTCGTAAGTAATTTGCATGTGTATGGGGACTCAAACTAAGTTGAAAGTTAGGAAATTTCAATCCACAATGGATTATCCAAAATCCTGATACCCTTTCGCTAAGGAATGTCCCAGTGTAAGGACAACAACAGACTTAGCTCGCTTTTATCCCATTTATTTTGTTTGCAACACAAAATCATATTTATTACCTCAGACTGTGAAGCCAAAGAAGAAAGGTTATTTGTTTGACCTGCTTTCTTTTCTTGTTATTAAAATTATAAATAGAACGTTTTATGTATATCAATTTTAGTTTTTTAAGTAACAATTCGTCCAACTATTCATACTATCCCTTGTAATAATAGAGGTATAAAGTGGACGTGTGTTAGTAAATTGATATGCGAATGTGGCGACCGTTCACCAATCTGATCGAGTTGCAGGTGGTGGTAATGAGGCGTCCTCCAGAGAAGGTGCTTGGCGAGTTGGTGGAAAATCACACAGCCAATTAATAGTTTTGTTCTACTATATCATATATGGTAACATAGTATTATATAGTTATATAGCACACAAAATATTAATTAGTGTAAAATAAGTGTAGATTCTTATATTAATATCAGAATTAAAGTTTAACATCACAAGAGTACATAGGTTATTTATATATAAAAAAACGATGACAGGTCGAAAAAAGATACGGAACCGGAAGGTGCAACAGAATATAAAACAATAGTGTTGTCACCAACCATGGGCAAAAGAATAAGAGCACATGCTGCCTAAAAATATATTTAACAGTTAGTCTATCTTCTACCGTCCACTGTGCATTTTGTATGGAGATGATGGATGATCAAAAGTCTCTTTAAAATTTTATTTGACCAAGCGAAATCCACACAGGCCACTCTGAACTGAACAATATTTTGTATATAGCTGTTATTTGAATACTATTTTTTTTATTTAAAACATTGCAGTAAATTTGTTGTTTGACTGATAGGAAAAGCCCAAGGCTTTAAGTCTGCCGTTTACATATTTCAGTATTACATCCTCTTTGAATCCCTCAATTACTCACGACGACGTCAGTTACACAAATTTAACATCCACAATGGTATCGTTAATCATTATTAGTTCAAGCAGTTACTGCTGAGTAGTTAGACCGCAAAACAGGAAACGGTTTGGGGTTTGATATTCCGGAATTGGGTACGTTTGCAAGCCTATCCACTTTTAAAATTCTTCAGTTTTTTTTTATATTTAGTTCCAGCGATTTCTCGGTTGCATAGTCTGTTTACTTGCTGTTTCTCCTCTACACTGTATGGCGTTCAGTATCTTTAGCTTTGAAGAACTATGTTTGTCCCATCTGCTAGGGCGTGGTGAATCGATATAGCCTGACACCTGTTTGTCGTATTAGCCATTCATTTTATGCAAATTTAAGATTAATCAAAAACTAAATAAGCCAATGATTCGGATATTTAAAGTTCTATATGGTTTTCTAATCTTAACCATATTATAGCGAAATATTAGAAACCAGAATGTAATGAATCTGTTGGTTAATTTAAAAATTAATTACACAGGTGGCTTAATTACTCATCCAAGCGGTATAATTGCTTATCGAGTATAAAATTAATGATCATTAAAATGTTTCATTAAAATTTTCCGTCATTCCAGCCAATTTGTAATTAACAGAGTAAAATTTAAAAAAAGTCCCTATATGTGAGGACGGTCCAAATACAAAATACTTCACTGTTGATGTTATAAACTAAAGTAAATGTTCAATACATACGTGTGTGGTATAAATTCTTAAAAATAAATGAAAATTCGCTATGTATAAATAGCATTCGTAATAAAATTAGTCAGTAGTCATTGAAACTAAAAACGCGGTTCATAAGCAATTACACGACAAGTCACACCAAATTGCGCTTATGCCAATTTGGAGTAATGTTATTAGAACATTGCACCAAAATAAATTAATAATATTCTTGGCAACAATATGTAATATCACTATTAACGTAGTAATGATAAGGTTCATTTATCATTAAACGCAGATGGACATGTTTACTCTGTGCGCATGAATAAATACACCAATTGACTATCACGGCTTTGTTTCATTGGATTGACAATTAAAACCGTTAATCAAATGTTGGAACACGTTATATTGAACGGTTGTTTGGCATTGAAAAACAATAAAGATTTATTAACAGACCAAAACTGGATCTTCTTTTACGAAAAACTATTTAATTTGACCTCAATTGTCATGATTTAAAATATTAATATCTATCAATATCAAGAATTTTAAGATAACAAATGTGTATGTGAAACTAGTGGACTCTATTTCGAGGTTGTAACATTTAAACAATTTAATTAAATAAATGAATTACCATGAACAGGAATACATTCTAGTAAGTAACATTAAAATCGATGTTTAGTATAATTGTGTAGTGAGAAAAGCTCGTAGTGAAATATGAAAAAAAAAGAATAAAGGATCCTTGTTTATTACGGAATCTAAATTGCCAGTTCTGAAATAAACTTGCGAGGTAGACCTCGTAGGCTGGCAGTCGTAGACCCTCGTAAGATTTCGTAGGCTGTTGTAGGCCCTCGTAGCGCTTGCTTATAGACGCGGATTTCTTATCTTTGGTATACCGTTATTGTTTGTTAATTAAGGATACATTCGAAAAGTTACAATCATTTCAAATAAAAAAAAACATAATAACATTTTAGGAGCGTTCTTAGAATATTTTTGTGCTCTATGTGTATAACACTTGCATCGTACATGTTAAATTAAATGGTTTTGACAAAATTTAAAAACCATCGACAAAAAACAGAATGCAGGATAAGAGAGAAATAGACAAAATATTTCATATCAAACAGCTTAACAAACATTTGTTATTTTATATGAATAAGGTTAAGTAAAATAGTACTCGTAACTCCTACAAATTGTAACTTCTTGTCATTTAAATCATAATTTTATTTTCAATAATTATGTCAACATGTTTTAATATCAGCAACTGTCTAGAGAATTTGTTTGGTGAGCTACGGTGGGGGTGTGGGTGGATTGCCATTCCCCCTCCCCCTCCCTTTAACTGAACGTGACGTCTGGAGGTGAAGAGCTCACTGGGTTTTTTTAATGCTTAGATTTAACAAATATCGTTAAAAAATATTTTAAGTTTACGTTATTGAATTATTTTTAGGTATAACTTTAAGACAAGACACAACACACTTGTTTTTTGCCGCTTTTTATTATTAGCTTCATTATATAAAACTTAAATGGCGGATAAAAATCTGTAAGTGTTTTTCATAAAATGTGATGATGATGTCGACTTCATCGAGTTCTGATGACGGCGATAAGTATCAAGACATTTTTTTCCGTATGTTTGAGTATATTATTCTTTCACGTAATTCTGACATGAATAATAAAAAAAGCCATTCGTTCCTAAAGTTTTTAATTCAACTAGAGCCATATTAATTTCTGCCTTCAATAGACACCAACATACAATGCCACACTATTGGCTGTTAAACCAAATAAAGTTCGTTTAATTTAATTTAGTTTGACATTACCACAAAACATTTGTCTACATTCTCAAATAGGCGGGGTAATAATGACATAGCTTTTTTGGCACACATGAGCGCCTACGTCATCATTCCCGCATTCCTGAAGTTACGTTGTTTTTGTGCGACGTCGCATCTCAGCCGAGCCAAGAATTTAATCCATTTAATGGACTCGTAAGCGATGTATCGACACATTGACGTACTCAGATATATGTTTGTTTATGTGAGTATAGAGAACAAAGTTACATTATTTGTAGGAGACATATATTTACACGGCCTTAGGCCACAGAATACCGAATAGTACTACTTAGGTCTACATAAAAATTAACGAACGTTTGCTAACGTTATTAAAAACACAAAAGAAGTTTAAGTGTTATAACTAATTCAGCAGTTGTGTATCCAATAACACGTTAAACTGTTATATTTAAAAAATCTTCATGATTGTCCTCAGTGAAATTTCTCACTGCAAGCTGTTCCTTTAAGGGTGAAGGCGAATTACTCGTCGCGTAGTACAAAACGACAGCATTGTCGTAAAACAGAGTTTTATTGTGGAATAAACAGGCCTCCAGCAGACTGCCATTGACGCCGGCTCTCGACCTTACGCCTCGTAATGAGAACTTTTATGTTAGTACCTATATGAATAGGGCTGCAAATTGCATTTTAGCGCTATTGTTTCAGTTGTAAAACCACTTTTCCTGTGCACTTTTTTTCTAAAATTCAATTCTAAATTCAAAAAGCTTATAAATTTTTATTTACTCGTTTCTAAGTAATTTAAAACTGATTGTAACCTATAAATAAATTGCGAATTTAATCACGTTCCGAAAGTCGAGTTCTTTCCTTTAGGGGGAACACGCTATAGAAAAAATATATTTGACATTAAGGTCTGTCGACTTTGCCCGATTTTATCTGACATTTAGTTAAATCGTTTGTTTATGCTTTGTGTACAATCCTCAATCGTTACAGCAAAAAAATAAACCATGGAAAGATGTTAACAAAAATACTATTTTTGTTTATATTCTCTTTAATTATATAAATATAATAAATATATATATATACATACATATATATAAATATATATATATATATATAAATACATTAAGTGGGTTCTATTATTTATTTACTAAATAACGATGCGCTGGTATTAGTATTTATAGAATATGATGTTTATCATCATCCGAACGTGTTTCCTGTTGCATCCTTAGCTAACGCTTCAGAGCCTGGGATCCGCCATTATTCATGGTCCTAGATTCTTATTATTATCTATTTCCTATTATTATATTATAGGTTATTAGAAGAGACTACCATTTGATATTATTTACCCTATTTACAGAGAAACTAACCGGAACATGATCCGATTATTTATATTAGTGGCCGACACTGTCAGATTTTTCAGGTGGCTTATGGGCATCTGACACAACCTTAAGACTGCGATTTAGTAATAACTCGTGACTAACGGCTTCATAAGACACGTTAGCCTTTCGAAGCACGAATATGCTTAAATTGTCAGCCCTATGTTTAATGTACATTGTTCTGAAACGGTGCTCGCGGTTCGCCAGGAAATTGGGAAACAATGTTTATCTAAAGAACACACATAAAACTGAAGGTAACTTGTTACGTTTTGTTGGTTATGAGTCTTCCATTCTATACTCGAGACGAAATATATACAAGTATAATAAACACGGTCGTTAAATAGGTACTTAGGGTTGCCATTGTTGTGTTCAGTGTCAATTATACACAAAATATTATCAGAGAGAAGTGACATGATTTTTTGCATTAGAATGGTCTGTGTATATTTGTTTTTGTAATGTTGTGTAGATAAATAATATAACAATCCAGAATAGAATAGAAAATAATATAAAAACTCTTTGTTGCACCAAACAAATCTACTTATACATATTTTTTTTAAACTAGGTTAGGTACAAAGGCGGACTTATCGCTAAACGCAATCTCTTCCAGTCAATCTTAGGTGGATGAAACAAATCAAAAGGCGATGGCCCAGTATACATATCGTAACTAGCTGATGAGTTCAGATAGAAACAGCAACATACGAATACTATACGCAATTTTCTTGCCATTAAAGTAATAGACAAAGAGTACTTATAGATAATTTTTTTTGTAGGTGCGAGAAATAATTGTTAGAATACCATCTTGTTCGGAGAATTAACATAATTATAATTTTCCTACTTATAGTTTAGAGATTATATTCAGAAAATATTTCTTTTTGATTTTATATCGTAAATATATACAAAGTTACGACCAAAAACAAACAGAACGCTTTGATAAAAGTTAATGTTTTCAAATTTGAAACGAAATGAACGAGGGTTTAGAACTGGGTCCTTTTGTAAATTACAATGCTTTGTGCTATGAAAGTGCCATTGTCAGCCAATACGTCCAGTAATTTAATTTTATTAATGGGTTAGCAATGCGTTTGGAACTCGTGGTTATATTTACTGGAGGAAAAAACTCGCTAAAGAAAACATATTAGTAGTAGATTAGACAATACTTAGGATATCCAAAGTTAAGATGCACACGCATCAGCTGCTAGTGTCTTCAAGAATAATATTAATAAATAAATAATATGGTGATGGAATAGACCACAAAAGAGCAAGATAAAAAATAACTTTGACAATCCAATACAACTAATATTATAAATGCAAAAGTGAGTTTGTATATTTGTTTATCTGTTTGTTTGTTACATCTTCACGCCCTATTTACTGAACCAACGTTCTTGAAAATTCGCATACACATAGCAAGGAGTATTGAGAAGAACATAGGGTACATTTCATCCCGGGAAAAAGCACTGTACTCGAGGGAATCTCACGCGGGCAAAGCCGCGGGCTAAAGCTAGTAGCTAATAAATGAAAATTTTATTTCCATGCGATTGCAGGAACAACTTAATGATCCTGAACTGATAGGTATTGCCTATAAACATTGACTCAAATATCTGAAAATTCAGCACGTTAAAAGGTATAATATATCAGTTGAAGATATTCGAAAAGTCTCATTTGGGAATTGAACCATTGAAATCGGAAATTGGAAAAGGCATGCGTGTCGAGTGTTGATGGCAATACCGTTGAGGCTACTTTAGCACATGTTACATTATTTTGTGTGCATATCCGTATGTATTCGCCTCGTATACGAAGCTAAATTATGAATAATTATCTATTATCTATTTATTTGTCTAAGGGAAAAGAGTCTAAAGTAATCTTTAGAGTTAGTAATCTCTTACTTTTAAATATGGGCAAAGGTATATTGTGACTAGTGTCACAGTATTGCTATATAGCGTATAGCATCTTTCTGGACCAATCACCAATGAGATTGAATTGAGAATGAGATGCACCAATCAGTGTTCGTTTTTATTTTATTGATTTTTATAATCAAGGTTAATTTATATCTTGTCTAGTTGTAGATACACGTCAAAATTTCATTAATAAGCGTTCCAAAGTTTCAACATCTATTTTAGTCTGTAAATATTTTTATGATTTGAATAAAAATACACTTGGATCTAAAAATATACCAAAATGTTCTCAAAATATCGATGAATGATCATCTTGTATATATTCATACACACAAACATACAATAAATTTCTTCACACCTACAGATTGCGCAGTAATTTTAAGCTAGATGACAAAATTATCTTTGGGAATCGTTAAAACCGTCACAGTTCACAAGCAATGCAAGAGATCAGATTTGAAGTATTTACGTAAATACGATCTGAAATACGAGTAAGTAGTTTCAATAGAATTTACTCCATAATATTAGTATTGTATTCAAGTAAATTTTAATATTTTTTGCATATCTATCGTTTTAGTTACTCCGTAACAACGTTTTCTTCTTCTAACAGTTAATACATCTTTTTGTACAAGTATAACTTTATTTGTTAATAGTATTGGTATTTCATTATTTGTGACATAAAATGACAGTAATGAGGTAAAGGCCTCATTACAAATGTATAAAAATATTTACAAACAAAACAGTAAATGATTTTGAAGGACTAAAATGTACTTTATGAAATAGGTTGTTATATTTCAAAATTAATAACAACGTAAAAACTGAGCCCAAGGAACGTGGCAATCATTTTTTATCACTTTGCTTGGGACTTTAATAAACCGAGTACATAGTCGCCCACAGAGTTAATTTTAAAAAGGAAGATATGTTAAGTTTAGAGACATTATATGTACAGTGTACACCCACCACAAAAATTACATGTTATTTTATATGGAAATTTGAACTTATGTTTCTGCTAAAATTAAAGAGAGAATGGCTGAATGAAAAGCCAAAGTCACAATTTCAAAACGCTAACGAATGTTGACAAGAACAAAATGAATGGGATTGACATAAGATTGACCACGTGATTTACCGCAGCTTATGTCAATCTCATATCTGTCATTCTAATTCAATACAATTGGAAAAGAGGTCACAACTTATTATCAAAAAATAGCAGGTTACTAAAATCTTAGTTTAAAAAAAATACATGAATAGACTTCGACGCATTTGTTTCTTCTAATATATTGTGTATCCTTGAACATCATTGTAAAAGTATGCAGCATCTCAGCATTTTCATTATTGGGTGGCAGGTGAGGAATTAAATTTTTATACTGAGGGCGCTTTTTTAATTTAGTGGCGCGACGTAAGACGCTGCATTTTGTACCGTGACGAGATATAATGGTCGGTATTACAATGTGGAAGAAGACATGTACTTGCTTTTTAATTTAACATTGTTGTGTATTTCTATTTACTTCATAATGTTTGTTGAGGTAAGAAAAAAATCGGTATTAGTAACTAACAACTTTTTAATGTCGCTGATTCGTACGTAATTTTGGTACGATGGAAGTAGAATAATAAAGAGAAGTTCTCTAAATATTTGAATAATTTATTTTCAAATGGTTGATTTCGAATTAGGTATTAGATAAAGCTATAACTAAAAATATTGATTGCATACCTTGATAAATTTTTCACAGATTCTGAAAAATTCACTATTTTTCACAGATTTTAATTTAATGAAGTATATATTTCCATTCTTACATCGATACTAACATCTAAAGTCTGTTTGTCTGTCTGTAACGCTTTTACGTCTAAACTGCAGGACCGATTTTGATGAAATTCGGTATGGATCTCAAACATACTTTTGGCGCGATATTACCGAGACCCACGCGGGCGGAACCGCAAGCAACAGCTAGTTAATAATATATGCAAAATAAAAAATAATCTTAGCTACATAAACTTATATTCATTTGACATGTTAAAAACTGTTATGTTGTAATAACGAAAACATAACTGTGAAAATAACTATAAAATAAATTATTTAGGTTTCACTTTTGCCATGTGTTGTGACAATCTATCAATCTTCTCGTCCAAGACTTGGCACCATCTCGCAAGGTCATAATAAATTAATTTCATCCCTTCTTGTCCGTCCCTTCTCCACTCAACTATGAACTGCCTTAACCGTAACATTTCCGTTAAAATAAAGTACTCGTTTACATACTTGATTTTACGTACCTTTTTAACCGACTTCAAAAAAAAGGAGGAGGTTCTCAATTCGTCGGTATGTTTTATTTTTTTTATTTTTTATGTATGTTACCGGATTACTTGAAGACAACTGGACCAATTTGGAAATTTTTTTTTTGTTCGAGCGGGTTTACTTTCCAATTGGTCCCATATTCAGCAGTTCAGGATCTGATGATGGGATCATGGAGAAATCGAGGGAACTCTTCAAGTTTTGTATTGGGCATAGGTATTTTTTGATATATTCCAAGTTATCAAAGTGAGACGAAGGTGAGACGATGCTGGAAAATTTAACCCACTTTCAAAAATGCAACGTAATTACAACTTTTTGATTGTATTTTATCTTGCTCGATTACTCGAAGACCACTGAATCGATTTGTAAAATTCTTTTTTTGTTAGAAAGGGTATACTTTCGAGATGGTTCCATAGTCATCAGATTAGGATCTGATGATAGAATCATGGAGTTATCGAGGGAACTCTTCAAGTTTTATTGCGATTTGGGTCGTTTTTGATATATTCCATGTCAATAAGGTGACAACGCTGATGACGTTTACCCGACTTTACAAAATGCAACGTGTTTACAACTTTTTAGTTAAAAGGTATTGCGTACTCAAAATTAAAAAGTGAAAAATAATTGTTTTTGCCAAAAAAACGAAACCGACTCTAATTCCTGAACTAAAAAGGATGAAATAATCAATACATTGTTGGTGCCAATTTTACGAATTCGTGGACTAGCTGCTGGCTCGTTAATTAGCATATTTTATTAAAAGAATCGGCACCGACTTCAGATTTATTAAAATTTTTGATATGAAGCATATTTAAACAACAATGTATTGATTATTTCATCCTTTTTAGTTCAGGAATTGGAGTCGGTTTCGTTTTTTTGGCAAAAACTATTATTATTGGAGACAAAATAAAGACAAATATTAACATAGGTAATTAAAATCCTAAACTAATTACTTAAGGTGATACCTCGGTGCTGACTAGCGCCACCGTCATTTAAAAATCATTACTCACTGAAAATACAAGGTATCAAAAATCCCTCTGCTGTAATTAAGGTTCTGGATAAACATATTAAATTATAGTTACAAATTGCAATGTTGCTTAAAACGGCCACTTTTAGCACCTACAATTTGTAACTATATGGAACTATAATTTAATATGAAAATATGATTGAGATTAACTTCAGATCCAGAACATTAATTACTTAACAGGGATTTTTGATAACTTGTGTTTTTAGTTAATAATGATTTTTAGTTGATAGCGGCGCTAGTGTTCACCAAGGTCTAGTCTTAAATTCCGAAAAATAAAAGTATTATAGTATTATATTATAAATAATTTAATCCTCATTTTATCCACGGTAAAACGCTAGCCACTATAGTTATTACCATAGCTAACAGTTGGCTACTATAAAATGGCGCTTCATAGATTATGGATTTTTGTACTAACGGCAGTTCTCGTGTGGAGTACTTTTGCTACTAATTAATAGAGACACTTTTCCGTCCATTTATGAGTTTATTTAGCGGATACCCACTACGCCCACAGTGGACACCCACATCCGATCCTTCAGCAATAACCTAGTATTTCCCACTTGTTCTGTTCGTCAGTTTTACAGCTTTTATTTATTCCCACACGTGCACATATTGTGCTACGGAATGTCCGTCTGATTCAATTTTATTAATGGACTTGGACGTTTGCCCCAGTGACTGTGAACGCGACTATTCTATTTGTCGCGAGACGTATCTTATTGCCGTTGTCAATGACTAATTCTCCATCTTATTCCCTTGTGCTTAGGTATCATTTCGAGTGTTTTCTATAGTAATTTCTAATAAGTTCTGTAAGGCGAAACTACTCGCCGCGGTCAGAGACTGCATTGAGTCAGAGCATATACGAGATGTCAACAAGGCCGACCCGCTTTCAGAGCATTTACGGTATTGCTTTTGGACTAATTTACTTTACGATTGACGTTAATGACCGCCTTCGACGTATTGTGACGTTGAATGGACGAACATTTTTCTGGGATGTGAACATTATAGTTCAATGTATACCTCTATATTACAGTAATTAATTAAGTGATTTATGTCCTCGTTTGTTCCAGAATGAGGTGGTAACGCGAACGGCAGAGCGGCGACGCCCATGTTGTGATGGCTGCAGTTAATTCGGTAAGCTTACTGACAGTGTGTTTATCGTAAAACGAATACAAACCATTCACGAAATTATTTTATGCGAAATAAAACAGGTACTCCATAAATTTGGTCGGAACGTTAATAGGGTATGATTCAATGTTATTACGGGGAGCTACAGTCTCATTAGCAGGATTCAATCTTTCGTCAAAATGGTACTCATTTAGTCTGTTAATTGGCGTCGTTTTTGCTTAGCCTTCCTTCGGTCGTGGATGGCTGTGTGTCACGCCACAGTCTCGCTAATCCGCTAATGTTTGCACGAGGAGGTATGTTACTAATTGATGATTAGGAACTAACACGGGAACAAAGTAGTTTGAGAATCCCGCTTACTAATCCATTTAAATAATGACTAGTTTTGTCTACACGTCTGAGTTTGGATTTTACACCTCTTACTTAGAAAATCCATTACTATAAATAGGATTACGTTTTGAAAACTACCTGCTGCTGACCTTAATCACCTTAATTGCAATAACTTTTTTAGTTTGATGTAAGGAGAGTTATTTAGTAAAAATGTCAAATTACTTAAGATAAGTGAAAGAAAAATATTGTACTTTATAAAATCAAAAATGAAATTTATCCTAGAAAATAATGCATCACAACTTAGTTGTTGCATATGTGTTTCATGGTATCGTTACTAAATTAAAATAAAACGGCCCCATAATGTAAACTCGTCAGTATATATCACTTACAAACGAAAGATGTAGGTACCTATAATCAAAGATCAACAACAGTAGATATATCTGAGGGTATATATATATTATGAGGGTTTTCATCGAATTAGCTTTTTACAACTCCAAATTTCAAACAACCCTGTGTCTGTTTTATCTACTGCACGTTTTTTTCCTCCGCCATAAGGCCCGTTTAGAGCTTAACAGCCTCCCATTGAGGTACGTAACTGCCAGTTGGCTCATCACTGCTCACTCACAGGTATAACGCGACCAGGAATAGAAGACCTCTGAAGCTTGAAAATCCCACAGTTTTTTGCAGTAATTGAAGAGCTGGCGGGTGTCGTATAAAACTGGTAGCGTTATAATGGCGCTACGTAGCGTTGGACGCTTCGCTATGGACAGAATCCAAATCACATCGTATTTGAATAGCTACTGCAGTCGGGCAATAGTCGGTTAATGACTTTTATCGAGCTATTCTTAAAAGTGATTTAGCAGATCATCTTTGAAATTCTATTACCTGCTACAAGATGAACTTTACTTACCCTCTCTTCGAATTAGTCCCTTTAAAGACAGGTTAAAGGGGCTTATACAGATTTTATTTTATGATTGATATATTGATATTTTTTTACATATTGTATTTTTCGGAATACCATATTTACGAGTATGTTTTGAAAATATAACGAGTTAGTAGTCTTTATTACATTTACTATTTAAATGTCTTAATTTGCCTACAAAATGTTTTAACTGTAAGATTGCCTTTTTCGCATTGAATTTAATCTCTATCAATCCAATGTAATCGAGCAATACGGATTTTTTTTTAATTGTATTATTGTAGACACGTACGTTTTTTGAAAGTGTGCGAAGGAGAGATCGGAAGATTAAAAAGTAAAAAAAATATATCTATATCAGAACCACCTCTATACATACTATGAATATTCATTTATTGCAACCGTTTGCAATCTCAAACAGCAGATGGAAAGTCAAACTTGAAACGTAATAATGTCCACATAGACTGATTTATTGATGAAGATACACTGACGATGGATGTCCGGAGTAAGCGGGCCGCGTCGGCTTGACTGACGTTAATGATGATACCAACTGAAATGAAAACGTAAGCAAATCGAGACATTTCACTGGCGACTCATAACCTATTTAATTTAATATGTTATGAGTTAATTTATCATCAATGCCGACACTGAAGTCATCCGGGTCTTTCTATGTATCCGCTAAATTATTTTAAATCAACAAATGCACACGATTTTGATGTGGTTTTCACAGTAAGAACAATGTTTTCCGACATATTAATTGTTTATAGGTAGCCCATGGCAACTCACTATACCAGCTGCTTTTAGGAGATATTCCCGTTCTTGCTCATAGAAACCACCACATTTTCTCTCTCTCAGTCAATACCTACAATTTATACGTTTTGTATCCGGCGTGAATAAATCAGATCCGGGATCAGCTATGACTGTTTCATTCATTTATATCCTGTTCATATCGGTTACACTGTTTTAGCTTTGAACTTTAGTCACGAAGTCGGGCCTGTTCTAGTGCAACTCACGTAACAGTTCCAATTCCGACCTAATTATCTTTGTACCTAGTATTGTTTTCTAATGCAGCTTCATACTAATTTTGATTCTAAATTTGTAGTTTATACCTTCTAATTGTATTATGTTACTACTGGTATCTTAAATTATGGTATGGTATCTTAAATTTTAAACATGTATGTAATTTTTTTTAACAGTGGCATTGCGCAGTCATTCTCCCATTCTTAATCGTTTACTATAATGAATGACTATAATCAGTGTCATTCCTTGTGCTTAGCACGCATTAGATAAGAATTATGTACTGGCTTAACCGAATGTTACATAACCATTAAATACAATTGGGCTAGATAGCTACGTAATTTCTAGTTACAAGTACTGAATATTGATATTTCCTTTGCCGTAAAAGCATATCTCTTACAGACTCAGGCTTTTATCGTCCCTATTAAATATTTTATTCCTACTTACAAGAATAAAAAAAACTAGCCTTTGATCTTTTCGTAGAAGAATATGGTAAAAAATGTAATAAAAAAGGCAGAGATCTGATTATTTTTTAAATTTTATACGACCAGGTTGACAATCAACAATATGGTTCTCTTTATAATATCACTTAGTCAACGAGCAATGTGGCTAGAGATACAATACAACTACGAAAAGTTAATACGAGAAAGATGGTTTTCACTAAAAGAAGACTACGAAGACCTACTAAAACTTAGGCGGTATTGGGGTGTCCGAGTGTACGGCAAGCATCATTTAAGACGAGACCTTGGTGAACACTAGCGCCATCATCAACTAAAAATCATTATTCACTGAAAACACAAGTTATCAAAAATCCGTGTTATGTAATTAAGGTTCTAGATCTGAAATTAATTTTAAACATGTTAAATTATTAAATTATACTTCCATATTGTTACAAATTGCAAAAATGCTAAAAGTGGCCGTTTTAAGCAATATTACAATAAGTAACATTAGTCTTCCAGTATCATGTTCCACTGCTGGGCAAAGGCCTCAAATCAAATCAAATCAAATATTTTTTATTTCAGATAATTTAAAATCCATATGGTTAAAATTATAATAATATTAGATAAAGGAAAACAATAATTACATTAAATTATGATACTAAATAACTCTTCTCATTAGGCACTTCCATAATGAGGAGGTCATATCATCAGCTAATGTTTTCAGGACGCTGTAAATATAAAATGAAATGTCTGCGTCGTCCACGTCATCGAATCCACCGCTGCACTAGAACTAATGCAATAAAGACAGGTGCCCGTGAATTTTACAGGAATTGTAACGGAGCGGGAACGTGATCAGGGTTGAGTGTGTGACATTATTAAGTTGATACCTCGGTGAATACTAGCGCCACCGTCATTGAAAAATCATTAATCACTGAAAACACAAGTTTTCAAAAATCCGTGTTATGTAATTAAGGTTCTAGATCTGAAGTTAATTTTAAACATGTTAAATTATTAAATTATACTTCCATATTGTTACAAATTGCAAAAATGCTAAAAGTGGCCGTTTTAAGCAATATTACAATAAGTAACTATAGGGATCGATAATTTAATATGTTTAAAATTAAATTCAGATCCAAAATCTTAATTACATAACACGGATTTTTGAAAACTTGTGTTTTCAGTGATTAATGATTTTTCAATGACGGTGGCGCTAGTATTCACCGAGGTATCAACTTAATAATGTCACACACTCAACCCTGATCACGTTCCCGCTCCGTTACAATTCCTGTAAAATTCACGGGCACCTGTCTTTATTGCATTAGTTCTAGTGCAGCGGTGGATTCGATGACGTGGACGACGCAGACATTTCATTTTATATCGGACGAGAAGCAAATGTTATTTACCTTGCTATACTGGGAATGGCAGATGTTTTAGCTACTTCAACAAAGGTGGATATATCATAATGTTACCAGAAAGTGTGAGAAAATACATTTTACATGTGATTAAGTAAGTAGAAAAATAATTTTAAAAAGTTTAAAGTCAAACAGCCATCCCGGAAGATATTTTTAAATATGTGTTATTATAGTAGCACCCGTGTGGGCTGTAGTATAGGAGGAGTAAGTGTGAATAACCTTAGCTACGCAGATGATATGGCGTTGCTCAGCCCAACGGTAGAGGGGATTAGACAATTAATCGCTATATGTGAGAAATAAGCAGCCAAACATGGTTTGAAATATAATGTGAACAAATGTGAGTACATGGTCTTTAAGGCCGCCGGTAAATACCCAGAAACCATACCCGATATTAAATTAAACGGGATGTGTATTAAGCGAGTACATCAGTTTAAATATCTTGGGCATTTCCTTACTGACGACCTTAAAGATGATGTCGACATCGAAAGAGAACGCAGAGCCCTTTCGGTAAGAGGTAATATGCTAACCCGTAGATTTTCCATGTGTACAGATGAGGTCAAAGTAACTCTGTTTAAAGCCTACTGTCAGACATTCTACTCGGGAAATGTATGGGTTGCATATACCAAAAAAACTATAGATACTCTGCGTGTACAGTACAACAATGTTTTCAGAATGCTGTTGGGATTGCCTCGTTTCTGTAGTGCATCAGGGATGTTTGCGCATTATCATACCGACGGTTTTCACGCAATAATCCGCAAAAAAACTGCATCCCTGATCAACAGAGTGAGAGGTAGTCACAACAGCGTCCTGAAAACATTAGCTGATGATATGACCTCCTCATTATGGAAGTGACTAATGAGAAGAGTTATTTAGTGTCATAATTTAATGTAATTATTGTTTTCCTTTATCTAATATTATTATAATTTTAACCATATGGATTTTAAATTATCTGAAATAAAACATATTTGATTTGATTTGATTTGATTATATGTGAGGCGAGGCCTTTGCCCAGCAGTGGAACATGATACTGGAAGACTAATGTGGGTGATATGATGATTGAGCGATTAGTAAACGAAAGTACTTTTTAAATAATAGTTATTGAAACCATTACTCATTTATATAGATACTTCATTTACGCAATGGTACTGGACCCTTTGCGTAAATGGAGTAAGTCTGTACGTATTAAATTTGGTATACTGGTACTTTTAATATGCAATCTATCTTTGTACTTGTTGTTATGGTTTTCACTTTATACCTATTGTCTTGACGTAACGTCACAACCATTGAATTGAAATAAGTGTAAATTTTATAGAAACTAGATATACAGCTTTGTATTCAAAAATGTTTGATAAATGAAAAGTTATCGCTTCACATAGCAACTTAATAAAGCGTTTACTGGCAGTTTTCGACACGTTAAAGCTCGAAATGACGTCATCGCGTGTAACACCCTCGTTCCAGGATATTGTTGCAATAAAACCAAGATGGCCGCGCTCCTGTCCGAACGTTTCATTGACTTCGTGACTATCACTAAACTAATAGTATTATAGGGAAAACTGTCCAAATATCATTATAAACACATTTTGTGACATAATACTAAATTCTCAATATATACTTAAGTATATAAATACATACGTTATAGTATTTATGTGTCTCTTACAAGAGAGGACCTTGGGTGCCTTGGGTCTGGCGATTTAAGAGGCTTTCAGATATTACAATTTTCGTCTTTCATCTGAGGGCACAGAATATATAAAAGTACTATAGGATATATCAGTTGTAAAATAATCAAAAATTAAGGAATTTACTGAAATCATGCGCTTTATTAAATAATCAAAGCAATCATGTTGCTTTTTAATACGATACTTGCCATGTCATGTCATACAATTTCCAAATCCTAAAAACGCGAAATCTTGCACACTCAGTTCTACGAAATCGACTGAAATATAGTACACGAGAATAGGAGTCTGACCTGAGTCTCTCTCTCATCTTAGCGCTTTCCCGGTTGCGTCCGCAGCTTGTTTTTACAGAGCCCAGGGTCTAGGTCCTTATCTAGAAATTCATCATAAACCCAGGAAAAAAAACAACTATAATTTACGAGTAGTATGCCACTGGTTTAGTAAAACGTGATCGCTGCATATGAACATTCTGCATTCTGCCAAGTGGACAAAAGTAAACCGTGAAGGAAATGAATGAGAGGGATCGTAATATTCTAGTGCTGTTACAGTGAAGCCTTTTGTAACGGGGTAATAAAGGCCATTTTAGGGCTCGAGTGGACCCGCCGGAAATTTAATCTGACTGAGGGCCCTTTGTTACTGGGAATTTTGTCCTTAGATAAATGCCCGTAAGTAGACGTAAGAATATTTCAATTTAATTAAAAAACGCCAGACTGATGTTTGTTCGGTTGTTCTACAAAGGCCCTTCAAGTTGTAATAAATCATTAAGGGTCGGTGTTAATAGAATTCAGGTGTTGGATTTTAATTTATTTGCGCTTCTGATTTCTTTTTATGGCAAGTTGTCGCTTTGATTTACTTCGCGACTGGAGCATTTTTATTTTTTTTATCTTTGATTTTCGACTTTCTTTGATATTACAGAAATAAAAAAAGAAGCCTTTATACGAGATTATTTAAAGTATATTATCCTAGATGCGTCCGTAGGTAACTTTGAGTTCTTTGTAGATACCGCCTGGTTCTAGTAGAATAAAAATAATTTTGTAAAGAAATAAAATATTTATTTATTATCCAATCCCGCTTCAACCTTTCAAGGTATTTGATACGAGGGTAGGTCCCAACGAAGGCCTTGCACAGCTAGGCTTTTTTTTTTAAATGGTTAGTGATAAACTAATTTTAATAATTTTATAGGTTCCACACTGTTGAATTGGCTAACTCCTCTTCGAGTATGTGGTGTATATGTTTTTGCTTTGTAGTGGGCAAAAATAAAGCTGTATAAATGAATAATGAAGCACCGAGTACCACGCAAGCAGAACCACGGGCAATAGCTAGTAAATTATACTTATATATCTAAAATCTATGGTCATCAAACGTAACATAAGACTTTTACGTCCTCACAAAAGACGAAAATGTGTCTTTAACCCACTACGTCGATCAAATTGTTACGCAAGGCCCGGAATTCTGCACTTAGGGTTCTTTATAGCAACTACGAGCATTTAAGGATAAAATGTGCTTCTTTTATCCCGAAAGTGTTCCGTGACGAAGGCAACCGCAACATGATAATGAACACTACTGGCCTCTGGAGCGATATAGGGCCGGCATTTTAGATCTATCGATTTCTATGGTTGAATGGGTGCATTTGTTTTTAGTGGAATAGATTAGGGAATGCTATTAGACTCTTTTATATAAACAGCAAAAATATTTTTTTTATATTTTATGCGATAACAATTTAAATTTGTATGTAGAAAGTAAATTAATGCAACACAGATTTGTTTTTGATTAGGTTAACCTAGTTATTTGATATAAATAAATATCTGGAATAATAAGTGATATCATGATTTTGGCCTTAGGGTTTTCAGAACAAAATACAAGTGATATAAAAAGATACAAGATGCCAATAAAAATTTTCTTACGTTAGGTTTAATAATACTTAAATTTATATTGATACATTGTTATAATATGATTGTTCGAATTGCTGCGGGAGACGAATATGAACGTTAGTTAAAGATAAACATTTATACAAATATAAAGCGTACACAACAATTAATTATTTTGTACAAATTTTTCGCGGTCTGCTAGAAAAAATTTCTTTAGAAATAAGTAGCCCCATTGTAACAATTTTTTCAAATATAAAGTTACCAATGTATGTGAGTTACAGTGTTCAAGAAATAAACAATAAAAATAACAAACAACAACACAAACACAACAACAACATAAAAATATTCCTGCACTTCCAAGCATACTTATAAGCATATATTTTTATAGTAAGCATTAAAACATGAATATGTATTAAATTACATATCTTGGCAACCCTAAGAGAGGTCCTTCTCACCCTTTTAGCGAGTGGGTGAATCCCAATCGTGGCGAATCGACGGCCCGCGGACCCGAACCCTGGATCCCGGCCAGGGACGTGTTCGCCAACTTTAATCGAGATTATCCCATTTCAAAACCATTTCGAATTCATACCCATACGTCAACTGTGGCTAGAACTTAAACTTGCAAGATATGTAGGTACCGGTGAAAAGTAGAACTTTAAATATTTGTTTAGTTATTTTTTCTGAGACGGATATAAATAAGATCAACTAAAGACTTGTTTGTTGAAAACACGATTCCATAATATTTCCATCCAACTCGTAGAAATAAGCGGCTTGTTTAAAAAACATATTTTATCAAGATATGATCATATGTCCAGCGGTGCACTAATTCTGGCTGGTATTATGATGATTAACAGCAATTAAAAAGAACGTGTTAGTTAATTAAGGAAACTAAATAGACCACAAACACAATGTGATCAAAAATGAACAAAAAATGACTGGGATTCCCCAAATTTGGGTTAAAATTAAAAGTTTTACAAGATTAATCTTCCATGATGCTCTGTGAAATGTTGTCCGCTAACGGACAAGCAAATGGTTTTCACCCTTTGTTCACGGAACCTTAAAAACAAGTCCCGTCTCAAAGCGTAAATCTGGGACCGCAATAATGTCATAAAGAGCATTTACGTACACGGTTAAAGTCAACCAATTTGCCAAATGACCGCAAAAGCCGGCGTTAACTCGTAAAGCCAAACAAAACCACGCAGCACTATCCGAAGCAACAAAACTGGCATAAAGCTGACTCCGGCACGCTTTATAGCAAATTGGAGTCATACCAAGTTGACACGGAGTCGGCGAGGCATTTTCGGGATGACGGAACAACGAGATCCGACGGGCCCAGTCCGGACACCCTGGAATCCTGCCAGATATGTGTCCCGCCACTTCGTGTAGCCGAATAACGCCATATTAATGAAATGGTGATAGTATAGAAATGAAGCTTATTCAGCGAGACTAGTAAAAAACTGCCAGAAATGACTTGATACTAAGTGAAATCGCGTAGCTTTAGGTATACCTACTCTCATCAGTGAATTGGTGATAGTGTAAAAATTACGTCGCTATAGTGAGATTGCAGGTATATATGGGAATGAGACGAAGGAAATGGCTGGAAATAGATCATAATGATCATAATTATTAAAGCACATATACAGACATTGCACGTTTTGTAAAAAAAAAAAAACTCGTGCTATTTACTAGCATGGCGTGTCTGTACGTATATATTCTCTACGGCTGAAGGACAAAACTTTGCTTGTTATCGAGAAATATCACAACACATCGTCCTTTATAGAGCAAGTTTGGAGGACTGCAGGCGCGGGTGTGGAATCATTGACCCGTCTTACATTGAAAACTTTATCCATACGACTGTCGTTTATAAATGTTATTGATTCTTAGAAAGTTTTACTGATTTTATCATATTTATGCTTGTTAATATTGTTACTTACTTAACTTTTATACTGTTTGCGTATAATTCAAATCCTGTGTAACCCAGGTCAGATGTTAATTAGCACGATACCTACCAAACTTGTTTTGTCTGTCTATTTGTTTATGTAACCTCTGAAATTGGTGAGTCTATGGTGGCTTGTATTTTGTGATGTTTGGATTTTGATAGAGATTTCATTACTTTATGTTATGACTTTTTTGCAAACGAAAGAATTAGTGATTCGCAGTAAATACACTAAGATTAGAACAGCTAGTTATTAGTTTTAGTTTATTATTTCAGAAATAACAACATTAATTAAAAACCTAACACAAAGACGGCAACAAAACCATATTAAATTAGTAAAACTCATTTTAAATACGACTAAGTAAAATTAATTGAAATTGCTATGAATACCGAGCAAAGTTTGGACGAGTGCACTATATAATTTCAAGTCTCCTCGCTGAATTCAGCGAAGTCACTTAAAAAGGGATCCTGTTTAATTACAAGATTTGTCAAATAATAAATAAAGGAGTTTGTTCTGTCCGCCGTCGGGAAGTCGACGAGATTTAGAACGTATAGTCGGCAAAGAAAACTCGAAGTCAGAATTATTTATTAATAATAATCAGAAGAATATGTTTCTCTTAATAGCTGACTTACTAATGCTCTAAGAATAAAGGCCGCTAATACAATTCTAATCTATATATATAAAAATGAAACCCGTTTTCCGTTGTCACGACATAGCATGAAAACGGCTTGACCGATTTGGCTGATTTTTTTTTTGTAGTTTTCTAATACTCTGTACAAGGTTCTTACGGAAAAAAATATTAAGAAAGGCGGTACGAAGTTCGCCGGGTCAGCTAGTAAATAAATACAACAAAACTTTAAAAATATAAAGTCCAAAAATTTTTATAAATACATAGGTACCTATATATCTTGAATGTCGAAGTCTGAGATAGTTAACTAGTCAGATATACAAGATAAATATACAAGACGATATAAAAACTACCTTATTCATAATAAGATAGGTACTAGATAAATTATTAAAGCTAACAAAGTCACCAACTGATATCAAAATAAAAAAACAAATATTTTTTTGAATATTCGCTACTGAATGTACCTACTCAGAAACAACTAGATTTATATACTTCCCAGTTCTATTTTTATTCAACTCTCCTTTTAAACTGGTCTTTGTAACAAGAAAGGGTGATTTGTTTCCTATCCCTTTTTATTCAGTCACAACATAACGCCATTTAACAGTTGTATTTTGTACAAGAAAGTTTAAACATATAGATAAACACGAATTTTACATTAACTCGAACTATGGTTCGAACTCATGAGCGGAGTCTCGTTCCCATTCTCGTGCAAATTTTGGCAAATCTCTTTCAAACTGACATCTCTAATGTATAAAGTTACTAGCGATCCGCCCCGGCTTCGCATGGGCATAAAAACCTTCATCTTGAATTACTCTATCTATTAAAAAAACCGCGTCAAAATCCGTTGCGTAGTTTAAAAGATTTAAACATACATAGGGATATAGGGACAGAGAAAGCGACTTTGATTTATACTATGTAATGATGATAATCTCAGAAATACCTACTTCAGTAAGCATTATTGACTTATTCATATAGATTTTCTACATTATTTAATAAATTTGGATCATATTTACATTCATAATTTTATAAAGCAGCTATTTGGGTACACGCTTAAAATCAATGTAGACCTATCTTTTTATTTATTTATCATAATCTTTATTGTTCCACAACAAGACCATACTAAAACGTTCGGCGGTCTTAATGCTTAATACATTTTTCTCCAGTTACCCATAAAAAGACACAGAAAAATTGTCTCAATAATTTAAAATTATCTTATGCACCTGCTTTTCCAGACCCCTGTCAATTACCATCGCGATTTTCATCGAGTGTTCGATTGATTTATACCCGCAAATAATATTTTATGACCCGCTCGCTTCAATTTAACTAGACAGTATTACCTCTCAAAGCTAAGAGAGCAAACAAGCTCCTACAATGCTGGGTTTTAATTGAACAAAGTTAGGAAATAATTTAGTGCATAGAATATACAGAATTTTTGATGAGTGAACGCAATATTTTTGGTTGTTATTTTCTTTACTTTTTTTTCCTATTGGAAAACTAGCAGCGATACAATACAATAAATCGTTCTTACCAATTCAGTATGTACCATATAAGTTACAATGCTGTAAAGTGTTGTGATTTTACGGACGCTTCATACAAATACAAGAAAATTTTAATATTACAACGAAAAAATTTAAAAAAACTTAACCCTTCCAATCTTACAAATATATACCCCAAGGATCTTATCTGGTTGTATTATGTATATCTATTATTACCTCGTGAACAAACATTAATATACTCATAAACTAACAAACCTTATGAAATATTACTCCAACGGATTACAATTACAACTTTGGCACGAACGGCATTAACTCATATACGATGCTTTCAGTTTATGTGGAATGGGGAAACAAAGGGATACATTTTCACATTACGTGGGTAACATGACCCTAGCATACGGAATGAAGTAAAACCAACAAACCAAATTGGTGCCGAGTGGCGCGCGTTAAGTGAAATTTTACGCCTACTCATAAAAATCCTCGCTGCCTCGCCTCGGTGTCTTACATCGACATTTTACACATTGGTATTTCAAATAAATGCAGCTTTTGATCTTAGGTAAAAATATTTTGCGAACATGAAACAATTAACAAGTTGTTATTAAACAGATTGGAAGTTCCACCAGCCATGAAGGGACACGACCAGGGGCCCAATTCTCACGCAATCGAAGTTCACTTCACCGATTTTCCAATTTTTTTTGAGAGTTTAAGCCAATTCACAATCGTAAAATTTTGATCAACCGATGCGTTCGACTGTACTTTTTCAATTGTGATTTTTTGAAAAAGCAGAAACCGTGATAAACCTCTGAAAAACATTGGAGAAAATCGGTGGAGTGGACTTCGATTGCGCGAGAATCGGGCCCCTTATATCAGAATTTGTAAATTACCATATGCGGTTAATGTGATCTTGACGATATACCATTAAAACAAAAAAATAATTAAAATGGAAATTGTCTCCAAAAACTTACAAAACTAGCACAATGTTACCAAATTCCCCTTAATGAGGAAAGCGAACCACAATTAGAGCGTGCATGTTGTCTACTTTAAAATAACGTGAGATCAGAAGGATATTTTTATTCTTCCTTCATCTGAAACTGGTCCTATTGTCGAAGTAAGTCCTTTTTATCATAATCATTTTCTAGTAAGTACCGTTGTGTCTTACGTGTTTTTTGAAAAGTGCTTTTCTATTTGTTTTTCGACCATTGTCATCTAAGCAATACAATTTATTATTTAACGCAATTATCTTGGCCAACTTCATAACTCTCTATCTGTTCTCCTCATTTATAATTTTACCCAATTCAAAAAGTACACCTGCTAATTAGCCTAAAATACGAATTTTGATAATATCATAAGTAGTTTCAATTTATCTTATTTATTCTGTTGTAATTCAATGAGTAACATCATTATCATTTCTTATTAAATTAAAAGGTGGCTTATTTAGTGGTACTCTCAAAGTAGCACAATCAATATCAGGATGAAAACTCCGTTAACCATTTTCTATCTTAAGCGGGACGTAAGCTCGATTACCAACCTAATCGCAAAGGTTTATTTTTTTGACATCATGGCTGAGACAGCAGTGGGAATTTTGTATTTTTTATATTTTGTGGCGTGAGCGTGGTGATTGCGAGTGCCGCGTCAGGTCTTCATTACAGACATCAATCAAACGGACCTACTATGATGTCACACTGAATTCCTAATGAAACTGTGGCTACGATTCACCAAGTGTATCATTAGTAAATCCGGTTTACCAGTAGGTATTACTCTAGACAAGAATTTTCAATCAAAAAAGTGATATTTGAGACGCAGAGAGTTGACAATAGGATCACAATGCATTAGGGTTTTAGGAATCACACATATTTTGATACTTTTCATCACTGTGACTTTATGTCATTTTACTGTTACGTAAACAATGGTATTGCATGTGTAACGAAGTACCATAGTCTATAAAAAACGCTCTTAAAAAAGTCGGCCGATTCGCTCCTCAACCTCAATATAAATTGGGGCTTGGATAACAAAACCTAGTTAAAACACCCCCCAATTGCTACGCTACAGTATCAAGTAACTTCATCTACTCATACCGGAACACAACAATGGAAATACTATTCTGGCTCAGTGACCCAAAATACTTAGAGTTTGGATCTGAAACAAGAGAACGTTGAATTCTTTTTCTCACGTCAGATCATGATTTCGTGTAGCACTGACAATCGACCATGCACACCCTGGTGTCAGAGTTCTTCGGAACCGCCTCTCGGCCTCTGTCGTGGCTCCTTTAACGACTACCAGATGGCAGCCAGGACCAACGGCTTAACGTGAATCATCTTTATTATCAGACAATCAGGTGATTCAAGCCTGCAATGTCGTAACCAAACTGGAAACAACTAAACAAAGTATGCTTCCCGTGGGATTCGAACCCACGACCCCCGGGTCTACAGGCAAACGCCTTAACCACTGGACCACGGAGGCAGTCACACGTCAGATACAGCCGCATCTCACGCCGATCATCCTGGAAATAACTTACACGTAGAGGTTAAATATTTAAATTGAAATATTCCGGGGAATTTCAACATGAGATGCCGATCAGCGTACATATTCCTGGAGCGCCAGAAAGAACAATGGTATCAAAAATCGCGAACGCGGATAGATCAAATACCGCACATGCAATATTTTCTCTGCGAGGAAAATGGATGAATGTGGAAATGTTAGAGTACGGAGCGCAGACACGCGGTTCTTGTCCATGAGCAAATATAATTTCTGGAAGCTACAATGTATAAAATCTTACAATGCGTTCCAGTTCTATACGGAAATCCTGAGATAACAAATATATTTTTGATGACCAACTCAATTAACTAACTTATTTTATGATTCAGTGTTATTGTGTACAAGAAAGTGGTAAGTAAATTTAAAAAAAATAAAAAATTGGTTGCCTGTAAAGTCGGTATACGGGCGAGTTTTACGTGACAACGACTTTGAGTGGTAAAATAACCATGCCCGAGTGGAAGGGACGCGTGCCTCTCACTCGCTCTCATTGTGAGCGCATAACGTGAGCGGAGCGTAACGCAGTTTCTTGAAGTGTCACCCGGCAAACCAATTTATAAGACGTTGTCACGTCAAAAAAAAAAATTTCAATCGCCGCCCTGTCGGGTTTCTTCGTTTTTACCGTTCTAGTGTTTATAATTTATTATAATAATGTACTATTCATAGTTGCATTACAGTTTGGAATTATTGATTAACGTTAGCGATAATTCAATCGGTAGGTGTCCTTAGTCCTTTTTATATCAGCTATCTAAATTAATGTTTGAAAAGCATTTGTATTCGGCAGTTTTTTCATGCAAATAAATGAACACGAGTATGTAAATAAAATACACATTGTCTTTACTCTTGCCCTGGTATAGTCTTACGAAGCCACAGTTCGGTGGAAACTGGACAATGATGGATTAATGGCCGTAGGGGCGCCCCCTACCGGCTACAATTTAAACTGTTCTCGAAGAAACGAAACTTTTAAACGTACTGCATTCTACCTGGGAAGAGTAATGTTCTGAGTGCAGGTTTTACGAGTAACATAATGGCACCATAAAAATTCACCTGATTTTATGGACTAATCATTATTTCTTATTGTTGGCGCTTCTTTTTTGAGTTTACTTTAGTTGGTAACATACAAAGTATACATTTAGTACCTATAAAAAATGAGATGTGTATATTTAAGTTTATAGAGACCTTTCGGTTGAAATGACTCGATTATTAGCTTCTAACAAAGGATGGAGTAAAATACTTGATAAGGAAATGAATGTGATATACCTATCCTAATCTTGCATAAGGTAATAACTTTAAAAAAACAAGCCTAAAGATCACATAGTCGTCAGCCTCAATAATTATTAATGTTTATGAAAACAATTCAGCCCATATTTACTATTTAACCTCTTTAAATACAATAATTGGGTGTGCAAAATAATTTATTTCTCGTTTGCAAATGAGGCGACAATTTTAACTTTTTTTTCTTCTTGAATAATAAATGTCTTATATTTATTGGAGTTTGCCTTTGAAATTCAAAAGTTTAATACAAAATTTACTTTGGCATAAAATCTTATGAAAATCGAATATTACTTTTAAGGTCAAGATTATGTTGTTTACCTTCGTCTCTTTGACTTGTACTTTATTCCTGAAGCTTTCCAAAGAGGCCTTAATTAAATTTGTTTTCTTCTTTTTGCAGGTAAGCCAATTTCCCCGACCACCACTCGGAATGATGGTATCGTAATTGAATAATACTTTATTTCAAAAAGATATAGCTGTTTAGTCAGTTTTGAATAAAAAACAGTTTATAACCAAAGATATTTAAAAAAATCCTGGCGTCCGTGCGTGGTTTTCTATTTTTATGTTTATAATCCTTCTCACTTATTTTTGGATTTGAAAAGTACAATAATTGACACGGTTTGAAAGTAAATGTTCAATGTATCTTCAAAGCCGCGATCTTTCTGAAACACTATTGTTTATAACGTGATCACAGACGTTTCCGGAAACACAAAAGTAGTTGTTTTCTTATTAATGCTATCGCAGCCGTGTACCCGTTAACGTGTTAAATTACTACATCGATTTATATTACTAACGGGAAAATAATATGTATATATGTCAAAATAAAATGACAAAGCAATATAAACAATACAAATATTGGCAATAAGAAATGAATAAAAACATTTAACTATCATATTATTATGTATGTAAGAGAATAGCGACACAGTCGTTTATAAATTATAAAGCTTATTGGAATAGTTTTTACTCCTGCAGCTGACTGTACCTATACTAACTTATTAATCAACGCTAGCTTCACAAAAGCCACAGAGCTAACAAAGGGAATTAAAAATGGCGTTGTAAAAACTGTACACATAAAACATCTCGACCTATTTCCGTCCGAAGCAGAATTTCGCTTTTGAGAAATAATTTCCAATAGCGACCGCCCGATAGCACGATTTATTGAGAGTACAGAAGTTACTTTATATCAAAATGGATAAAGTTCTGAATTTTATACATACATACATTTAATCACGTTTTTGTCCCATACGGGGTAGACAGAGTTTACGTAGTACTATTACTAATTCTGTGGTTTAGGCTCATATAACCTTAGGCCACGTTTAGCATGATAGTTAGGTGAAACAGGAAATTAATAGTGATGGGTTTAATTGTATTGTATTTCTTTTCCTCTATAGAGATGTCATGATATAAGCATCCGCTAAATTAAAGCTTCATGTTGTTTTTGACAATCTTTTTAGTGAATCACCACGTCACAGTATTTTTATTAGCCACGCCCCGCGGTTCCGCAAATTTATCAATAACCTACTTATAAAGAACTCAGCTCAAATACACAGTTTTTTTGTAATCCGTTTGGTAGTTCCAGAGATAAAAGTGTTCAAATAAATTTCAACTTTATTTTATTAGCATTGATAATATAGATAATTTTGAGAGACAAACGCTTTAATAACTTAACTGTAAATTAAATACGTTTTACATTAAAAAATAATCTGTTTATTTCAGGTCCATAAATTCATAGATTTAGTCTTAGAGCGGCCAAGAATTCGTAATTCTATACATAAACCCATACATGATATTCTGTGTAGGTACAAATATATTGTATGAGTTTATGAGTTGCACTTCTTTACACTCTAATTTTGTATCGATACCACCACCAAGCTTCTATCGTATGAATAGTGAACAAATTTGTCGTCTTTCACAAATACTTTACGAGTATAAGCTTCTTGCTTTGGAAAAACATAACTAAAATATTTCTTGTCATATTTGAGTTTCATCAGGCTGTAATTTTCCGTGATTAACTCGGTAAATCAAATAAGCTCTTTAGTTGACTTATATATATAACCTCTCTTTTTTGAGAAATCATCAGGTTTATGTTATACTATTCGATAACTAATACACTCAACCTTGAATCTCAGTTTCTATCTAAAGGAACCATAATTCAACTGAAGTCGAAAACAGGAGCAAGTACCCGCCTAATTCCCTATAGATGGGTGCGTACAGGGATATTCCATCATGCCTTGAATGAGGAGAGCTTGTCAGCCGCGCGTGAAGGGTCGCATTCAATCCCGCAGGACCTTAAAACCAGTGATCGCTTTCATTTACCTATCTTCGGCACCGAAATTGAAGAGCATTGAAGCCACTTATTCAAGTGGAATAGATAGCGTTGTAGGTATACGATTCAGCAGGCTTCAGTTGTAACGCCCGATAAAAACTTAAAATCAAATAATTTTGTTTACAGATTTATGTAAAAAAGAAGGTACCTTCATGAATTTCTGAAATTTAAAAGATTTTTAATAGTAAGCTTGTTAAATATTTTTAAGAATAAGTATTTGGCCTTTTTTAAAAAAAAGTAAAGTTTATTTTATTTCTCCTTTATTTTTATGTTGTTTGCTGTTGACGTTCTACAAAACATTTTGTTTATTACTTTATATTGCACACATCTGTTAAATTTGTTCCCAGTGTAGTGTTTTATTACAGCCGAGTTCTGAGACTCGCCACATTCACGCAAGCGGTACTGGCACGCAATATGTGGTGGAATTCCCTAGACCGCCTTCGGTAACACGACACAATAATAGCTCTAATTTAACTCGCACATAGAACATTAATTGCGTCTAATATCATTACTTCGGTACTTTGCTAAAGGTTCATTTTATTTTATCATACAGGAACAAATCATCATCAAAAATCCATACTTTCATACCCTATACTTACTTACTTATTTACAAATATTATAAATGCGAAAGTCTGTCTGTCTGTAACGCCCTGGACCGATATTGATGAAATTTGGTACATACGGATATAGTTAAAGAGCAGGGGTTATACATAGGCTACTTTTATGCGCCTTGTAACCGAGTCCCACGCGGGCGGAGCTGCGGGCAACAGTTAGTGGAAATATAAAACTATAAGTGTATTTAGATGAAACAGCAAGTGATCTTTACAATACTATAGCACATGATGTGTTAAAATCTGACGTCTTACTAGTGATGTGCAACATTGGCATTATACCCTGCTCTCCTTCTCTACTTCTCTTTGTTATATACTATCACTACATAGTATAAAACAAAGTCGCTTCCCGCTGTCTGTGCCTATGTATGCTTAGATCTTTGAAATTACGTAATGGATTTTGATGCGTTTTTTTTAATAGATAGATTGATTCAAGTGGATGCTTTATATGTCTAATACATGTAGATTTGCACCCGTGCGAAGCCGGGGCGGGTCGCTAGATATTAAATAAATAATAGATTAGATATTTTGATCGGTTTGCGCACAAATTGTCACATAATACTATAGTTTTTCTATTGTATCTGGATTCTGCGAGCCAACGGGTTAATAGATATTTTTCCTTTTTCCACAATTGATCATTGGAATTTCAATTACTTTATACATTTATTTAACATATACTTTACCGGTTTTACTAGGTATATCTCGTCCATTATTTCAAATTCCCATACTATCAAATGAAAAGTGTACGTGTAGAAAACCGATTCTTCAAGTTACTTCTAAGTATCCATTCCTGTTAAATGTAGCGGAACAAGTTCGCCGGACCAGTAAACTCAGACACAAACTGAAGAGAATTTAGAAGAGACACTTTAAAGTATCTTATCTATTTATTTTAGGAAAGATATCTATCACCTTCTCATACCGTATTAAAATTTATTTATTTTTCTGTTCTAAAGATTAACAGGCAGACAATACCTAGCATTATTTAAAATATCTATCTATACTATATAAATACTAATAAAATAAAGCTGAAGAGTTTTTGTTTGTTTGTTTGTTTGTTTGAACGCTTATATTAACTTGAAAACTACTGGTCGGATGTACAAAATTCTTTTTGTATATTAAAGCCTAATTCTTGGGGAAGGTAATAGACATACATACACACTAATGGCGAGTGAAACCGCGAGGAACAGCTAGTTGTATTATAATCGTCAATAGATAATTTTCTTTAAGTACATGTTTTATTGGAAACGTGCCAATAGGTTTTTATTGTATTTATCCAAAAACATTACAAACAAACAATCATATTTAAAAAATCCTTACAACTGTAAGTGTTATAATATTATAGATATACAATTGATTAGAATGAAGATTGATGCTGCTGTCTCTACATGATATACTTATTAAACTAGGAAATCCGAGATACAACTATTATTCGCGATATTTTTTTTTTACCTACATAAGTAACGTTTCTACTTCCGGCGCTGTTGCCCGATATCGATTTTTGTTTATTTAGTTTATGGATTACTATGTCACCCATAGCAGGCCATGCGCTATAATATTTATGTTTGTAGTTTTTATACTTTTATTCTTCTTCTTCTTAAATACTTTTATTATCTTAAAACTTTTATTTATCTTAAAACGCGAAATCTTCGATTTTCTATGAAGACATACTGATTATTTTTATGTCCGATAGAGTTCGTATTTAAATAATTATATTTTTTTGAAATAATTTTAGAATTTAGAAATTGTTGAGAAAAACTTACAAAAATAAAATGTTTGTCAAATTTTATATAACTATATGAAAAAAGAAAGTGATTTGCAATACCAAAAAATACTGAAGAGTTATTGATCAATTTACCGTGTTTCGTCACGCGTATACAAACCGCAAAGCCAATATTTGACAAACATTTGCCTAGCGTATTTGTAAAAGTGATTTCAATGAGGCGACATCGCTACACAAGTACACAACTGTTAGTAAACAGCAGAATTTGCTTCAGTTCAGCGCATACTGTTTGCAGTAAGGCTTTGCAAACGCAAACTTCGCCCGTACATTGTATAAAGACGTAGGAGCTCGACTAATGCGGTGTAAAGTTAATTGAATGATATAGCTACTGTCTACGGGCGCCTTAACACACCAAAAGTAGACTTGTCTCAATGGACAACTACTATTTCTATGTTATTGTTAGATAATATAGTAGAACAGTATAGGACTATTACTGTTCATGACTTAAATAAAAAATGGCGAATGTTAGGCGCCAAATTTGTTTGACATTAAATTTTTAGCTACTTAAATGCAGTCGAGTATTTTGTTTTTTTAATAAATTTCTTGTTCCAGCAATAATTTTGTTAGGTATTTGTTTCATCAAACTTTGAACAAACATATTGCTCATTTATTTATACATATATTTTCCAACTCTGTGATCTGATGTGTGTTTGTATTATAAAATGTATGATAATAGGATATATACCCAAATCTGCAGCTTTCTGTACATATTGTTTTAAAATTAATACAATAGGTACGCGAACATGAATCTGTAAAATAGATATTTAAACAAAAAATAGGAAAATTTAAAATTTCCATTGAAAATTCCAAACTTTCTTTCATCAAAAACAAACATATGCATCAAACTCAATATTGACTATGTAAGTAACCTGCAGGGATTCACTGAATGGCGAACTGAATGGATTGTTTGCATTTTGTCCACTACTTTATCTCCATGTTCTAAAACTGTTGAGGCATTACTTTGTAAAGTTGGAATCTTTTCCTTGATTAATCGATTTCGGCATCTTAATCATAATTTTATTCTCATATATATTTTTTATACTGAATTTAAATATTATCAACAACGTTCTAACTTAGTTTAATACCAATAGTTATTTTATCCTTCAAACTTATCTTTATATGTTTTAATAAGGTTAAATACAAATCAAAGGAACGGCGACCGTGCAGTGACATTAATCGCGAAAGCAATTTCATATTGTAGTAAGTAGTTTGACTTTTAAAAAATGCGTGAGAAAGTGGAAATGCGATAGGATGAAGAAGTGGTGCACTATTTGGTGTTACTATGCTAATAATCGCAACACAATACAAAATAGTTTCGGTCCATCACGTTACTATTGCAAAAGTTGATAGTAAAAATCCGGATATTGATATTAATCTTACTCTTAAAGTGGCCAGGCCAAAAGGTGTTAGTAATATTCTTGACAATGAAAAATGAGGCAAATTAATTTGGTAGTGATGGAAATAAATAATGGCAAAACTAGTTTACTTCAAAGCTAATAATATCCATTCAAAACGTAAACAAAATATATTTCCAGAAAAACAAACGAGTGTAGGTAGAGCGACACGGTCCGCCATCGATCTTACAACGAGGTCTCTAATCGCCAAGCAACGAACCCCCCCCCCCCCTCCCCCCTCCCCAACGAGATTAAAAGGTACAAAAACATACAATTTCCTCTTACTATTTAAGACTTATTTGAAAAAGTGATAAGAATTGAAACAGCAGTACACTGAAAGTGAGATTTTCTCATTCGTGAGGCGTGGTTTGTGTAGTGCTTTTCTGTCGTACTTATATTCTTTAAATACTTCTTTAAATGTACAGAACAAGATATTAAAAAGGTGAATTTATTATAATAATATACTAGTTAATGGAATGGCTTCTTTCTTAAGTGTGAAACGAACTTACTCCTACATTTTTTCTCCCTGTATTATGACTTTTGTTTACAACTTCTATGCTTCCGACAGCTGCAGTGTGTTTTAAGGCACTTATAAAATAAAAGCTTCACTTTTTTCAAAATATCAATCTATTTCGTTTCATTGAACTTACTTTGTGAGTTCAATCTGTATGATTTGTCCGTATATTATTTTGTTTTTTTTTTTTATCTGCGGTTAAATCAACAAAATATGCGCCATAACTTATTATTTTTATATTTATTAATAATAATAAAAAAAGAAAAAATAATATACTAAAAAATACATATGCTTCTGATAATGACTTAGTCCCATTTCGTAGCTAGATTTCTAAGCTGGCTTCGTAATGGGACCGTTTTATTCCCATTTCGAAGCCGGCTTCGTAATGGGACCATTTTATTCCCATTTCGAAGCCACCTACGAAATCTAGCTACGAAATGGGACTAAGGGCTGATAATTAGTATCGACCCTAATCTAGACCAAAGCATCGCTTACAAACCAACAAACAGCGTAATCTTAACATCTCGGAAACAAGGCCTGCTGACTCTTGCTAGGCCCTGCTTTGTTCCGTTTGCTCGATCATTTTGAACACACCTTTTGTTCACTACACGGGGCACACCGTGATAATTCTGAACATTATCAACGTAACGCGCACCTTGCCGACACATTTATCTGACCTGGGCCTTTTGTTTTGTTTCACTGTTACAGCCTTTGTTTACGTCGGATGCCCGACGAAAAGATTGCGCGTTGCCACGAAATATTAATTACTAACGCTAACACCGTTATTCCAGTTGCATACCAAGCCAAGCAATCAAGCAAAGAAAAAAGATAGGTATACAAAAAATACATTAGCAACAAAATTATTGATACTGAAAGGAAAACATATTTGCGAAGTACAACTAGACGAATCTCGTACGCCACAAGAAACTCGGGTTTTTGCTAATTTTAGGACCAAATATTTACACGTGTAACGACTGAAAGCACACTCGGAGCGGTCCGATGGAGGTGCGACCATATTTACGTTTAGGTATTACAATTTTCTATATGTTAATATCGTATATTTCATACATGTGTTGTGTGTCTGGATGATGGCAAATAAAACACCGCTTTGACGTCCGCACGATATTTGCCGAAAGCTGGGCCTTTATGTAGTTATGCAGCTGAAATATTACGCTTTGAATACTAAAAATAACGATGCATCAGTTCTGTCAGTGAAATGTAATTTTATTTATTTTCCTTATATACAATGTCATTACAGTTATATTTTCATCGTAAATGGTTGATGATGGAACTAAGGCTTATGAGTAAGCATAGTTTTTACAGTAATTTCCTATATAAAACCTGTGGGTTAAGCTTGCCATATTTTTTTCATATGATGACATTTCTATCATCATATGAAAAAAATATGCTTAGAAATAACATTTTCATACAATATTCAATTCTGATTCTATCTCCTTTATGAAGTCGGTTAACTACTCACTCAACTAAAACGTGAAAAGCCACTTAACAATAAAAGTCGTCAAAGTTAAATAGAATGTCAGACTTTGATCGCTCAGTAGGTATTACTGAAATTAAATGGTATGGTAACAGTAGAACACTATTATTTTTGATAAATTACTGAGAGCATCGAGACCGGCTCAATCTTATTTTCCATTACTGGGTCGACTTCAAGCCTGCTTTTCGTCGCATAAAACGGTAAAATATTTAGAGAACAGAAGGACGAGGTATTTTTCATTAATATTTATTTAAAAATGATTGATACAAAAACATCAAATTTAGGCAGTATCCAATGTTTTTAGATCTTGTTAGGTTATCATGAAAACATATATATTTGAGCAATATTGAAATGTGGGACAAAATTTCAGGACGAACGAAGAATAAACCATAAAAAGCACCTTTATCACATTGTCTTTCTTAGTTGTTAGTTGGTAAAAAATATTGATTATATAATCAATATTTTTTACCAACAATATATCACATAATAAAGTTTATTAATATATTGCAAATAATATAAAGAAGTAATAATTCTTAAATATTTTTGTTTTGCATCAAAATGGCAGGAGGATATTAAAGTTCCTGTTGTTATGACTGCCAATACCCAGCATCGGGTGATTTATTTGCTAGTCAATATAAGGTCATAAATAATACAGGTGAGATAAAAGTATAAAGCACTCGTAGAAAATTAAACCCTAAAACGATAATGATATGATGGAGTTTTAAATTTAAGAATTTTGTCAATTAAAAATATACTTTATTGCAGGAAAAGATGGATGATGGAAAAGGAAAGATGTTATTGTAATTAAACACTTTTCTTTGTCTCTGTATCCATAAAACGTAATAGTCTTTTGCGTTTCGCCGTTTCGCCTATATTTCATTATTTATTGTTTGAACTAAGTCGTGTCTTATCTATATCATTAAATTACCCTATCGTGATTTATTAATGAAAAGAAAAAAGTCTTCAGTTCTAATAAACAGTATGATATGCTGAGCTGTCATTAAGCTTCACACTTAATTTCTTGAATAATTATATATTAAACTTAAAAATTACAGTTCTAGCTCACATAAAAATAAATAGTGAAGCATAATGAACTAACATTATTGAAAACTGTCCTAAACTTTTACTACAACGACACTTCAAATATATGAGCATCATTTATTTAGACTATGCACTACACAGTTATAACTTAAGATTAAGCTAGTCCCATTAATTTTATTATACTTACGGGGTTATGTTCGATTTTCCAAATGAATAAACAAAATATCACGCAAATCAATAATAGAAACTAGGGCGTATGAAAATACCATAGTAATTCGGATGTTAATTGACAACAAAAACCAAAAAAGGATTTCATACGATTAAAATTGTAAATACGGTATTTATGCAATGCCTCGGTGTTACTGGGTCGATCACCACACCGCACTAATCCCCTCGAATTCGGCACCAATCTCGATCATTGCATACTATGTTACGGTTATTAAAATTCAATGAAATGTATAGTCCACGATACTGCAGGTAAAGTTCATCGTTATACATAAAGAAATAGTTAAGCTTTCTATTATTTCATTTTCGAAATTGAATGTTTTGTGGCACTCACTACCAGTTTACTAGATAAAATAAATAAACCTTTTAAAATACACGAAAAGGACCTATAGATGCGTAAATTTTACATAATAAAAATATATTCTTGATATAAAAAAGACTGAGATGTCATACACTTTCTATTATTATTTAGTACAGTACAATACGTGTACATACATTCCGCCCACAATGGATTGGCTTAGAGCTTATCGCGTGCTCGTCTGCTTGAACAGCTGACAAAACATGGTGCCGCTTGATTAGACGCCATTCACTCTGAATCACATTCAATCATTCAATCAAGTCCTTCGTTCGCATCTCTGTGCGGAGATATTTCGTGGTATTTACGTACAGATTTTTACCACATAATAATGCACACGGATGTATCGAAGACTGACAATAAACTCTGCAGCTGTGCGTATTTAGACATTGGTACATCTTCATTCAATTGTGTATGCATAATTGGCAAAGAATATATACATGTAAAGTGCTCATTCCTTTTATCTAATTAGTTTGATATCTGATTCAAAGATAACTCGAGGAACGAAGCATCACTTTTGTAACCAACGGGATGTTACAGTGTCTGCTGCTATGTATATTCTGTGGGGGTACAGATCCGGATGTACCACGTGGTTTTAGATTTTGTAATGTAAATCAATTGAAACCACTTTTCTTCACTCAATAAAATAAGGAAGATCTGAAGACAATTGTAACTTGTTCTCAACTATCAGATTCGACCCAATCATAAAAACATAAACGGATAAAGATTTGATCAAAAATTACAAATTAGATTCTTCATCATTTATTAAAATTGTGGTCTGATTTGAAATTTACAAATCACTTACTTATATACTTATGTAAATTTTCCTAGCAATACATGACTTACCTAGAAAAACTTACGACCCCATTGTAGATATAGTATACAGTACATAGATTAAAAAAAAATTGCCCGAGACCGCGGGCGATTTGAACTTCTTTGATACAGTAGTATGTATGTCGGTCACATATATTGATTTCATTGACCTTCTTTTGTAAAAAATATATGCACCAATAAATAAGGGAAACTCGACAACAAACATATTTCGTCGTTAGTGAACTGAAAAGGAAATATAGCTGAGGAGTGCTTACATGCGTGCCTCATTGTCAGTGAAAAAAGAAAAATAACAAACAGTGAATATTTAACCTCCTGACTTTATTAAAGCGTTTGAACTCGGTACGCCGAAAATAATAAAAAATATTTTTGATTTTCTTAAGTTTCTATCGTCTTTTATTTACATTGTTATTTTGGGTTGTTAGTTAAAACGAAACCCTTGCCGATCCGAAATTACGTTTGAAATTTTTTTGTAATTATATTTCTAAATTAGGACTGCACATATTTTTGTATTCGTTATTTACTTAATATGCTGGCTCGGCGACCCGAAGTGGATCTTTGGCCTCCGAAACGAGAGAGCGCCACTGTTTTCTATTCTGCGCGATGGCTCGTCAGTTTACAGCGCCCATCTCACGCTGATGGCTTACCACCATCAGTTAAAATCATGCAAGATCCAGTTAGTAAGGGGGAATGTCGTCTTACATCATGTATTGCGCTGTCTCGCTTACTCTCTGGAACTTTCATGTTTTTAAGTCCAGGTCAGCCTGCACAGCATCGGTCCTGGAGATATCTGGACATATTCCGTATTTAACTTCATTTACTTTGATATTATTCATTATTCTCAATACATATAATCCTATATTTTACATCACCGTTATACATAATGAGTAATATAATACTATACATGAAATGAAAACACCAAAATTAAAAGGATCAGATGGCTCCAGGCTTGGTGAATGAATCGTTCCCGGCATATTGCTTTTGTTTTATTACGGTTTGTAATGGAAATATATTAAATATCTGTTAGTTCAACAAGTTTATTTGCGATTCTGTGTTTCTGAACAAAAAATATTATATTCAGAGAAAAAATAATATATTTTCAAGTAACAACTGGCGACGTTATTTCTCGGAAATGAGTTTCAGAAAATGTTTACAAAATATCTGTTCGCTGTTCACTCAACAACATACACATATTTTATAACTACACAGTAATACACTTTTCCATGTAATACTTACTTATTTAATAAGTTATCTTTGTTGGCATTAGATACAGTACAGCTTACCTAGGTATAATAAAAGTAATATTTTTTTAAGAAACTAATGTTACACAATGTTACTTAATTCGAAGAGAAAGTTATTTATTTTCAATCACTCTTACTGAATTAATGAGTTCTTGTAAACCTTTCCATGATAGTTCGAGAAAAAATACTTATGTAGTTTAAATGTACCGAATAGCAATTATTTATGTACGTACCTATAAGTAATTATGTGAGCGTATATATTTATTATATATGAATATACTTATATACATACTAGCCTTTAACACATAGAACTAGGAATCGCGCGCGGCTCTAACCAATTTTTTTTTTTTTTTTTTGCTTTAACACCACTTTCTGTTTTACACCCACATTCAACACGTAAGTATATATTTGTTTAAGTTATTTATTTATTTATATTTCGCTTAACATTTATATTTTGAATAACAAAAGTTAAAATACCTACCTATACCTACCTATTAGGTAGGTACCTAATAATAAATAAACCTAAGTAAATCTTTTTAGTAGAAAGAATTGATAACGTACCTCAATAGGAAAAGCACATCACTGAAATCAAAACTAAAGCATAATAGTTTTTTTTTTAATCTGAATTTTAAATCAAATGAGGTACTGGACTACAGTTCATAAAGTACAAAGAAACATTCATTCTGCATATGATAGCCAAATTATTTAAAATGGTTAAAGTACATAACTCGAACGTATGAAATTGTGGGACATAAATAACTTAAGGGAAGGAAAAACACAGTTTTCATATCGAACAAGGCTTATTAAGGTTGACTGGAAGAGATTGCATTAGCGATAAGTCCGCCTTTGTACCTTACTTAGTTTTTAAAAATTATGTATACATTTGTTTGGTGCAATAAAGAATTTGTCTATTCTATTAATTGAAAATCGGATGTCATCTATCAAGGAATTTTCCCAGTTGAATTCCAAGCAAATTCAAGAAATTTTGTCATATACGTAGAGTACCTTCTAAAATATCAAACAGAAAAGGTTATAGGACCAACAGTCCTAATCTAGCATTATTTAGCTAAGTATTTCTACCGATTTGCTTCTGCGGATATTTGCCGAACATTGCCGAGATGCTTGCTCAGTATTAGCTTCAATAATTCCGGAACTTCAATCGAATTCCATCCGTTTCTAATAATTCAATCTCAAATAATCAATGCTACACTCAGTTATTTTACTAATCCTAGCTTATTTACAATCGTGATTTTTTATGTATACAATGACGTTGGCAGTCAAAATGTCACTTGCAAGTTTTACCTTAGTACCCAGTAACAGCACTGCCTCAATACCGAACAATCTAAGCACTGCTATCACTACATAGTATAAGACAAAGGCGCTTTCTCTGTCCCTATGTCCATTTGTATGCTTAAATCTTTAAAACTACGAAGTTGGTTTTGATGCGGTTTTTTTAATAGATAGAGTGAGGTTTTTATGCCCATGCGAAGCCGGGGCGGGTCGCTAGTATATTATAATATATAGTTTGCAGCATAAATAGGTATGAGTGAGGTACCCAAGCAGACGACCTTTGTACAAAATCCTACCTCTGGTTTGTAATTCTTGCCTGCGGGAGAGTTTAAATCACAAAATATATTATATCTGACCCTAGAATTGATGAAGAAAGCCCTAGAATAATAAATTTCAAGGACATTGAAAGTGGTTTTGTATAAAATCCACGGCAGACGAAATGCTCGAGGGAAGGAAGTGTTCGTATATATTAATATATATAAGCTAATTTTCATATACATTTCTCTTGTCTTTGCTTTACCACAATATTTATATCTTCCTACTGACGAGTAAGAAGATATAAATATCGACTTTTCAAACTTATCTCGAATATACCAAAAATACAAAGCGTTCGTTTTGTACCCAGAAGATAAAAACGGATCACTTTACTAAGCCTCCGATGTATTATTAAAAGGTTTTGTTTCACAAGTAAATCTTACTTACCATTAGCGAAATTCTATTACCAGGGCAAAGTCTTTAAAACTACGCAACGGATTTTGATGCGGTTTTTTAATAGATATAATGATTCAAGAGGAAGGTTTTTATGTCCATGCAAAGCCGGTGCGTGCCGCTAGTATAAGTATATATAAAGAAATGCAGTTTAAAATAAGGTAATACTTTTATTTACACAAAAAAAGCTTTATGTACTCACAACATAGATTCCAAAAAACTGCCTGCTACTAAGAACTCTTGAAGCGCAAATCTGACGTTGGTTTTATTTGATAAATTATTAAAAGATCTATTTGTCGATTACTTTTAAAATTTATAGAAAATACTTCAAAGTGAACGCTGTAGAAATAAACTCGTCTATTTATTAACGTCAAACGAAAGCTTTCGATGTAAAATGCACAAAGTTCTTTATCAAAGGTTACTTTGCTTAAAGAGATTTAGTAACAGTTTGCTTAAATCGTCGATTTGTTGCGATAAGTAGCGGTGGAGGGGGTGGGCATAAAATAAATAGTGGGCAGAAATGTTGTATTCAGCAAGAAAAATACTCAGGATACTGGTCGAAAATTCTTTATATCTTTCTCTATGACTGGTGCCGGATTCAAATTATATTTTTAAGAATTGGAAGGAATTTGTTTCATCAGGCATGGGTTGGGCATTTAAATAATGCCGAACTTTAAAGCCGAAAATCGGTTTGGTAATCAAAATTTCAAAATTAAAATGGAACGCTAAAATGACGTTAAGACACAAGACAAAAAAACCTCCTTTTTTGAAATTGGTTAAAAACACAAACACAAAAAGGTTTTTACCACTTTTATTGGCATTTCCAAAAATGATAATATTCATGAATATTATTAAGATTGCGATGCCTATACTCAAATAGGTATGGAGTGTTGTACCTATCTGTTAGAGTCCTTCATTTGTGGAGTGAGTTGGGGCAAAACGATGTAATATTTATGAGTAAGTCTTTCAAGGGTAAGATCGGGGTATTGGGCATTATGCAGCGAATCGCCCCCCTACTCGACAAGATTGTGTAATTTATTTTTTCAACTGCGGCTGAACCGGTTCTCGTCGATTTTACTTCATCACTCCTATGATTGAAATTGGAAATGACTATTGGATTGAACTCTCTGGAATATTCGCAGGGAAGTAAAGGAATGCTTACTGTTTTAAAAAAAAATAACTTTATGTTTTATTATTCAGCTTACTTCTTAGAAGATACTTCCTGTACATACAATTATAATTTATTATGTACTGTAAATACTAATATAATAATGATTTTTTAATTATTATTAAAAAAGTTAATTGTTGTACTTACAAAATATTCACATGTGCAATCTTATCATCGTCAATATTTTAAAAGTTTAAATATTAAATATCCACGTTATCCATTGAAGTATATAATTAATCCTACTCTTAGCTAGTACAAATTGCGTTCCTTAAAATCACTGAAATATGAATAACAACTTTATGAGCATGAGTTGAAAACAAGTAATTTACGCTCTACAATTCACAACACGTAGTTCGGAGATGCTAAAGCAGTAACAGGCATTACTCATACAAAAGTTAGACAGTGAGTCGCATATGTTTATCAGCGAAATTTCACGCCATAGGTACAGTGGGCTGCAGAGAAATCTGACCCCCATGCCATAAGTATCGCTATTGAAAGGGGGTCAGATTTCTCTGCAGCCCACTGTACTTACTAGGTACGTGCTAGTGTGCCAGATGGAACAGCAAGATGCGATGCGTCAGGGTATTTAGTTATTTACGTGATAGAAGTGGATTGAACAAACATTTATTAGTAGGTATTGCACTAGCTTTTGCCCGCGAACGCGCCCGCCTGATACTTCGGGATCACTGAGCATAGAATTCTCACATCGCTCGAGTTAAGCAGGCCACGATTTGTGGGTATTTAAAAAGTATATCTTTTGACGTGACAACGTCTTAAATTAGGTTGCGGCTGGGAGTCACTTATGAAAAAGTGTAACGCTCGGTAACGTTACGATGAGTCACCGAACGAGAGAGAGGCCCGCCGAATGCCTTGCGTCTCTCTCCCACTCAACTATGATCGGTCTGCCGCGCGCGGCAGACCGCGCGCGGCAGATTATATTCATATCAATAAATATTCTACCGAGAAAAAGACGTTGTCACGTAAAATCTTCGCCCGTAAAACCGACTTTACAGACAACCATTTTTTTAACTTGCAACCGATTTCAACCAAATTTTTCAGACATGGACTGGAATTTGGGGAAAGATAGATTCTTTGGTACGTATGACAGAGTAAAACGTTAACAGAGCAGAAGATATGCACAGATAAAGGCAGTTTTGACTTGAGATTAGGTAGTCAGTGCTTGAGAGTCAAACGTGAGAAAGAAGTAGAAGTCTTACACAATTTTGATATAATAATACAAATAACTAGCTTTTGCTCCTCGGCTTTGATCGCGACACGGTTATATCGCCCAAAAATAGCCTATTTTCGCCCCCTTTAATACCAAATTTCATTAATATCGGTCCAGCATTTTAGTCGTGAAAGCTCAGTTTCGCATTTATAGTATTAGTGTGGATATAAGTAATAATAATAATACTAATAAAACTCTTTATTGCAAAAAAAAATATTACAAAGAAATAAATACATACATTTTAGCTTTTATCGCTAAAGCAATTTCTTCCAGGCAACCGACAGGTAGAACTACATTAAAGAAGTTGGGTAGATGCAGTTTATAATTGTGAGATAGAACAAGAAACTAAATTTTGTCATAAGAACATATAATAAGTACATAAAAAATATATCTAAAAATTTAATACATTCATATAACATATACATACATATATATAAATAAAATACATTTTACATAAGTATTTCTACATGTGAAAATAAAACACACATGTTTGCAGCAATCGTTAAAAGAAGCTGGTTTCGATTGGGAAAACTTTGTAGCACAAAACGATGGTCATAAAACTAAGATGTTATAAGCGACGATCACAAAATAAATAGTATACAAATGTCGCACAAACTACACAAATATTTTTAATGGCAAATAATTTCATGAACAGCAACCAAGATGCCTTTGATTTGACTACAGCCTTACCAAAATGTATATAAATAAACATTCACTAAACTATAATGATAAAGATAAAATATATATAATGATAAAATATGTAAAAGTAATGCTTTTTAAAAACAAGTCAAGGTTACTTGCCATATGATAATATTACAAATTAAACTAAATATTAGGCGGCTATCAGTATTAGGTATCCGTCTATAGTTTCTTTATTTTAAGTATTGGGAGTGGCAAACGAGTGTGTGGACCAGAATCGAGCACCAGCAACTTATTTCACACAAAGTAACATTAGCTACCTAGTACTTATATATAAATAATCATAATGTAGGTTCAAATTTTACAGCTTTTAATAATATACAACTGTAAAATTAGTTTTAGGATAATATTTACGATGAAAGTTATGTTCACGACAATCTTTAATTTCCTCTCTACAACGTTGTCTTATTGACATTACTATATCCCGAATTCCCGATATCTTTTTATAAACTATATTTTTTCAAGAGGATCTAACCTGAACACTAGGATGAACGAAAGAGTATTAGGGAGAAAACGATACGCTCAAGATCTTGAAATTTAAGAAGAACTTGTATAAAAGATATTCAAAGTTATAGATATTATAGATTCATGTTTAATATAAGTTACTTTACTTGGGCACTTGCAAATATAATATCGTTACTACCATAAAAATTAAATTAAAAATAAAATATTTAAAAGATTATTTACAATGACACTTGTAGAGTCAAAATATGGTCCACATTACCTTCACCATTTCAACTTCGCCAAGGTTCCTGCGCCCGCTGGCTCAGAAGGGTATAATTTATTTATGTGACCTTTTCATGCTAGACACATCGCGTTTGTATTCACAAATACTGGCCTCGCCGCGGACCATCTATCTTAGTATGAGCGTAACTTTTCCGGAGATAAGAGCAAACTATTTTTAAACTTATGTATGTTGTATTAATTTTCGTAAATAGAGCGAGCCACCTTTGGCTTCTCGAAGATTATAAAATTTTGCGCGAAATAATGATCTGTAAAAGCAGGTTATTTTTTATAATATTAAGTAGGCAAAGAGTCCTACGGCTCATCTGATGGTCAAATATCGAAGCCTATGAGACGCCTGCAATAGCAGGAGTAAGCAGGTATCGTGACGATTTCAATCAACAAAAAATCAAAGACTGGCAAGACTTCGTCTAAAATGAGTTCAAAAATCAAAGTGAATGAATACCTAGCCAGTCTGAGCTAAAATCTTTTTACGGTCTAACATCCTAAATTACAGGAAAACATCTCTGTAAATATAACTCAAACCCTAAGATATTCCTTCGGACGTGATATCGTACCTAAAGAGCACCAAACTACGGAAATTGCGTAAGGAAAATCGGTCATTTCGACTAAAAGAAAAACCCTTTCACAGACTCAAAAAAAATCACAACGTTTCTAGTTAGTCAGCCTGCGTCTGGTGTTTCTCTAATATCTTTACTAGAGCAGCTTACTTGCACTAATAAATATCATTTCCATGATGACAACTGAAACTTAATTAAACATATCAAGGTTTCCCTAATCATTAGGGAAGACTAAACGCCTCCGTAATAATTAATTAAAGACTACACACTACATTATATATATGTGGATAATTTATATGTACGCGCTAACAACAACGAGTATGTAGCAGACTAATTTATATGGAGATTAATACTATCTAAATATAATTTAGGCTATTACGTATTATCTTTTGTGCTCTAGATTCGGAAACTAAAGGAAGTAAAATATATACTTGATATAACCAAAAAACATGCATTTGTTAAAGATTTTCTTCATTTCACATTTTATTTCGAGATTATTTTTTTATTATTATTATTTATATATTTAATTACAAAATGATGACATTTAGTTTATTTTTTCAATGTTCCATAAATCAACCAGTTATTTTAGCTTTAGAATTATGTTCAGATAAACCGTTGGTCTCGGGTGTTAACACCACATTCAAACACATTCAAACGCCTTTAGGCGGCCTGAAAAAATCTAACATTGTTGGCCACTAACACACCAGATCGTGTGCCTATTGGTCTGGTTTCCTAGTAAAAAGGTTAACGGAGGTCGTCAAGGAAGACGTCAGACGTCACTCGTTTCATTGTAAAAACCAGTACCTACAAATGTAGAACCATGTTTTTTGTATGAAGACTAAAATACATACTAGAATAATTTTTATATAAAACTGCATTGGAGCATGCCTGAGGCAGATATATAAATTCCCTTAACAGGTAATAGTATTGTTTTGTTTAAAGATAAAACCATGATATTTCCATTCGTTTTCTGTATAAGTCACAAAGTAAAACAATGAGGTGAATACACAGCTTGTATACGTTCACTCGACCATTCGAAGTCACAAACATTACAAACACAGTCGTATTATTCTTTCGCGTCATACATATGCGTGGATTTCCCGCCATTTAACCTTCCGCTGCCTTATAAGCGAATATGGCGCTTATTTTCCTTCTGGTATATTTTATGTCAACGCTACATACCATACGTATTTTTTGCACCACTATTTGATAAGTAAGAAAGTGTGTTTTAAGTTAATATTGTATTTTGTTAAGTCCTTTATACAGCACTATCTGCTAACCACTTACTATTATTATTATCAAATTTACTGATGTGGTGTGTTTTTCTATCGCTAAGTATATTCAAGCTTCCCCGGTATAAATCATATTCACAAAAAAAGTTTTGCTTCAGATAAAATCTGGCAGTACTTGCGTCGGATGTAACCACGCTGACATAACTTGGGTTGCCCCAGTTTGAGATTTATTTACCCAGAAAGTCACGCGCACGTGGCCATAAACTGCAGAATTCAATTCCCACTAAAATTGCTGCCGTGGTTCCCGGATAGGGGACATAAAAACTCCCAGCGTTTTTGCTCTCCTTCGGAACAAGTGATCGAGTTCCTAAACTTGGTCAAGTCGCTTCGGTCATGATTAAATTTCCTGAATTATGATCAGAGAAGTTGAACGCTTGTACCGAGTCTGCCTTGAAATATTTATCGAATCGATATGAAATATGCATTTATTATGATCAGACCGTAAACAAGTTTAAAAGAAAGATAATAAAACGTATGTTTATTAAGGACGCCGCGTTTTTCGATAGAAGTTTCCGAATGAATATGAAAGCTGTTTCTGAAGCTTGCTGAGAAGGGTAGGAGGATAATATGCACATATTCATCACATAAATAAAGCTACATTCTCTAACAGAAGGGGCTGTGAAATAACATCACCCTCACTTTGGAGTATTGCATTAAGTACGAAGATATTATTATGTTTACATTTGACTCATTTTTTCTAATAAGTACCTACTTAATAAAAAATAACTCACGTTCCACTTAAAATTTACAATAGAGGAACAAGTAGAGTACCAATTATTTTTACTTTATAATTTAGTATGTTACTTTACGATCACAAAATGATAAAATACTTGCTAATTAACATACAAAATGTATCCATTATGCCACTTATCGTTCTACTTGATGTAGTTTTCGCCACCACCTTCGTAATAGGTTATGTCGCGATAAATAGTAACGTTGTACTTTTCCGGGACTCAAACTACCTTCTTACACAGTGTATCCAAATCAGAATAGCCTTAAGAGCAGTAGACACATAATCTTACATTTGTAAAATGAGTAGAGAATTTTAGCCTTGTTTTTCGGAGGAATACATTTTGTTTTGTTTGTTTCAAGTAGTAGTGTCGGGGCAATAATTACTTAATTCGAAAATATCTAAATTTCGTAGTTATGTTTGGATCTGGGTCACAATAATGAAATCCACAACTCTCGCAAAGTTCACTCCATGTTTGATGTAACATTCGCAAACCTTCAAAACTTGAGCAGCCTTAGGTAATAAGCATGCAATGTGGGTTGTATGAAACCAGAGGTGTATTAGTATTGCTCATAGAAGGGATATAGGCTACTAGGCCGTTAGAGGCCTCTGAGGTCAATATTTTTTTAATAAAGGATATATAATAAAATTCAGGTTCATGATTCTAAATATTGTCGAAAATAGTTCATCACTACATGTAAAAACAATACGACATATAAAATAAAGTCGCTTTCTCTGTCCCTATATCCCTTTGTATGCTTAAATCTTTAAAACTGCAACGGATGTTGATGCGGTTTTTTAATAGATAGAGTGATTCAAGAGGAAGGTTTTTATGCCCACGCGAAGCCGGGGCGGGTCGCTAGTCACTACATAGTATAAAACAAAGTCGCTTTCTCTGTCCCTATATCCCTTTGTATGCTTAAATCTTTAAAACTACGCAACGGATTTTGATGCGAATTTACCTATTTTCAAAAGAAAAGAAAAATAATCGATGAAAATAGTTTTAGAAGAACAGCCGAAAAAAATGGTGTTATTTTTTAAAAAGATATCACGCTTAAGCGGTTCGCAGGCTCTATTCTATAGCAAACAAAATATATCTGGAGGAAAAAGAGAGAAGACTATTTTTCCATCAAACTCTCCAAGTATAATCTTACCACTAGTGCGTTATTAGATACTATGTATTCTTAGTCCCTAGCTTATAAAGTAAGTTCGAAATTCATATCGTAAAAAAATTAATATGACTCTTATTTATCAGTCCGTTATACTAAAATTATCACCACAAAAAAGAGAACAAGGCCCTGCTTCTTGAAATCGGTGAATCAAATTAGCGTTGGGTGGAAGAATCCGATACCCAAACTATTGATCATCTTCTAGAGTTGTTTAAAATTATGAAAAATAAGATTTTTAAGTCGTCTCTTTTAAGGCTAAATCGGTTCCGATCCCGGATTCCGTGAAATAAGATGTCTTATTGTTAAGGAGTATTTTTATCGAGTGGGCCAAAACTTATAGGTTGGAAATTTTCGTTCGCAGCCGGCTCAGCATATTACTAAGATAATTCCCTTTTCTTTCCAATGAAATCGGTAACGAATCACTCCATCGGGAGGCCTGATTGACAGATGGCCTGTCTGAGTAATTGAGACAAATGTGAGTCTGCCTGTCTACCCCAATAAATCTCCATTGGATTTTTAAGATATTTTGGCGGTTTATTATATTCCTTATAATATAATCAGACACAATGTGAATATCTTCCGTACTCAGCAACTCTATTGATGCGCGCTCATGACGTATACAAAATTTCGATCTTCAAATTCAGAACAAATCTTGACTTAATAATTTCAGCAATTACAGCAAATTAACTAAGCTAAGTATGTTGCTAAAAAACGAGAGGGAAATAATTTGTAAAAATATATTTCTATTTTTCGCACGTATTAAAGACCGATATTTGTCTCATTTTTCAAACCATCCTTAAACGAAAAGAAAAAGACTAAATGCTCAGAGGCACGAAAAAAAATTATTTTACATCAAGCCATCAGTTGCGATGACAAATTAAGTGTTCACACTGTCACATTATACATATCATAATTCAATACTTTAAACTCTTCCCTAGTTTGCCCGAGTACCAATATATCGAAAAGCAAATCGGAGTTAGAGCACTAATCAACAACTGCTAGTATATTTGCAAACTCATTGAAACTATTCGCATTACTCACTCATATAACTTCGCTATCTCAGTTCTCTACAATAATTGTTCGGAGATGTTTTTGTTGATTAGGAGGCTGCAGGCCCGCCCCGCCATTAATGAGTTAGCAACTGATTTTAAAACATTTTTTTTTCAGGTATGTTACCTACGCGCTGTCTACTACGAAATTTGTGAGGCGGTGTGAGTAAAAGTAAGTCTTTATTAATGCTATACTAAACGAAAATAGAAAAAAGTTTAATCAGTAATTCTTATTCCATAGTTAAACACAAAGTTCTTTCAACCCTTTCGGTATCATCTACGTGTATACCTACACGTACACAACAATGAAATATGAAATGTTATAAATATTCCGATAATGAAAGGTCAATAAGTATCCACTAATGCTAGGAACGTTTTATAAATAGACATTTGGGTTTCGAACTCTTATTTATTCTTTAAAAACTTCAAAGGCAACGTCAACATGTATATGTATGTATTGTATATGTAGTCTAGTCGGTAAAAGAAAAAAGGTATACATACTTAAAATTTAGTTTACGAACTAAAGGATTTGAATTACAACAATATTATACTTACTCATAGTAGAACGCTAACTCAAACTCCACTCAACTTAGATCGGTATCAAAGTTTCAGTTGCAGCATAGATAATAATAGCCGAAGCCGGGAACTGGAGATATATGGCAATTGAAGTTCGACCCGAATTTGCTGCATGCACCTGGTACAAACGTGACCTTTTTAGAGAGGCAGTAAACTTGGCCTTTGATTGTAAAGTAGTGAAGTAGGCAGATGGAGGAAAAAGTAATCGGGTTAAAGGTAATTGGAAAGACTTTCGTTTAGATACCATTATATTTTTTCTTAAAGACCGTTTACACCGTCCATGTGTCCAGGTATAGGAATACCTAACGAATTAAAATCTCTTTTGGGTGTAAACGCTCTTAATTTGCCATACTGTTTTATTCATAAAAAAAGTTTTAACAATGGTAATGAGAAGTAAAATAAGTAAAATATCATTCTCTCCTTATAAAATTGATTCAACAAGCTGTTGCTATCAAAAGAAGGAGACTGGAGACAGAAGTAGGTCGAGCCTGTATTACAGTTCTACAAGGGCTCCCGCCAATGGATATGGTTTACAATGTATTAAAAAAATGTTTACAATAAACTAATAATTTTCTAAAATTACAAAAAATACAATTTTGAGTATATAGGTGCTTTAATAGTTCATTACATCACATTACAAATACTTTCTCAGAAAATAAATTAGCTGAAGTACCCTAACGAGTACAATGCATCGAAAGAGTTGTATCAGCTTTGTTCTGTATTCCGTATTCCCATAGAAATAACTTAACACGTTTTTAAATTGAAATTGTCAAGTCTGTAAATTTAATTTTATAGAAAGAAATTTCAAGACAATTCGTTCTGTACGGTCCCGTGTTATTTCGGTGTATTATATAATTTAGGTAGCTATATTTTTAAAATAAATTGCGTTATTCAGTAACAAATATCTATTCAATTCACCGCAATTATGTTTGACTATGAAGAATATAGACTAAAAGCTTTAAACCTTGTTATGTGTTGAAAGAGTGTTAATTACCTAAATAGTTGAAATCTTAGAAACAGTACAATTTCCGACGCGTTTCACTAACGGCACTACCAATCTACGAAGTTAGTGAAACACTTAAATGAAACTACAGTGCAACTTGGTTAGCATTGGCGCATTATGGCCTATCCAGTTATATGCTAAGTTTGCGAGTCTCGGCAGGTATATTGCGTCTTTGTTGCATTTCTATGACGTTAACTCATACAATGATGCAAGTTAATTCATTATGAGTGTATATCTTATTCTTACTTTTTCTGTATTTAATATTTTTTTTAGGCTTATAAGTGAGGTTTTAATGATCAACCTATCTATCCCTTAGGACAATTACCTGAACAAGTTCTTGCTTCTTTATGCTATCTTTTCTAAATCGGACTGTTGTTACACAGTCACACTGCTTTAACTATTTGATATTGTATCTTGTTGAAATTTTGCCTCTTTGTCTTATTTTTAAGGTTTTGCGTGTTCTGCGATTTCTTACCTCATTTCCAGAACTTTTCCGTGAAAAACTCAGCCCAAACTTTTATACTACTTTACTGGTAGCTCTAAAAGGGGAGTTTTTTTTACTATTGAAAGCTAAAACACATTCGGTAGATAAAGCATCTCAGTCAGTAGAATTCTGCTATCGGAAAATAGGTACCTAGATTTTTAAATATAATAAAAAAACAACTGAAGGCACCTACACTACATTATACTCAAAAACATATAATACCTCAGTCATATATTTGCTAAGACTCGTTCTCGAGTTCTGATTGTTTTGTGTGCAACAATTTGTGCCGCGTCTTTGTTGCAACTTCATGCGACATTCACGGGAAAGCATTAACGCTTAAACTAGCAATTGTCTCATTTCGGGCTTTGTATTAGTGAAATGCTCTCAACAGGTTGGAAATTAATACTCTAGTGTACCAGTTCCCGTTTGTGAGAATATAATTAAATTTATGTCTAATCAACTCTGGCTTCACTTATATCAGACAAAGTTTTGCTTGGGGGTTTCGCTTTAGTGGAAATTTTGAGACAGGAACAGTCCATGTGTTCGTCATTACTCTATCTGAACACGAAATTTCCAGTGCGGTGCAGTTTTTATTTAATATTTATTTTAAGTAGGTACTTTGATTTATTGAATAAGAAAATAAATTAAATTTAGCTGACGTAAAAATCCTATTTGATTTCTAACAAAAATATTTTGTAGGAAATTAAATTTTTAAAAATCTGTCATAAAAATTCTTATGCGAATTGGCAGCTGATGAAATTTTTTAGCTTTTATCAAATAACAGCATCAGAATATTACAAAAAAATATGATATAAATAAAATATCAAACTAAACCAGGTAAGTGTAGTTTTGCGTTTTAGATTTCTATGACGAACCTATAATTCAATGATGCCGTAGTTAGGATTATTTGACAATGTTTTTGCCTTTTCATTATGTAACAAAGAATTACCTAACATCAACACCTAAGTAAAATTTGTTTTAAACTGTCAATAAGGAGTGTGGTGATAGGATTTTGTTTGCTTCCAAGTACGCAATGTCCGCTCAAAGGCCGAGCCACAAAACTGGGTTTACTTAATAAAATTTTTATATTAAAACGAGGCTGTTACGAAGTTGCAAATTAATTAAGACTGGTTTTGGCAACTCAATTTTCGGTATATTTTATCCGCCAATATTTACCGAATATCAATTATCTGATACTGAACAGCGTGTTCGGAGTTGGCTAGAATGTCACTCTCATCAATCTAACGACCCTTTCGTTGAATGTGTTGTTTGATATTCATAACACACACATACACTCGGTTTTTATAGTCGCGGATTTGTTTGAGGTTTTTGTTCTCGCTCGGATTTGCGAATGTGACATAATTACAGAAAACAAAGCTCAGGTTATATTTTTATTGTTTTTGCGGACTACACTCAGGATTTCATTGTTGTGTTTTGGGACTGGAATAAAACTTTTTTAGTCAAAAAGCTATAGAAATGATCTAAATAACCACTCAGGTGATTTTTTCCCAAAATAAATAAAAATAAGATGTACCTACGTACCTAACTAAACGATAATTAGTCAAACATGAATTGGTTTAATAAATAATAGTAATATATAATAGAATTTGGAAAATAAAATTATGTAACAGGAACTTTTAACCTGTTTGTCTCCAAATAAATATAACCAGGTGTCATTTCATTTATGGGCCGCTATTTTCAGTTGGTTGTACCTAAGTTCGGTCCAATCCTTAATGTCATCAAATAACTTTAGTTGAAGACGGCCAGGAGATTTTTTTCCAGAAATTTTGCCTTCTAGAATTAGTCTCAGGGTTTCCGTTTGCTGACCTCCAAACTTTCATTCGAAGATGGCACCCCATGATAATGATTTCATTTCTAGTTAAATAGAATTTAGTATAGTTAGTAAATTTAAGCATGTAATAAAAGCAAAAAAAAAATACTCATAGAAAGACAACAAAGTAGAAGTGCTCGACTAATCTATGGATTCACAGCATGGATTAGTGTCAGCGAGCGACACAAGTTTGAACAGTCTAGCGCAGTTAGGCAGATTCCTTTTATCCAGACTAAACGTCCCGACGTGGGTAATTTAATGCCGAGTCCCAACTTGTCCCACTTTCTAACTCTAGTACTTAGATAGAGCAAACAGCCGCCCTGCGATAGCTAAACTTAGTTGGCGTTTCGTACTTTGGTCATAACCTGAATGACAGGGTTAAACTGAGCTACTAGGGTAAACTCGTTTTCCCTAGTTCTGCCTAAGCTATGTCTACGCCACAGCTTTATGTATATTGCGTGTATCATAAACTTATATACCTATTACACGTATTTTTATTACATCCAGCTCTAAAGTACATGCCATTGCCTCTGCAGACCATGGTACACGTTTTATTTTGCCCTACTTACATACTATTGTACGTTCCCAATCACCTGCACACTCTGGACCTGTACGAAGTGGCAGACAATGCCTTATCAATGACGGAGTATTGGTCCTCAAAATTATAATTTACCAGAATCGACTGGCTAAAATTTAAATAAATGTATCTATAGGAAGATAAATTTTACAATGTATGTTGAGCCAAAAGTAAGAAATGAGTTTGTTCAATAATAAACACAATTTAATGTACTTGTATACTTTTATTCATATAAAAGTCGCTAATATTGAGGATGAATACACACACAATATAAAAACCTTATCCTTATATACAATATAATATACGGGTAAGGTTTTTTGTGTCCTATTTATAGAACAGTAAACATCGAGTTAAAGCCAGTGGAATATATTGAAAATGCTTGGAAAGATAATAATATACTCGTTCTTTCCCATACTTTCTGAAATTGTGAAATTTGTTTGATTTCATAAAGGAAAAACGAATATTGCTTATTAAAAACCGAACTAATCATTAGGGATGGAGCAGAAAGAAAACGATTGCAGTGTTTGTATTACCAAATTTTAATTTAAATGAAAAAGGTAATATTTTTGAATGATCTAATTAATAAAATATCATCCAAATATAAACGAAGTTGTTTAGCTGAATTTATACCTATGTAACGGATGGAGGGCTGTATTTTACTTCTAATAATGAAATGGGACTTGGAATTCACAATCTTCAATAATATTTTTATTCAAGATAACAGACACACGTTACAATTTCCAGCAAAAAAAAACAACAAAAGGAATACTCAAAATCAATACAATATTTAAATTTTGTAGAAAATTATAAAAATTCATCTCGTACTCACCCAAACCTATAATTTATTCTTATTCTTACCAACTAACAAATTTAAAAGTAACATGTTACCCATTTTGGTGCCTAAAATACCAGACCGCTTTTGATCATATTTGGTCTCTCATATAATTGGTACTTTTACCACGGTATAAAAGTCACGAGGGCAAAACCGCGGGCTTTAACCAGTCTAAAGGTTTGTTATTCATGTTTGCTCCTCAGGAAAGGTCGCTTCTGCTTTTAATTAAATAAAGCCGCTGAAGCCTCCAGTTTTTGGTAACTGAATACTTAACCATTATAATAATAATGGATGTCGATAAAAACAAAGTAAAAATACTTTTTAACAGAAAGTTATATTTGATTAATTTTGTTGCCAACATTAATTAAAAGTATTTTAACCAATGTTCTACATTTAAACAGATTCCTTGATTAAGATATTCGCCCAAAAATAGAATATTGGGCTACTCGGGATTGTTAATTTTTTACCTTAATTTTATTTGAATGTCAGATGAATAGAACAATAATTAACATGTCACATAATTGTATATTTCCGCGTTTTGTTTATTTCGTTTGATTTTAATAACTGTTGAGCACTGATGTTATTATATTTTTTTTAATTTTGATATGTATAATTAGTCTTGTTTTTGCATGGATGGTAACGTGCTGTCAAATAAAGGCTGTGCTTTAAAATTAATTATTATACCAACAAGAGACCGACGCCTTTTTCGGTCACAATAATAATAAAAATTTCCAATTTTTCATGCTTTCCCATGTTTATGGCCATACAAAAATACTTATCACTTGTTTACACGTCAAGAACTAATAAAATTTATTTGCGCGTACATACTCTATCCAATAGTAAATTATCGTAGCCCACAGCAAATAAAACATAAAAAAAAAAAACAAAGTAGTCTCTCAGTACTCACGTGACACCCCTTTTGTATGGTATTGCAGGCTTCCATACGATAACTGCTTCTGTACAGGTAGGCCGTATGCCTGTTTGCCTAATAAATGGTACCTATAAAAATCAATTGAAAAATAAATTCCTCTTTTAAGAGAGGAAACTGTAACTTACCATATTCCTAGCAAATTATATTCACACCTTAAGCTCGCGCATACTCAACCTACTCTTCCTCGTTTGTTTTATCTGCATATATATGTTGTACGTTTATACATATATATACATGCATGTACCGTTCATCTTGTTAATTTGTTCCGTGGCTTACGAGACTCGAGTCAAGGTGTGACGTTGTCTCGCGGAAATGATATGAAGGAAGCGGCGCGCCATTTTACCGCGTGTAACGTCCGGATATGAGATGCGAGGAGCTATTGAGATTTTGATGAACTCCACCTACAGATAATTTATTTTATGGAGCTTCAAATTAATAAGAATTAAAAAGGTATGCTCGAAGGAAATGATAAAACAAAGTTTTACATTTTGCCAATATTCTGTTTTGTATCTTAATCAGTATGTAACCATTATAACTAAAACATAACTTTGTTATGTATGTCAAATGGACGTTATATTATTAATAGAAATGGGACATTTATATTGCAAGGTTAAGATTAGGTGTACCATTACTATAATTACAAAAAGTTCTTCGTCAATAATCAGCGCATGTTTCAAATCCATCAAATTCTGTCTAGTAGTTTCTGGAAAAAGATAACAGACAGACACACTCATAATGTTAGTATAGATAATTCTACTTAATAAAACAATAACGTCGGTATAGCCACAGATTACATAATACTTTGTATGATATGTTTCAGTCAGTAGCAGCACATAAAGTTGTTTATATGATGAGATAGTAAGTGCCCGTTAAACACTGAAGTTGTTACATAACAATATATTAATTAACTTAATTAACTTCAATACACCACAGACATTTTAAAAGAATTTAATAAAAATATATCTGTGAGGTAGGCACCGGACTGTAATTCTTAAATGTGCTAGAAGATATGAGCTTCCCTCCACCTCCCATGGCTCTACCAATCTCTCGGTTATACGAGCCGAATCTCGGGAGAGTGCGCTGTACTAGCATTTCGCATCTCTTTCCAGTCGCACCTGCTTGATCTCCCTACAAGTTCTCTATAGTGTCGCCTATCTATGCAATCATTGCATTTTAATAACTCTCCCCCATCCTTAGGGGGCTTACGTTCACAAGTACGCCTCGCTTGCCTTCTCGGCCAGAGGCCAGCTTCTGTCTTCTAGGTCTTTGAGTTTGTCACAGTTTCAGTTTTTCTCTTCGTCTTCTTTGTCTGCTTGTGGCAGTATTCTTAATGTGTTCCTACTTTTCAAGTTATGCCCCTCTCGAGGCCGCTTCGAATTTTATGCCACCGATGCGAGAATTCTTTTAGCCGCTTAAAGTTCGCCTCAGATCCCACGAGATCGCAATAGTAGACTGGGCCCACCCCGAGCGGGACAACATTATTTAATAGTTCCCTACGCGCCTCCTCATAAATCGGGCATTCCCAAAGTACGTGATGGACGTCCTCAGTGACCGCTTCCTCGCAGAAGCAGGCTGAGGTGTCCGAAAGCTTCATGCGATGGAGCCTACCCCTGAAGCAGCCGTGTCCGGACAAGATCTGAGAGGTCTCATAGTCCGGTTCGACCCAAGTTGCCTTGAGCCGACCCGCCACATCCGGGAAAAATCGATATGTTTCCCTACCATCGGTCGACGCGTCCCAACGCGATTGCCATGTGGCCAGTGCGGTCTCCGCAATGCTACGTTTCGCGCGCTGTAGCTCCTCCCGGGTAACCGCGGATTCGCGTGCTTCCCCTAACCTACCAGCACGGCCCACCTCGATGTCGGCCGGCAGAACACCAGCCAATACTGGTAGAGCGGCAGTACTTGTCGAACGATACGCCTTGGTCAGAAGGATCAAGGCGGGTCTCTGGGTGCGCAGGAGCGCGCTCCGCACAACGTGCAGTGACGCACGATGGAACCAGCTCGCCGCAGCATACGTTACCGTGGCGATGTAAGTGCCTTTGTACAGGACCCGGAGTGCCCTGTACCGAATACCCCATGAGGTTGCCGATACCCGTGACATCTTGCCGAAGCAATTTGCCGCGCGCATCCCTATCGACAACGCATGCTGCGCGAACGAGAGACTCGAGTCGACCACCACTCCCAAGACCGTAGCCGACGTGACGTTCTTGATAGAAGCTCCACCGAACCTGATGACAGGTGGCCGCTGGAATTTCCCCTTGATTGTCATAGTGGCGGACTTACTCGACGAGAACTCCAGTCGGTTCCTCTCCCCCCATTGGCCAACGAGCTTCAAAGTAGCAGAGGCAGAGGTCTCTATGCTCGCTCGGGATTGAGCTTCGATCAAGATGGTCACGTCGTCGGCATAAGAAGATATGAGCTGTCCAATCACGCATTTTTTTGAATTAAATGATTTGTTACTACAAGTTATCGCCAGACTACCAATATATTTAACTACCATACATGCCCTGACCACTAAGTTATTTTATTTATAAAACCATTAAAAAATGTTTTATAGCAAATATTGACAAAAAGTTTTAATTTAATTAAGTTATATAATAATTTAAATTATATTACTATTGAATGAATTTTATTACATAAAGCTTAAGTAAGAATAAGTACTTTCTTAAAAAGGAAATAATACAGATGTTTCTTAGTAGATCACAACATAGTATAAAACAAAGTCGCTTTCTCTGTCCTTATGTTCCTTTTGTATGCTTAAATCATTAAAACTACACAACGGATTTTGATGCGGTTTTTTTAATAGATAGAGTTATTCAAGAGGAAGAGTTATTCGCTAGGTTCTAGGGTCACTAGTTCAGTCTATAATTTTTGTACATAAGTACTTTAGTTTATAATGCAAATAAATATAAAGTTGTAACTAAATAAGTTCTCCACTCAAATTCTGAGACTTAATTAAAAATATTCCAGCCGGAAGACATTCTCTTTAGACTCCGTAGATATTCTTATTTTGACATATTTTCTATATTAAAATCCTTTCACAAAGCACAAGGTAAAATAACTGGGAAGCTTTTATTGGCTATACGAACGAAAGATAGAACATAAGGCTTCGCTTTAATATCGCTGTGCTAAAAGGAATTCATTATTTAAACATTCTGTTTAAATATAAATATCAACTTAGACTGATCCCAGTAGGTACCTATTTTTGTATTTTTTTTATTTGATCCAACTAAGATCGCAACGAACCAAAGTGTGTCTTAGCCTCTAAAAATGGTGAAATTTATTTATTTATAAGTTTTGAAAATTAATAGTATATCGGCCAAGTGCGAGTAGGACTCCCGCCCTGAAGGTTCCGTGCCACCACACTATAATACTAGAATACAACAGGCTATTTTAAGTTAACGTATAATTGTGATTTTTTTTTTTTACAGTCGAAAGACTATATATTATGAGTTTGAATTTTTTGTCTACAAAAAGATCTATTAAGAGTTTCGTTTTAGGGTAAGGAACCCTAAAAATGTTTTAAATATAATATTTAAGTAGATATTCTTTTATAAGCTTACCACTCTTTACTCACCGCCCTATTTAATATTTAGTGAAAACAAGAGATCATATTTAAATAATCAAATAGTTTTCATCTGAGTTCAGGTCGCTGTGTGAACAGTGAGTGAGACCCGCAGCGCTTGTATAAATTATACAGTTTAACAGATATATCCAACAATAACGACAACAGTTTATAGAAGTTGTTTTGTGTTTGTTTTTTCAAACTTTGTGAAATTCAGAAAAAAGAATATCAGACGCCAAAGGGCTCTATGTTTATTGTTTTACAGCAGTAGTGTATAAGAAGGATAAAGAACAAAAAAAATCTACATTAGATTTCACAAGTGATTTGAAATGAAATTAAGTGGTTATTGATGATTGATGGAATGGGAATATCCTATTTAAAGGCCTTCACCACTATCCGTCGAAGTAGTTTACTTCTGTATACATTACCCCTTATATGAGATTTTATAAACGCTGACGCAAGCGACTACGTTAGGATTTTGTATGGAATTTTTTAGGCGCCTTACTATCAGGGCACTATACTGGGGGAGTTAGACAAAGTCATAGTCGCAAAACGTTAATGAGGTACGACAAGAACAAAATTTATGGCATTGACATAAGATTGACCACGTGATTTACCGCAGCTTATGTCAATCCCGTACATTTTGTTCTTGTCGATGTTAGCGTTTTGAAATTGTCACTTTGGCTACGGGGGCAGGTTTGTCATACAAAATCGCTAAAGCAGTCACTAGCATCTACTTTTATATAAATCTCATACTAGGGGTACTGTGCTATACTAATCCAGCGAAACATGTGTACTTTTAGTATTTTGTTATGGGTAGTGAATCAACAATGGCGGTTCAACTTTCGATATTACCGGAAATACCGGACCCGAAACAAAGATGGACGGCAATGAGTTACGAAACAATATACATCCATTAGTAATTATTAGTAACTGACTATTTATTACTGTTAGCTTAAGTCGTCCTTCTAATATTTACCCTTGTGCGGCTTCATATCACAGCAGAATTGTTTAAAATATTGAGTATCATTGATTCCCCCTATTCTCCGCCCGTCCAAATGGACTTATGGCTTAGATATTGGAAATCCAACTTAAATAAATAACATATTTATCTGAGTTAAATGTATGAGACGAATATGAAAAATCGTACTTGCAAATCACCTAATTGTTTCTGATTTTGACCTTCGTGGTGATCATTTGTCATTCACGTAATATTCACTCTTTCAAGCTGTACACTGTGTATTGCAGTAAAAAAAAAACATTTAGCTGATATCTAAGTTGAATCGGAGTTTCACGATTAAGAAAAGAACATTTCAGAGTGAAAATCCGTGTTTCCTTCGGGCTGTCACTTAAAAAATGACCTGTGCTCGCTCAGTAGGTAGGCGCGGAATATAAAAGTTGTGTCCTGATGCACTTAATTATTCATAAGGTTTTCCTGTAATCCCTCTTTCTGGGAAGTTTCCACGCGGCCCTGTCACGGCCCTAAGTGACAAATTATAGCCGAAAATCGAACCAATTTTTCATGAAAACGGGATTATGACAGCTACGCTTTCGTAAACTTTTCAACTTTTTTTACCTGCGTTCTTACATCTTACCAGTAGAATAATCTTCTTCATCTGAGCTTGTTTCCCAGCTGCATACCTACTTTGATTACGATTCAAAGCCCAGCTATACGCTTTTTTAATAATCACGATCATATATATACGGCATTACTATAGTTTGTCATTACAAAGGAGCAACTGGCGTCTGATCTCCGTAAACCTTGTTATATATATTACTAGCTACCCGCCCCAGGTTCGCATGGACATAAAAACCTTCTTCTTGAATCACTCGGTGAGAGGATGTCCACTTATGGCGACCAATCTAAATAGCAGTATAATAATATCATATTTAATGTGGACAGAGTTCATTCAAATCCTCTAGCTTGCAGTCAAAAATTATATTCTCTAGATAAGTAAATGTCAATATTTTATTAATAAACAATAAATTGTATAAAAACAATGCAAATACCTTCAGTAAAGTTAACTGTATACAAAGTTAGTTGCCCGAAATTATGATTTCATTATCACGGTTTAAGTGTAAACGCTCGTAAGGGCTTAGCACTATAAAGTATCTTTAACAAAACGGAACAAAAGCCGTAGCAAATAAATCTAACAAATAACAGAAGCAGCCGTTGTATTGTAAATAAAAAACAGATCGCAAAATAAAAAAGGCTTTGTGTTTGGAAGAGGGATTTCGTGTGACATGCTCTGAGGCGGGCGGGCTTATCATCATATTGGCGCAGGTAGATACCATATATACACAATGACACGGCAATCCATTCTCACGCATTGTGTACAACAAAAATATATTTTTAATGCTAAAGGTATTTTTCATCCAGGCATCACAAAAGGGTTAAATCGATAGAAATTTATAGGACGAATCAGAATCTTTTGAGATAAAATCACAAAATTTTTTTCATCATCGCGTCCACCCCTGGATAAAGAAGACCTCTACCAATCTCGACAATAACTACTTTAAAAGGTTAAAATGCATGTGATACATATCATTTGTACTAGTATGTATTATAAAGAGGGAGTTGAATAAGTTTGTGAGTTTGTTTGTAGGGGATTGGAACTAATAAACTGATTTCAAAAATCTTGCTGCATATAATAGTCTGATTTTTAAGAAAAGTTTAAAGGCTGTATAACACAAGTCTCGAAATTACTTTGTGGCTAACTCTATCTGTGTGATTTGTCCCTATGTAAGTATTTATTAATTTTACTACAGGTGGATCAAACTGCGGGAATAGCTTGTGATAAATAAAGAGTTATTTAAATTGGAAGCCAATTTTTTTACTACATGATCACTTTTATAAGAACAAATGTTGTACCCCATTTTAATTCTAAATCTTATGAATGCCAAATTTTTTAATTATTTAATTTTAAGCAAGCGTTTTTTGTCATCTGCAGATGAATGATTTCTGAAACCATTAAACATGATCGGCGAAACCTCATCTTATCAATTAGGATCGGCTCTAGACAATATCCGCGGCAGTTATCGATACAAATAAGTTGTTTGAGACGCCAATCTCCGGCGGAAGTTGCTGCAAGCCCCTGTAAATCCAAAGTTCATTCAGTTACGGTCAATGCCTTCAATGCTTTTCATAAACATGTTGTATTCAGCTTAATAATAGACTTCACTAACAAATGTCTCCTTTTGTTGACATGGAAGTCGTAAAAGACGATTGAGGGATCAATATAAATCTAAATTCCTCACTTTAGGCAGAAGCGCATTTATGAATAATGCGCTACTGGTTACTGAGAATGCTCAGTGAGGGTTAAAGTCAGGCAAGTGGACAAATATACCAAATTTATAATATTTCATAAATACCACATGGAAAGTAAATAAATCGACTCTTTTTTGTCCGATTGCAAGCGGTTTAGTAACATTGATGTCACACCACGGATATTATAGTGATTTGTTTGACGTCTGATTTTTGTTTTTTGGTTTAAATATTATATAAGTTTAGCCTCAAAGATTGGCATAAATTCTTTCTGCATGTCTCTTTAATGTTTTCCTGGTTAAAAAGAAACGTCGTGTCAACGATCCTTTGTTGTCAGGCTTACCATTGCTCCGTAAAGGATGCTGTCATGTTTGCGCCCCAAGTTAGTTGGATCCCTTCCAGCCACAGTTGCGGATAAAAATCAGTTGGAATCTAGCCACAGTTGTTAAATATTAAAAATATTACATTTCGCAAAGGTTCTTTTCTAAAATTTTTATGAATTAAATTTGAAGTTATTTCATAAAAGGTTGATCGATGCGCAAGACGAGAAATTATTTTTCAAAATTCATAACTGATTTTTATTGATATATTTTATTTAACAACGTCTTGTCTAACAAACCATTAGGCAGCTAGCACTAGGCTGTTATATGTAGGTGCTGAAAGTTGACTAAAATGACAAAATACTTTTTTGTTCACTTTTAGCATTTGCCAAAAATATCAATAGGCGCTCAAAGTGGACTAGGCTAGGTGCTGAATGTGCAGGTGCTGAATTACTGGGAGCTGAAAGTGGACTACCTCTTTTTTTTCAGCTGCCGACGGAACAATTGTCATGTCATCTCATTGGACCACAATAAGTATTCATATTCATTTAAATTCAAGTGTAATAAAATTTATTAATACCTTACATTATAGTAAAGTGAATATAACGCCAAACGGTCTAATACAGAATTAACTAACTGGAGTGTACACACGTGTGTAGCGATCTATTCAGCATCCACAGGATGTAAATACGAAACTACAAAATAAATAAATCGCAGAAATGACACAAAAAACAAAAAGTGCCTTCTTCGGTTATTGTATGTACTATGCTATGAAGATTCGGGAGTTCGGTATTTATTAACCTAACAAAGCTCTACATTGATATTGGTTATGATACATGTCAGTATATATAAAAAACAATTGATACTCATGGTTTGGCTTTATAGGACTTTGTCTTAAAATTCAATAAGTCGTCTTCCTCTATCGAAAAAATATGCTTACGAATGTTTATTTGCTTTTAATCGAAAATAAAATATTTACCTAGGTATTAATTATCACAAGTGACCTTTTATTTATACTTATTTATGTTTCTTAGATGTTATCGTTTTAATTAAAACTAATATTTGAATCTAACACTACACCTTTACATATTATTTTCATCAAAAATATTTGGAAAATTTATACTTACTCAGTTTACTCAGTCGTGCATTAATTGAGCAATTTATGTAATGAATGTGGCTACATTACTCCTAAGTAGCCGTCAGCGGTTCCTAACGGGTTCTTTGGCTGCTTTAACAAAACCATAACTTCAGAAAAAAATAAATTACCAAGCATAAAGTGTTCAATCTTTTCTCTTCTTGAGTTAAGGGTAGCCTTAATCTCTCCCTTTCTAGAAACTATTTCTGAATCTGAAAATGTTGTTATTTTATTTTTAAGTAAGTTATGGAATTTTCAAATAATGAAAATACCATATTTGTAGAAGATTATGTAGCACTTCTAAAACGAGGCTAATGTAGAAATTATAACCTTTACGATATTCTCTGGTAGAGATGTGATGTTATTCAATCACGTCAAATCACGCAGACACTTTGTGTATTAGTTCCACTAGTTGGAAAATTCTTTACATAATTTTATTGAACTAAGAAAAGTCAGTTAAACAAATGCTAACAACAGTCCGAATTTCTAATGGGCGGTGATTCAAGTGTCTTTCAGGCACTTTTTTGCATTTAAACCAAAGAGCTCATAAAGTAGAGTTTAAATCTGCGCCGGCCATAGCTCGCTTTAATCGCGCAATTTATAATGAGTAATATGGACCGTTATTTCCTCTTTCGCCTCTAGTCTACGGCCCCAAAGTTAGAGGTGGGGTCTTACTGACAGCGACTAATTCCAAAAGGAAACAAGAAAGATGTTAATCATGATTGTATTACTGTCATAAAAATATTTCATTTATTTTATTTCAGTTTATTGCGCTATCATAGGCTAACAATAGGTATAATTAAATGCTAGGCTTTGTCAACCAGTTGATTTATAGGATAATTGTTGAAAAAACATTTCCTTCGACAAATACAAAAATATTGATGTTGACTTATACAGATTAAACTACCATACAGGATATTTCTAATTTTCATACTAGATATAAAAAATACCTATCGCAATTAACTTCACCTGTAATAGTATTATGTAGTCATTTATACCTACTACCATTCTAATAACCAGTACTATCAGAGCGGACAAGAAGAAGAACAAATACCTACCACCACAGAGAATCCTAAAGTAATGTTCTGTTTCTGGTTTTGTGTTTATTCCGTATAATTAACGATAATTGAAAATTAACAGTTTAACAATCAATATAAACTTAGGCTGGGTTGCACCAACTTACTATAACTATAACTGTGTAGTCAAAGTACCGGTTAGGTGAAAAATGGGTTGCACCATTTTGTCAATCGTCAAAATACGTCATAACTTTTACGCTAACCGTAACCGCCCAAACTTGACCGGTTAGTGCTAATGTTACTGTCAACTTATCTGTCAGATGGGTCGAATAACCTCCACGGACGTCATTATACTTGTAACCTAACTATGCTACAAAGTATGACGGTGTAACCTATGTCGCATTTGACTTTAACTGTTACGATAACTGGTACTTTGGTGCAATCCACCCTTAGTTTTAAACATATAGTTTTTTTTCAACAAGAATATTTTCTTAATCGCCAGCAGGAAGACTCAACCTTAGACTCTTTGGTCGAAAGTTAATCATTTGAAATTATAATGGTTCCGTCCTGCACTTACCATGATGGACACTCAGCCCCGGATAAAGATAAATGGTTTTGAAAACATTACTTTCCAAAAGTGTTCAAGTATGTTATTAATTTTACTTCTGTGTAAATCGTAGACCGTGTTGACATGATTTTAAAAAGATAAAACTCACAAAACACAAAACTAAAAATTAAATAAAGAAAACTATGTATTTCTTATATCCTCTCTTGGGTCTGCTGGAAGAGATTTATTTAGAAATAAGCAGAAGGTTATTTATGGAAAATTAAATTTAGTCTATTTAATAATAACTTGTTTGGGTAAGATGTTAGTTACTACATTTGATAGTGTCTCTGGTCTCAGTAATTTGGTTGATTTTAGATCAAAATGTAAATGGGGAATAAGAGGCATAGTTTAACTTCTATTACTAAGATATGCCATATACTCGTAGCCTGTTTGATAAGTTATTTGCATAAAACTGCTATAATATATCCTCGAATGGGACATTGCTCAAGGTAATGAAGCTTTACTGCCCTTCCTTGGCCCATAAATTTAGGCACACTATTCTTTCCCGATAAATTCGCAAATTTATTCGTTCGGCTGCTTCATTCACATAGTTTTATTTCAGAACTGTACAATTGCTAATTTTGAATGTAATTACCAAGTAGCTAAAGTTGACATTAAAAATTTCCTCCCGCCAATATCCTAGGGTTGCTAATTATGATACTTTGCCAAAGACTTACCCCTCGAGGTTTGGAGAAGCCAGTTACTCCTCCTATAGTCAGAATTGGCCACTTCTACTAGTCAGATCGGTTAAAAAGCGTACCTGATGTATGTATGATATCACAATAAAACTTATTTTTAGTATATTCCAATAACGTATTTATTATTTTAATGGAATACATGCCTTTGTTATACTAATAATCCGATTACTCGGCATTTAAAAAAAAGAAGTTGGCGTCGTATAATAGAAAGTGCTATGACGAAGAAAAATTAGAGACAACTTTCCGAAAAAAAGGAATTAAAACCTTGAAAGGCTTTACCTGTAAGTACAAAAGAGTTTCGAGCAAAAACTTTTCTTCTTATCTTTTCAGTTTGAGAAAAAAACAAGTATTTTTTTTTATAAAGTATAGACTGAAGACTTTTCTGTAGAAAAAATATGGACTTCTTCGCGTTGCAGATTATTTGCTCTCCAGAAACTTTACTATACTCGTACTTTAGATTGAGATCGTATTTCAATAGACTTTTCCTAGTCCATTCGTTAACATGCAGTCATGCACAAAGCTTTTTTCGTTTTGACTTATTAAAGTGTGATAATGAATTATGAAAGTAAAGCTAATAGGGCTTATATATATACCTACCTACTTGCTATAGGGGTGGATGGTAAAATGGAAATAAAATTTAATTTTAAACAAAAAAAATTCTAATAAGTTTAGTTTTTTAACAAATATCAAATGAAAAAACATCGTACATGCATAGGTCTCTCTTTAGTAAATGAGCCCAGCAAATATGTTTTAAAGTATTTTTCAAAAACAAATCTTGGTAGCTTACAAATAAAGCCCACAATCATGGTGCATTTGGGGCAACTGTGTTTAAAAACAGTTAAATTAAAAATTCACAGTGTGGCTCCCTTGCCGCCGCACGCGGTTGGATAAAAAGACAATGCGAGGAATAAATCGGGCATTATCGTCCGTAGCCCGTCAGGAGAGCCGTTAGATTCAATTCCTGGCCGGATTTACTGCTGACTGGCCTTACTACGACTACGCATATCTCTTCCTTTAATGTGATATAAGTACCTTTTTTACGAGCCGAGGAAGAAGTCATCTGAATAAATTGAGACAAACATTTTTAAGAATGTATTTATGCCATGTAGTCTCCGACTTAAGAATTGACCGATACCCACAAAACAGGATAATATATAATATATCTTTCATTCCGTGGGTGTTGTAACAGGGGACTGATGGAATAAAAGTGACCAACTGACATTCCATTAACATATGCATGGCAGCGGCAAGTTTCTTATATATAGTAAGAAGCACACTTTTTTAGTTTAAACTTAATTAAAAACTATTCCTAAAATTAAACAATAAAATATACCTACATACATCTAATGATTGATGCGATCCCAAGCGCCGAAAAATTGCTTTACAACGCCGTTCGTCGACGGCAAAGTGCCCAGAAAGCTGGCAGCAGTGCCATTTTAGTTCATACATAGATGATGATATTTAATAATGCATTCAAAACTATTTCCAATTTTTATAAACAGGATAATATAAAAGACGTATAAAAAATACGAGAAAAAATATGTGTATTATAATGTATAGTAAATTATACTTCGAAGGTCTACACTTGATCGTTGCGGGTTCGACTTAGTTTTGTTCCGCTGTCTGAGACTTTACCACCAGGACATGAGCTGCCATGGTCGACATGAAAGTCTTTAACTACGGACCCAGGGTTGCTGAAACAGGGACAATATGTACCTACTGCAGGCCTGGTAATCTCTCCCCAGACCACACATCTATTATCTTGCCCTGCGTTCTCAGCTACATGCACGCTCGGGACTTGTACAATACCACTGCCAAGATTTGTTGATCCTCACAAATAAAAAGTCAGCCAGAGTCGACGCGCTGTAAAAAAGGTATATTCAAAAAAATATACTCATTCAGAAAAAGATATTTAAGCCATTGATATTTTTAGACCATCAAATACAACGCACATGACTAACCACAACCTCCTTTTAGCCTTACGAGACGCCTACTGCTAAAAAAAGTCATTGTTACGAGTATGTATGTTGGCCAATTCAATCTAAGCATTTTGTATGAAAATGGTGCGGAAAAATAGTAAACAGCACTGCTGCCTACTTGCTTATACGTACATGAACATCATAGATGTTACCTAATGCGTGAATCACCCAGACAATGTTTGCGACAGTTATGGCGTCGCTACCGAGAGTTATTGTGTTCCAGACTCAAATTTACTGTGATTGTTGGCCATCTTTATTTTTCCTACGATTTTCCTCGTCCTTTTATCAGATGAAAATATTTTTCATTTTCAATTTATAAAACGTTTTCACTACGTTATGGTGGAGTACTCTTGAAGAGAACACAATTATATATTTTATACCGCTATCTATATAAAGAGAAAAATACATTTCAGAATAAAAAAAAATCGAAATTGTTTGGTTTGTTTTTAAAAACATTAAAATATGATAAAAATCAATTATATAACAAACAACAATAAGTATAAACAAGAAATTTATCTTTCCTAGCGTTTTGCTAATTACGCTTTATTTTTTACATTACCTAACTCAGTTTGAAGAGTGTAACGGGAGCGATAGCGATATGCTCGACCGCCACAAAAGGAATATCTTCTTCCCGCCAGGCCGGGTGTTATGCCCGGGGAACCGCGGCTCCGACGAACGATGTCTTGTCGGAGGTTGTATATTTATGCTCCAATCCATGGAAACTTTGCAAGCGCGATTTAGACTAACATAGTAGTTTGCCATCTTGTATGCGATTCTAAGATTCTTGCTTTTAACGCCATCTGCGGTGCATCTTAGTAGATATTTATTGTGGCGCTAGTGTCGCCAGATCTACAATAACCAATTCAAAGCGATCTGCATCTAGTGTCTCCCTGCAATCTTCTTAATTGTTCAACCACTAAATGTAACTATGTTAGCCAGTAAGCACCAGTTGCTGGAAATCTTAGGGCTTTATCCGAAACAAATTTCTGTTGCAAAAATATAAGTCAATTTTTCTCTGTCAATCAATTGAAACTGCTTCTGTGTTCCAGTGGTTTAAAGTTGCGCATCGGAAAAGGGACGAATTATTGTGTATTGTATGAATGCTTCGTACTGGTACACTGGTACTGGCAGGACTACCTTCATAACTTGTAAATTTGATTAAAATCTTACGAAAACTGAATTATCAATACAATATTAAATAAGGCCCTACAAACGCCATTTAATGCTGTTTTAAACAAATGGTGGCAAAATTTTACAAATGATTTCTCAAACAAAACGTCACATTAAAGTCCTATCAAACGTGACCGTGTCAGACATTATATGGTGAAATGAAGCATCAAATCCACAAAAATTAGACAAGCGAACAATTTAGCTTGGATTCCGTTTGCACGGACCATTAAACCCAATAAATTTAAACCATTACCCGTGTCCGAACTGTGGCGCAATAAAGAGTTTTAGAACGACCGTGTCGCTTTGAAAACTCGTTACGTTTTTTGGCGAAGACAGAATGAAATTAATTTTGTATAATTGGGGTATTATGAAGCGGGGTTTGCGGGTCGGCCATTCATTAAATGGCCGCATGTATCGTATGGACGAAATTAGTGTCGCTAAATGGACATGCATTACGAATGTAGGTTATGTTATGTGTACCTGTATTTCATACTCGTAGGTCACAGAAACAGTAATTAAGCTCGCATATTATGTGAGACTCTACTTCAGATTATTATCCCACATTTTGGTAAACTTGCTGTGATGACTCATAAAAAGAAACTACACAGTGTAGTGAGCAGTTGAATAAATAAATAAATAAATAAATTGAACTTTCCTTGCCATTTTGGTGGATCAACTTGGGGTCTCGAATTTAATTTACTTAATCAGTACCCAATACGAAATCCTTTTTTTTAACTTTTCCATGCATTATACACTCTGTAGGTACACTTACAATCTTGTTTTTAATGGTTATTACATATATCAACTGCATTTGTCTAGTCCGTTCATAAGTTCTCTGATCTAATGTAATACAAAATCAATACTGTAACCCCCAATTAATACGGAGTAAAGCCGAAAATAAATAGAAAACAGAAGGACAACTCGATCGTGTAGTCTTTATTATAATCTGTAGTATAGTTAGAGACAGTAGTATAGATAGCCATTCATTTTGATATTTAATATATTCAATACATATGCGTTACTTTGCGCGAAGAAATTTGGTAGGTACTTGTCATTCATTTTGTATGAGTATGTCATTGGACACGACGTATCAAAACCATTGAGTATAATTAATTTATTATATATTAGAAATAAATTATAAATTTCGTTAACTTGCGCTGGTTGAATTTATTTTATTTTGTACTTTATTTTCTCCAATGTAGCTTTATATCTAGTTTAGATATGTTTCAATGTAGTGAACAGAAAACTACTGATTGATAGTATAAATTTGCAGCGTCTTTAATCAGATTTTTACAAGCAATTAGTGTTAGCGTGTCTTATAAGTCTCTAATTACATCGCTGATTTCATCCTCGGCTTATTTATTGTTTTAGAGGCTTCACTTCACTTTTAATGATCTATAGCTTATTTGATATGTGAAACAAGTTTTGTTTTTAAAAAGGCGTCTATTATGTATATTCCTTATTTTGCAGTAAAGCCGCTTCGCTTTGAGTTGATAATGCTTACAACATACTTTTCTGTGTATTGGAAAATTCGCTTTCATGTAATGGATGTTGATAAATATTGACTTAGAAGTGTATCCATTATTAGTCTTATTATTAGGAGTAATGGTCTGGAGATATTTAGATAAATTTAAAAAAAAATAACTGTTAAAACTTTTTGGTACCTGGAAACTTAGGCTCTACGTAAATAGTACTTTAGACGTTTTCCTTCTTGCTAACGAATCAAACCTTGTTTATTGTATTTGTGAGAACCGAAAAGGATGATACTTAACTTAAGCATGTAAATCTTAAAACCTAAGTCAAAAGATAATTTTATGAATCTTCTTTGAGTCATTATTTGCAATTGCCACCCGCTGTGGCATTGCTCTGGTTCTGTAAATCGCGTTGTAATAAAAAGTCATTAAAAACTTGTTAATTTTTAGTGCAATTTCGTTAATTTTTCTTTAAGGCCATAATTAACTACCTCAAAAACTTTAATAAAGATTGAATAACATTCTTTATTAAAGTTTTTGGTAGTAGAGAGTAACAGTCAAGTTATCAAAACGAAATTGACCAAGAGTTTTTTTATTTTTATTTATATTTATCAGGCTGAAAAATGATATTTACATCACATATTACCTACCAATATATTTCAACTGCATCCATCCGATATTAAACTATTCCCTTTGATGCAGGGGTTGTTTTACAAAAATATCGAAAATACAAATATTCCTTTCAGATACATTAATTAATATGGTTGGTTTTAAAATATTTCAACAAACAACATCAAAGAAGTTCATAATATTTTCCATTATAAATGTATCAAAAATATGCTACGTAATTACACCTGCATACAATTTAATTTTCTGCGTATTTCTGTGTGCTATTGAAATACGAAATAATTTAATGTAGGTACTGGAAAGTTTTTCAACCAATTTGTACATCGATTCGGTTCGAATATTTTCATTTAATTATTAAAATATTTTAGACATTTACTGAATACGACTGGAACGTGAAAGCCATAAAATAATTCAACTGTTTGCGGCACCGTATCCGGAGATACAATTACCAATAATACAAAATCGATGCTATAAGCTCCAATTAGTCGAAATGCTGGTTTTCCTGTGCGTAAACTGTATGCGAGTTTTATACCAGCAAAATTTTACTGAAAGCCTTACAATGGAATATAACATTTCAGTTGAATATTTAAATATTGTGTTTGAAAGCAGAGATTATTTATTAAAACAATATTTCATATAATGGTGCGCTAAACCAGGAATCCATTAGGAATATAACGGTATATATTTTATACAAACAGCTGTATCACTCCCATTCTTATCGTGAATTAAATGATTAATAAAAAAGACTTTTTTTTTGTCTGTGGTTTTTGTCTATCGTTTGAAAAATTGGTACTCTGGCTGGTCTTGCATTATTCATATGGCAAAAATAATAAAAGTTCAGTCGCTTTCAAAATACCTACCTTCAGAACTGCTTAACCTGCGAAACTGAAATTTGTCAGGATAAAACATTTTTGGAAAATTAAAATTGTTTAAAAAGGTAACATGTTGGGAGATTTGATACAACACGATGATTTAAAAAAAACAACAGTAAAGGAAAATTGCCGGTACCGTGCGCGATTTCCAAATTCTATAAGGTAAACCAAGGTATGGTTAAATTAAACAGTAAACGAGAAAACAAACTTATCAAGAAATAAAAGAACACCGACAAAAGCCTAGCTCTTTTTATGATGATGGCCATCTCACGCCAAACATTGTAGGTAAATATTTCCCTTATTTTGATATAGTATAAGACTTTCTTCTCTTTTTTTCACGACCATCGAGTTAGTTTGGCTATTCAACGAAGAAATGCTGCCAGCGTCTTCGGTACGATGCCGCAGGGACCATTTTTATATTAAGTTAGATTAAATATTAGATTTTTTTATTGTAATCTTTTTTAGCCTTATTTTTTGACGACACGTTCAAGGTCACTAGTGGAAAATTAACCCATTGAAGATAGTAAGACCGATAAAAGCGGGTTTTTTATACGTTAGGGTAATATAATAATATATTATGATTGTAAATATTTAATAGTTGATAATTGTGAGATATTTATGAGAATGGTAATAAATGGTCATACGAATACGACGTGGTTTAAAAAAACAGAATTTCTACTGCCACGTAGTATAACAAAAAGAGGCTGACGTTAAGCAGGCAGCCCCATTAATAAAAGTAATGCTTATTCTTTATTTATGTACCAAATGTAGGGAAATTATTATATTGTTTCTGGGCCGAAGCCGGATGAGATGCAACCTGAGATATAATAGAATGATTGATATTGACTAACAAAATAATTCTATCAATATCTGTAGTTCTTTCTACGAGTTTTGCAGTTTGTAGAGGTTTGTAGAGCTTTGTAGCACGCTCGTAGCCAACTGCTACAAAACGTCAATTTCATTTAATATTTACTCAAAAAATTGACCCAATGATATAAAGTATATTCACATGACTCGGTGTTGCAATAGTAATGTGTTCATTGTGTTTTAGACCTGCAATACTTGCTTTCAAAATTATTATAAACTAGCGACCCGCCCCAGCTTCGCATGGGCATAAAAACCTTCCTCTTGAATCACTCTATCTATTAAAAAAACCGCGTCAAAATCCGATGCGTAGTTTTAAAAATTTAAGCATACATAGGGACAGAGAAAGCGACTTTGTTTTATACTATGTAATGATGTGGTGCGGAAACTCGTATCTTTTTTTTCTTTGCGATTTCTCCAAGTAGACTCAACAAATGTAAACAAAAAACAATTCCAGTGTATCCTCCTCCTAACACCTGCCGCTCCAACACAATACAACAATGAGTTCTGCAAACAATGCCTATAAAACACGACTCACCCTTTGCATCCCGCAACTTGCCTCTTCGCCGCCTATGTTTGATTTATTGTTACAACAGCAGTTAACCTACTTTGATCTAACATCGAAGTTAGATTAATCAAATATAAACGTAGTTTGCCTGTAATACTACAAGTACAGTTCTGTTATCTATGCTAAGACTACTCATCCTTATATTTTACCTCTTGTTTGAAAAAAATATTTATAAGTATTTTTTTTAACTTTTGGTTGATGTCATTGGACACATCATAGTTATACCTTTAATTAGAATATGTGTGACACACACCAGTGCTGAATGTATGCAAAATGTAAATAGTTATGTATGCGAATGCATTATCGTGATTTCGGCAGAAAATTAAAAAAAAAACCGAAGTCATCTTTCAAAAATCAATAAGTAAACATTACTTCTGAGCAAGACAAAAACAGACATACGACTTATATATAAATATTTGTCTAGTTTATTTCTTTTTAATCTGTAAGCTCTTTTCCTTTGATCTGTGTTAAGTAGTACAAATTGTTAAAAACATGCATTCATACTCTTTTTGGAACACTCGGGCGGAAACTATAGAAATAGTTAAAATCGTGGGCAAAAAAGTATTTTATCGATGCGAATTTAGCTTGGAGGAATTGGAGCGTCAACAGTGGGGTAGAGACGTGACCACAATAATCGTAGGTACAGAGATAATGATTTGTACTCTGAACAGTCCCACGTAAGAAATATGTAGATTCTATTAGTGATTTCCTCTATAATATGGTAAAATGACTACATTGATTTTTCTATTGTTCGATTTGACATCCCGAGTTATAAGCAGTAAAAGAAAGTTTTTTCAATTTTTAGATTTATTAAATTAATCTGGTATCTAATAGTCGAGTTATTTTAATCACGAAATAGACTGAATTCAAAATTTGCTTTTAAATTAAATTTTATTCATCTGAAATTCCAACAGATTGCCTAGATTTTTAGTATAGAGTACAATACCAAATTAAGTGTGAAAAAAGTAAATTTTATTTCTATAGTGTCTGTATTTTGTGACGGAACCTTGTCACGCACAGCAAAACTAACAGGCCGCATTCAACTTTTACTGCCCATAAAAAATATCTGCGTATATTTTATGTCCCGCTTGGAATTCCAACCATTTTATTTTTCTCGCCTCTGTTCTAAGAATAGTGATATGTATAAACTCGCGTTATGATTGAATATAAATAAAAATGTTATCATATCTTAAGTTAAATCTACAAATAAAATTTTTAGCATCTACGATATTAATCAAGCGTTTTCAAATAAAAATGATCTTCAGTCGCTAAAACACTGTACTATGCTTCAAACTGCAAGCTGTAATAAGTCGCCCATACTTTCAGGAAAAGGAAAGGAATAGGATTTTTTTTAATTATTTTTTACTGCGGTTTAGAGACCCTATGGCTTAAAGTCAGCCATTTACATTTGTGTAACGATGATAATATTAATAAATCCTCTATCAATTATCACTAAAATCTAGTATGGACAATTGGGAAGCCCAAAAGAAGCTGCAACATGTAAATTTATAACCAACCTCTTCAGGACTCGAACATTATGAACGAATATGCGGTAAATTTGTGATCCATTGGAATCTAGAAAAAAAAACATAATATATTACCAGGTAAAAGTAGCAACATGCTTAATCACTCACGCGATCCTCTAATATGATGCCTCAACACGTAATATTATACGAAGGGATGGAGGAACCTGTAATTATCACAATACGAAGAAAGTAACTAAAGAAAGTGTGCAAGTATTGTGATACGTGGCATTACACAACAATCGTTAATTTTCTTTTGTGCCTTTGTATTTTCGAATATTTTCGAAAATTTAAGTTAAATAGAGTACTGAAAAAGCCTGTTTTTTATTTATAATAATTTTAGTAGATGTTTTAATTCTATGTTACATACAATCATCACGCCTGTCTCTTGCAGGCATAGGCAGAGACTAAAGATTTCCATTGGCTGACGATCCTTACAGACCTCCCTAGCTTCCTTCACAATCATCTCTTCTCATAGTGTGTACTCCTAATATATCCCTTATTCAAGAGGTCTGCGATTCTATGATACCTAGTAGTGGTATTTCCATCATGATCTGGAAGTGTGAGAAATCTCCCAAAAACTGAGCCATTATTGCCATTCTTCGTAATAACTGATTAAGTTAAAGGCGTAGCTAATGATCTGGCATCTCTATTTTTGAACTTATTTTCCGCCAAAAAGCCACATAATAGCTTCTAGCTCTCTAGCTATCAAAACTTATTTATGTTAGTTAACAAAATATTATAATAAATTCGTAGGAATTTCGTAGCACTTTCGAATGCCCCACATGTGAACGCGTCCTAATATGAACGAGTTCACCCGTAATCATCGCCACACGTAATGCGAGTGAGATTAGTAACCGCTCTTGACCTGATTCTTAGAGATAATTGCTTTCTTTGAGAAACGGCTTTCAGCTCCGACCCTTTTGTTGACTTGTTCCTGTGAAGCTATTTATATTTCTATGTATTAATATTATGAAGAAATAGAAACTATTTTCATGTTAGTGCTGGGGTGGTGTGACCATTAAGACTAAATTAAGTTTAAGTAAACACAGGCACATTCTTTAATTGTGCTTCAATGACCTTATTAAAAACTTGATTTAATAAAATTTTAGACTCAATAGACGCAGGACATGATATAATTAAACTTTTTAGTGTTAAAGTGTCGTTTATGACAAAAAATAAATTCACATTTTATCATGTTTATTGCACTTGGTATATATTATAAATTTAAAGAAAAATAATCCATAAAATGTTTCATTACGGTTATAGACAATCAATCAGTGAAACTTTACCAATGCGAAGTTAAACTAAACAGAAGTTGCTACAATTGTGCACACATGTATAGTAATTTTTTGACTGAAGATCCTGTGTTCAATAATTCACTCTACTGTACTGACTTGAAGATTGATAACATAATGATCGCCTGCATACACACACAAATAGGTATAACAAGCCAAAGCAGCATGTCAGACAAGACTATCGTCGACGCAAGGTACAAGCGTTAGTACTATTATATTCTGTAGTACAAGCCAAACGAAAACGGTATCGGCAAACTATCACGCTATATTAATTCTCTGCTATACTAATCTGTAAAAACTCGGATATTAGATTAGAAAAGAAAAACTCTTTACTACACCATACAAATGTAAACATATTTTTTTAAACTAGGTTACCTTTTGTTATAATAGTTCAAATAGTAGGTGAAATAATTTGTACTTATTTATTAGCATACATTCTATTCTAATAGGTCTTTATCAACTGTTCATTTAAAAAAAAATAACCCTTTCCTACGTTGGCAGTTTAGCATAAGGCCCGAGAAAGATGGGTGTATGGTAACTTTACTTATACCGAAGGTGTCACTAGTATGCTGCCAACTGGTGAGGTAGGATTATCAACATCATCATTAATTAAGTCTACCTCAAATTATAATAATCAAATCATATAAAAAATTCAAAGATAGAAAGGCTAACAAAAAGATGTTCAGATGAGTTAAGATCTTCGAAAAAGATTGGCAAGAAGTAGCACAGGACAGGGATGCATGGAAGAAAAGAAGGGAGGCTTTTGCCCAGCAAAGGGATACATACCTACAACTAGGAAGAAAAACATTCTACCTTATTAAAAACATATCCATGTAACTAAATTTAATGTAACCAATTTGTGAAATTCTTTAATTCACGATTACACATTGTATTGTACTTTGAAGTACAGTATTCAAGCTAGATTTCCCTTAACTTAGCGCCTTATCCGAAATCAATAGCTCTACATTATGTAGCTATATCTAAGTACATAGCTACAACGTCAGCGCTTTCAGCTCGATCTTACCTTACAATGCATCCCACGGTACGTTAGTCAGCGCTCTTAGTGCCGTTACTGTAACCTAGCTAGTAATTACACGCCTGTCCCTCGTCCCGCTGAGCCGGATCTCATACAGTTGATTTATACCCACATTACAGGTAGTAATGACTATCTCTACTATTTACTTCATGAATTATCTTCATTGTTATTTGTGTTTATAGGCGTTTCCCGAACTCGTCCTCTTGAGAAATGTTTTAGATATAAATTTTTTAAATATTTAATTTAGATATCTCGTAAACACGTTCGCGGACACTTTCGAAAACACAATAGAAGTTTTATTGTTATAACTAACTGCTCTATAGCCGTGTCTCCGCCAACGTGTAAAAATCATTTATTAAAAAAAGTTATGCCGTCGAGCTCCTGGATTTCGTTATTCTATGTTAAGAATACTATTACTAGTGGGATTCGCCACATGCCATTTTAGATTTTTATTCTATGCTTTTATTTAAATGCATCTTGTTGGTACTATAAAGATATTACAAAATTACATGAGAATGATGAATGTAAAGAAAGCGAGGAAGATAATTAACTTGGTCTGCGGAAACAGGCGTGATAATATGTATAAAAACCCAAAAAATAGCCAAGTAATAGCACGATTACGCCAAATAACAAGGCAATGTAAAATATCTACTCAGGGGGCTATTACGTGCTTATTTGCCGGCCGATGGGGGATAATTGTGGTGTTCGTGCAGCTCGCCCCGGGACACACCGTAATAGCTCGACCAATGGCTTTATCACCATTAATTTACGCCTATTATGTGAATGTACACGGAGATTTGCGGCGCTCAGCCATTTATCAGAAAATATATCGCTACACGCATTACATTATACGCATCAGGATGACATAACTTTTTTGTATTTCCACCGATCCAGTAAGTAGAATGTGAATGATTTAAATACCTCCGTTTATTTAAATGTTTCAAAGAATCTTAAATACATCTCATTCATCTATCTGATAAGCAGTTCAAAGATGTGGAGTGAGTTTCTAACTGCTGAAAACATTATACTCCTTTTTGGTCAGTCGTGTAAAAATAAAAGTAATTTGGAAAGACTCTTAAACTAAAATGATGATTACCTACTAATCAACTAGATAAACTATTTATTACATACGTATGTTCTTTAACAAGAATAACTTTGACAATTTAATAGTATAGGTACCAAAAAATAAACTTATTAAAAATAGACAAAAAAAAATACTAACTCGACGATAAACTAACATTCATGTGTTAGTCAGATAATAGTAGCAGTCGCCATTTTGAAGCTTTTAATAATTCATCTACTTAGTACCTAATCGATTGTCATTAGTCGATCATTATCTATAAGCTCCATCAATTACGACTTACCGACTAAGCGTATTACATTATGAGCTAGTAGATATTGAGTTTCTGCTTGCATTTTAGTCTGTGTTGCCTTTGACAAAGAGCTAGGATAAGAAGACTTCATAATATAAACTAGCCCTAATACAGTGTTGCTACATCTGGGAAACAATCAGAATGAAAATTGTCAGTAGTTACGTATTGTTTTATAATACGAGCAGAATACGGGCATATTGCTAAAAAAAATTGCCGTCAACCTTAAGATAGCCAAAGAAACAGGTTTTAAGGATGGTTATAACTTGTTTTTATCAAAAACAAATTGGTAATATTGCCATTATCATATATACCATACATATAACAGTATATAATCTTCGTCGTAACACACAGACGTGCAGACATTGAATAATCGAGCACTGTCAATCTTCGCGGAAATATTGAATTCCTTCTGACATTCTGGCATATTATTTTGATCGCATTACCTACATTACTTCCTGGAGAAATGTATGTGAATTATTCACTTACAAAGTTGTAGCGAACAATGTATTATCATAGAAATAGCACCACCTGACTGACATAATTATTTTACCTACGTTTTTATCAAGTTAGTAATTTTCTTTAAAAATAGGCCTATATCTCACTTTTTGTAGTGTTAAGTCCATTGAGAAAAACCAGAAAAGAAAGGAAGAAAAACCGTATATTGGTACAATATCAAACATAACTATAATAAAATTAATCATTTGCTCAGGATTAGTCATGGTCTAGACCAATGATGTCAATCTGAATATAGAAAGTAGTTCGTATAGTTTTACCGTTCAGTTCTACTAGTAGGACTAAACGGAGAAAAGGTTATTACTCTAACCTAACCGACGATTAAATGCATTAGGTACTTTAAAATTAACTTAATTTTACTTTTAATTTAGCTAATTGACACGACCAAGTAATAAAAAAATTGAAAATTGTAGCGAAGATAGGGAACGGAAGGCCGAGGAAGGCGACATAGATCAAATAAAAAAAACGACTGAAGGCAGAAGCCAACACATATAGAGATGTAAGATAGATGGCTGAAATCAGGAAGACATGGATTTCCATGATTATTTTGACGGTGTTGTAATTTGACAACACCAATCAATTAGATAAATGGATAGAAACCAGATTAAGTAAATGAATTATGAAGAATAAAGAACTTAAACTATTTGAACTGCAGATATAAATGGAAATATGGAAGTTAGCGTCAACAAGCTAAGTTTGCTCTCGCCGCGACGGTGCCAGCCAGCGGAGTTAGGAATGTTAGGATAGCTTTGATAAACTTTAATTGCTGGACGCCGTGCTTTATGGATTCACTTGATTTATATTTCAATTATGTTGCAAACTCACCAGAGCTTGATTTAACTTACTGCTTTTCTAGTTTGTGTTCTATAAGTCAATTCTATAATACTATTATAATATTACTAAATTTAATTGATTGAATGAACATGATGTTTTATGAAAACATTATTGAAAGAAAGATTAAAGGTAGAAGGGGTTCAGGTAGACTGTGGACTAGGTAGGGAGATAGGATTGAAAAGTAGAAATAGTGTAGGAAAGTTTAATCACAGCATAAATAAACTTAACAAAGAACAGTCCAAGAGTAAGAAATCAGAAGGGTAGGATGAGCACAAGAAATAAATTATACTTATGTAACAGATAATAATAAACATAAAATGGCAATGAATAATTTACATGCAAACTCAAAAATCAGACAGAAAAGCAGTGGTTTTCAATAACAGCCGCCAGGGGTGCAGTTGCCATGGCAAAACGGCAGAGTCTGCGCCCTCCAACAAAACTATTGAAATATGTCATAAGATGACAACAAAAATAATGGACATAATATATACATAAAAAACGGTTTGTTAGTCCGTACTTACAAACTAATAAAATTAAAATATTTACTCAAAAAATATAAAATCTTATATACAAATGAAATTAAAAATGGGCACATCACGCCACATAGACCAAGGCAGAGTTATATGAAACAGATAAAGGACATTTATAGGTAACGTTCTTGTAACATAAGTAAATGAATAGTCAGGTATAGTATATATTTCGCAGAAGGATATTCATACTGGAAGGATAATTATACAATTGTAGAATAAGCAGTTACCCATCTTTTTATTTATATGCTAGCCATGAGGAAGTTTTAGATTGATTTTAGTAGGAATATTTAACTCCAGGTTGATTTGTCGTATCGTAGGCTAATTGTTTCTTTAGGATAATGCTAAGGAGATGCATCCAAATTTAGGCAGCTCACGATATACCAACATTACAAAGCGTATGCAAATCTATATTCAAGGCTATCCACTTGCGTCTAATTATTTAGGGCGATTACCATTACTACTGCTTTCTCCATTCCGTGATTACTCTAAGATTATGCGGTTTTATTATCGCAGGTACATACCTACCTATCGTGTTCGGTACATTATTCCATTAAATGCTGGTAACAGCAGTAATTTGTAGCACTAATAGCGGCTTAGCATGGCCGCAGGAATAAATATCAACAAACGGAATGTAAATTTTGCTTCAGGCTCTGCTTTCGCGTAGTATTAAGGAAATCCGTTCTTAGATATACCTAAAGCAGCTTTGTATATCAATATATTATATAGTATTTAAAATGAATTCAAAACTTTGTACTATGTAACTAAATCACTTTTTTTTTCCTATAGCTGTATGTGTTTCACTGCTGGGCAAAAGCCTCCCCTCTTTTCTTCCATGCGTCCTTGTCCTGTGCCGTTTCTTTTCACTATTCTGTCAATCAAAAATTAACCGTTTTACTAATTTAACTTTTTGTTGTGGTAACTAAAATATTAATTTCCTTTTTTATTCTTAATTGTAGAAAGGAAACCAATCTAGGTTCAAAGCATTGTTGTACGATTACACAACTTATTTTGTAACCAAAAATATTTTGTTTAAATTTCTCACCAATTCATCATTTGATTCACATCCAGTTAACCGGTCGGACGATCAATAATAACAATATGTTATTACAACAACACTAGTGCTACGTGCAGGCATTGCAGTACAGTTGCGGTGTTACCAAGAGGATCGCCGTGAACTATAGCCGTCACAACTTTCTGATATTCCATTAACGTTGTGGTTCAGTTTAATCGCGTTATAATCTACGCGCTCGTTACTCGCCCCGCGAACAATACCGACCGATAATTACTCACCAACAACTATTTATTTGCGCTCGTCTCCATCTCAAAATATTTAAGTGCAGATGAATAACCTACCAACTTCACCGTATCAAAAATCTTCCGTCTGTCATAATGGTCATAGATTGTGATAGTGGTGAAGAATTACCAAGCGAAAAGAATGCTTGTACTTTAATTCGCACATTCTAACAACTAATTGTCTAAATAATAAAATCATTCTTAAAGCAGTGTGTTAGTTGCTCTATTTATGCTAGATTTCATAAACGCAGACGCTAGCGACTGCGTTAGGATTTGCATGAAATTTCTTAGTAACCTTACTATCCGACAGGGGTGCTGTACAGGTTTGTTATCCAAAATCGCTTACGCAGTCCCTAGCGCCTGAATTTATGAAATGTCATACTACTGGGGTTTTGGGGTAGAAAGAATATTCAATGTATTATAGAGCAAATAATAATTGTTTACAAAGTAAAGGATTATGGTCTTATAATTCCTGTGTACTCTCTTTATTTGATGCCTCGGGGATATGTGTCGTAATGGCGCCCAATTATGTGTTTTACATTATGATGGATAGTTTGTATAAACCCTGATTAATGGTTTATCTTAGAATGTAGGTAGCGGGGCTTACTCTTATTTAATTTAATATTCTTTTATTCAAAATTCATGATTCCAAAATATGATCAAAGATTCTCAAAGAAGTTCGAATCGCGCTGTCTCGACGCAATTTTTTTTTTTAATCTATGAAGATTCTAAACACGATTGATATTATTTAAATACCTACATGTGAATTTGTAAGATGTTTAATTAAACAAATATGTAAATCGCTGTAAATTTTACGTTTTCATACATCTATTTTATAAAATACATCGTGGCTGGTCATGGCAAAGGTATATCATTCTAGACATAACCAACGTTAAAAAAACTCTAGCCAAAAGTGGGTGACGTTAATATTTTAAAGATATAGCCAGCTAGAACTGGCAATTTCACAAAATGAAACCAGTTATTAAAAAGGTCGGCTATATTATAAAGTTATCATTCAATGATCTCGCCACGACATATACAAATATGCAAAAACAAAAACTTAACATATACAAAAACTTCTACCTTTGACACATAATATACGAATTCGTCTTTTGTGAAAATAGTGCATTGAGGAACTGCATTATTATTATAACAGTAATGTATATTGCACATCTGTCAAATATTATTTTTACCTATTATGAAAATTAATTTTCTGCATCACGCGTGTAAATTTATATTCAGCTAAATACTCTTTTCATAAAATTTCGCTGAAGTTCTGTTGTTCTGTTATATTCGCTGTAACCGGTATTATACCTGAAAATTTCAGTTGCATAATATTGTAACAATATGATTAATGTATTAATCACTACATAGAATAAAAAAAAAGTCGCTCTCTCTGTCCCTATATCCCTATGTATGCTTAAATCTTTAAACCCATTTTGATGCGGTTTTTTTAATAGATAGAGTGTTTCAAGAGAATACGAATCCGTGGCGCTAGTGTTTCTATAAAAAGTTACCCAGTTTTTTAAAATTATTATTTTTTTAATTTTAGGTGCAGACGACTCGTCTGCCGCTGCCGACATTCTCGCCGCGGGCCGTGCTGATGTACAGCGCAGCCGTGGGCGGCGAGGGCGCGGTGGCGTTGCAGTTGAGGGAGGCAGCACCTGGAGAGATCGACGCGGCGCGTTTGCACGATGAGCGTTTGGCAATAGCGTGCCACGAGCCCGAGCTACTGGCAGACTTGTTGCACGCCGCTGCGGAAATTGGTAAGTTTGTAATAAAAATCAATGTAGCTATATCACGGGATTATCAAATAACACTTATGTAGAACGACGTGATGACCCGACATGACGAGAAAAAATGCCTGATAAATAAGTGATACCACTTACAAAAGCAGATTCTGGAAAGATTCACAAAAGCTCAGCCCGTGAACCCAAGTGCTCGAGGTCTTGTGGTACGCCGTTGCAATATCGCTATTCCTATATTTACTATCTCTGACATATTCTCGTATATAAACGGAGAGATTATGCACTCTGCAGGTGCAAAATATGGTATGTATTTGTATATATATGGGGAGATTAATAGGGCACGCCGAACCCAAGCAATAATAGGAAATTCGTTCTCACGTATATGTACATTTGCGACGTAGCCAAAGATACGTAAGCTGATGTATAATGTACTTTACATCAGTGTTTGTACCAACATCATAACTCTATATATTGTACAAAGTATGGAATAAGATAGATTAGATTTAAATTCTAAAAGATACATTGTTCTACGGAAATAGAGCATAAAAATTTGCTGCAAACGGAATTGGCACGGACGCCTTTTTTATTTGTACTACAAGAATCATGAGTTTGAGTATCTGCTGGCAAGCTATGGCGAGTATTTTGAAATTCAAATATCGAATTTTGCATTGGAAACTAGCTTCGAACATTGGTTGGCTGGACGCGGCGCGTTGCAATTTCAAGTACCGTTTTATGACGAGTCTTTCTTGTCTTGGAATAAATTTATATAATATATAAAAATACAGATTCTACTAGAGTTATATTGTTTAAACATCTTCTGATATATTTTTTTTTTTGCTATACACAGCGTCTGTAAAGTTTCAAATCCTTTTTTGATAAAAATATTTATTTCTCTCATTTTATTTAGTGTGTATAAGTAGTTAAATAATTTCATCTACCTAGTGGAACATTTCTTAATGCCCTAAATCTGCGCTGAAAAGTAGACCAGAAAGCGGATTTGCAATATCAGGACTAAAATTTATTGCAGTCTTCTAACTTTCAACATCTCGTAGGTATACACATACATATATGTAGTACCTACCTATATCCCAGCAGGTGCCGAATTCGCAGAAAATTCTTGAAACTTTCCGGGAACAGTAATAACTCCCAACATTAACTTTATTAGACACACAATTAAACAAAATGCTTAGTCCCGCGGGATAACAGAACTTCTTTTGTTCTCAAAGTCAACGTTTCTCCAGAGATTATGAATATTAAAAATAAATTCACAAAGGCAATGCTATGAACAAAAAATATTCATTTTAACACAATACTTTAATCCGCTCTCCAACAATGAAATTCCGTCATTCTTTTTCTATATCCAATAGAAATATATATGTTTATGTAATTCTAGGTATTCATTCTATTGATAATAATTTTAAACTAACAATTAACTTTCGATTGGAAACCTGGCATTGTGGATTCGCATGGCTATACAATTTGGCAATGCCGCTAGCCTTCTGGACACACTTTTTCAGTTTAAATCATTTTTTATTTTATTTTCTTTAAGATGTTGTTAGTGGTATTAAGTTTTAAGTATTTTTATCTAACTGAACGGCAATAATGCAAGATTTAAATAAAATAACCTTTTCTCCCTTTACTTTACTCTACCAGGCATTTTTTTTAATCTATGATAATCAATGACTAACTATTATGCACACGTTCCAAAACATCAAATACTTCTCAAAAATGTAATTCCGAATTCAAATTACACATTTTCCCAAGTTCAAAGAGAGCGCCTTAGTTCGGCGTTTGTTGGATTGTTCATTTGCCCCTAAGGGAGCCCAGGGCGTTGCTGGACATCAACTTGTCAAAATTTCCTTGGAAATTCCTCGATTATGCTTAAAAATGCAAACTCATGCAAACGAGCTCTGAAGCCCCCTAATTGAATTAGATCTCCTTAAGCGAACGATGAAAATTTCACTTCTATTATTGGCCGCGTAATTGAAAAGATCCAACTGTTGTGCATTTCAATTACCAAGTTTTTATTTGATTTGGAAATGGGAAAACAATATTGACAACAGAAGATAATAGATGGCTATTTAAATCAAAGATAAACAGTGGTCGGTTGGAAAATCATTCATAAAAAGGATTATTAAAAGTGCACACTGCAAAATATCTCTTTTGTTCTAGAATGAAATATGAGTATTGTAATCGTAATATAGCTCACTCATTAATTTATTCATTTCGTGTAGGTGTCATGGTCAATCAACCATGCACACCCTGGTGTCAGAGTTCTTCGGAACCGCCTCTCGGCCTCTGACGTGGTTCCTTAAACGACTACCAAATGGCAGCCGGGACCAACGGCTTAACGTGACTTCCGAAGCACAGAATCATCTTTTTTGTCAGACAATCAGGTGATTCAAGCCTGCAATGTCCTAACCATACTGGAAACAACTAAACAAAGTATGCTTCCCAATACTTCCCATGGAAATCGAACCCTCGACTCCCGGGTCTACAGGCAAACGCCTTAACCACTGGAACACGGAGGCAGTTTAGCTCGCTGATATCAACTCAAGATTTCTCAAGAGGAATACATTAATAATTGTAGGAATACATACAATAATTCATCCCTATACGTTTTTAATACAATTGTTTTGTTTTAAATAAATATATAGGGACAAATCACACAGGTTGAGTTAGCCCCAAAGTAATTACAATTGCAGTAAAGCATACGGTTTGCGGAAGATAAGCTCGTGGTCACCGTACCCCATTTACACTCTGACAAGTGTCACTAACGCGCTGCCAACTCGTGTATAAACTAAAAAGCTTTATACTGAAACACAACGCTTGTAAGAGCTTACTAGCGAGAGAGCTTACTGGTTACAAAAACAAAATTTTTCTTGACATAAATTAGACAAACAGTAAAACATCATGGGCCTGTAAAAAATAATTCAAATATTTCTTAATATAATTTGTTAATATTTCTTAAATTCTGTGGTCTGTCCTGTAGGCTAGAGATCATAAATTGGAATGCATATATAAATGGAAATGGAAACAGCTGTTACTTAACAGCAGCATAAATTGAAGGGTTTTTTATATGCAAAACCTATCACAATAAATATAATAAAGACAAAACACAAGTTATTAAAAAATCCCACAAAAGTCGTCAATATTCCTAAAGCCTTCAAGAGTTGACATTCCGACTGTTCGCCTCCAGATCTTCTATAAATAAATGTTGTTTTGGCTACGGCCGCAACTCGTGTTGGTAAATATTCCAAAATTCCATTAAGCAACCCTTCGAGAGTATTTAATTAACATATGCTAAACAAGTTCATTATCCCTTTATGCTCGTGGAAACTTTTCGCTTGTCTGCTTTATGGAAAATTTATAAAGCGACAGCTTTATTTTTTTAGATTAAATATGTGAGTTTTAATGCTAAATATTGAACAGAAATTGGTAAAATATTTAATAAGTACCTTTGTAGCGACAAAAATACTAGATGCTATAGAAATTGTAGCTAAGAACCATCTTGATCATGTAAGCTTCAAACAACTATTTTCTCCATTACTTCAACTTTCAACCATTTACTCGTAACTGCAGCCTTAGTCATGTGTCAAATGCTCGGAAGCGATTTATTAAAGCTTCGCTAACGCTCTGTCGTAAACGATAATGTCAATCGATTTGTGTCAAGGCATGGCAAACAATACGAGTTTAGAAATCCTCTGATAGCCACAAATTGTTACATGTCACATTAATACGAAAACCACCATAATGCTATACAAACAATGCACTAAACCCATTACGATAAATCACGTAAACTCTCCTTCGAAATGAGATTACGTTGTAAACAAATATTTTTTTCATCCGGAAGCGAGGCAAAAATAAAATGGCAGAGACAGCCAACAATACAAACAAGTGCTAGTTTTGCATATTTTATTCAGAGCATATCAGAGAAACAGGCACTTAGAGAGATGAATTGTCACTCTGGAGAATTGTTTCCGCGGCAGGAGAGGAGCTCGGGAACTCGTGCAGTGGGGTGCCACCATTGCCGACGATGAATAATGTTATAACTTCAGATTTAAATCAATTTCAATAACAATGTAATGTAACAGTTTTACTAAGTTTATTAATTTAAAAAAAAAAATCAATACAGGTATTTTATTTACACTATTCTTATATCCAATATTTAATAATAATTTTTACATAGAAGTGACCCACATTTGCAACTGACTTATTTAATGCGACTACCTTACTTACTTCCTAGCTGCTACAACCCTGTACAGGTCCTCCACAATCTTCTTCCATGTCTTAATCTCTGTTCTCTCGTCTCTACACAGTTTTCTTGCCTAAGGTTTTCAGGTCTTCAATCAATCCTTTTACCGCTTTCTAGGTCTTTATATGGGGTTTTTCTATTAGTACATTTAGAGAGATGACTTTGGGGAAGAATGTCAATGCGATTATAAGTTTTAATTCAATTTATGTAATTTATAAATGTTAGTGTAAGCACCTTATTTTGTAGAATTCTTATTAGACTTTATAAACGAATTAGTATTATGCTGGCTTCTATACTCTTAATACCTATATATATGGTATTATATTAAAAAAACACAGAGAGCCCTTATATACACAGATGTGATAGGTTTCAGTATCATTATAAAAGCAGTTAAATAATTTTATAATTTCTCATCACATAATTGTCAGAATGTGTTAATAAAAAAATATCTAAACAAACTTTTTGCTGAATTGCTAAAGCGTAAATGTTCTACACTTTTATTTGTTAAGGGCAGGAAATGCCTTATTAATTTCAAAGATAAATAAATAAAGAAAAACCACCACAAAACATATAAATTTCAATTAAGTATATATAAATCTCTAAATGTACTTAAATCCACATTCTATGAGTTGTCAGAAAATAAAATATAACATACAAAACATCAAATTATTTAAATGGTAAAAACAGATATTGGCATTGGCTATTGTTGGGAAAACAATCAAAGAATCTTTTAAGTAAATTAACTTGGTACGGATTTCTGGAATGATTCCAACTTTGCAATTCCTGGATAAGGCGGCCCCCGTATTATCACGTAGCTGTTATACGCCGTGCCGAGGTAATGCCAACTTTTATTTCAGACCACTGTGCCATTCGGCTTTATTTCGTGATATATCTAAAAATTTATCGAATTCAAATTTTTTTACTCACGTTTCTCAAATTGACTTTTAAGAGTGAGGCTTTAAGGCGAAAAATATATTTATAAGGGTCACGATCTCTTGCATTCATGAATAGTATGATGGCAGAATACACAAGTTTGCAGCGCACTGGTGGCACTTCTAAGACATAACGAGCGTAAATATTGTTATCATTTGGGTCACGAGCCTGCGCACCCGGAACAGAGTTTTTCGAAATAGCCTGAAAGAATAGGCCTCTGACGTAGTTTCTTTAACAGCAACCAGGAGGCAGCCTGGACCAATAGCCTAATGGAATCATCTTTACTATCAGATAATCAAGAGTTTCAAGCCAGCAATGTTCTAATCAAACTGGAAAAAAACTAAACAAAGTATATGCTTCCCATGGGGATCGAATCCACGATCTCTGGGTCTTCAGGCAATACCATAACATAACCACTGGAGAATGAGTGGAGATATAGGTCTTTGATTTATTCAAATATACCTATATTTGAAGCGCCGCATATTCAAATTTATGCCTTAGCACATAAATTTCTTTATCTAAATAACTTAGACTGTATCAAATCACGAACAAAAGCCCATTATCAAGCCCATGCTAATTTCAATAACTCACAAGCACTTAGATCTGATTGAGTATTGACTGCTATCTGTTTCATGTGACATCTCTTTGATAGCTTCTCTCAATAGCATAATAGTAGTGACGTCATCTTCAATGCGGATCTCGATAAATCTCTGATACTAATGCATTTGGGACATTAATCCCCGGCTTTATTTATGGCTTTTATAGCCATGGCTTTGGATAAACATGTATTGATAATAATACATTTATTACTTATGTAATGTGTTATGTTGTCTGCGAGGCTGGTTGAGTCTACCGTCTATATAGTCTAAATATACATACGCATCTTTTTTTTAAACTAAACAGTAAATATGTAGGCCTAAACTCAGCTTAAATATTTTAGACTTGTTTATTTGAACCATTTTTTACTTGAATACATAGTACTTTTAAAACATAGTGATACTACATAAGTACTATTATTACATAATCTTTGGTATATAATACCGAAATGTATTTTGACTAATTTATTTATTAAAAGTTTATGTTTGAGAAGCTTAATACTAAATACAAAAAACAAAACCTTAAAAATTAAAAATTACAACTAACTAAAATATAATATTAAAAGGAGTCCCTTTATGCAAGGTTCCAAAGATAATGGCAGCGTTCCTTTTGAATAGCTAGACTAATTCTTTGTCTGAGGAAGCTGCCAGCTTTAACTCTCCTCCTTTTTGACTTAAGCTTATATTGATCTAACAGCCTACCATTTTCCAAACATTTAAAAGTAATATATAAGTACTAGCTGTTTCCCAGCGGCTTCGCCTTGCGTGCGACTCGGTTATATCGCGCCCAAAAGTAGCCTATGTTTGACCTCAGGTCGTTAACTACATCCCTACCAAATTTCATCACAATCGGTCCAGCAGTTTAGCCGTGAAGAGGTGACAGATATGGATATTAGTATGGATGTAGGTCGTTCGTCATACATACGCTAACTACAACTTCCATTATAAACAATATAATTATTTGACTAACCGTTAATAGTTTTAACAGCAAAACGATACATACCATAGCCAGCCATTTATATTATGATATTGTTTGCATACAACTTGGGTCTTTTCAAGGTTATAAGTAAATAGGTTATTAATAAATCAGCAACAGCAGTTGCTATCAATAACCTAAAAAATATAAATTAAGAAAAAACAAACTGAAAAATCCACAGCGACACCTTAACTATTTACTTATTTTTAATATCTTTCAACAAAATTCTTTTTAAAATCAAATTATGACGTACAAAACATATAGCTTTGCCGCAACGTATACTCAAAATATATTAAGTCAACATCATACATTACATAGTCTCAAACTCACACTTAATGCGATTAAAACGTCAGTGTTAAATTTAGTTCAGCTACAAATAAGTAGTGTACTGCTTTGAGGGATCCTGAGATTACTGCCTATTAAACTACGCCTAACTAGATTTAGCGGTAACTGCTTGGGGAGATCACATTCACTTGAAATTTTATGACGTGGTAGTGTTGGTGTACTGAAAAATCTAAAATACTACTACGGTAAATAAATCTAAAATACTTGTTTATCTATTATATACCTAAATTTTAAAAGGTTCAGTGGAGCCACTTTTCGCTAGTCTTCTAACATCCTGAAATGACACAATTCCACATTAACAGCCTTTATTTATTCAACTCTTTCTTGGCTACATCTCTAAAGTATATACTTATCTGAATAAATATTTAACCTTTTATTTCCATATAAATATACAAGGTTCTAAACCATGACATGATTGTGGTTTTTTTTATCAATTCGTATTTAAAATCTATGAATTATATTTCCAATGACATAAGACTTAGTTAAATTAAGACACACTTTTACAAGTAATATCCTTAAGTTATATCTCTAAATATAACCAATCCTAATAATCCGCCTAACAAATCAACCCACGCAGGTGTTTTACCTATACAACCGCGTTTTACTCAAATATTGAGGATGTAGGTAACGCAAAGATATGAGAATTGATTTTTTCCGCTCTATTTATTAATTTATTTTTGAGTTTCATTGTGATTACAGTATAACAGCTTTTTAACAGCACTTGATTTCTTTATCAGAAAAAAAAAAGATAGTATTTAGATAGCAAAATCACGAGAGTGCCATAAGCTAGTGCTCACGCGGCCAAATCAGCCGGAAACAGTTAGTCAACATATAAAGTAACAAATGTAAATAAAGACAGACACACGGTTACAGAATTTTAAAAACATTTACTTTTTATTCAAACGGAAATTGAGAATAACCAATAAAATTAACAAATGGGAATTCACAATTGGACCCGCATAAATTCTCTTAGGGTTGTTTCTATTAAATTTTACGACAAACATGCTCCCTCATATAACTTTGTTAATAAAGGTTACAATGAGTTGGCAGCTATGCCAACTCAAAAGAACTACTACAAAAAACAAACTACACAAGAGGAAACTAATAACGTTATATAAAGTATTGATTCTCATTTTTATTTGATGCCTTTTATGTCTTTATTTGATTCTCTCCCGTGTAGTACTCTGTTATATCCCTGTAAAAAGTAACCTGTGTTATTTTTAAGGCCCATCCTAATATAACCTGTACTAAATTTTACATAAACAAAACAGATAATATTAATATTATTTATAATATTGTTATGGAAGTAAAGATTAAGTATTAGAATCTAAGATAAGTTATTTAGAAGTATAGATTACATTCATCGCTCAAGCATATTGATGAACGTAGTTTAGTAAATAGGTACTTTTTAAATGAGCCTTAAAATAATATTAGATAATCCTTAACAACATTGTTTTCTACTTACCAAAGTAGCATTCCATTATGAGTATGACGAAGAAGTTTAAAAAAAGTTTTTATAAGTCGTAAAACAGTGCTACGCGGTTCGTAGCAGTTCGTAGGCATGTGCACGTCCTCTACAATGTTTGTAATGTCGTAGCTACTACGTATATTTATTTAACTTATTTGAAAACAGCTACGTCCATGAGAAATTCAACATATTCATTTGATATCAAAGAAACTAACTGAAATCTTATCTAATTTAGAGTTTCTAAGCTACACCAACACTAAATATATCATCCGGACTCCGAATCTATTCCAATCGTTACGCTTGGATGATTTTTTGTTCAAAACTAAAATTTAATATGTACATATATTATAATGTGGGTAGGAAGACATAAGTGGCACATGTCAGGCGGGTGCTCCCGGCGCCGCGAGACTGATCTTAAATGCAAACTACTCGTAAAAGTTTGTCTTATAATAGCACAGAAATATTTTTCTTTGCTTATTATAACGTTTATTTAATAACGTTAATTAATTAATAAGTGTTACTGGTGGTTGCTTGACCAGTGACACTCAGCCTCGCTGGAAACTAGTTTCATCTTGATAACACCTACTTGTAATGCTGGTACCACACTTTGCTATTTGTATTCGCCTATGTGCCTATTTGACCATGTGTGGAACGGTATATTTGGCAAAACTTTTGCGTTATTTTCCTAATCAGCAAATAGGGCAAATACCAAATACGGCCTATCGTGTATGAATATTTGGTATTTGCCTCCTTGTGTATTAGTGGTACATGGTAGTTGCGCTATTTGCCTTTACGTCGAAATTTTTGGCAAATTTTGGCAATATAAGTGTGGTACCAGCATAAAATGATAGAGCGCATACTAGTCAAAAACAAATAAACTATAGACGTCTTCAAAGTTGGTTAAAAGTTTAAATATTTATACAAACAGTGTAACGTGGGTAGAATGACGTTAGTTCCTGTGCTTGTTCAAGATAGTAAGTGTCACGTGTCGGGCGGGCGCCCGCGGCGAATTCAGACCCGCTGGAGAATAACTTCGTGTTCGAAACAGACTACACTTACTTGTAAAATAATAAAAATTTTGGCCTAAAATTTTATAGAAATTAATTTATCTAAAGTCTCTTATTGATTAAAACATCGATTAAAAAAAATTGCGTCTTAGAGAGACCGCGCGCGACTCGAAATTTTTTGATTTATAATATCTTGCCCAATATTCGTCAAATTTTTTAGATCCTTGTTTTTGTAATGGGTGATATGATCATCAAAGATTTTAAAACAAATATACATACCTAAAAACACATTTTACACAATAAGGTAATACTTTATTTTCATCTGCTATTCATTTTCACTCGTTCATAAAAGCAACATAGATTTAATATTTAACACAAAAGCAGTGAGGTATATAATATTCTAGTGTAGTATGGAAATCAATACGTACAATGTATTCTGTAATATGATTGTGAGTTATCTATAAAGCCGATTTCAATGTTTGATGCCACCAAATCGGATTGGAACCCCTTTATTTACGAGATATGGCCACGAATAAACATAGTCTACGAGTATGAACTAAATTCTGTTTCTTTTGTATTATAACGTACTCTGCAGTACCTTTTCTCTTTTATCATGGGGTAATCCCGCCTGAATCATTACTTGGTTTCTGTTTAATGATTTTAGCAACCAGAATTTAATTGAAGTTCAAATATCGTCTTTAGTGTCAATACCTAGAATCTAAATTAATATGGCCCAGTAGGATGCATTATTCACGGCTGGGTGGAAACAAATTGCAATTATTCCAAATTTAAAAAATCCACCCAAGATGAAATGCATTTTAAACAATATTTCTTGTAAGCAGAACCCAATTGCAAGTACAATAGTAAGCTATACCTTATCAGGTATAACAATAAACATTCGAAACATTTCAAAAATGTTTCGTTTCGTTTAGTCATACAATATAATAAAGCTGAACCCTATTACGTACAATCCCTAAGAAGATTAAGCTGTGCAAGACGCACATAAAATTAGTCGTTATCATGACAAAACAAACACCGCATTAGTACTGCCGAGCCGGTTAGCAACAACTCGTATTTCCCAATATCCTAATCTCATTTCAGCAGTAACTCTTTGAACGCTCGCTTGATCTCATTGAACGAAGTGCTCAACTCAGTTCAAAAGAGCAAGCTTGTTTCTTTATTGAAGGGAGAAATTTTCTGCAATTTTCTCACCGTTACAAAAGTACTAAAATAAAATGAAACCGAGTCTTAATATAAAATGGCCAGCGTGGCGTTTAAATAGAATGTTTCGACAAAGTTTATCGGAGGGCTGCTCTTAGAACGCGCACGTTGCAACTGACGAGCTTCGGTTTAGTTATGTTAACTCTTTAATGTAGGTTCTTGGGCAAACGTGCTATCCAATTTTCAAGAAATTTTCTTAGATTTTCTGTTTAAGTCGGTTTTGAGAAAACAATACGGATAGTAGCAGACACTATAGAATTTGATACAAACGACATAGTTACATGTCTTTTGTCACTTTCACTTTCGCCACTTATTCCAGTAGGTATCATTTAACTTAATATTTTGTGACAATACTTCCAAAGTTTTCAACTCTTTATAATGAATCTAAAAAGAAATAAAAGTGTGAGCTCTGAAAACATTTTACTCCGACAATCTTTGGCTTTATAGTGTACCTACACATGTGAAAAATTCATCCTTTTTTTCTTGAAAAATATTATACCTGTAAAACCTTATAATACTGGAGTCAAAACATGATTTCACTCCGACAAAAGTAGCAATGACCAATAAACATGTTATCGAAGAGTCACTAGTTTAAAACACACCATTTCAAAACAGAATAATACAAGGAGACACTTATAAAAATGAGAGCGAAGACATAAAGCACGAAAAGAAGCATCGCTAATTAAATATACCGCCATTTTATTTGACGAAAACATAACAGAGAGCACTCGTTCGTGAACGACCTATTTTCCTACTATATTTGGAACAAAGGACTGGGGCGGCTTCTCAGGATAATAATTTTAAGAAAACTGCCAGAGAGTTTTTTTCATAAAATAACGAAGCGCGGGTATACGCTCGACCGGGCGAGGGAAGCGCCCATAAAGTTGCAAATGAAGTAATATCGTACTCGTCTTGACTTATGGCATGGTTACACAATACGAGCTATTGGAGTGACATCAGACAGCCATCTGAAAGATAAACGAAACACTGAAAACGGGCATTACTGGAAAGTAAAACGCATATTATTTTAAAAATGCATTTTGGGAAAAACACATTTTAGAAAGAAGGGACATTACTAATCATAAGGCTACTTGATATGTAGTTTTGTTGTCTGGTTTCAGTGTAGCTAGTTGTGGATACATAAGTTTTTTCTCTAGGTTACATCGAATCTCAAAAAAATAGAACAAAAAAAACAGAGTAATATTCTTAAACACTCACTTTAGCATAAACAAGTACGTAAGTTATCACAAATGAGCTAAATAAATAACAAAGACGAGTATTATGACTGGAAAACAATATATACGAATACTAGCCAAGTTACTCGCGCGACAGCTCGCCAAGTATAACAACGTTAAGCCGAAAACTTGCTGGGAACTGCTGTGTCACCACAATCGGCGGCCTTCAATTTGCACTCACTATTTACTTAGCTTCATTAATTAAGTTGTATAAATTGCTGGCGTCTGGGACTGCAGTGCTCTAATTAATATTGACCATCCCAAAGTATCGCGGACAGCCAAGCATTGAACTATTGAAATCCAGTTGTTTGAGCTGTATAACTATTTAATTGTCAAAGGAATACCACTCATTTCAACGATAGATAACAATTTACCGACGATGTTTATATTAACTGTTTTTGTAGCCTAGCCTTTTTTCTTATAATCCATCTAATACTTTTCGAAGTTATTATTAAGTTTAATTAGAAGATTTAAATTCTAACTTTTGCTATTTTATGTATTTTTTGCCTTATATTCCACTGATTCTATTTAAATTATTTTTATAAGTTACTTCATAAAACGAAACGTTAGTATATACTAATTGTACCCAAAAATTCATAAAAACCCCAAAATTGCAAATTAAATCAATCTAGTGTGTTCAATTAACCAAATCCCGCTGATAGCCGACGAAGATCACGGAAGAGCTACTCAAATCTTACATAATTAGAGCGAGGGGAAGGAGGAAATTGCTCAAATGCCATAAATAATTTATAGGGATTGGAAGCTGCACAAGTTTTGAGAGCTCTTTGCTATTTCTACGGAGACTTTCGCGACCCGCTGGGAAGCAATTACGGTGCTTTATTTTCGATTGTGCGCGCGTCTTGTAAGCCTTTTGTAGAAGCACTAGTAGGTGCTAGTATTCATTGGTTATTAGTATTTTTAAATGCATTTTATGACATTCTACATTAGGTTATTTAAATATATATTCATTACAAATAACACGTATATAATTCGTAGCCTGTATTATTTAGATTGAATTTGTAGATGAGCGTTAGCTTATGTGTGATTTCTAACAGACAATACGAGTAGTATATAGAATATTCTTATTAATAGTAATGTTACCTTTTGTCACAAAATATATAATAGTACGTTTGCTTTTGTCGAAAAAAAGTGCTGATTTGGGATCTGTAAATCGTGTCCAGAAATGTAAACATACACTAGCTAGACATCTAGAAGACTGTTCAAATATAACTTAGATATAAAATTTGGAAATGTCCTATTTAATTAGGAGAAGATGTTTGTCAAACTGAGAATACTTTATTTGACTGAGTTCTGTATTTAAATGTCGATTATTTGTACCCATCTATCTAACGTACCATAGTACGATCCAGTGCGGTTAATTTGGTTAGAACGTCTAGCCACAGGTCGAGCTATATCAGTTTATGTGTACTTTACCCCGACTGTAGCGTAGCCAAAGAAGTAGGATAATTTGTTTACCCTGTATGTGTGTATAATATGAAATTCCATCTCTATTCTCACATAACTAATAAATAGCTAAAACGATTTTGATAAATCATTTGTCGTAGGTAAGATTTGTCTTCCGCCAGATATATTAAAATTAATAAAAAAATCACATAGTGGATCTTTAGCGCCAAAATGTGCCTCTTCGATAAATATTTTTTTAACCAATACCTATGGCTGTGCAATATAAGTATATTCTATGAATACCTCTAATTCCAAGTTTGTCTTAAAGAGCCCTTTTAAAAATTAAATTATTTTGTTATAGATGACCATGGCGGATTCACAGCGTTACTGGGGGCCTCGTCTCCCGACATCGCGTTGGCTTCTGACGCTTCCGACAGCCTACCAATGCCTGACACTGACAATGGTAAGCCATACCACAAATAACTGAATACTAAACTAGTTAATTTTAAGTTAGATCCGATTTTAGATATAACTAAAATTTTATAACTTTAAAAGCACTAATTCACATACACAGCTTTTAATTAAACATGGCCTAGATGAGTATTCGATATTACAGTAGGTGTTAGTAATATGTTTTCATCGTACTTCAGATGACATAGATAGCACGGGCGAGGGACTGGTACGCTTCAGGCTGGGTACCAGCGATAGGAGCGGGGTTGGAGCCCTTGCTCTAAGCTAACGTGATTGCTACCAAACGGTAGAACGTGAATGGATAAATCCATTTAAGCTAATATTGTTTTCACTTAATAACTTGCGCCACACAAAACTTTTTCCTAATGTTTGATTGAAAGAAAATGCTTTAAGCATTTTAAGACCGCCAATTATAAAAGTAATAGTATTTTCTGAACCTGAACTATAATAAATATACTTTAATAAATATTTCTATGCTAGAGCAAGAACCACACGGCAACGTCAAAGCCAGAAATTCAATGAACGCTAATATGAACGTACGAGCAAGTACAAATCAGTTTCGTCTCCAAGGACTGAACTCTGAAGTGTACATACATTCGTGTGTTCCTTTGACTTATTTGTAACCATGAAATTAAACCAAAGGACCGTGTTACTTAAATAAATGAAAGTCGCTTTAATATTATGAAAATGAAAACTGAAATTTACGCTATGCATTCCTATTAGTTAACTAATGTGTGTATTTTAAAAATTTACGTTCGGCTACTTTATATCAAGCAAATAAGTATAAGAAAATCATTACATATTGCATAAAAAATAATTTTACATGGTAGAACAATGGGACAAACGTTTATTGTCATTCCATTAAACCAAAAAAAATTACATTGTATTTTCTAAAGAGTTTTTACTTATTTACTTTAATTATTCATTAATCATCAAATTTACAACCACTTAATTTTAGTGGCGATGTAACCCAAAACTTTCTATCATATAACGAGAAAGATAACGAAATAAGTAGATTTGATTGTACAATAAAAGAGTGCCAAATCAGTAAGTTGGACATTAAAAACGTTTGAAAATGCTGTATGAATGAATTCCCTGAGACTTCCATAACAGGCGATATAAATTCCCAAAACTTCGGTTTTATAGCTTGAATATGAAGTACGTATATAGAGACGTGTGGAAATCTTCTCACGGCTGTAATAAGATTCATGTAAGATTCATAACAATGTTGCGACAGAAAGATCTGAAACTTTTACGCAACTAGAATCTCATGGGTACTTTGTAGTTTCTTATATGCCAATATGCGAGATTTTCGAAGGGAAACCAACTAATTTATATATAGTTTGTATATGTCTAGACAGCCTTTGTGCTTGTATTCTACAAATTGAATTTCATCATAGACAACCGAACTTTCGTAATTTATATTACGAAACTTCAGTTATGAGGGGATGTATAGATAATATACAGTTAAATTACAGAGCACCTATTGTTACGAGAATTCGTATGATAAGGATTCATATACGTTTATTTTTAGAATTATGTTTCGCAATGCTTTCAATATTTGCTTTTGATAAACATGTCAAAGCAAGTTATTTAGAAAAAAAAAAGAAGAGATTATAGATAGTACACTGAAAAAAATGATTTACCTAACTACTTCGGCTATTTGAGAAATAACCAAAGTTTGGCAAGATACTAATGAAGTTAACTTGATTTAACAAAAGTTTTTAACAAAAATAGACAAAAGGTTTGGTTATATATTGCAAAGAGTTATGTAGTCACTTTTTTGTGCTATAGATTGACGAAAGTTTTGTTGTATATAAGTAAGTATTTTTTTCAGTGTATGGTACCTATATATTAGGCAAATTATTATTACTTATGAGAGGGGAAAAAAGGCATCGCGTTGTATTGTTTTTCATACATTGGGGAAGATTAATCTATACAGCTTAGAATAAAAACCGAGATAGTGATGATAATTAATGGAAGTAATATAAAGTACTACCATGTTAATTACCTGGATCTACGATCTTTTGTTTGGAACATTTTGCTTTTGTTAGTAACTTTGTTTGAAACTAAAAGTCTAGAAACAACTAGCGACGCCATCTTCAAAGAAAAATGTTCGACATCTTTGAGTAAGTTCTACAAAAGCTATAGTGAGATGTTGGCGTGTTGTATCAAATTGTTTACCTATAAATTGACGTTGTTGAAAGTAGAGCTGTTTTTAAAATTTGAGTTTACTACTATTGAAGCGGATACTATATTTAACAAATAACACACACTGTGATTAAGAATTCCGTGGTCACATCATAGTGATCAAAAGACAAAACAAATAATGCTTGACTTATATATACATATAATACAGGAGCATTTTAATACAAATAAAAGCTTTAAAGTTTTTATTGTTGCCTCGCCGCCGCCGCCATCTTTTTGTCACATCACGTGTTTCTCACGAACTGTCGGAACGGAAATACATATAAATCCTTTTTCATTGTAACTTAACGAGTGTTTTAGAGAGCACATATCACTAAATGTAATGAGGTGGCCTACTATTATCTCTGAAAAGCATCCAAGTTCCAATGAGTAAGCGAGACAGCGCAATACATGATGTAAGGCGACATCTATCTTACTCACTAGATCTTGCATGGTTTTAAGAGATAGTAGTAACCCCCCTGTTAATTTATTTATTCATTCATTCAATACTGATTTTTACACAACATGTTTTATCTAAATGTCTAATGTTGCATCCCAGATGTGAAAACTCACATTTCAAACTAATTCATAGAGAAAAAATAAAATAGATTTAAAAAGCCACGGGCGGTTCATTCGTAATTTTAGCCATGAATAACAATAATGGCTCATGCCCTGAAAACAAAACGGATGAACAATAGTGCTCGTCATTACTGTAAATCGATCTACAATCTAAAGTTACACAACACTGTTTTGTGATTTTACTTTCATAAAATAAAAACTGCGGTACATATTATTATGTGAATACAATCATACTCTTAATAAAAAACGTGCTGCCCTCGGCGACTGCCGTGGTATGTAAAGTTATCGCATAGCATTTTTTATCAACTTATGCAATAAGTACGAACGCTCGGCCGAGCTACATAGTAGGCGGAGTGGGGTTGTTAGGTTTTATTTTCGTTACGGAGTTTCTTGATTTGGTCGCCGCGCTCAAATCCCGCAATAAAAGCTATGCAATAGCTTAAAATATTTTAAGGCTCGAGAGATACAGATACAGGGAGACGATTTAAGAGTGATTGACTTGTCCTTATCATTTTTGGTAGGTGTCACGGTCAATCGACCATGCACACTCTGGCATCAGAGTTCTTCGAAATCAGAACAGAACTACCAGATAGCAACCGGGGCCAACGACAGAATCCAAGCACAGAATCATCTTTATTATCAGACAATCAGTAAACTCAACCCTGCAATGTCCAAACTAAACTGGAAGCAACTAAACATAGTATGCTTCCAGTAGGAATCGAACACACTGCCCCGGTTCAAAGCCAATCGCCTTAACCATAACCACTGGACCACGGAGACAATTACAATATTTTGGGATATTTCTTATATATTTCCGGAAATAAACTCATTGTACTTACTACTATTTAATTGCAGCAACCACCACTGTAAATAAAAATAACAATTTTTGGGGTTAAAGTAGAAAGAAATAGTAAGGACTGACATTTTGTATTCAATTCACTGCACAAGAAACTTAAACCGTCACAATACGGCATTATCGATCGTAGTAAAAAGTAAGTATCGTCTGTCACTCGATCTATTTGTTACAAGCCCCGATACTAGAGGGACTTAAGAGCAACGTTATTTCTCGTCCACAATACAGTATAACATTATTACATCCTTTAAGGTTTTTATTCTTCACAGGGTTGACTTTAGTTTTCCCTAGACTATAAACTGACTGTTAAAGCTGGAAGTCACCTTTATCTTGTAATGCAATATTTTTAATAAAACATTGCTACAACATCAGTTTATTTGTGACGTTTGATAATCATTATTGATATCTTGTTTTTTTTTTAACTAATAATGATCATCTGTTTGTAATCTTTAATGGTCGATATAATCCTATTTTTCAGAAGGTTTTATACGCACGCAATTTTATAGATACGGGCTCTTAATAAGAATTATTCCGAACCTGACCTAAAAACTGTACAATAAAGAGTTCATTAAAATGAATTAATAAACTGATGATCATTGCCAAGCTTAACAAACAAACATTCAACCCAAAACCTCACACAAGCGAAGCTACGAGCAAAAGCTAATCATAATATAATCAGCAAAACAAATTCTCAAACAAGTTACAGTTTGAATGTATGTTTTCCTCTTTCAGAAAGCTAATTTACATTTGAATGGCGCTAGTTTTATTGCTATTTACATATGGAATAAACTGAGACATGAGACTGGATGCACAAACAAAATGCATCACGTCAAACTGCATTAGCGAATGAGGCTCCAGAACTCGGGACTGCCTCGTTATATTGAGGACGTCTTTGAAAGACTTCTGTAACTACCTACTTATATACTCGTATGAGCACCTATTTGTCTCTAATACTTGTAAATGTAAATATTTTAGTAGATTTTGAATTGCCTGTATTGTATTAGACAATTTGAATGCATATTTATGTGTTAGTATTTCGTCGTTTGCTTTCGAAGATACTGGGAGTAGTTTATTCACGGCCATTTGTCGTTGAGCAACTAAATGAGCTGTTAGATTCAGTCTACGAATACAGTTTCTGCTTAATCTCAATATTTTCATCTAAAAATTAATTCTTTAGCAAGATTAATTCTTCTTTTTTTCTTTTAAAAGAACCTAACCTTCATCAATCAGCCTCGACATGACAGATTAAGCTCCAACCATTAAATTATGAACTTATTTCTAGCTAAATCTGGATAACATCTGCAATAATATTCTACATAGATTTGAGTTAAGGATGTGTTTTTTTTAAAAGGATTTAATTAAAATAATTCTTTTTATATATGTGTAATACATAACCTTCTTCTATTTAGGTCAGGTTCATAAATAAATATTATTTTACCATTTATCTCGTATAAATATCAAATATCCTAACTGACAGCTGCTTATTTATTTTCAGAGCGTCGACGTTATGAAACGTCACAAAATAAAAATAAATTCTAAAGCTCAAAGAAAACCTATAAACCTGCGAAACACTTAAAAGCTATATATCAAGCGAAACTTTCATCCGCTCGATAAAATTCGAGAGCTTTCTCGCGTTAAAGTATGTATTACGTATTCTCTATTTAAGTTTTTTGTCTTCAGGGGTATTTTCCAGAGTTTTGATGTGTAATAAGGGACAGCTTTTGGAAACGCCGCGGGAGCTTTTGAGGTTTTATTGAAGGCTCGGTCAAAAGTTTTTTTGGAACGTCGCGTAAATTGTACGGCTGATTTCTGTAAAAACGTTCTTGACGTTAGATCCTCGGCATTTCCTTAATACATCAAAAGCAAGATTTAAGATTCAAAATGCTTTATTTGTTGAACATATTATAGTAACATACACATAAACTACATGCATTGTCGATGTTAAGCAAAAAGAGACAGATAAACATGTTCAGCCAGGATCGGCATACAAATTAAAACAAAATTAAAACTAAATAAATTAGGAGTAGATATTATAATTGATCAAAATCTAACACGCCTATCTATCTGTTGAGGATAGGGCATCTTAATTTTAGTTGTCATTATCTATACGAATATAATAACAATAAAGAAGGAAAAATGTTTTTTTTTTTATTATTGAACGCGCTCATCACAGATTCTTATTTCAAATGATAGATCGGGTCTTAAGGAACGGTATACTCGTATTCACACGGGCGGGCGGGTAAAAACGCGGGAAACAGCTAAAATGTTCTGGATTGATAGCTGTATTTTATATATAAAGTAATTTTGTGCTACCCACTTTATTTCTAAAACACCTGAATAATATTTTAATAAGAATCCAGAAATCTTTTATTTTTAAATTGTAAAAAAAACTATTTTTAATAAAAAATACGCTTTAGTACTGTACGTATATAAATGCTTTTTGAAATATTTACTTTCGTATTATATTAATTGAGTTTAAAGTAGATTTTAACTTAAAAATTACAAATATAGACTATCCAGCCTAATTAGCCAGTAGACAGCCGAGTAAGAACTTCTAGCAATTTTTTTGCAGTTATTTGCATAACTGAAGACGAATACAAAAGTTCTCGAAGAACTGCTTATAATAACGTTGAAATAATTAAGTACCTATATAGTTCTAGTATAGTATATATAGTAACCGCATCAAAATCTGTTGCGTAGTTTTAAAGATTTGAGCATACAAAGGGACATAGGAACAGAGAAAGCGACTTTATTATACTATGTAGTGATGATACATGTATATAGTTGGATAAACATCCAAAACCCAATCAGAAAAATATAATTTTTCATCTTGACCTGACCGGGGATCGAACCCGGGACCACCTGAGTAGCGGGCAGGCATGTTAACTATTACGCCACGGAGGTCGTCAAAGGAGATGCTATTGTTAGATGGCAATAAGTTAGATACGTTAAGGCAGCTTAAAAAAAATCTAATACCAATGTTGGTCACTGTATTTTTCTTTAAGAAATGCTTAATGCTATCTCCTCTATATGCATCATGATTAACAAAAAATCACTGGGACAGGACAACGTACATCAGAAAGATAAAGAAGCTCCTATGTTTTCCGCCACAATTCCTAGTACTTAACACAGAGGTTAATAGCTTTCATTCCTAAGAAATATGAAATATAATAATAAATCGTATACATACATGAATGCTATCGCCAAAAAACATTACATAATGTAACATTTTTTAGAGTAAAAAAAATCCCCCTGAGTTTTGAGCATGCCGCTGACTTTGTTTGTTTTAGGTTATGGGACTTCTATTTTCTGGTCTGGTAACTATATTAACATATTCTCGTAAAAAGAAATAAAATTATCATAGAATAAAAAGCATAAGAAGTACTATGCTTAGGTTTTCGGGTAACTGAATAATAAAGCAAGTTTTAGTTCGCCATTTAATTTGTAAGAAAAACATAGTATAGAGGTAAATTAATATTGTAATTTTTGAGCGTTAACTAGTCAGCCGACTGATGTAATTTTGTACGAACTTAGGTTATTCTTGTACCTTTATCGGTATACAAAGAAGCCGATATTAAACAGAAACTTATCAGTCGCTACCAGTTGCTACTGATAGGTTTGATTCATCAAATCATTACGAGCGACATTCTTCGAGGAGAAATAAAAGATATTCAGGTAGGACGGTGATTTAGCAAGTCTGGCGATTGCAAAGCGCCATTTGTATTCATGATGGCGCGTTCACCAAGGCTTGTAGGTGCGTTGGCACAGTCAATACGCAAGCAATTCCCCGATTCCCCGGTGAAAACCTTGATTTTTCTGCGGTTATTACGATATATTTTACTTGCCAAAGCGTTGGCGAATGTTAATTTTATAAGATTTCTTACTTCATTTTAAAACTAGCGACACGCTCCAGCTTCGCATGGGCATAAAAACCTTTCTCTTGAATCACTCTATATATTTAAAAAACCGCATCTAATAAATTTGTTGCGTAGTTTTAAAGATTTAAGCATACAAAGGGACATAGGGCAGAGAAAGCGTTGTTGTTTTATACTATGTAGTGATAGTGATATACGACAATGAGATACTCTGGTCATTTGTAAACATAAGCTACACATGAGCCGTAATAATACTACTCACTTATAAACTCTTTATTTATATATTTTGATTAATTACAGTTGCATGATTAACACCAAATAATATTATTTAACAAAAAAGTGAGTCATGGACAACCAGTAATATTACACCCAGTCAAAAAAAAAACAATTATTAGTTATCTATATTTTAAAATCGAAAATTCTCGTGCTCACTTAGAAACTATAGAACAATCCGTTACATTGTGCTGTGTAATTGTGCATTGCACCATTAAATCAGCCTTCAGGAAGCTCAGGTCTTGTCTTGTACGGTTCGCAAGTTAACTCCCAAACAACGCTATAAATTCAGCAGACACTCGTGACTTATGTGCTTCAAGTCCCACACGCTCACCGAATAATCTTTGTATAGTTCTGCATAAAATATAATTTTTCATAGTATAAAAACTTAAGTAATTTAACACAATCATAAAATCATAGATTAAAAAATTGACAAAGTTATAGTTGTATATTATATTATATATATGTTTGGACAGATTTGACAGATTTAATTAAAAATTGGTGAGATCTTTTGTCAGTAGGATATCATTTAAATTCTTAAAATTTTGATTAAATATATCCGTACTTTTAACCTATTATCATAATAGAAATAGAATCTGTCTGTCTGTCACACATACATACATTTTAATAAATAACCGACAGAAATAATTTTAAAATTTAAACGTTGATTGAATTTTTGTGAAAAAATACTAGTTATTAGTGCCACGAAAAACAATTTTTTTGCGTTTGTAATTGTATTTTAAACCTAATTAAAATATTGTAAATAAAAACAGACAAATACTTATATTTTATTTTGATAATAAATAATTTCTGATTCCAAAGTTATTACTATAATATGGCCTGGTTTCATAGGTATTACTTACAATCTACGCAATAATCTCAAAGGTACCTACTGAAGTATTATATAATGCTTGGAAATCATTTTGCGTTTGTGTATACGTTTGATCGAATTGACGTCAAGTGTACTGAATGGCATTTCCTTTTACGGATGGATGACTAAATATTTCTGGAGTGGCATAATAATAACGTTTCTTATTGGCCAAATATTAGGAATACTGTTATTTTCTGTTGGGGATAAGGGTTTTATCTTTAATATTATCATCTTTCTGCTGCTGTGTTTATCCGAATTTTTATTTACAACTTTTTTTTATTCACTTTAGTAAATAATTGACTACTATATATATATTTATCTATATTATGATAAATAATCCATAAACATACAGACTTAAATAGTACCTCACGAAGGGAGAAAATTTATCGAATTAAAGTTAACCCCTCCAGTCACACCTTTTTGATCTCCCTACCGGTTCTCTAATATTATTTTATTATTTTCTAGCATGGAGCCAAGCAAGTTCAGCGCAATCTTCTGAGATTGGGCTCGTATAGCCAAAAAGTTGTGAGCCATAGGTGACCCCTGAATACAAAACAAATTTTGATGCACTCTAATAACACTGATAACAATGATGAACTTATATTATCTTGCGGACACGGTTCGCAAGCCCTTGCTATCGTCCGTCATACACACCTTTAGCAAATGAATCCGACATCTTCCAGAGAACCGCTCAACTCTCCCAACCTATTAATGTGATTAAAATTTTCCCGTCCACACACCGACTCCCCGAAACTTCCTGTGGAATATCTATTTCCACGCGACTAAAGTTACCATGTTACGTTGTGAGCATGAAAACAAACAAATAAATAATATTTGTTCGTTTTTTTCGGATAAAAATCCTCTTTTTCCTGGATATTTGAAATGCAAGTTTCAATATATGGCAGATCATGAACGTCAATAGTAGTAAATAATTGTTTAATGTGCTTACGGCTTAACAAATAAGTCTATGATAATACAATAAAACATATTAGATTAGATCTACGTCGGATCATATCTGCCGCATATGTACGACGTTTGGATTCTCCGAGTAGAACCCAAAAGTAAAGCCCTGAAGATGGTTAGGGAAATGAGCAAGACTAAGGATTTGCGACTACCTAGTCAATTTGAGAGCAAGTGGTTTAGATGGCGATAATAGAGAGGTTTCAATGGAGCTTGGAAAAGTTAAATTGACATTGATTTATCGATCAACTAAAAAGAACGAACAAATATTTCGAGACAATCGTTTCTTTCCATTAAATCCTACAAACGTTAACAAAATACATTAGTACTGGTTAAACTGGTTAACGCTTAGAAAATGATTTTTTTAACTAACTAAAATTACTATCTAGTGGTGTTTTATTTTTGTAAGTAGGTATATTTTAATACAAATTAGGCATTTTGTCAGTACTAATATCTGGTTACCCTACACGCGTCTCATATCACACTTTATTAATTAATATTGTCTACATGCTTACAAATTTAATTGTAGCTACTATTTATAATTACACTGAAACTTCTGTAGCGAAAGCGCCTTTTTAAGTACCGCCTGAGGAGTGTTTAATTAATCTAAAATCCGAGCCAATGTTTTGAAGTAAAATACATCCAATTTCAAGAGTATTAAATCTCTTTTCTGGACTATTATGTATACATTTGTTTGGTGCAATAAAGAGTTTTTCTATTCTCTTCTGTTATGCTGACAAGGAACTTTTTTTAACTATATTTTGCTTCAGGCTCTTTACATTCGGAATGACAACAACAATAACTTGTAACTAATATATATTTTATTTGAATAAGTACAAATTTAAATTTAAATAACTAAATATTTAACAACAAAACTTATAATCACTAATTAAATAAAAAAAAGAAACAAAAAATATATAATTGTACATTCATTGTGGAGATTCCATAGTAGAGATATATTACGAGTAACTCCTTAAAATGGTGTGTGACAATTGATAGTTTAATAGTGATTGTTACTTGCTAGTGCTAGTATAAATTATTTGAAACTAACAAGAAGAACGACTTTTATGTCGTAGTTTAATTACAAGTACTTACCAAAGTACTTTACACTAGTTGCGACGAATGTGTGTGCAAACTAATGGTGGCTAGCAGTAGTTTGCATGAACAAACTGGTGGCGGATGCATGCAAAGTAATTGGTAATAACTTGTAACTTTGACTGCCGCAAACTGAATCTATTAAATACGTAATTTCATTTTTACACTTTCGATTTTAAAAAAATGTTTCACGTCTCACATTACGAGTCCTGAAATGTACTTTTTTATATTTTTTTTACGTCACTTTGTAAAACTTGATTTACAAAGACTGGTGCCGTTAAATAAAAAAGGGTAAAGCAATCAACAGTTCTTTTTGGCCGTCAAGTGAGATAGCACAAGCAAACCTGTTCTTAACATAGTGAATTGAAATTGAAACCAACATTTGCGGAAACAGCGATCGCTTCGAAACACGTCGGCACCACGCGTAGGCCCGAGGCTTCGACCGGGTCACGAATATGAATAATTTTCCAATCTCGCCGTTTATTCACTCCTTTGTCTGCTGATTCCGGCCGGGAGACAATTTTATGACGAATCGTAAACGCCTTATTTGATGCTGCGTTTTTTTCCTAACTTGCCGTAATGTGACTCCGGATTGGCACGCGCTCCGTCGAGTGAACATGTTTTCTTTATTCTGCAATATTCTAAGCAATGTTGAGCTGAAGTTGAACTGAGATGTGGTCGTATTCGTAACATGTCAAAATAAAATAAGTTATTTCAGTCCCGAAGCTAACTCCGATACCATTAAACCACTGAAGTTGACATTAGCTTTAGAATAAAAAGAAATACGTTAAGCAGTTATTTTACATAGTTAAAATTAAGTATTATTAATAGTTCCTTTCTCTCAGTCTGTCGTATAAAAAATGCGTTACGAGCCTATTTGCACATATTTTGTTGTGAAGATCAAGATGTAGATCTAGAACTTTTTAAAATGACTATTTTCCATGTATACAAATGTCTGAGAAAAACATACGTAACCTACAAACCTACATTAGCATATTGTCTGATGTTATAGAATAGTTCCATGAAATTTAATCTCTTTTCTCAGAAACGTTTGAAATATATCACGTTTAGTAAATACAAGGTCATTTACGCAACTTGAATTATTCTACATGAAAGCATCTTTATAACTACTTCATTCTTTATCATATACGTTATCTCGTTGCAGTGTTAGCTGCTTCGAAGCCTGGAGTTCGCTTAGACACGATTCGATTCGATGTATTTTCCCCATCAAAAGATATTTGTTGTTTTGTGAAAATATATCAAACTTCAACCTCACTCGACCTTAGTCTTCATAGTCGACACTATTTCTATTCCTTACCATAAGGAAATTCCTCACTGGAGGTGAGGATCGAACTGTCAAATATAAAGTTGGTTGAGAGGTACCTTAAGGAGGCCTCTAGGAGGATTTTAGACAGAAATATAGGAAAGGAAATAAAGTTCTCTCTTTGAAAATTGTAATCATGGTGCATTGAAAGAAATAGGGAGGGAGTTTCATAAAGGAAACAACTATCAATACCATTTTGAAAGAAAGTTTAAACTTCCATAAGGTGTAAGATCGAGTGAAGGCCGCCTATGCGTGTATATATATATATTCTATATGAGGGAGATCTGTCTGGCAATAGCTGGCAATATACTTTGTGACAAAAATAAATATTTCATGGAGTCAATATTAATATAATTCGTATACCGATGTTACAAATTGTACTCACATAAATTTGTTGAAGTTCGTTTATGCGTAAATCAATTTACCACGAACTCGACACAGCTGCGTAAAATGAGTTGCAACATGTACCTACTTTTACATCTATATAATGTAATCAACCAGCTCTAGCTACCATTTAATGCGAGTTAAAACAATGGGATTATGGATTACAGGTAAAATGGAAAAAGTAAAAAAAAATCGGCGATACATTTAATCTTTTATTTTAAATCTTGCAATCAGCCTTTCTGGTTATGAGCAGATGTGTTACATGATTGCACACGTTGTAGTTATTCCCCTTTAGGAATAACTATTTTATACATGGCAGCCCTATGCGAGTCTCCCCAGTTCAAGGATTCTGCGGCGCTTCAGCCGGTGAGAGCATTCTGATATGGTGAGCTGTGATGCCAGCTGGTTCGGATACAGCCTGAGCTTGTATTTCTGGCCCAAAGATTTTATTTCATCCTTCACCATTGCTACATTCAGATGTTCGTGGACCTGTGAGTTTCGAATAAACCAGGGCGCATTGCTTATTTGTTTGAGTATGTAGTTTTGCGTTCTTTGGATCTTGTTTATGTTGGAGTCACAGGCAGCTCCCCATAGTTGAATTCCATAGGTCCAAATTGGTTTTATCACAGATTTATAAATAAGGAACTTGTTGTCTGTACTTAATTTAGATATATATAATATACATACATACATTTAATCTTGATTTAAAAAGTTACGTGGTCATTTGTTTAGTACATTAAAGAAGTATAATATTGTTCAGTCGAGGGAGATAAATCTAACCCCTGGTCATTACGGTAGTTAAGGTAGATGGTCAGGTTTATCTGCCGCTGACTGTACTTATATTTATCTAATAAAGGTCACATAAATCCCAACTAATATTATAAATGCGAAAGTGAGTTTGTATATTTGTTTGTTTGTTACCTCTTCACGCCCTATCTACTGAAACAATCTTCCTCGCATACACATAGCTAGGAATATTGAGAAGGACATTGGATACCTTTCATCACGGGAAAAAGCACTGTTTCCGAGGGAAAATCACGCGGGCGGAGCCGCGAGCGAAAACTAGTATTTTATGAAAATAAAGTTGCTGTGCCAGACTAGCTCTATAAACGACCTTTAAATATGTTTGTCATACTTTTAACTTAAGGTAGACAATAAAGTATTAAGTAATTAAAAAAATTACGATATTCACAAAAGTATCTTTATAAAAGCTAATGGCTGCCAAGTTTGTCATCGATTGCTACTTGATGTCGTCAGAAGTTATCCGGGCAAGCTAACCGGGTTCCCGAGGGCCTCTCATTAACTCATCCAAGTTTAACAACCTCATAAAATAACTCAAAAGGAAACACCCGAGGGCAAACTGACGGAATAATACAGAATGCTGGTCAAAAGTGGCCACATGTATTGAAACATTTATTTACTTGAGTTTAGTTTACAGAGAATTTGGAAATCACGCGCGGCATATTTTTTTATGTATGGCTATTTATAAACATTTGGACTTTTTAAACCCTTTCAAAAATTTTACTGTGTGTTCAGTATACATGATATTCCAATAAAAAAATTTCTTCTATTTGTTTAAATTAATAGGAGATGTTGTAAGAACCGATTGCCCGAAATTTTCACGATAGCAGAGCCCAAAATAGTATAATATAAAAAGTCTGACTCGCTAATGTATGCTATAATAAATGCTTTACTAAATGTATGATAAGCGATATTTTTAAAATCAAAGTAGTTATAAATATAATCAGCTTAGTAACAAAGTATACAGCTTACAGTTTGAATTCAGAGAATTTTCGTTTATACAAATAATGATAAATATTCAAATGTAATAATTATTAGGAAAATAAATTGAATACAGCTACACTGCATTTTACATCATATCAACTGTCATTTAGAGCGTATATACAATTATTGGAAAAATTTATTTTGTAATCGCTTAAATAATATTGTTTTATAAAGGTTGCAATCAAGCCTACGGCCTACTGGGCGCATGGCCACCGTACTTTTGATATGACCTTGACGGCGTCAGAGTTCTAGCAATTGAAAAAATAAACACCTAAAGTATCATTTTAGATTAATAAACTATAAAAATTAAATAAAGTAAACTCGAGCGATCACAAATCGTTTTTACAATGATCCTTATATATCAAGATCCTCTGAAAAGCGTCCACTTTGTTTCCTCCCCAGCTCCGACGCTCAAAAAGATCGGCCGTCATTTTTCTCCGCCGCCATTAGTAGCAATCGCTCAAGCCGCTCAGGCGAGATGGATATGCGGTCCGCACAAACATAAACAAACTAATGGCGTCCATCGAGTGACAAAGAACATCACATAACGGGCCAAAGCCTCAGAATCAATACGGATCGGAGTTATCCCTTGTTTGATTTGCCCCTTGTGGATTCGGAGTCCGTCATTGTGCCCGATAGCTATCTGGTCATCTTCACAGAGAAGCGGACCAATGGACCTTTACAGTGATTAAAGTCATAGTGTGAGCCTTTGAGCGGGAGACGTATCCACGGTACAAATCAATATCGGTCTAACAATAATGAATATGGATCTAGTTCACGTCTATTTAGAATACAGTAAGGGGCATTGTTTTCATTTATTTTTAGATGAATATTTAAACCATCACATGTTAATCAATTTTTTTGATGAGTCTAATCATATTTACAAAAACAACACCATAGAAACATTTTATAAGACTTTATTCACATTTGTAAGTAAATTAACATTAGAACTGGCGAAATCAGATCCAACATAACAGACTTACTTATATGCGATAAAGCGAACAGAAAATCTCGCTAACTGCGGAATAGCTGAAATTCCGAATTCTCCCAAAATTGATCCTTTACCCAAACAATCTTACTTTCGCTTAATTCAACAGTTTTTCCTGTCTCAAAAAAGGAGGTATAAATTGTGAATTTTGCTCTGAGTACATTTTCGACCTTGTTTGCTCTCGACCCGCTTAAAATTAATATCGAACGGTCGAAATTAGGGTGTGCGGAATTATGACCAATAACGCCGATGCGCGCGCCAACTGAGATGCTTGATTCATTATTATTTAATAAGCGTTGCTTTTGATGCCACTTCAATGAAGTAAAACTTTAATATTATTTACCCTAGCCCGTATTGGTTTTACAAATAACTATGTTAAAGATTTAGCTATGTGCTAGTGCCACCATCCATTTATTTTTTTATTTGTTTCAGACTGCACATCGTCATCTTCAAGCGGGCTGATCAGCGGAATAACAACGGTGTCGGTGGCGGTGACGGGGCTCGACCCTCGGCCGCCTCTGTCCGCCAAGAAGGTCCGCCCCAAACCCGCCTCGCCAAACAGGCAGGGCCCGCAACAGTGTCAAGTAAGTACATTTGACACAGTGTTTCTAACACGGATGTTGAAAAATATGTGTAGTGTGTAACTATGTAGTATAAGTTTAATTTGAACGAGTAATTTAAGCTCTTGGTACGGAACCAGTTTCGTAGAAGTAAACCTGAAGCTCTTGTTCTTTGAACGGCCGAAACGGAAAGAAAATTTGTATGTAGTAAAAAATGCATAAATCATCAGTGTACAGTACAGTGTAACAAGTATCCTTCTATACCTATATTTCTACCAGTTATTTATTTTATGAATGCCTCTTTACATTTATTCAGCTCTTCACACCAACGACTCTTTGAAATGAGACAAAATACCTTAGTTCGCCTAACCAGTTACAAAAAAAAATTGATTAAGTACCATAGATTAAAAAAATATATATTTCCTCGAGACCGCGCGCGATTCGAAATTCTTCGTTGTTTACCTTTATTTTTGTAAACTTCATAGTTGCCTCTGCCATTTAAAACAAAATAATAAAAATATTACTATTTGGTTTCAAACAAATGGAGTTATGAAATATTGAAGAGGTGCTATATTTTTACAGCATTAGCATAAAATAAACTACATTACATACAAAAACATAACATAAACAGTAAAATAATTAAGTAATTTATTTAATGAGCACGATGTTTTCCACATATTGAGCAGGATTTACTGTTTTATAAAACAATGAAATGGATTTTTAAAAAGATTTATATTAGATATTTCAACAAAGAGGTCATCGGAGCTAGGGAGTCTTGTCGTTCGTACGCGCTAGGTCGCGTATGGGTTTAGTTTGCTTTAGGTAATAGAAAGGGTCTTAACTAAGACACGTGACAGCGCTTCGCAGTTCCGGTTAGTTTCCGCCTCATAACAACCGATGGACCGCGACGATTGCCTCTATTTGTCTTCGGCGTTACAAAGGAACGCACACAAGTTACTAACATACATACACAGTACGCACACACTTCCAATTTCACCCTTCACTACCCAAACGGATGAATGAGAGTTATAAAAGCATTTTAGATAGAATACATATTGAATATCTTCTTTGTAGGATCAATACAGTTCTTTTTCTTATATGAAGCATTACAGACGAAGTATATTGATGCTATGAGATATCAAGTGTTTAGTTACTAAACAAGTATATAGCTTTAAACGCGTATTTAATTTAAAACAAATTTTTATTTTTGAGAATTTTATAAAATTATTTCCTTTACTACCATAAAATGAACACAAAAAAAAACTAAAAGATGACACAATACTAAGTTTACGGTTATGTAATATATATTTTGTCACTCTCTTATTAATATACGACTCCAAAGCAAAGCAAGAAAAGTACTCCCAAGGTGGTTTGAAGTCATTCAAGCTAATAGTTATTTTAATCTTAAATACCTCCTGAGAAATATTATTGCCTTAAAGGCCTTACATAAATCAAACAGTTTTAACTTAAAATATAACATGTCTGGAACTACCTAGGTTCCGTTAGGTAAAGTTATTAGTTACATAAAGTTAAGTTCAGGCTAGTACTAGTTAGATCCTACTACTCAAATTAGTATTCATATTATAACATAGTTTACTTTTCGTTGGCTTATCAGCTCGGGCTTTCAAGCTTACGATATCCTAACAAACAATAACACAGTCTGTTATAAATGAGCTTTAATCATAGTCCGCTTGTGATCAAATTAACTAAACGTTTATCGTTTACAACGCTTGTGTAATTAAGTTCTAATTAGGACTGAAATTTGATCTAAATCACAGTACTTAGTATCTACTACAAGCTGTGATTCGTGGATTTACCCACCTTTGTATGTATGGTACCTTCCTCAAGAATAGAGCAATCAAATCCAAAAAAATCGACCAAATGCGAGTCGGACTGGCGCCCTGAGGGTTCCGTACTACCAAACAATACTAAAATAGTTAACAGGTTATTTAAAGATTTTTGTCTTTAGATTTATTACTGTATTAATGACGTATGATATTGCTTCTTACCAAATTTCATGATTCTAATTCAACGGAAAGTGCCACATAGGTTTTGATTCCCATCTGAAATTACAAAATTTACAATTTTTTTTAACCTTTATGGTCATATCTTGTGATCGTGTTGACGTATATATTTTTTTTGATTTCACTACCGAAAGAGACCGCAGGCCGTAAGTATACGTTATGAATTTTAACTTGATTAGTTTATGCGTTCCTCAGAAAAAAAGTTTGACAGACAGACAGACGGACAACAAAATGATCAGGGTTCCTTTTTTACCTTTTGAGGTGGCTTAAAATCAAATCCGACCTAGATCCACAGTTCAAACAAACAAAGACATTCAAATAAATGTCTTTTGTAGTTTTATTCTAATATAATTTATAATCACTACATAGTATCACTACATAGTCACTACATAGTATAAAACAAAGTCTTAATAGATAGAGTAATTCAAGAGGAAGGTTTTTATGCCCATGCGAAGCCGGGACGGGCTAGTTGGTTATAATTTATAGCAACCTGCTTTTTTGCATTGATTTTAACTATACACATAAACTGTTCAAAATCATTTTTGTATATTGGTGAAAATCAAATTGAAATTGGTTGATTTGACATATCGATGATAAATAAGTACGAATGTATGTAGATAGAAAGTCTCTATTTATCGTGAATGTATTTTCGTTACTATATATAAGTTTGTACTGATGCTACAAACTAGACCAATTATCTACGCATGACTGAATTTAGATTACATCGTTATTTCATAGCAATAGTAAACAAGTTTACTTCTGTATGTTTTTTACAAAATTATCTTTGACAAAATATATTGAATTATAATTTTAATTTATTTCCACCATACACAAAGTATGTATATACTCTACACATTAAATCAACAAACTATCCAGTTTTTAGTCCATATGAAACCTTTTTTATATAAAAACACAGTTCTAATATGAAGATCCCTATAATTTAGCCCTTTTATATATTGCTTTATCGAAAAGACAATAGAAATACAATCATTTGTAAATATTTTAAGACTATCACAGTTAACTGACAAACTGATAGACAGACGTACAGACTCACGGTCGGAAGCTTAATAATTAGGGTTACGTATTCATCCTTTAAGTATGGAATCCTTAATTTTATACCCAGTAATTTTAAACTCAAAATATATTTGATAAGACATCCATTGCGTAGGCAGAATATTTAAACACATGACTACTTTATTATTAACTAGAAGAGGGAGTGTTCGTTCTCGGAGGAACATTTGCAATTAGTTCTGTAAATATTAACCGATAAGAGCTTCCCTAAACGCCCCTAATTGCCACTTACATACCCTCGCTTCTGACTGATTACTAAACTCCTTCTTTACTGCAACAAATGGGCGTATGTTGCTCGGTCCAATCACTATAGTTACTAGTACCGTAAAGAATAAGAAAAGTATCTTTATTACATAAGATAATTTACTTTATACCCAAATAAAGACGTGTTTATCATGTCAAGTATAAGCAAGAACAGATGAACATAAACGGCTAAAATTTTGTCAACAAGTAGGACCTTGGCTTTGAAAAATGACCTAGATTAATACGTATAGACTATCATCTACTATCCCAAAAAACTAAGCGATAGTGAAGACTTGAGCAAGAGCTAGTTCTTAATAAGTTAGACTAACATTTCTATATATAACTATTCATAATTAGATTTAAGAATTAGCTAATAGCAAAGAAAATATACTACCTAATAGTATAAAACTAGCTATAAGCAGTTTAAATTACTCTATGACGTAGTACTGCTACGAATTTCTGCAGAATGTGCTCTACGACGTAGCACTGCTACAAATAGTTTGAAGAACGTTTGAAATACTACTATTTATGACGTAGGTATGCTATGAATAGCTCGTGGACCATTTTCAACTGAAGCATAGTATTCCTCAAATTCGTATCCACTTATGAATTCTTAGAAAGGTTAACGAGTGTCAAAGAATACTATGTTATAAAGAAGACTTAGCTCCTACATTCTTATACAGTAATTCAAGGCTGTTACAATTCGCAATACATGAGAGTACATAAAAGTCACTCCAGTCTCACATAAATTCAATTTAAGATGACTGAAATTGTGTAACTGAAATATGTTACAATATCTCACAGTAAGAGAAAATTGCAGCAGTTGTATAGAACAATAATACGTTGTATTACACACGCGGGCAATAAAACTACATCGAATAATAGGAATACGGGGAGTCGTAAAACCGAGGAGAAAGGTAATACAAACACTAAAAGGCTTTGAGTGTTTCATTTCCGATCTTTTTCGTGTGGAGTCACGCGACCACGCGACGACTGATCGCAAAATAAATTGCCTATCCGATACGTACCAACGCACCGAACATTTGGCTATCACCCAGACTGGGGTATGTATGTGTAGATTTTTTGGCTTTCAACTTTTTTTTTCTCGTCAATATTTATTTACTGTTTAAAAAAAAATTAACTATTATTATACAAACTTAATTACTATCTAAATACACACTTAATATTAAAAAAAGGGCTGGCAGCATTGCCGCACGCTGAATGGCAATGCTTTTTAAGCCAAATATAGGCCAGCCTTCTGGTCACATGAGGCGTCGATCAGTCTTTTTAAGAGCTCTAAAAAAGTAGAAAAAATATAATTCTTGTTATTTTTTTCGTGTTACTTCTGCAAGGCTATTTTTTATCCCATAAAGTCCCTCACTTCGCGGTGCTTGCTGGTTGACCTTTACGAGCAAGAATTACTAATGAGCTAAAAATGCAGGAGTAGTCCCAAAAGTGTATGTGTGTTATAATTTTTAAATTTTTTATCTACCTCAGGGAATGAAAAATACGCCTGCCATTTAATAATAAAATCTTCATCCGATAATTGTAAATTTGACACAAAGTTATTTCGTCACAAAATTTTACAGCACTTCTTTTATAATGTTAATTAGTTACTAAACTCATCCCCTTTTTTCGTATAAATAGCATGGATAAAATAAAAACTTTATCAAAATTACTAAATCTTTAGTCGAAATGAAAAGCATCATTTCAGGACAAGTACAATATAATTGCAAACTATATATTTATTGCCAAAATACAGAGAGTAGTTTCATTTTACTTGGAATCATGTTTGCTGTTGACATCTTACGATCACAAATCGGTTTTCTGCGCCTATAATCATCTTAATATAAAATTAATAAACTCATCCTATAACTAATATTAACAGAATCGTTAAATAAGTACTCTGTTAGAGCAAGGGAGAGATCGAAAACTGTGTTTGTAGGTCAGCCGAATATCAACAATGGGGAGAAGGGACGAGGTACGGAAGGGGGATTCCCCACTATACGAAATACATTCTCCTTTCTTTGTGCCCTCATAAATGTGCTAAATGTGGATTTTATGATACATTATAGGCCACTTGCTTATTGTAAGGTGTCCTCAAGTGGTTTGTAAGGATGCAAACAATTTCGTTTTCAAATTTTTATTACATAAAAGCGACACATCAGTGTACGTTCTAGATGTTTCTTTGTAACGTTGCGATAAATTTATTTTATTGCAAAATTTTTTTCTAATTGTTGTAATATTTTTTTATAAAGTTTTGATATTTGATGTACATTTATTTATTAAACAATTTGGTACAGTGTGGAACATTGATATTATGTCAGTGCTCCAAATATTTGTACAACAATGAATTTACATTTATGCTATTTTCGTGGTTGAAAGTAGTCTTGTTATTGATTTGAAAATTTTTTAGTCTTTTGATACTACTTTGAAATTCAGAAGGTTTAGAAACTCTGATACCAGGGTTTACTTGTGCTATGGGCCTAACAAAGAAGTTATTTCGTTTTCATTTTACTTAGTACATATGAGATTCAATTAAACAAATACGACTATTCTATAGAGCTAAAAAACTTCCTTCAAATACACATATTTCTTATAGAACGTGCGTAGGCTTTGGCAACGCTGTCCCAGATCGAAGATATCACTAATTGGGACCAGCTAATAGCCCCGATGGTCCTTCCCAATTAAAGCTTATTGATGTCGTCGTGGATCTTCGACCCTCGTCTCGTTTTAACCCCATCTCGCTTGTCTGCTAATAATTAATCAAGCAATTACGAAGATCTGCAAAACGTTCTACAGATATTTACGTTATTCCTTAAGATGAGAAAATATTGACTGCGAATATTATGAAACAATATTAATAAAAAGAGCAAAATATAGACCAAAAATTAAAAACGCATGAATGCTTCGTCGTATAAAACTTGGTACGACGCCACATACAAATCATTCACGTTCGACGTTAGAAGCTATCAAAGAGATTTTCGACTTCTATCTTCTATTGGAGTTGGAAGTCTTCGTTCCTGTAGGTATGGAGGCTTTCGAAAATGTGTTAAATAGATAACCCTCAACGTGTCACGATTATCAAATCTAAGACTATGTGTAAAACCGCATTATATGTCGCCATATATTTAGCATGTACAAAGGCTAAACATACCATTAAAAGAAGTTAATCTTACTAGTTTGTATTACCTCTATATTAGAGGTGAAAAACAAATTTTGATCTAAAACAATGTGTCTTATGATACAACCTAAAAAACGCTGAAATAAGAAAGAGAGTTGCCACACATGGTAGACAGGCGCTCTTGACTGTACACCGATATCAATTATATCGCGAATAATACCCATTACGATGCCAATCTTCCTAAAATTTCGCTCTCTGTGATATCCCCTCTTTATTGGAACAAATTATGATGGATTCTTATTTCATTTAACGGTCCGTGACTTGAAAACTGAAAGGCCGAAACGCGCTGCGAATGTCTGATGTTATTTAACTTCTTACAACTTTATTGTTTACGATGTGCTCTAGCCGGAGTCCGCTGTCAAAAAATATATAGCAAACAGAAATAAAAAAGATTAAAAAAGCAAAGAATTGCGAGTAATTGTACAATATTTTTCTCTGTTATTAAAATATGCTACATGCATTATTCTTGCAAACTAGACCTTAAAACTTAGGACGCCAAAGTCAGGAGAGAGGTCAATCAGGAAAGTAGAGTACCGGCACAGGAGCAGTAGCTAGACTAATACCGGTCTTTCTAATCTTAGAGATAAATCCAGTGATATGAACATTATCTGTTAGCATTTTTATTTATGTTATGCTATGGCGAGGATCACGGAGCGTAGCGAATAATAATATCAGAAGAGTTTCAGCTTTCTCTCTCACTCGCAACTTTGCAAACATTTTGCATAAATTAAATTTAAACACGCAAATATTTCGAATAGGCACCTACGCAAATTATGAAATCGATCATAACCACACAATGGATACTGTTTTGAAGTAAGCAAATCGGAAATAGATGTAAATATAATTTAGTACTAATGAGATTATGATTTTACGCAATTAAATTGCTTGAAATTGGAAATTCGATTGGATTCGCAATTTAGATTCATGTTGATTTCATTGAACACTGTTTAATTATGTAGCTGAAAGTACTATTTAGTTTTGTTTATGAATTTTGAATTTTACCTAACCCTCGTCAAAAGTTTAGACTATAGAGGTAAATAAATAAAAACTAACCTATACAACTATGTAATAGTAGGTTTTTCTAGTAAAGATACCAGTCTTTCACGTAGATTTAAGTAGGTAACAATGTGCATTGTATTCTGATTACTGTAAATAATATTTTATGTGAAAGGACAAATAAATATAATATGTCATTCGAAATTTAAGCATATAAAACATTACGTTGAAAAACACGTTAAAAATAAGAAAGAAGAAATTAAAATTGAAGCAATAACTTTTCTGTTTTCTCATAAATAGAGCGCATTCCAAAAATCTGCTTTATCTATTTCCTTATCAAGTATTTTGACATACAATAACTTCGATTGAAAGGAAACGTCCAATTTCTAATTTGTGTGTACCTTCGTTAACCTTAGTGCCAGTGGCTTTTAGCTATTAGTGGCTTGTCTTATTGTCAGCGACATAACGGTCAAATTAAACAGCTACCAAAGAAATGTTACAAGTGGAAGAACGGCAAATATCAAATAAACTCTTAATGTGAGCGGGATAAACTATACTTTTCCTTACATAATTATGGTTTTGTCGCGCTTGGTAAAAACTAGTTTTCAACCGTTTTCTATCGATGTTTACTATAAACTACGGTAGAAAACCGAGAATTATACTACTGTCTTCCTACTGTAGTTTCATGACTTATCTCGAGCCATTTCATATTAACACTTTCCGTCCTACGTTAGTTTGACACGCTACTCGCCTTTCGTCTACAATAACACAGTTGCCTTAAATCAGATGGACTTGAGTTGCGGTCGGGGTGAGCCGAGCGCCGGCTTGGGTGCCTGCCAGGCTCCGATAAACTGGGCTACATGTCTTATGTACTTAAGCAACTTATCCAAAGTGACATGTGCTTCGAATATCATCCACACAGCGATAACATTACAATTTCACCGTTTAAACGTTATTTTTCTTAGTGATTTATGTTTGGGTTAAGCTATTTGTAGGATAGCTGAGCTGTGGGTTGGGTTCCTGCCAAACCACGACAATTTACATATAACAATACACACATATTTCTTTTTTGTTAAACTACGCTTTACTTTTTAGTGTGTTTTATAGACTACTAGCGACCCGCCCTGGCTTCGCATGGGCATAAAAACCTTCCTCTTGAATCACTATCTATTAAAAAACCGCATCAAAATCCGTTGCGTAGTTTTAAAGATTTAAGCATACAAAGGGTCATAGGGCCAGAGAACGCTTGCTTTATACCATGTAGTCTGTATTTTGTAATCCTTATATTATAAATGTAATAATATATGGGCTAAGACTGTAAGGAATCTGCTAAAATTTCGTACACAACTTGCCATATCTACATACATCTTTGATAAAACAACTACTACAACACGAAGTTTAATTTCATATTTTTAAAAAGTCTATTGTAAAAAGTATATAAAAATGTGATTTCATTTAATTAAACTTGAGAGTCTAGCTGCAATTTACGTTGATAGCACCTCGTAAAAAGGCTGGATGGCAATTCCTCAATCCTATTTTTGGTGGTCAGCACGTACGTGACATTTCAGTGAGGTGAGCGTACATATGCTGCAGTAATCGCTACAAGCGGACTGTACGCTTTTCTCGCATTTTCGTTTTATGAAAAAGTTATAAATTATTTGTGTATGTAGAGGCAATGGGTAAAGCAAATTTGCTCAGAACTGTTTGCTGTTGGGGTAAAATGGTTCTGTAATGGAGACCACGTAGTACCAATGTTCTCTCGCGACCTTATTCAGGTTGCAGGAAAAAGGTAGGCTGGTAAAGCGCTTTCAATCGATCATATTGGAAATATAACATGAGAGGCCTATGTCTAGCAGTGGTGAAATTATGATGATGGTGATATGTTTTTAAATATGCTTCATGTTTGCATCCATTATCCCAGTGGGCAAAGCTTCCGCCCGCATTTCTTAAATCGTTTTTGATATTTAGAGTTACAATGAATGACAAACTAATTGCAATGAAATAACGTAATAAATACAAGCGGTGTCGCAGGAAATATTAATCCGTTATTATAATATTTTTTTCTTATTATATAATGTAACTGATCTAAAAATATTCACCTACCTCATTTTTACATAAAGCAAGGTAAACTGAGGGAATTTAAAATAAAAAATAATTTATCCATAACAGCTTTTGAAGATAGCGTTGTTATGTAACAAATAGGACAAAAGTTGTAACTATTAAAGCGAGTGGAAGCTAACGGTCGAAAGTTAAGTGGGAGGCAGTAACTAGTGGATCCATAGATTCGCTGGAGAGCTGCCAAACCGCCAGGTAATCCCGACAGTAGCCTGCGGCGAGCTTTCAGTACTATGGCCACCAGTTAATGCTACTCTTAATAACATCTAGCAAAATATATTGGGGTTGCTATTCTTCTACGATTTCATTTGATAATAAAATATAAGCTAAACATTCACGAGCACACACGATTAGTTGTTCCTTAATATTTTTCTGTTATTTAAATTTGGTGAATAAATAAAAAGGCAGAATTTTTTTTTTTGAAACAAGAGATATTTTATAATCTACGAAAAACATATAAGAATTAAACCATTCCTTTCTCCATGGACGAATCAGTTGAAGAATCTTACATACGTATGCAATATGTTTAAAAAAAACTTGTAATGTGTTCACAAATTAATTTTTTTAATAAAAAAATCTTCATATTTGTATAAATCTCAAAAAACAGACTAAAAATAATCGAATGGATTAAAAGCAAACAAGACCTTCGTCACATCAGCCAAGCGTGGATATGGTTATGGCTTGACGCGGGCGAAATCACCTGTTCGACATATCCATTCCGATGACTGATGATGATACAAGCACATATCCGATAAATTCTACGACTCTGATGTATAAGGGAAGCAAACATATGCTTGGGGTTTTATTTTTCCTTGATCTGTACGATGTGTTGGAACAGAAAACATTGTTTATGTAATATCGTGTAAAGTGGTTCAATTTTAGCAATAGGTGACTCAAACAATATAGTGGGATTGTTTGATAATGAGGTTTATGTACTTAAGGGCTCTGTATCCACTATATCTTAGACCATTTCTTAGGCCTAACATCAAGTAATATCGTGGTCGATCATCCTTGGATCAATTCTAAAAAAGGCATGCTCATTATGCAAGTATTATAAAATACCTTCTTTTATTGTATTTGTATAGGTATCAACTAAACATGACTGCTAGATGAATCTTTTGCAATTATGTATTGTGACAACATTTATTTGTACAAACAAGAAAGTAAACTAAAAGTAAAATATAAACTAAACTATAAATGATCCACATTATTCATCTTACATTTAGAAAGTACCTAAATGTAAGTTCTGGCACGTTAATGGTAAAAATAATGCAAAACCAGAAGAACACTCAAAGTAAACTCTGAGAGTGGAGTTTTATTGTAAAGCTTAACACGGATCTTGTTTATCCCGCAAGAGGAGTCGAACACACGGACGTGGGCAGACTATAGGCCTAACTGTAATCCCATCCCTCCCCCGGGACACAGTTGTTTCCTTAAAAAGGTAAACTTGATCCAATCCTCGAGGTGTTGGATTTTCTTGACAAATTCACATTATATTTCCCCGATTGTCCGTGAGGCCGTAAAAGAAAAAGGTCAGTTTTATTACGCGGGGAGAGAAACGCGCGTCGGTTAGTTAAACATAGAAAATTGACGGGTCGCAATAAAAATTATGCCATTCACAACCGCCTTCATAAAAAACGAATTTGTCGGTGCAGGGGAGAGAGGCGTTTTTATTTAGGGAAAGGTTTCCGCAAATGTTTTTTTACTTGAAAACATTCCTAACCTTTTATGTTTGATTAAAACAGGTATTAAGAATTGACTTTGTAAATACTAAGTTATTAATGTTTCGTTAATTAAAAGCGAAACTCTCAACATATTTGTCTGGACAGCTAAAATAACGCTACGACAATTTGAAACAATACACAGATCAAGATTGTTATAATTTACGTCTATCATAAATGTCGAGAAGTTTTGAGCATCTCTCAAAGAATTTAGCAGTCGCGAACCACTCGGGATTTCCAACAATAACGGTGCTTAATAATGAACTCCTTTCAGTTCCGCCGAAGATAAATATCTGGGAAACGAAAAGACAAAAGCTGTAGCAGCAATGACAAATGGCGGGGCAGCAGTTTTGAAAAGCAAGCCGAACAAAAACGGCGTCGCGGAACAGCAGCTACCCCCGCGGCGGCAAAAAATGAGCTGTGAAAATCACGTTGTTCAACATAAAAGTGTGAGATGTAGGTGGCACGTGGATTTTATGATAGGTTTTTGTTCTAAATTTATATAATTCTCTGTATTATATTGGTACTTGAGTACCTTCGAGCAACACGGCTTCCGTACTGGAAAAAGGCCGTATTGCTCGAAGTTAAGTACCTATTAGTTTAATTTTCTGAAAATCGATTATGCGGTTCCCAACAACCTTCTGCACGTTCATCTTTCTACTTTTGACAAGACATTATTTTGCACTGAAATGTTTTTCATTATGTTACGCATATCATACCTACTTATAAAAACCGAATTTTATATTTATAACAAACAAGATACACGTATAAGTCCTGAATCCTATGTAAAGTAGGTAGGCATACCATAATGAAATTTTAATTTACAGCAAGGGGTCCGAATCAGCTGTTTTTGTCTGTGGAATGTTCCAGAAGCTTCTTAGGAGGTATTTTTGCTGAATTCAAAGTTCTTTTACCGCAGCAAAAGTATCAACAGTGTTCGCATTGATAACTCTGCGACAAAACGACAAAAACTGGATACAAATCTACGCGGAAACAACAATGGACCGCCTCGTCAGAGGTTTTTCGAATGGAAACATAAAAGAAAAATACCGACGTACGAATTCCCCGGATTATTTGGCGTCTACTGACCGGTAACTATTCTTTTTGTTAGTCGCCGTAACAAAAATGTTGTTATGTTAGATCTCGTCTTCGTTTTCCACAAACTTTAGCGTATGCTGTTTCAATATTATTCTATTTTCCTAGTATGTATATTTACGTGTGGACAGTTTTTGACAGCACTGATATTTGTTTGAGAGATTTTTAAGAAATCTACTAAGAATAAATTATAAAATTGGATTTAACAGTTTTTTTTATTTATTCGCTCGATATTTATTTAGAAAAAACGTGAGTTTCGGCTGGTGCTATAAATCCATTATTTTAAAGTAAATAAAATTAATAAATTAATTATGGTTCGAAAGAATAAATGTACTTATAGCTGCGTAAGAATCGTTGTATTTAATAAATAGAACTGAAACAGCCAAAGATAAAGTTAAGCCCTGTGGATCCAGTCATAATAAACGATAATTTAATATAGTTACAATACGAAATTGTTAGTATCTAAAACCACCCATATTACAGCACAGAACAGCGGCTGGTACGTGACTGCTTTACCTGCCTCGGAGTACAAAGCCTGCGCTCGTTGAATGAATTACTCTTAATCATCACGATTGAGCGATCTCATTCGCATTCGGGTAGCAGTACCAAGTGTTACCTCAGCCCGTCGTGTCATAAATTGTAACATTTAGGCCATGCTCTCGAGCTAAATAAGTGGAATCATCATTACGCTTACATAGTTGTCGGAGATTGCGTGCAAGCATAGTCTATCGTACCTTTTACTTGAACTTTTAAAGACACTAAAATTTATTAACTTGTTTATCTTTGGTCTATAACTGGTGCACTAGAAGCCGCCAGCTGTATACTTAACGGGTAAAGGTTTATATCTTTTTTTTTAACTCTTAACTTTGTTCATTACTTATTTCTATGTTATCTCTTTTACAATTTTATTGATGTAGAAATTTACAGTCAATATTCATAAAAAGTAAGTAAATAAAAAATAAGATATTGTCCTAAAGAAACAGACATAAAATCTCATCAACGGAACCGAATTAATAACAGAAAAAACATTGCCTATTTTCGCGTTCCAAATCAGACAAATTAGATTTGTTTTGCATCCGCGCTCTTCGCGATTGAAAACAAAGTTGTAACAAAAATGGGAGGGCGATATCAATACCCCTTAATTGGTGGCGAGGGCGAATAGACAGATAGGAGCCGGGACGTCATCCAATTAGTACCAGATAGACGGAGCACGGAACTATGGAAACGTGAGTCGCACGACGATGTCGAAGATCGATAGAGCCTATCGCGGGTTACGTTACCGCAGAGAACTGACAGGAGCATGTGTCGAGGATGTCTTGAGGCGCCCGAGATGTTATTGATACATACAGTACATAAACGTATTGTTGATAAACAGATTGTCGTGTGCGTAGTGATGGTGCGTGCGCGTCATACACTTAAGTATATAACGTAATCAAATAATTTTTTCGTTTAATATAATCTACTAAACGAAAGTTCCAAACTTTTTTGTCCAAAGGTATCTATAGGCTACAGAATTACCACTTTAAATAGTATTGAGATTTTCTGTAACTGTCCATCTTTATACATCAATTGATTTAAGAAAACTATATAATTCGCTTTCATTCTTCATGATTTTTTCCTACACTCTCCTTTTTTTCTCTTATTTTAATAAATATATGCGTAACAGTATGTTCACTTTGCTAAGGTTTTCCCTTGGTTTTCCAAACCATACACATTTTGCCGTCAATGCACATACCTACCTAAGTTTTTTTTTTATAAATATCTCGCAACTGGGCAACGGCCTTCCCTCTTCCTATTGCTTGCCGTTTGTTGCCATCTATACTTTTGAAATTACCTAGGTCATTTTTGCGTAAGATTAGTTTATTAAAGAAAAAAATTGTTATACCACAAACTTTTCTGTAAGTTACCTATAACTTATACAGCTGTTTTATTATAAACATTTTTCGGGCGACAACGAAATCTATAAACAAAGCCGGGCTCATCTCACTTTCAATTCAATTCACGGAGCAAAGCCGCCCTGATCGGGGGACACGCAAACGCAGGGAGATTAAGTTAAGGACAAGATGACCTATTTTTGATTTTATGTTTTATTTTCTGTCTCAAATAAGTTGAATATTGAGATTTTACCAGGTAAAAGTATTTGCAAACTGTATAATGATTTATTTATTAATCTCTTAATAAAATTTGAAAATGGCGGGCTCTTAATAATGTAAGATCTTAATGGCAAACTTATTATAAGGGCTTTTAGATTCGACCAGTGAATCACTGATATGAAAATCCATTTCAAAGTAAGTAGTAGAGGCTCAATCTAGATAAAATTATAAATAAAATAACAATTAAAAAGTTTAAAAAAAATTACTGAACAAAAGAAAAATATAAACTTTTAACACGTAACATTGTTTGAGGCATTACGTATTAAGTCGTAGATTAAGTCATCGAAAATTATGATGCGTGCGCGTTGCCTGCTTTCGCGGCTTAAACCTCTGGTGTCGCCGGGACCTCGCCGTGATCCTATTTACAAAATAAATAAAATACAGAACCAAACATGAACAGCTTTCACCGAATTAATTGTAATATATAAGAGGGATCTGTGTACAAATGGATCTAATCAACATATAACTTATCCTATATAACCCATTATTAGGCACGTATTAATGAGCTATCACGAAAACATCATCTTTTCTAATCATTCTCGTAGAATTAAGAACTGCGTTCAGGTCGAACGCACTTCCCACAGGAAAAAAAGGCCATTTCAAAGGCCAGGTATATAATTAATAGATACTAGCTGGATAGTTTCTAACGCCTGTAATATACTTTCAATAACTTTGATACCGTGCACAACTTTTAAAGCACACTGTTTATATAATAATGTTGTTGCCTGAGACAAATAAATAATATTACCCCGAAATAACGATATACTACTAGATAATACTACAACTATCACCATCAAAAAAGTCCTTCAAAGCCCTTGTAGTACATGGCAACAAGAACGTGCTTCCAAACGTCTGACTGAGTGTCTCTGAAGTTTCACGAGCATATTTACACGTCTATTTCACACTGTCACGCTTTCCTTTAGGTTCAAATGCTTTAAAATGTAAAAGAGATTCTTTTTAAACATATCAGTAAAACTCAAATCGCTATCCGCATCTATACGCTTGACGGCAGTCGAAGCTGCCAATTCGACGTTTAATACCACAAACGGAAAATGCCAACTCTACATTAAATTCCAAATACTCATTCTACCACATCCGTGAAATACCAACTTCGCGAAATTTATTTAAGCAGCTTTACTTGAAAAATCTTTGAATGTTGTCGACTAACACACTTGGATCATGATTCTATTGTTCTGGTTTACCTTTAGCTGAGAATTTAACTGAAAAACACGTTGGGATGATGATTATAGAATTTTCAAATAAACGAACAATCAAAAAGGAGTTCCGGTAAAAGTCAAGGTATGTAAATTACAACATTCTATACATTTATTATTTTTCGCCTCGATCCTTCTGACGGCACGTATTTTCCATTGATGGGGTCGCGCTTAAAAATGGGTTTAACGGCTTTATGTGCTTCAGTCTATAGTGACAGGTTTGTATTGACGGTATCGTTTTATATTGACATCGAAATTTACTAATGTGAATGAAAATGTCATCAAAGTTACGTAGCCTGTAAATTTATGTAAGGAATTATAAAAGGTGACTCAATGTCTTACAAAATCTATTCGTCACATTAAAATAATCTTGAACACCTACTCGTAAGAAGGAAGTAACTTTGAAGTAGCATTACTTAGCACCTAAATGTATTAAAACAAAATAAAAAATATACGACGTCTCATAATGTGAAAATGAATGGACGACGGTAATGAAGGGCCGTACTCAGGGCGGCCCGGATTTTTACATGTATTACGATTTGGGTCACGGCCCGCGGAACCAGGCCGCCCGCCGGTCCTGTCCCGCGCCGGATTAAAAATATGTAAAATGGAAACAATTGTGCCATTTCAATTGAAGAGTTTCACAACGAAAAGAAATGAGAAAGATTCGGAAAGATCTTACATTTAAGGGAAAAAATCTATTTCGTAGCACATAAAGTAGAAAAATGTACACTTTCGGTTGAAGTGGAACTAATATATCTCTGTCCAAGTTTAGTTAACGAGCGTCTATTATATACTTATAGCTAAATGATCTAAGACTTATAGTGTAATAAAAACCTCGAGAAAATAAAATGGTGAAAATAATTTATTATCAGTGTAGTCACGAAAGGTTTCTCGCGAGTATAATCAAATTCATCATTGTTAAATTTTGTAAGAATAAATTTAGATAATGCTTAGCAGAGATTTTTCAGTGAATATTTTGAGTTTATGATGTTGTTAGGTCGTCCTCTCGTAAATAACGAGCTGTGTCTAGTCTAACCGTAAGGTCTAAGGGCGAATGGAGGACGTAATTTATCTATTGAAATATAAATTACTTATAAAAATGAAGCGATATCTATTTGCCACAACGAATCCCTTAAACGAGAAAGAGATGACGCCATTAAGCATCACCTATAAAATGTCAGAAATGCGATTTCAACACTAAAATGCGATTTCAACATAGAAGTATAAAAAAGCGCGCGGTAGACAATTTTTTTTTAACCGGATGAATTGAATGGATTTCAACGTTTGTATGGATTGAAAACATAAACTGAACTGATCGAAGTATTTTGAAATATAGCATAGCCAATTCGACTCGAAAAGAAGATGGAGACATAAAACCTCTTACAAAACGACTTCAGTGTAGTCTGTGTAGTCTGGAGCCGCGGTTCACCAAACATTACACCCAGACCCCCAAGAAGATTTAGTGGTGGAGAGGTGGATGGTCGAGCCACGTTGAGCATACCACCATCCCTACTAGCATAAATTGTAAACTATTTTTAAACTACATAAAGGATTACTAACCTATACTATGGGTTATAAACCGGCTACGTAGGCGTAGAAGTACTTTTATTCTTCAGAAACAATATTGGTTCAAAAAATAGTAGTTTCATTAAACAAAAACAAATTAGTAACGACATATACTAATACCGTCGAAGATAGAACATTTGTGACTAACGGGAAAACGTTTCGATACATTTAAACAACTCTCAACACTCGTTAAAGTGCAATTTGGAGACTTCAATAAGTCGTAAAAACGCCATTAATACTCCTCAATTTATGGCAATCCCGAATCATATTGGAAGTAGCGATAGTTACAAGTCTGCCCCATCACTCTGAGTTTATTTCTCAATAAACCATATTCGTTGCCATAAACATAGATCCGCCCCAGAGATATCCGAATAGCTCCCAAGGAAGGAGACATTACATATTTTTAGATGTCTTTTGTGTGAGTATCCGACTTCGGCTTTCATTCAAAATGCGAGTGCTTCCTCTTCTACAGGGAATATCCAAATATGAATGTAAACAAAATAGCACTTATATATATACATAAACATATGCATATACATGCATAAGTAAAATTTATATATACCTAGATGATAATTTAAATATTTTTTATTAAAAAAAACATTTTATCGCGAAAAGTACCCAATTACCGTTAAAATGGCGCTTTATAAAGTATATGGTGCTGTTATTATCTATGTGATTTTATCGATGAATTTGATATTGTGGCTTGACCTGTACATGCAATACCTATAACGCAATTTCTTCTTACTATATCTATCTATACTGCATATATGACTATTATGGAGAGCTGGGATGGGATAGTGGATATAGTGTGTCAATTAACAGCTTTAATACAACACTGGTCTCTGAAACAAACCTCCTGAGGCGTCCACCTAGGGTTGCCAACTGCCTCAATATTCGGGCCCTACCCATTCTTAGATCTTAAATTTTTTTTATAGTTCACTACGTATGATGTAACGTTAGATAGGTATTATGTATCATTGTAATATTTCTTGTCTTGTCCCTTTTTGTATTTATGTCTTTGTGTATGTTTATAACATTTTTTTGTAAAAGATTCTGTATAAGCACGCTAATATATGTATCATACATGTACTCGCAAACACGGTAAATGGCCGGAATAATCACTGCAGAAGCTCATATTGCATAAAAGAGCGATTTCTCGCTACTTCTTAAAAATAGAATTGATGACCCTACGTTCGCTGACAGACAATGCAGGGTAGATTGTACCCTGAGATTGTACCTAATTGTATCTTAATAATATTGTACTGGGAATCACTTGTGAATGATGAGCTCACGCGATGACTTTTGGTATAAAAAAATATCAGTGACATTTTTATACCTCGAAAATAAACTAAATTCAAACTTACTTTGTAGCAAATTGTTTAAAATGAATATAAATGCATTTTAACACATTATTTAAATGAAGTTTCTTAAGCAGATTTATTAAAATATGCGACTCCATCTACTCAGCTTATAAAGACAAAGACTTTAGGACCATAGAGTTTTCACACTAAAGTGTTTCATTACCCTTGACGTTAGAATACAGTAAAAACTCCCGGGATGACCATTTAATATTCAAACGAGAATTGCAACGAAACAGGGGTCGACAGGACCGTACCTACATTTATTTTGTCATTCGTAGTTGGTCATCATAATACTAGCTTTTTCCCAAGTAAAAGACGTAGATTACTTAAATTTTAAAAATTTAATTTGTGTACCCTCTTATTTTTGTGACTTTATATATTTTACTACGTTGGAGACAGATGCGCTGGAGTGACGACCTGAAAATGTTCGAGACAAAATGGCTGAAGGTAGCGAAACAAAGAGGGGTTTGGAAAGATATGGGGGAGACCTTTACCCAGCAGTGGGTCAATATAGGTTAAAAAAAGATTTTTTATTAATCTAATAACTAAATATATTCTTACTCTTTAATTATATAATGTCTCTATTGTACATCATACCCTTATAGGCAGGTAGGTACCTACCGATAGTGCGGAAAACAGAATACAATGACGGATTCACCCTAAATAGGATTTTTTTCCGGTGAAAATGATAGGACAGTTATTTAATAGAAGCAGAAGAATATACAATGAAATTAAGTGCATACTTATATGTATTTATTTTTATACAAAGTGTTACAATTATCTTCTAAGCCTAGCTTAGGTACAAAGGTGGATTTTTTTAAAAGAAGACACGCTATAAGTATTTCTAAGTATATCGTGTAGAGTCTCGAATAAAAACAGGATAAGCAGACGAAAGGCTCCTAATTAGATAAGAAACAAGCACGGGATTAGGGTCAACGCCTGTCCTGGGACCTCTTGCTCCATTGTTCCAGTATTACGAAGGAATATTGAGTTGCCCCTCAATTCAATTACCTACTCAATGTTACCATTTTGTGATTTATTAATAGTTATACATTATAGGACCGCAGTGAATGAGAGGACTAGCTGGAATTGATAATATGATAAGAATAGTTATTAGAATGTGAAACCGATATGACAGTTGGACATATAAGAGATTTATCGGTACTCGGAAGACTTGGACCCGAGATCACCAACAAATAACCTTTTACACTTAAACATCCGTTTAATTATATTATTAAACTACCGTTTTAAATCTAAATGGTTGTTTAAACTAGGGTCTAAGTAAATCAGTATTAATCATATAAAACAGCAGAAATAATGAGATTAAGAGATAATTACAATGAGTTCATGGTAATGATCTCTTAATCTAGCGGTAAAAACTTAACTTTCAATTATTCACGTTTCAAGTTCACTTGAGTAAAAAATATTCTAGACAGGCATATTTCCGTAAGCATGTTTATAATGCTTAATCCTTTCTGTTTTTGTTTTAGGTATGCAACAAGATCTTCGGGAACGCTTCGGCCCTGGCAAAGCATAAGCTAACACACAGCGACGAGCGCAAATATGTATGCATCACGTGCGCCAAAGCCTTCAAGAGACAGGACCACCTGTGAGTAAAGACGAGAACAAACATCTAGCGGATAGTACAGACAACAGCACATCTTCTCAAGGGCGGATCCAGTTTCAAATCTGTTATTATATTTCAGAGATCATTGTTTTAAGTCTACAAAGGACATGAAGCAATACGGTAACACTAATAAATTTTAATTGCGGCCTTTCGCATACCTATGCGAATTATCAACACAAAGTAATAAAATTGAAAACAATAGTTAACCTAAGCTAAACCCAGCCTAGGAGGGAGGGCAGTTATTCCCCCCATGATCCTCCCTTTGGATCTGCCTTTGCATCAAGTTACCCCAAAAAGTCGTCTATGTAACAGACATAGTTGCCAAATTACAATGAATTCGGGACGTCTGATTTTTGTTGAGCTCTCTTGAAAGCATCGGGAATTTTGTTTGCATGAATGATTTTGTTTGACGTATTCAGGGATATTTTGTTTCATAGGGCATTTTTGTCTTTTACTATGGGATATCGGTTGAAAATTCCATGGATTAATTATGTGTTTTATATCACAGGATAGGTAAAGTCTCAATTATCTTCTACTGCCACTACAGTAGTTATACTTTTTATATTTAAATTTGTAGTTTCTGCTTTAAACGGGATAACACATATTTTTAAGGTTTTCGAAAAATGCTTCTAAAGCATAGAATTAGGATTAGTGTTCAGTGAGATGGCTTCCTGTTTCTATGCTTAAAAGGCTAAGACCTACTCGTAAGGACGAATCCACATTAGGGACGAAAAGATGGCAGTAACACCATTCAATATGTGTAAATATAATTATCTTACTTTTGTTTTCGACGTAGTCGGGTATTACAAAGAGTAACTATAGGCAATAACATCGAAGGCGGATAAATTCTTCTTCTTATATGTAACGAATTGATTCCAAAAAGTACTAAGTAAACTTTTCTTTTTTTTAATTTCTTTTTTCTAATTTTAATTTTTAAAATCCGATTCTGTTTCGAACTTTTAATAATCTATTAAAATCTTTGCATAAACAAAAGTGAATCTACAGTTTGAATTAATTTATAAAATAATGGAGCTTCTTTAATTTAACAATAACCTGAGTGTGAATATGCCTTTAGAACATCGCTTCTACCTGTTATTATTAATCTTTGCCATCACAACACATGTTCTCCTCGCAAGGTGTACTTTAATCGCCGTCTAACACCCCACATGAATATTAATGAGACAAGCCGCCATAATGCCCGTATTGACTAACACTGGTCACGTTAGACTACTGACCCATTTTGCAACACATCACTAATGCTGAGAGTTAGGGTTGTGGCTTACTGGGACGTGAAGTTAGTGCCAAAGTGACATGAGTGTACAAACAAGGAATATACGTATAGATAGAGAAGGTATATACCTATAGGTTTTCCCATAGCGTTGTAATTTCTTTTTGCATTAAGTAATAAATTTAATACACACACAACTCTATATGAATACACATAAAGCATATAAAATGCAAATAGTTATCCGGTTTGAGAAGGGGTATTATTTAAGTATCTATAGTCATTATTTTTTGGGAAATACGAGTATATCAGGGAAACGGAACATTTTATTATAATGATAGGATGATGTTTGGCATTATGGCTGTCAGAAATTGAGAGAGCGCAGTAAGAAAATCATTTCATTTAAATCACATATTTTACATGCAATAATATTGTAATATAAAACCTGTAAAAATGTTCAAAACGCCATCTTTACGTTCTGTTTATTAACTCTTTGGTGAACATTAATGCCTCTGGACGTTCTTGACAATTCAACTGCTTTTGTTGTCTCTTTTACTGTCTGTCCACAAAAGGGTTAACATACTATTCGCTAGAGGCGACAAGCAAACAATCCTTTTTTTCATTGTTTATTATCTGTAATTGTACTATGAGCAGGTGAAATGTAATGGGCGTGGAAATAACCTTGTCCAATTGCAAAGTCTATATTTCAGCCATGTCCAAATCTCATCCAGCTCCATACAAACAAAAAATATAAAAAAGATAAATTACGTTTTAACATACCATCCACAATTTTTGGTGATTGGTGCAACTAAATGAACCCATCATAATATTAGTACCAAACGTAAATCAGTAGTAAGTTCCTTGAGAACAGTTTGATTTCTAACATTGGTATAATTCCTACCAGCAACGGACACATGCTCACTCATCGGAACAAGAAGCCTTACGAATGCAAAGCGGATGGATGCGGCAAGTCGTACTGTGACGCGAGGTCGCTGCGGCGGCACACAGAGAACCATCATCAACCGTCATCAGACACAGGTATGATACCTCTACTTTTATCATTTTACGGTCCGATCATACAAGTAAGACCTATAGGTAGATGCGCAATCCCTTTCAAAACAGGAAATCCTGCACCGTGTGTTATAATTATACGTTTTCAACTATATTTTCTTTAGAAGCCAAAAATTATCATCGACTATACGACTTCTTCTAGGAACTATAGATATCCAACTTTGGTATCATAATCATCTCTGTAAACCTAATTAGAGACAGGCGTAATGATATGTATGTATGTCACATTTTGCCTTTTTGCATACTACAAGGCATTTTAGGATGCTATGAAACTGAAATTTAATAAACAATAATAGAAGACTCTGCCTCGGTCTTAATACCAACATTTTAAGGCGGAAAATCTTGTGCCATTTGGTCGCGCCGTTGTGTTAGTCATTTATATGTCAATGGTTACTAACATATTATAATTCCTTATCCAGGTTCCAACAATACGTCGAGCAACACAAACAACACCTCCGCTGACCGGGAAGCCAACTCGCACCGGGTCTCGACGCCCACGTCTCCAGCCCGAGCCAACCCTCCACATTCTGAGGTAACTTACTTTGACCTACTTAGCCAAAGACGGGTTCGTCCAAATATATTGCTTTGACAAACTTGTTTGCGTGTTACCGGTCGTATGCGGTCTGGACTTTACTTCAACTTCTAAGTCCATGCTTTGGTAATTACTTGGAGCTGGAGCTCGGTTTTCGTGAATAAAGAAAAAATGTGCTAACGGAACTTCATAGGTCTTTAAGCGGTAACGGTATCCCATCTGTGGCAGCTTGTTTGTATCTCAAAAATCTTAATTTAAAGACGGTTGAATTGTTTTACAGATATTGTTTTTTTTAATGATGGACGTTTATAATGGGAGCTAATAATTTAACAGACAATTATAACAGTTCATGGTCATGGTCACTTGAATAAATAAATTTTCATTCATTCATTCATTCATATAAATATCATTCAACAGACTAATTGACATAAGCTAACATACGAGAGAAAAGAGGAATTGGAGATATCTAAGTCAGATTTAAATACATTTTTTTTATAAGCCAACAATAAATCTGAAGGCTTAGCATCAAGCATGTTCTAGGCGCTCTGTCGACTCTACTATAAATATGGTTACGTAATTATCCAAACTGTGTAGTTCTAAAAAAAATAATCTCACGCAAGCCGAGCCAAGGGCGATGCTAGTATATTAGATTTTACATTATGTATTTAACATTTGCCAAATATAAAAATAGCTTACAACGGATTTGCCGCTCAATCCGGCCCCTACTTTCCTTACATCAAATCAAATAAATTATTCGCGTTGTCAGAGTAACTTTACTGACAACTCCGACCCAAACGTCTGGCAAGTGCCTAATTAAAATCATGTGTAAGACCAAATTATTGAATCGTTTTATTAATTCTGTAACTAATAAAAATTGAAAGAGGACAATGGAAAGTCAGATGGAGACATATCACCCAAAAAAGCGGATGCGGACATTGAGTTGTTCTAATTTTCATTTCACACCACCACTTGGGTCTTATTCTCGTAGTATTTGGTATACCAATATTTTTATTATAATCTTATCAGAAGCATACCTACAATTACGCAGCCAAAAATGTTTTGCTAGCCTAGACATATGGAAATACCTGCCCAAACTATTTAAAGGGTATTGGGGATCACATGAATAGGTATTGGGACCCTCGTCGAAAATTCCGATCTACCTACGCTATCAGTTTCGTTTTATATTCTACAATAAGCTTTTCAAGATACTTTAAAAGTTTATTTTCATATCACCAATTAAATATTAACTTACGAGTAGTGCCGATCAAATACAGTTACAAACTAGAACTAGAATATGAAATCGGGCGCGGTCTCTAACACCAGGCATTTTTTTAAATCTATGTGCAATCAATAATATATCGATAATTAACTATTTAGGTCTTTGTTTCTTAGGTACTGCTGTACAGATTAAAAAATATATACGAAGCATAGATTTGGAAAATGTCGGCTGAGAAGCGGCCGCAATTTCATATTTATGAAACGGTATAAAATGATGCAACCGGATGTACTCTAAGAAGTGTGTATGAGAGAGAGAGAGCTTTCAGCCTGAGCCTGAGCGTGGGCAATTATTACTTATTTCTATGAATATGTAAGTTACAAACATCTACATTTTTGTTTGTTTGTAATATCTTTATTGCTTTAAAATACATAGTAAAAGGAACATTATTTAAAAAAAATATTAATTATATTTTAATTTACATTTTTATTTAAAAAAAGTTATAATTAATGACGATCAATGATTTTTCTGCAATATATTATTTTATAAAAACAATAAGAACCATTACGAAGAGACTACAAAAAATACTTACGTAAAACGTAAGTTGCCAAAAAATCTTACTGTCGCAGACAAAATTGAAAAAAAGCGATAATTATTAGGCACATAAAGTAATTAACTTAATAATGGTAACCCTAATTTTTAACTCTAGGCTACGAAATGGATTGCTAGTAATATTTCACCAGTCCACTAGTCCGGACGCTAATTAATCTCGTTTTTATTACACTTAAGTATATTTGGCAGAGGTCCAGTGTATGTAATATTTAGCTCCAGCAACCTTTATTAATTAACCAATTAGCCCAAATCCTCTTTCCATTTCGCTACGCCATTAAAGGTTTCGCAAAAAGTTTGGAATGGTAAAAAATAAAATAAATGCAGAGATAAAACGGTTTAGTTTGAGAAAGGGAATATATATACGAGTACGACTACTCGTAAATATTCCCCCTTTCTCAAACTAAAGAGGTGAAAATGAGCCATTTCTTAAAATAACAAGTTAATGTAATTTGGTAATTTAAATAATTAAACCAATTTGGTTTAATTATTAATTAACGACTAAACTTATTCTGAAAGATTCAGATGTGAAAGCATGTAGGACAACAATTTGAGAACTTAAGTATGCAATGATATTGTGTAGATCTGGCTCATTACAATAAATTTAAGAAAGTTTCGTTTTAATTTTGAATCCACCATCACAGCCTAGTTCATCATCATTATTATGGTGTGGGTTACACATTTAATCGACCATGCACACCCCGGTGTCCAAATTTTTTGAAACGACCACTGGATCTGACGTGATTCCTTTTTAACGACTACCAGATAGCAGCCGGAATCAACGCATAATGAAGAGTAAACAGCACAGACATTTAATATTTTAAGAGGGCCGACAGTTGTACTTTTATCAAGCCTTATTTTTTTACATTTGTTGTTTTGTAACAGCGCCGTGTTTATCTCAATTCGTTTTACTCAATCCCCGCAAACGCTGTTCAGACAAATCAACAGGGGATGTTTTTCGGGAGTTTTAATAGGGAATTCGTTTTAAGTTTTATTTTGTTTCGACTTGCCATTAACGAATTTAAGTATTTCACTGTTGTTTAGGGCTACTTTAGGGCTCTTAAATCCTTAAAGCCATCGTAAATACTTAAAAGATACCCTTTTTAAATGTAGTTAAGTCCATTATCGTAAACGATAAAAAGAATATGGATACATGTATACATGTACTTCTTTTATATTTAAGTGCCTATGAAACTGATAATTTTAAAGGAAGCCCTTTTTTTGCATTCATGTAACTTTAAAAATTTGGCATTCTTGACTTTATCGAATATCTCATGTACAAAAGGTAACGTAGTTGTGGCCTCTGACTAGCCCAAAATATGGTTTTAAGCTATTGACAACAGGGTAGAAGAAGAAGCGATATATTAAATCTTAAAAAGCTCTCTTTGTGTAATGTTTTCTTCTTGAATGTATGGCAAGCTTTCGTTATCATAGTGAGGACTATTAGATTGTTTAACCTGCTGTCATCAATTTATCTTGGATTCCTATATTGCATATAATTTACGGAAATAGAGGCAGTACTTTATTTTGAGTTGGTATACACCGACCGTACCTACAGTTATCATTTCCAACATTGAATCATTTTTTTTTTATATTTTATATTATTGAGCAATTTAGTCTTTGTATTGTAAATTTATTATTCAATAATATATATTTATAACAAACTATTTATTGTTCACAGTCAAGCAACTCCAGTTCTGAGAAGTCGAATGGTACAAGCACAAGCGTCAGCGGGAGCGACAGCAGTCCGCCGGGCACACCACCCGCACCCCCCGCGCCGCCCACTCCTCCTACGCGGCCTAAGCCTAGCAAAGCAAGCCACAGCAGACCCAAATCCTGCACTACGGTAAGTGTTATTTATTTATGTATAGGTACTATTATAAGAGAAATAAAAATACGTTTTACAAGACAGACAAATAAACAACCGACCCAGGTGAGGTGCACTCCACATTTTGGTATGAAGCTACTCGTACTAATGGCCATTAGCGGCAAAGTAACGTAGTCAGAAGAGAAACGCGAAGATTAGAGGCAATATCTATGTTAATATAACTGTAGGTAGATAAATATAGGTAGTGCTGTGCAGTGCGATTTGAATTCTCGCTTTTTACTTAAATTATTTTACACTGTGGATCCTTTGTACCTACAAAGGACCTATTATATTACTCTTGAAACTGCTGGTATTTCGTTTCAATTTTATAAATAGAATTTAAAACTTGCATTTTCTTAAAGTTATGCTAACAAACCCTGATAAAAAGTAAGCATTTCGGATTTAAATAAATACTAATTTGATTTAACCTATTTGATTTATTTAACAGTTAGTACGTAATCATATTAATCTGAACTTTCTAAGATACACTTTTAATTAATGTGGTTAATTGAGCAAAACATTGCTATGCTCAAAGTTCAATTAATTGTATTCGTGTCACGCGTCATGTTCTTGCTACACAGTTGTACACGTCGTGTCGTAGCGGTTACAACTCCTACGTAATATCGTAGCATCGCGTAGCACCTCGTAGCACTTCTCGAAACTAAGTGTACTTTACTCCGGACCGGTTGTTCATCGTACTGTTACGCGATTCCTTTAACATAATTTGTAATAAGACATCTTAAGACATTGACATTTGCAATTAATCGTAATATTCTTTATTTTGCTATTTCTTTCTATTTAGCTAAACTAATTAGTTTTCATGTTGGGTGGAAGTAATTGTATTGATGTAGTAGTTGTAGATGTGCATTAACGTGGTTCTACCATTTTTTTATAAGTATGAATATTTAATAAAAATTATTTTGCTACAAAAATAAAAATCTTTAAATCATCTTTCAAATCTACTTTTATTTTCAAAAACGACAAAACGGTTATTACTTAACTAATAATGTAACTCAACCTAATAATGTAAGCCTTTTGATTATTTAAGCTTGAGGCAGACATAAACAAAAGAAAGTGGGACATACAGACCAAAGAAGTTCGAATCGCGCTGTCTCTCCGCAATTTTTTTTTTTAAATCTGATACAGACGAACTTTGTACAAAATTTACAACGTACATTACAGGTCTTTCTAATTTCAAAGATCCGCTTAACACAAGTTCTCTACTAACTGGTTCTAATGTTGATCCTCTTAGTTACGTCTCTATCCACACTTACGTCACTCAATTAAATGTATTTGAAATCCCTACGAACCAACAGTGAAATATTAACAAAATATTCTTCAAAAGGTATTGCAACTGAATACGGACGTGTAGTTTACCGTTACTGTCTGCTTTGGTACCGTGAAAAAAAAAATGGAATAAAATCCAATGTGTTTTTCCAGGTAGGGATGTATGTACAATATTTTAAAAGATTTTTGTAGCTTTTTTAAATTTATTGTGTCGCTGACACTAGTTTGTTTCCAATAAAAAATAAATATACAATATACTTATACAAGACAAGGCAAAAAATCTTTATTGCACAAGTAAAAATGAACAATGAGGAAGGAGGACAATATCACTAATGCAATCACTATAATTGTTTTTAATTATAATTGTAATTGGAGTACCATAACTGTTTTATAACATGTTAAACTGATGGCTGAAGAACAGAGAAAAATGGAAATCGCTTCACCGATTAGAGCAACGTTCCTAAATTATAGATAGAGACAGATTCTATAGAAGATACTTACTTCTTGCGATATATGACAAATGGTTACGGAGGTCAGACGGCAGTCGCTCCATTGTAATAACCATTTCCACCAAATCAGGACCATGATTAATAGCGTACCCTGGGCTCTGAAGCGTAAGCTGAAGATGCAACCGGGAAACACGCTCGGACGAAAAAGACACTTACTTCTTGCGATAAATAATAACTCTTTTCATGACTACCACAAAATGTAATTGCATTTTATAATACCTTGATTACAAAGCAATGCATTATGTACATTGTGTAGATTGCACTCACTACAGAAGGCTTTGTTCACACTGTAAGAAATTAAAAAGTCTATTCACATTACATTATTCTTAACCTTTTTTACATAAAAATAAACGCATAAATATGTCAAAAACAAATAGCAACGCTGTCTTCCAATTATAAGTCATTTTCAATATAAATATTTTTATCATAGATTTAAAAAAAATTGTTTCGTGTCAAACCGCGCGCGATTTCCAAATTCTATGATTTTTATGATAATTATTTTTAACAAATAAAAATGTACAAGCCGTGGGCTTACACTACACCAGGTACCAGAGTAAACCAGGCTTTACGTGACGCGCAGCCAGAGTCGGATCAAGGGCCCTGTAAATATAGACTAAGATTTTAAAAAATATCAGATATTAGTTGAATTAAAATGATAACTAATTACTTAGGTACATTTATTTTAAACATACATAATATATTTCAGATGCCCAATCCGTGTTTCATGTTAATGATTTTAGTCATGGCTTTGCAAAATTCGCATTTCACTCAAATATTTTTTTCTCTCTTGCATATTATCTCTTAAGAAGATTTTTGAAATGGGTAGAGCATTGAGTCATCGACAAACATATTAATTATATCTCTTGGGAAAACGTCAAATTTACTACTTCAGCGGCCTTAGGGCAGTGAATGTACGTCATTTTCTATATCCTAAGCGCTTGCTCGGCTGCACTCTCAGCTGGTTGCCTCGGAGACCGCATAGTCCACTATCTTCCTTCTTCACTTCGCCCGGTAGTATATATATAATATGATAAAGCGCGGCGTATTCACCTTACAGCAGCTCGATGTTTAAACATCGAGGAAAAAAGTTTTTTTTTTTTTATAGTTTTATAAAGTATCAATTAAAGACCTTGATAATTTAACCTGTTTGTACTAGCCGTGGGCCCTGCAAATGCGCGGTCCGCCCCTGGCGCGAATGCTTTTAATTTTAGATCGACTCTTTACAGTTGAATGGACCCTGTATTAATTTGGTTTACGCAACGCGAGTTCACCCCATAAATACAGAAATGCAATTTTCTACACAAATAAAATTATTCTTTATTTGCAGTTCCCATTTCTCCTAATGGAACATGGCAGACGTACATATTAATTGCGTTAATGTATAATGAATATCAAAGGAAGTTGACTATATCACTACGTTTCATCTCGTATGCTCGTTTGAGGGGATTTATTTCACTACCAGTACATTGATATAGGATAGGTATTATGCACTTAAGTAATTAAATGTATACGATATATATATATATATATTGATTATTAGAAGACGAAGACTTACTTGTAGAATATAAACCAAGCGATATAGGTATTATATATATGTGATACACATTTGTACGATTTTAATGTATGTTAATACCTACTTTATTGTACAGAAAGAACATAGAACTTGTTTTATAATCTATCTTGATGTTTTTAAATACAACCATATAATAGTGTCTTAATCTTGAAAATACTCCAGGCATGTTTCAATAATTAGCAGAAATTCTTTGATTAGCCAACAACGTTTTTAAAATATTAAATAATTTAACCAAATAAATAGTTGAGACTATTTCAATAGATTTAATTTTTTTTATTTTGTGTAAATAACATTTATAGATTGCATTACAGTCTCGCATTATGTTATCTATAATTAATATTGTTTATATACAGACTTTTGGCAAGCAAATCGTTTTAAAAATAGTTACTATAAAAATTATAAGGCTAATAAGAATAAAATAGAAATGAATAAGATTTTTGTCATAATACTCAGGTGTATAGGTACAAAATTTCTATATCAAAATGTAGCTTTTGTGCTTTTTTTATTACCCGTAAGTTGGATATTTTTCCCAAGTTTTGTTCGTTTTATATATTTATGTTGACAAAACGATAAAAGCGAATCATAAAATTAATCCATGCAAACCAAAGAGCTAACAAACGTATGATTGTGTTGTACACATAACGAATTAACTACTTAATTAATATGTCCAAATCAATCCGTATTGAAATGCGAACTTTCATAGATCGTAACTCGTGTAATCATGCGCGGAATTCCACGATTCCGATCCCATAATGAAGTGGCACAAAGCTGATTTTGGATCAAAGGCATACCGCTGTCAATATGTTGTGAACAAAACAAAACTCGTGATTATGGGTTGTGTTGTGTGCCTTTATTACATCCTGCAGGTGACGTAGAACCGAAGGGGGCTGATCAACAGTAGCGCAAAATATTAAGGGTGCAGAAATGAATGTTTATTTATTAATGAGAAACAAACAAAGTATAAATTATAGTTTGAATACTGTATTACCTTTTGCGTATCTCAATATACCTACTTAATCTAAACAATACTTACTGACGATAAAAATATATTGTAGTGGCTTTCATAGTAAAATAAATCTTGATATTAATAATAAAAACTAATAAGTGTCGATTCTTAGATGAATTGAATCAATATAATATGTTCAAGCCATTATAATTTCACCATTCTCTACATCGACCATTTACATTTATTTATGTATAAAAAAGTATACGAGATACCAATGTCAAATTAAACAATGTGATTATGTATGTTATTTCTGCATTATTGATGCGTGGATGCCCTTTCATCTTAGAGATTTTCCGGTTACATGCTCAGCTGATCGCTTTGAAAACCAGGATCCGCTTTCCTGCCCTTATTTTTTATATTTATTTGTTAAACTTCATTAAAAATACGTAGTAAGCGGACTTAAACCCTTCAGCTTCTTCTACCAGTCAACCAACAGGGAATCCCTTTTTCTCTACTTTATCTTACACTGGAAAGATATGAACAAAATATGCTGGAACATATTTTGTTCTGGGACCATTTGTACGCATATCCACTAATGCGACGTCAATCCAGCAATTTTTGTGTTTGGCTCTAGATGCGTATACGATACGATGCGTAGATCCCATCTGTACATTGCTAAATTTGTTTCAAAGCTTTCAATAAACACACATACCAATTTTACGTAGACCCCTACAGCAGCTTACGTTTTGTATGTTGTTACGCATTGTCCAACATATTGCGTTTCTCGCCCAGTGGACGGAACATCAATGGATTGTTGATTCGGTCTACGTGTTATATCAATACAGGCTGGTGCTTTGTATATTCCTCCGCCCCGCGTGTTATTTGTAAAAAGAATGATGTTGGTTTTGATAATCAGCAACAAAGTACTGTAAAATTTCTGTAGCTGAATAGAGAACATCAGCACTTAACGATCGTAGTAATCGCTGGACATTTATGATTAAAAATTACTGCATATTTGTACGTTACAAACCTAAATATGATTACATAATCTGATATACCGTATTTTGTTATTATGTTTTTTTTTTATTTATTATTATGCAACAGCATAACACCTTTCTGTTTTAATTATATTTTCTAGACTAATAGAAACAACAATAAAGAATAAAGAGTAGAAAATTTAATTGTATCTGACCTGTTGAATACGTGAAGCACATTTCAGTGATTTTTTTTCAAGTACAATAAAGATTTTTTCCATACTTACTTAAAGCGAACTAATAACACCTAGTAATTGATACAAAACATTTTTATTTCTACTTATCTACTACAGACAAAATAGAAATAATAATCTCACTTAAAATCTGTTAATACCTCCATAATTGGATACTTGTCCGTAAGATTTATCCCCAAACATAAATAATTGTACTATTAATAGCTACTTAATATTCCCCGTTTTATTATTGAAGCGAGTTCAATTCCAAGGTACAATTGAATTGGGTCAGCTCATGTGATAGTAAAAGTCCCTTCAATTCGCGATCTATGGGGCGGCGAACAGGTGGACCACACGGCGGCTCCCACGATGCTGACCAAGCGAGCCAGTTTCGCGATACGACCCTTACCATGATCTAAAACGATATGCCATTATCGCTATGATTATTTTTTTTGGTTTAACAAGTCTTTTTACGCGGAAGAGATTGAAGTGGTGCATAATTAACATACAACGTCTATCGTAAATATATTTTTTTAGTTAGTAGTACAAACAGAAAAAACTTTTACGTGAAATATTATTTCATACCTACCTCAAAAATCGAATACTTTCAAAGCTCCGTCAATAATACTGCTAATAAAAAAGGTTTGGGCAGATCTATCGCCTGTAAAGTGAGTGATCGTTTATGTAACACTTTTCTAAAGTGTGTCATAGTACGGGGCCGTGTCTGAATTATTAAACTCTACAAAGGTAGATGAATGGCCGATTTAATTCAGTGGACGATTCGCACTGGACGCAATCCGCGATGTATCGGCATTAGCATAAGAATCACAACCCCAGTTCTCACGCTCGCATCGCATTGTTTCGCGGTATCTCGTACTAGAATTAATAATTCTGGCAGTTCTGCCAAGTAATAATAGTCAATTATCTAGCGAGTTTTGTTACATTTGTTGAGTTTATTCCCAGAATTTAATAGTTTCGTTAAATTTTGCATTCGAATTGTTCAATACGCTTTTATTTAATTTTCAGATCCGATGAGGGAGTTAAGTGTACTTCTTTAAAAATATGTCCTAGTAATTAAATTAACTGGAATATCTTTATTAAATTTCTGTTTTATTTATAGTGGAGCATTATCTTTAATAAGTATATGTAATTACACTCGTTGAAATGATTCAAAATGTAGCATGAAAATATAACAGATTTCCTGAAAATGTCTGTTTGTGAATAAATGAAAACCGGTCAATTGTGTTTGGCAGTTATTTTTGCATATTTTTTTAACATATTTTTTAAATTTCCAATAAAACTTTACTTTTTTTAAATACTGTAATCATTTATTTATTACCAAATTACGCATTTTTTAACGTCTTAGATGCCAAGCATTTTAAAATAAATCATTTTATTGTAAAGTGTAACAATCTTTTAGAATACGGTTTTTTTTATTTGAAAATTCCAAATGTAATATAAAAATGCTTTAGTCAATAAAACACCATTTCTTTTTCACGAAAAAGTAGCTAGTAAAGTTATTTTTTATTTAAAAACACGTTACATATTGGTTTCATTGACTCTACATAGGTAACTTTATTCGCCGATCGGTTTCTGAATAGCAGCAACGGCATTAAACCGCTACAATATTGGACTCACTAGCTGCTAGCAATAAAATAGGTAGTAGAAAGCAATTTGTTCGACAAGTCGATACATATTTAGAACGTGGATGTTCACGGCTTCAAGATTGGTCAGGCGACCGAGTCTGCAGTCCGCTGCGGCCGCAAATTGCATTTGGCGCCTCCGCGGACCTCCCGCCGACTTCACACTTCATCCCGTTAGGTTGGCAACACAATTGGGTGGCAATGACTTCAAAATTTTCTCGCAATAATATTTTTAAAATAAGAACTAGATTTTTTTTAATCTGGATATACCTATGTGGTCGAGATATCTGTATTTTTTTTAGTTAGACTTCGTCGCCAACTTTTCAAAACTAGACCTTTTATTTTCTGCCTTCTTTTTCTTTATAATCAAACCATAGGCAAAAAAACTGCTTTTTGCATACATGACTCCGTGGTACTCCTATACCTGATTTTAGTATAATAACGATGTTGTTCCCTGTAAAGTATTTCACATTTAGTAATATTAAAATGGTACGTACGAAGTAACGACATAATTGAAAGTAAATAAGTAGGTACTCGCATTATTCTCTAGATGAAATTTCTAAGAAAACAATTTGTAAGCAAAGTTTGTTAAAAAGAAACTTGAATTTCTTACAATATAAAGAGATTTAGGTCACATCACAAGATTGATTAGGAATTCCACTTTAAAGAATTTAACATTAATTAATTTGTAGTTATTTACTGCCTCTTAAAATTTACCCTTGTATTTGAATAACTTAATTAAGTTTTTGAAATAAATGGAAATCTTTGAAGAACCAAAAGGTTTTAACAAAAAAAAAACAATTTATTAAAATATTACTACATGCATGTAGAGTCGATGCTAATTTCATTACTAACACAGAACACAAGAACTCATATAAAAACGAAACTAGAATTAAGTACATATATTTAATGAGTATGTTTTACTTTACTATATAATTTTTATTTCGTCTTTTCAGATTAAGAAATCTGCGGCACGAGATCATTTGTCGGTGAGTAATTTAACTACACACATATCGCTATTTTATGTGGTGTACATGTTAATTTAAATATGGTATTATTGTTTTATTTAAATATTATTTAAACTTAACTCCCAGTGCCTCACATACCGTAAAACGCGCTCTGACAGAATTTGCTAGTTGCCCCACCGCGCACCGCAGCAAATTGTATGGCTCGTACGTATCTCATGGCCTGCGCGAACTCTGTGCTCGCCAAATTCGATTCTTTTCAGCTGTCAGCGAAGCGGTGAATATTTCATACCTCACCCTCGGGGAAAAGAAATAAGTAAAAGTTTCGGGATGTAATCTTCGATGCCGAAAATGGAAAACGAAGACAACATTATCAGGAGGGCTTAGGGACTTTCAATTCAATATAAACGCATCATATTTTCCAAGTTACTTACTGACAAGCAGCCCCCCACCGCGACTAATACACTTCGACTTATAAACCTACTCGTAAAACACCATTGCGGTGGTACGTGTTACCGTAAACTCGCCTTTAATTTTAGCTCAGTTCATCATAAGTATTGGAATTCAGTATCCCATTAAATAACCGTGCGGTTTGTTTTTATTTTTACTATTTTCTTTGTTTTATATGAGTCTATAAAGTCCGAACGACCGCTAGTATACGATCGACCAATGTATAAAAGTAATACGCGTCCAATTTGGGTATCGGACATAAGGTATACCGGTTATGCGCTTTTTATGTGAATATGCCGGAAAATATCAATATCGTCCGGGGGCGTCGTTTAGGTACCATAATGCTGGTAAAGCTATTTCAGTCAGGAAGCGAGATAAGTTTCGCTTAGTCGTTTGTAAAGGTATAAGATATGAGCACGTCATTGTTTTAACCGGCGGCCGCCGCAGTGACACGTTCTGCCGTCTTCGTCGTACGCAACTCTGTCCATTAATAATGTAGGGTGACAACGACACAGGTGTGCGCTGAACCGCCCCGTCTCGCTTCGCGCGATAAACGCTCCGATGCATAATTGAAGACGTGTGCCTATATAGCGCTTACGTGACTCCTATCTTCTAAGTGCGTGAAATCAACTTAAATTGGTTTAGTATAATGGATCATTTGCTGATAACATGAATATTTTAGATATTCGAATATAAATTTAGCTATGGTTCTTTATGACATAACGTCATGCTGAATTGACAAACTTTTTAGCAATAAGAACTATTTTTATATTCAAATAAATATATTCATAATAACTTTTTATAGTACAAGTCGATGATACAAGTTTTTTTTATTATCTATTTATTTTGATATCATTTTCTCATCTTTCTATCATTGTAATTTTAGTCGAAGTACTAAACGAATTCCGACTTTAGGTCCTATTTTAGAAATACGTTTTAAATTTAAAAAAAGCAAAGTGGCACAAAGAAAAAGGCAACTGGAAAAGGACAATTAAAAAGATTAATTAAAACCGTTTGGGGCGGACACCCTATTTTTACGACAGGACTCTTGACCTTTGTGTCGCGTCACCTGTGACCTCGAGCTGGTGCCACGTGGCGGGCGCTCCCCGCACACATTAGTGAGGGGTGATTAGTTGGGGGAAGATGAGTACTATGTTCTAATAACGCTGTCTAACGTTTGATCAAACGCTCCGTGTGAAATGCTGTTTAAAATATGCACGATAATAAATTGGAATGCCAACGCACTTTATAGTTAGTATAATTTTCTCAAAAAAACATCATAACTACTACTACTGCTTAAGTAAGAGTCAGCCACAAAATCTTGATATTTATACTTTCTTTGGTTTCTTTTTTCAACCGACTTCCTAAAAAGGAGGTGGTTCTCGATTCGGTATAATATTTTTTATGTTTGTTACCTAATTTCATTGCATGAGCGACATTGAAAATTCTTTTTTCGTTCGAAAGGATTTAGTTTCAATTAGTCCTATTGCCATTTTAAATTATTTCATGTAAGTATCGGTGTAGTATAGTTTGATTTCAAAATAACTGGAATTCGTAAATCGGCGAAGTTTGGGTTGGTCCGTTAACAAATGGAAGACAATTTTTGATTTTTGGAAAAAAAGATTATTCATTCCTCCAATTTTTTTAATTTCACTCAACATATAAAAAATTTACAGTTCAATCTCAACAAATCAGTAGGTAGGTACATTGACATATTTATGTACATCACCAGTACTTACTTTAATAGATTAAACTTATATATCACATACCTATATGATTTTAAGACAAAAATACATTTAAATTATTTTTGAACATTACAAATAGACTCAATATAAATATTTTGCCAGCAGTCTTGTATAACAATTATATCAAAATTCTCACAGAAATCATGTGCCGGTAAAAAACTGAAAAAAATCCTGTATTATTTGAGTAACAGTTTACATCTCTCAGACACATTAAAAAGTGGCAAAATAGTAAAAAAAATATAAAACAGTAGTAACAATACATTCTTAAACGAATTATTTTACGAGTTTTAATAAAATTCCACGATGGGAACGGTCAACAATGACACTACACGTAATAACATTTTTACAAATTTGCATATTCTATAAAACTATAGTTACTATAAGAAAGTTGAATTCATACAAAAGTGATCAGAATAGCGCATGCAAATAAGCATGAGATCTATTTATCGGGGTTATCCCACGTTTTGCGAGAGTATTGGAGCGGAGGGGTCATCTCTTCATTCACAACTTCATTTTAAGTTGGAATGCCATGACATTAACATCGTTGCATCTTGTTATCGTGTTGTGTTCGAAATGGACAATTGGATTACTCAGCTGTTCCATACGCCCACGTTTAGTAAGCCTAAGGTATGTTTATTGTTTTTTTTTCTTTATTTCGTTTTTATCATCACTGTCGATTCCACTGGTCAAGCCGCAATTTTTAATTATTTTTGACAATGTGGCCACACTGACCAGCTTTTAAAAGCTCCATAAAATCCTTATATTTATTTGACAGTACTTAATTAATTCTATGTGTTCTTTATATTGTCGAAATTTGCTTTTTTTGACTTTTAAATACCTTGAAGAACTTTACATTAAAAAGCACAGAGATTTTATTTTATTATAATTTTATACATTATTCTCACTTAATTTCTGATAGTTGGCAAAATAAGCTCTACTTCTCTCACCTCTAAAGAAAAATATCAAAATTCTAGTACTAGTCAGTAATTTCATAAAATGAGTTCAATTTGGACAAAATACAGAAAAATAATTTTCTTTTCTTTTTCAATTTTTTCAATCATTCAAAAAACTGTAAATACTAAAAATTCATATATGTATAGGAAGTGAAGTGAGTGAGGTTCGAGAGCAGGTGGCTGGCTGTAGCGGAAAAGAGACGTTTGGAAGGAGATGGGGGAGACCTTTGCCCAGTAGTGGGACAATATAGGTTATTTTTAAAAAAAAGGAAGTTTATTAATAAAAACTATCCATTTTAATATTCCCAAATCCATCGCAATCAAATTAACTGAAACAGCGTGATAAATCGAAATCAGACAACTCTCATCTGATTCCACTTCCGCTGCAACGGAAATAATGAACAACACCCATTAAGCCCTGTTCAACCATTTGTTACGTGCATTGGCTTCCACGGCCATTCAGGCCAAAAAAGCAGTATACTCGAGCTAACTGCTTACTACATACATGACGTATGGCAAAAACACTGCCACCAGGAGCTCGCGAACATCTGCGCGCACCGCGCATTAAACTAACGAGCAGCCCTAATGGCGCCCGTTAGGGATGCCTCCAACGAAAAAACCTCCAAATCAAATAAATTACATGCTCCCGACCCAGTTTTAACATGTGTCGTATTAGTCAACTGACGCAAAACGCTTATCTGCGCCGTGACCAATGAACACAGCCCATTGTTTTTGTTCTTTTTTTTCGCTACTAAAATTTAAACGAATTCAGCTGTAACAGTAATTAGATTATTTTTCCTAACAGCCCGATAAAAACCTTCTTCGTGTAGTTGTCTTAAAATCTACTTTCAGCTCAGTATCACCAAGATTGTAGAAATAAAATATATGTATGCTAACGAAAGTACTTATATCTAATCTATCCCAGAACGCCTGAATGGTGTGTGATCAATGAAAAATTTTGTTTATCGCGCCCCTATAAATCCAGGTTGAAAATGTACTATATTTTGTTTAAAAATGTATTAAATCATCCAAGCCAAGTCCTATATAGTAGTTATATATAAGTGAAAACATAAAATGACGCGAATAGGTAGCAGGTTATGTTATTACTACGCCCAAACATGCTGAGTCGTAAAACATGGCCGGCGAAACGTCGACGACGGGTGACATTAAAAACCTCTGCGCTGCGGCATAAACAGGGTTTAGGAATAAATTCATAATATTAAACAGAGCTTTTACCAAGAATTTCAATATTTACACACCAAATTTATGTCACTTTTAAGATAAAGCCAAGTTTTTAATATCTACCAGTCTATCTAGTCCAGACAGAGCTCGCCTTTTTACGACTAGAGGTAAATCTAGATGTTCAGGCCAGTCTCTACTAATTATATCCAATTTTTTGTACAAAAATATTTTGTTGTTTAATTTTGTCTGGCTTGGCACAATTTACGGGTACGAACAGCGTAGCCGCGCCGCGGTGCCACGGAAATCCGCAACTAATTAAAATTCTACGTGAATGAATAACTGCACTGCGCCGCAGTTGCGCTTTGTGGGAAAATTTCACAAATATAATTCACACTGCTTAGAGTTTTTACTTCGGAAACTTCTGAACACCGTGCGCTAACTTTATCTACCTCCAAGTATATATCCAAACGTTGCTTCCTTTTCAGAAGTTCATATTGACCTATAATTATTTCTCTTAAAACCAGCGGAGATTAGGAAAAGTCCATCAACATCCATTAATTAACTTGAATATTAACGAGCAGCTCAAATCGAATGTTGGCTTAAATTACGAAATCTAAAATTTTCAAACTTGATGGTTTTCACGTTTCATATAAAGTTGGATCGGACCCAAATCAACAAGGTATTTCCACAGATTTCAAAAAGTAAATTTATACTGAGTTCTGCTATATGGGATGCGGTTCAACTATGCGAAAGCGAAATTCGATATGATCTCACGTAAAGCTAGAGCATTTGCAAAGGCAATCAATCAAACAGTAGCGGTCGAGTTTCAAAAACTAAATTACTAGCTAGTTTTCTACCTCGGTTTTAGTTTCCTTTTTTGATTTATGATTGCGTCTTGAATATATTATTATCATGGTTTGTAAAAAAAATACCTTTGTACATTAGGTGTGAAACAAATTAAAAGGATTTTTTCTATGAAAAGATTTATTTTGTTTAATAAGTAATTATTATCCCAGCGTTTTCTCGGTTGCATCCAACGTTCTGCCCGAAAGTTTCACTGGCAAGCGAATAAGGGACGCATACATGCAATAGCAATTTTTTATGCCAAATTCGTAAGACGAAGCTAACTAAGAAATTTCATACAAAATCCTAACGCAAGCGCTCGCTAGCAACTGCGTTTATAAAAAACCATGGTAGTGATGGTGTAATGAAACACAAAATACTCTACAGTATATAAAAAACATATTCTTTTCCAGACACATCAAGCAAGTCAGAAGTCCAGTGCAAGTAGTGGTAGCGTAGTGGTGAGCGCTGGTAGTGGGTCCGCGGCGGTTCCCCGGCCAAGCGATGCCAAGCCCGTGGAGTGCAACTTGTGTCACCGCAAGTTCAAGAACATCCCGGCACTCAACGGGCATATGCGGCTGCATGGCGGTTATTTCAAAAAGGTAAAGGTCAAAAAGAACATTCGAAGTATTCGAACGAGTAAAAATATATCCAAAAAGAAAAATACCGTAGTATTGTATTTCTTGTTCGACCTATATTCTATATCTCGATCAAATTCTACATTTTGATAATTACATGAAATATGTGTTATATTTTCTTTTTATGTCACTCATTTTTCTGGTTGCTTTATTCGAATAATCCGGTGTGCACCTAATAAAAATGTATGAAACACCCAATACAGTCGTACACTTTTGTATATATTTTCTTTTTGCTTAGTTAATCTAAAAACTTGTGAAAGCGGTGCAAAATTTTCAACGATTGAATTCGTGTTAGTTACACTATTTATAACTCAAGAACGGCTGAAATGATTTGGCTGAAAATTAGTGGGGAGGTACCTTAGAACCAGGAGAAGGACATAAAGTACCATTCATCTTGGGAGAAAGTTCCAGAGGGAATTTCACGCGGGCGAAGCCGCTGGCAAAAGCTAGTATTATAATAAAAATTTCAATCTTGTTTCAGGATTCTGATAATAAAAAATTGGATAAGAAAGAATCGACCGGGCCTCCGCTACAAACTGCATCTGTGTCGGTACGGGCTCTCATAGAAGAAAAAATCATCAGCCGACGAGGAGCTACTGCCAGCACAGCACCCACTACTGGTAAATATAGCTCCAAGTAGGGCATGCAGTTTCATAGATTTTCAGTTTCGAAATTGGCTTATGAAATTAGGTTGATTAGTTTCGAAATTTCGAAATTTCGAAGCTCAAGGAACACCTTTGTAATGGAATATGAAAACGTTTGTAAAACTATAACTTGGAGCGTTCTTGGGGCCCCATCAGCATCCTTGGGGCCCAAGTCAACCTCACCTGCAAGCTGGTGCGCCTGCTGATTAAGGCTCTGGCCTGGGCCTGAAGGTCATACGGCAAAAATCGCCAAATCTAAATGGTAAGAAGAATAGAAGAACCAGAAGGAATATTATCAAGAATAGGGCGCCACAACTAAAAGTGCGCAGGAGCTTCGCCTGACTTCTGTGACATATGGACAAGGACTGCCGTGTCCGGGGCGGGCACGGTTAAAGACGCTAGCCCCAACCCAACGCAAAAAGCTCCTCTTCGCCACGTGGAATGTTGGCACGCTAACCGGACGCGCGAGGAAACTTGCCCATTTACTCAACAAGCGGAGGCTGGCCATGGCGTTCCTGCAGGAGACTCGCTGGAAGGGCAGCAGGTCCCGTGCTATTGGGAATGGCTGCAAGCTTATATATACCGGTTCACCTGTTGGCGACAGCGGGGTGGCCCTAGTGCTTTTAGAGGGGTTCCGAACGGCGTCTTGGAAATGAAACGCTTCAGAGACCAACTGATGGACTTGACGGTGCTTGTTGAAGGGGTTACGACTTACTTGATAAGTGCCTACGCGCCACAGGTGGCTTACCACCATCTCTTAAAACCATGCAAGAACGATTGAGTAAGAGAGATGTCGCCTTCCATCACGTAGCGCGCTGTCCCGTTTAATAACTCGTTCTTGCAGAAGAAGAAGATTAAAGAGATGATAGTAGGCCACCAAGTTGGTCACAGAGACACAGATTAGACGGCATTCTAGAACCTACTTGAAGGTGTGCTGTGTGAAATCCCGTTGTCGCAGGAGATATATCCATCATTAGGCCTGTCCTTCTGCACGGAGGCATGGCCCGTATTTGAACGGCACAAGCAACAGCTGCGTGTCACGGAAATAGATGAAAGTGCTGCGGTGGATGTGTGGGGGAATCTCGGAAAGATCGCATTAGAAACTCCCGCGTCCGGGGCATCCTTCATGTACGTGACATAGCGGATAAGCTTCAGGAGACGCCTTCGATGGTATGGTCACGTCTTGCGCAAACCGGTAAGCTACGTTGGGAACAAGTGGCAAGTGTACAAGGCCATGCTGCCTTCCCCGGGGCCTGATAGAAGGGGCAAACCCAAAACGATATATACGTGCAACGGCGCGGGATATGCGTGCAAATGGACTCATCAACAAGGATACCAACTTCAAATTTATTAAAATGATTGATATGAAGCATATTTAAACAAGAATGTATTAATTATTTCATCCTTTTTAGTTCAAGAATTGGAGTCGGTTTCGTTTTTTTGGCAAAAACAATTATTTTTCACTTTTTAGTTTTGAATACGCAATGCCTTACAATTAAAAAGTTGTAAACACGTTGCATTTTGGAATGTGGGTTAATTTTTCCAGCATCGTCTCACCTACGTCCCACCTTACTAACATGGAATATATCAAAAAATACCCATGCCCAATACAAAACTTGAAGAGTTCCCTCGATTTTTCCATGATACCATCATCAGATTCTGACCTGCTGAATATGGGACCAATTGGAAAGTATACAATATCGAACAAAAAATAATAATTTTCAAATTGGTCCAGCCCTCTTCGAGTAATTCGGTAACATACATAAAAAAAAAATAACCATTCCGACGAATTGAGAACCTCCTCCTTTTTTTTTGAAGTCGGTTAAAAATGATTTCGAAATTAAAGTTGCAAATTTCGAAATTACGTGGCAAGCATATATTGTCCGAAATTTCGAAACTGTGAAGTTTCGAAATTTCGAAATGCATGCCCTAGCTCCAAGTATCAATTATCACTTATTAGTGTGGCTGTTGTAAAACTTGTCGGAATCTGAAATGTTTTGGGTACCTAATCACTTAAAAAGTGACGCCATTAGATAAATAAATAACAAATATGAGTCAAATATATATTCTTTTTCAATGCCTTAATTTATATTTTATACAAACTACTCCTTAATTATCCATTGATGATTTAACTTATGATATTCTTTTGAGTTTTGTATGTAATGTCAACGAATTTCATGTAAAGGTACAACTACAGAAGCAGCCATTTCTCGAAGTGGTTTCGTCGCGCCCGCGCCGCCCCCGCTTTCAAGCCTGCGCACATCATCATCTCCTGTTTCGTCAACCACCACGACCCAGTTTGTGTCTCCACGAGCGCCTCCTGTTGTGACAGTTGCTACAAACGTCACCGCCAATATGACTGTCGCCGCTCACAGAGATTCTACGCTTATTGAATTATTAAAGAAGGGAAATACTAAGGTAAATTATTTACTATAGCTTCTCTATCATTGCAAACAACAAAAACGTTTGAAGATGCAATAAACCGCTATTTTTTATTACAGATTGTCAAACGATCAGCATCAGACCCTGGGCAGTCATCACCGCAACAAGAGTTTACTTTTCGCCCCGAACTTTTTGGAGTGTCATTCAACTCCGATGACGGTTACTTTTCACCAGCACTGAATGACGACACCTTCCAATTCACTACAACACCAGAACAATTGGAAGAACTGGCTTCGTTAGAAGACTATGCGACTGTAGCTGCATCGATACGAGAGCGGTCTCCAGTGACATTTCCATCTAGCCGACGACTCGCAGCTGTTTTAAACTCGCCTTTACCAGAATCTTTAGCAGATTTTGGGGCGTGTCATGGAGGATCACCAGTTCCATCACCAGGGTTGGGCTATACTGCAAGTTCACCGGGATTGTCATATACGACAGGAGATTCGCCAGGATTGGCATACGCAGCTTCACCTGGAGGGAGTTACTCGACACAGCCTGAGCCTTCACCGGGGCTAGCTTATCCTACGCCACCAGCGTCTCATGATGCCCACTCGCCAGCACATACAGTACCAAGAGCATCATCTCCGTTGTCAGCAGCGTTCTTCACTGCCACTATGTCTAGTCAAGAAGAGGTAAATTATTGTAATACAAAGCCGCTAAAAATGTATTAGGTAACTACTTTATTAGCAATGCGATTGTTCAATGTGCTTTATTTTGCAGGTGGAAGAAGCTTTAGAAGAAGTCCTACCAGAGGAATGCCGTTCACTAGATGCCTATGCCTTAGAACCTTCTCCGACGCCAAGACGGATCATGCTCAACTCTGAAGATCCGTTGCTATCAAGCAGTCCACGTGACTTCTCTCACCAAAGACCTGCACGTCGGCATCGCATGATGAGCTCAATGTCAATGCATCAGTGGCAACATGACGCAGCTTCTCTTCAGGTATTTGCAATGAATAATGTGAAAAAATATAATTTATTCGGTTACACAGCTTGGTCCATGTTGCGCTATTATTAACTCCATTAATTTTGGTTGGATATAATAGGTATCTCTCTTTTTTCTTTACCATAACCATAACCCTTCCATAACCATTAAAACTAAAACATGGAAAAAATATGACTGCCGTATTCATTTCGATTGAAGCACTCGAATATTTTTAACTAGCTTTACAACCAATATATGTGAGGCTACAAACGCTTATATAATTTGAAGTGGCCACTCGCGCACTGGTTACTTCCAGCACAGTACCCGGTAACTACTACTCTCTGACACATAAGAAACATTTCATAATACATTCGAACTATAACAGGTGTGCGTAGAAGGTCGAGACACAGTGCCTGCAGTGTTCCTGAGCCCGAGCAGCGTGCCGGCGTCGCCGCAGCGGCGCAAGCGGCGCGCGTCGCCGGCCGGGCCCTACCGCTCGCGCATGCGCCGCAACACCACCCACTTTACGCCGCAGCCCATACTGCCGCCGGATCGAGAGGGCTCGGGGCTACTCACGGCACTCATTGCTGGTAAAGTATATCATCATCATCATCTCGTCCACAATAAATCCGCTGATCAAACATGATTTTATTTCCTTGGGATCGTAAGGATTTTGAACTATTCACAAAATAATTTACTGATAAACTTAGGGTAGTCACAACTGCGTTAACAAATATTTTGCAGCACCATACCGACATTCCATGAGAATGAGATCGAAACTGTAATGAGCTGCTTACAGGATAGGTACAACTAATTGCTTTTAAAGTATCTTCTACTTGGGCACTTTACGCCTGCTCTTTCAATTAAATGATACACTTTTCGTCTATTAAGAGCGAAAGGGAATGAGTATGCATGATTTAGAAATATTTTATAGCCAATTTATGACATAAGATCATCTGATCAAGATACTCTTCGTTGTGGATTCCAAACAGCTTATAATCTTATAACATCACAATACGGTACGATACGTCTTGCTTTTCAGGACTACCGACATCGGAGACAGACGTGCTATCGCAAATGGAGGAGCCTCGGCAAGCACAGATCAACATCGGACGGGACCACCAAGCAGAGATACCTGAACTGTACAACGATCGCATCGACCTCCATCGCGCGCCTGAACAGCTGCTGTGGGACCCTGGCATCAATGACTGCTTAGACGATAATGAAGGTACATCGATTAAGTAAAATTAACGGATTTTTGACACCGTAACGGGTACTCAAGAGTCTTAGCAAGTTTGCTCATCTGGTTGATGAAAATATATTGTTATTTTCTTAAGAAATGAGTTATAAATAACTTAACATTAGAGTAAATGGGATGTTTCTTAGGTACTTATATAAAATTTCGGCAGTTGATTCATTTACTGCGATGGGAATCAAAAACCTATACAAGAGTCCTCCACTCCTTTCAACATATACGTACTTAATCACTCCAGGTCCTGGAAAAAGAACACTAATTGTTACCACTACTTCGTTCCATAAAAGCTCTCTAAAGACTACCCAATCGTTGATATAAGGTTTGAATTAACTTACTTACTCCGCTGGAGCAAACGATCCTTTGTGATGCACAAACCATTCTTTTCGAGGTGTAACCAGCGTAGTCGCTGCGATTTAAATACGCCCAATATATTCGGCTCTTTGACCAGCTTCTCTATCTCGCGAGTCGCCTCTTCAGCTACCGTCGGGTTTCATGATCGTACCGTTGATCACGCTCTTGAATTAAAAGTCTATTTGAATAAGTAAATGTGGACTTCCAGTACGCATGTTCATGGAGCTGGCCATGTGCGCGGCGATGCCTGTGGGCGGTCACACGCGGGAGTTCGCGCTGCAGACGCTGGGCGAGTGCGGCGGCGACATCCGCGCGGCCACGCTGCGGCTCATGTCGCGCCCCGCCGCGCCCGCGCAGCGCGAGCCGCGCTGGACGCCCGACGAAGTGGAGGCCTTCCTAGCCGGCCTTGGACACTATGACAAGGATTTCTTTAGGATCGCCCAGCTGGTGAGTATCGTACGTAATGATTTATGTCACGCACGGCCCACCGGTTTGATAGATCAGCTGCTCTCGAGCTGTTGTGGAGTTTCAGGCGAGGAAGGGAACAACAAAGGTTTTAATTTATTGGTGCCTCTGTCCGGCTGGTAGCGGATTGTTACTGTTACAGCATTCTTAAGGTTTGATGCCAAAGGGGATTGGACATGGCATAAAATAAAAGCGCTTTGGCGGATACCGAGTCTTAAAAATATGCGCGGCTTGGGATATGCAACTTACATACTTAAAATATTATACATATAGTAAATGAAGTTTTACGTATATCTTTATTTAAGTACTTTTTTTAACTCAGTTCTATTTAACTACTTTTTCCACAGGTCCGGACAAAAGATTCTAAACAATGCGTGCAATTCTACTACTTCTGGAAGAAGGTGACCAAAGACTACAAGACGCTGTACCTCCGGAGCTGGATATCCGAGCAGTCATCACAAGTAAGCAACGCAAATATCGGCCTACAGCACTTCGTCTTCAGACTTACTGAAGCATGAAGACTTAGGGCATAACTATAACTCGTTACTTGTAACACCCAGGGTTCAATTCAAGCGGCACTAAGCACCGCCCCTGCGTCGGCGCTAGGTACATCGTGTTCGCCAACCTCGTTCGAAGGCGAGGAATTTCCATGCAAGATTTGCGGGAAGTAAGTCCGAAAGTTGCCGAAAATGTACGAAAGGAGCCATCGCAATGCGCCTGCTTGAAATGTCGAAGTGCAATCGCAATTTAAGTGGAACTCGCCCTTCTGTCTGTAACTATTGTTAGTGTTATGAGTATAATATTGTCCTTTATGAGCATACGTTTACCAATTAAATTTGTCTACCATTTAAGTTACCTAGAACCATGAGTATTTCGTAAACTATTGACATGATGTTTTAACAAATAAAAAAATATATTTATTTACCATACAATAGCTGCTTGCAGAACCTTTTTAAAAATAAAGATGCTTTACACATTATTTAGCAACTCGACTAAGGTTCCACATAAATTGCCATTCGTGCTTGAATTTAATTAAGATATTAAAATAAAATTATTCTATATTTTACAACAGCTTAAAACTGTATGTTTATACTTGAAAATATGTTAAATCACGGCGTTAGCTCAACAGTCTCTAGTTTTAAACTTACATTTTTGAAGTGTTCAATGTATAATGAAAGGCTACTTCCAAAATTTAAGTCATGAACTTTGAAAGTGCTACGACCTGTAGCTACGATGATGCTACGGTAGTTCTACGTTGTTTTTTAGCTCTACGAAGGAGCTACGAACAACTATTTTAAATTATTGTGGTCAATGTGATCCTTACGAAACTTTCGACATACTTTTGAGAGTAGCCTTCTTGGTTGTTGGGCCAACGCTGGTAATCGATGACGATTGCATGTCAAGTTAACTTCGTATTTTAATAACTGTTTATTGCGCAAATGTAATCTTTATTTGGCATGATACCGTCGATGTCAGTTTTAGATTTAGAAAAAGTCTACAATCAAATATTGAAGTCAGCCTAATTTCATCGAATAGTACTTAAATAAATATTTATCGAAAGAATTAAGTCCATGCGTCTAGTATCATGTTGAATAAATTCTAATTATTTAACATCGATCAGTGTAAATATCAATATAACGTATTTTTACTATATAACTATTGTTAAGACAGTGAATTTATGTCCATTGCATAGGAAATTAATGGTATATTTATATTTTATTTAACGTAATTATTAGGAAATAATCATGAAAGGTTTTGTGTATTAATGCTATATGTATGTATATAAGTTTGTGGCACTAACGCTTAACGCTTTGCTTTGCAGCGATTCTGCTTTGTTTTCTATTTTTCGCTGTCTTTTCTTCTGTTACAGTTTTTAATAGTGTCCCTATTATGTTTCAGAGTATTTAACAAAGTAAAAAGTCGTAGCGCGCACATGAAGTCGCACCGGCCACTCGACGCCGAGCCTAAACGGCCTAAACTCGAAAAGCCTTATGAAAAGGTCGAGAGACCGGATGAGAGGCCCTACGCGACGGCCGAGTACCAAAGTAGACCCGCCACGTAACTCCTCGCGACCACTCACACTCATCGACCCACTGCCCACTGCCGCTCTCACACCCGCCACGCACTCCGCAATACGCGCAAACTAATTGTCGCAAATATAACCTGTTTTATTTTTCACGGGGTTTTGAGCAGTATATTTATGACAGGCATACAATAATAACAACCAGTCATGAAACTCATAAACATGGACACAAGTCAAGCCTGTGAGCGTAAGTTCCCAAGTTGGAATTTTACTAAAACTTATTATAATTTTGGGGCTTGTATAAACATTTTTTTATTTTTTGAGACTCGAAATTTCACCAGTAAACATGTGATAAAAAGTACTTTCATATACACGACGATGCGTCGCATGATGTATCATTTCAAACCTTTGCACTGCGGCTGCTATCGATGTTACGTGTGGCATGCTCTAATTTATGTCTGTACTGCACATTATTGGTAAGGAAGCAATCCTTCTGACAAAGTGGACAACCCCATCCCACTCCTGACAACCCAACGCCCGCGTATCTTCACTCTTTAGACAGGAGTGACTCGCTCAGACTTGGAAATATGCTGAATCACTCCAAGCATTTACTATGATTACAAAATAGATGATAGATATAAAAGTGATCTAGAAAGAGAGCAACGTAGTGACTAGTAGCTAGAGAAAGGTAGCTTTGGGTATATTGACGGATTACTTATATAAAAAAATAATATCTCGAAATTCTCGTATTGCTAAGCTTGAAGAGAGCGCATAAAGATATTTTGTATAACGATTGATATAGATAGGATAGTTCTTCGTAAAGTTTTTATATGACAGACTTCTTAATGTGACTTGCAAGTGTGATGTTGTAAATAATAAACAGTAGATCGTTGTTGACGCTACGGTTCAGAAGATGGGCGAGCACTTTCGTTGGTCTATCTAATACGAGTATATAGTTACGTGTGATAAGTCGTGTAGTAACTACACTACCTCGTTTATATTATCTGTTGAGTTGTATGCGAGCCCAGCTCACTTTTACATTTGCTTGTTTGCTCATTGTCATGTTATTTATTTTTTATTGTTTTTAATTTTATTTTTTCTAGTATTAGAAAAATCGATGCGCACTTTCTTTCAAACGTGGTTGTTGTAGTTAATATTAGTTAAATAATATTCGATTCAGAATCCGTATCTACTAGTCACATATCGATGTTATTTCTGCACAAATTTAGATGAATTCTCTTAATATTATTCGCTGTTTGAACTTTTATGGATACGTAGGGTCGAATACTTATTAAGTAACTTTCTATAAGATCCATGTTACCGAATGTGAGGCAAATGTTAATATAAATACAAACATACGTAGAAATAATATAACAAAAATGCAAAAATGATACAAGACAAACATTAATTTTCCGTCCAAAAAATTACGATGCAAAGATCGGTAGTTCGCTATCGCAAAATTTATTCTAAGTACCTTTTCATTAAAGTACATTAAGCATCAATCAATTCTTAGTTCGACCCTATACCTTCATAGAAGTCTTCTACTAAATACAATGGAGGGATATTTTTTTACACAAATATTATTATAATGCTCAAATATTCTATATTTTATGTTGGTAATATTATTACGTAGTTTCTTGTTGATTGTTCTAAATAAGCTATTATTTGATACTTGTAGTTAATTTTTTATAATGTTAGTAAGTACTTACATTTTTTTCTAAATGTTTAAATGTGAACTAAATGTGTACCTTCGTGTTGTGATATATGTACTGTTTATTGATTCAGCAAGCTGTCTATGATTTAATGTTAAAATTGCAGGGCAATATTTTTACATAGTTGCTCAAAATGTAGGTACAAAATGTACAACTGCCTAGTACGGCCGATAACCTTCATCGTGAACGTTGTTTAAAAAGTAGCCCTCTCCCTTTCTATCTCGTTCGACAATCGAATAATAGAAAAGGAACACTGCACTTTTACAAATTTTTAACAGCGTTGACCTGAAGAATGTATATTCCGCTGCACCCTAATTCTATCTCATGTGGCAAAATTAACTGGTTGTGATGTTTATTGATCGACTTATTTATCGTCTTCCGAAGTGCTCACAATGTACTTCAATTTCTTTTGGGGCAGTATTCCTTATAAAAGACATGTTAATAATACCTTTATTTATAAACCATTTATTTTTTAATGTTATTAACAATCCCTTAGACTAACATATAACTGAGCGTCAGACGCTCCCAGTATTATAATAGTGACTCGATCTAATTATACCTACCAAAGAAAATACTTATAAATGCTCTGACATCTTGAGTAGGTAAGAAAGATGTCATTGTGCAAAACTAAAATCTCAATATGTCACGGCATTTAACCTGTTGAAATCTATTGCTCTCTGAACTTATTCTTCAAACTCAGTTCATTTTCCTTCCACGAGTACCTGAAGACTCCCAGGATGACACAATGGCTACTGTGTCTAAACGAGTTACTGTAGATTTAAATATAGGGATAAAACAAAAATATTAATGCCATCTAACTATACATCACTAACTTGTGTGATTATTTGGTTGTGTTCTATCTTAACACTAGACAACTTCTAACGGTAAATGGATAATATTAATTTAACTTCGAATTGCCAAAATAATTGCCAAATGCTTTATAAATTAAGTATTCGAGATGTAGACATGAATATTTATAGAACCGTTAGAAACACTTAGTCGTTGCTTTAGGTTAAATATATGTGGAGACTTCTACAAAAACCCCAGTAAAGCGTAAGGATTCTATTCTTTCGTGCCACTCTGGCTCGTCCAGACCCGATCTGCGAGATGGCTATCAAATAATCCGCTCTATCGAGTTATAAAAGCTTATATTTATTTCACAGTCAAGAGCAGCATATAACTTATTTTCATAAAATAATTAAATAGTCTAACTTAATAACTTACTATTTGTAAATATTGAATATTTTTCAAATTAACTTTTTTCGCCGAAGATAGTTCTATGTCATTAAAAATACGATTTATTAAAGACAAGTCCCTCCAGAGATAATTTATAACAATACTCTTAGCTATTAAGACTGAAAGGTACTCTCTAAAATCTGTAACTAATATTAATTTCGCAAATGTTAGATCCTATACTTCGTTATTTATTTATGGTTTATTACTGTTAGTATATCATGGTGTCACTAACCCATTCCATGTGCCAAAACGTCATACTAGTCAGGGTATAGCTTTACAAATTATGCCCTAATTAATTTGTGTACCAAATGTAAGCGAGGTCGTCGTTAGGCCGCGACTCGCCGCCCCTTAGATTTCATTAGGAAATAACCGCTGTATCTGATAGAAATTATTCACGGAAATATTAACTATTAAATTATATAATAAGATCGAGATTAAACAACCTTATTTCAACTTAAATATAGAAGTGCCTTACAATTTAATTTCTATACATTTAAATTCATTTGTTTTGTTTTGTCATAATTACATCTTATCAGTAAGCACTGGAAATTGCATTTATTTGTGTATTGTCTACCAATACAGGGCCGACTTTATAAGTGGATCGGTTTGTTTCAAACTGTTATTCTCTAAGACAAATGTTCAGTAGTTTTTATCATCGGTTACAATTTTATTGAACAACTAAAAAATTAATAAAATACACGGGCGTTCAAGAAGATTGGCGCAATATGTATCTACTTTTTAACTACTGAAAAGAAACAGGTACTGTTTAAGTTAGAACGTAATATTATTGAAACCTAGCAAATCTAATTATTTATCAATGATATATAAAATAATATTATCAATCAGATACAATAAAAACTAAAGTCAATTGTATGGAAATTCTATAAATGAAGTAAAGCGTAATGTGTAACAACAATCTCAGGATACAGCGACATCTACAGTTACTCCCACACTTTATGTTTGCCTTAATATTCGACGTTCTCACTAATTTCCCTTGGTCCCATTGCGGCACATAGTGTAAGTACTTCTGTATTTGTGTCAACACTTAAAGAAATGTGAAATGTTAACTATAGTATATTTTGTAAGTCTAAATGGATATTATATTCTTCTAATTTTGTATCGAGTAAAGAGTGTAAGGCGCAGCCGCCGCCCACTTGATGTATTACGTACCTTATACGTATTGATTCTGTATTATATGGATTATCTATTGTAGACGGTAAATAACGCGTGCCAACGCGCGAAAATTGATATTACACTCTGTGTTGTGATTTTGAACGTCTGTAAATTACAAAAATCTTTGAAATACTATGGAATTTGTAGACACCTTTTTAGATTAGCACAATTCTTCGCGTAGACACGTTAGGTCAAAGTTTAAGCATGTAGATTAAACATTGAATAGATTTAATTGGAAAGTGTAAGTGTATGTATGGATAGATTCATTGTTATATTCGATCAATGTGATTGGTAATGAACAACGACTAACTTGGAGTCCTGTCCCCTCCCTCGCTGGGCGACTATTCACAACTTCGCATATCCTTGAAACAATAAGTAATAAAATAAAACTCTATTATATATATTGATAAATTTATTAGGGTAACTAATTTTTTAAGACAATGACTATTACGTGATCTTTTAGATTGTCTTTATTAATAAATATATGGTGAAGGTTTTGTCAATTCGTTTTTATTTTTACCTAGTCCAATTTCCCCTGATTTTTTCTAGCTTCGTAAAAACGGATAAATAAAAAACACTTATTGCTTAAAATGCCTTTCATGTTCTTTTTAGAACTAATCTCACCACCAGTAGTAATACCGTAATTTAGACACCATATCAACAAACAGGACGACGAATATAACTTGTAGGTATAATATTATATATATCATCAAGCATTATAATTATAAACGATGTCATCAGTTTTTAAGCGCTCGATGCGGTCACTTAGAAAATTACACCTTTTGACGAATTAAACGATGTAAAGACTACACATAGGTACATCGTTTAAGAATTGCCTTTTTGTCATAGGAACATTATCTTTTTTCCCATTTTCAAAGAGAAAGTAAAGGTTTAGCTGTGCAGTTTTCTTGTAGCTTATTTCCTCAAAATAAAACAATGTACATTTACTCCATCTGTTTATTAAGAACATTGTAGAACACAATGAACACTTATCTACAGATCGATAAAACTCTGTCACTAACACGAAAACAAAATGTGCTGGAAACAACAACATAAAATACGAAATAGATTAAACATTCACCGAATATTACACGTTAAATAAATTAAAAATTCAAATGTTTATTTTCATTTGATTGGTTAACCAATTATATTTTAAGAATTAGACATTACGCCCAAGACGCAAATATATTATGGATACACTGAACAATTCCCGATGAAAGCTTGTCTTGACCAAAGCAAAATAAAAAACATTAGATTTTATGACGGAATTCTCCCCATAAAATATTTGCACTTCATGATAATGCAAAAATACCTGATGTATTTTTGCAAGGTTTAGTTGTACAAGAAAAGTATTAAGAGAAATCTTAGGATTATGAGGACATAGTCCACCTTCATCAGCAAATATTCAGTTAACCGCCAGTTAACCAACCCTTTTAAATGCGGGGAATAAAAACTTAAGACGAATTTAAAGTTCCGTTGCATTATAACAAAACTCCGCCTTATGAAAACAAATGGTTTGAATGTGACTATTATAATGTAGTATGTGTCCGTTTATATAAAGAAGTTATGAGCGCAAAATTATAATTTTTCGTCTTTTGAAATAAATTGTTCATTTCATATTAACTATCTGTAATTTAAGAACTTTTTTATACTGCTGAGTAGGCAAGCCGAAACATTTATTTTAGAATTATAGTATATAAGAACATAAAAACATTGTTCATGTCGATTTAGTAATTTTCATGTCATTCACGTGGTAGACAGAGCCTCAGTTTTTTATACCTATATATAAGAAAACTTCAAATTCAATTTCTTTTGACCTATTAATGGATTCAGATCTGGCAAAAGTAGACAAAACAAAATAGTCACATTCACCTAATGCTTCAACGGTGTATAGTCGATATACAACAAACCAAACCAATATCGATGATATCTATCGAGTACCCAAACTTTGGTAGTCTATATTTATACATATAACAAATAGTCATAAAAATATTATTGCATTTATTTGACAACGACTATTTATACACCCTATTAGTGATACCAAACTATAATGATTAGTTATTAGTAAATAAAACATGTACGTACTTACTAAAATGAAGCGAGGTACTATATTATCATAAACTTTGTCTCCGTTTTCAAAATTGAATATGGATTTTTCCAGGAGAACGATTATTGGGAAAAAATATTACAACATCTAGGGAAAATATTATTTGTGACACTTTATATTCGGTAAAAAACGAAACTTATGAAAACACGTATGGAACACGAGCCTGTCCTACACTGAATAATCGTAATGGGTGAAACTTACAATGATCAATAGTGCAAGCAGAAATATTGAGCACTCAACATTTATATGGGCCAGATACTTTGTACTTGATTTTTTTTAATAGTAGACAGAACCAGTTTTAAATAAGTTACATTTGAGTAAGGTAAGATAAAAACTTTAATCGATTAAAATGATGAAATAGTGTGCTTTCGAAATGCTATTTATCACGCTGTGATAGTGCATCAATTCTGCTCAAGATCCTACTAATGCACGTAAAAAATAATAAAATTGAATTAAGTATCAATAAATGAAAACGAAGACTTTCAAACAAGTGCATGTAGAACTTAGTGACAAAATAGGGCGATAACAGGACAAATAATGCTATAAATATTTATTAATATTATATATTACACAAATGGACGTGGCAATTACAAATTTTTCGAACTTTAATATGAAAACTTCTGTTGTGCGCCGTGGTGTGTTGTAGGTTATTTATTATCAATGCATTTAAAAATTTGATAACGACTTGAATAGTGTCAAAATCAAAAATAAAAGCAGAGAAAAAAATATAATCGAACTAAGTAACGCGCAATTTTGAATGAAAGATATACAATCAGGACCAAAATTGACGGATATTTATATATAGGATAGTAAAATTAATTGTCTGAATAAAAATATATACACCGTATTATATGCACTAATGCATCCAAAATTACACAACAATCAAAACATAGTCATTTTAAATAATGTGCAAACAAATTACTTAAATTGTGAACGAATAAGAAATACATGGATACAGAATATTAAAACCGCCCGCGACGACCACTGGAAAACGCTCTGAATTTATTTATTTGCTGACGTTAAAGTTTCAGCCAATCACGATGAAGTTCCTAATTACTGAATACTTCATTTGATTGGCTGATGTGCAATCAAGGAATGAAATTATTGGTGTGGTCGATTAAGACACAACTTTAGTCCTACAATACAACACTCGCTCATCCATAGATGTATTAACACCTTGACCAAATTCAACTAAACCGCCTACGAACTTTAAGAAACTTTTACCTAATGGACTAAATACAGAATTGGTGTCAGTCGTTTGTATTTTAAATCAGTGGTAAAATATGCGACGATTGCTAACAACACACACATTTTCGTTCATTTATAGACAGCATAAGTCGTTGCCAAGCTATATTGTACCTTCTACAATATAGCTTAGCCTTCACTGTGGTGAAATTGCACGTGATTTTGAAACTGCAGAATTATGGAAATTAAAAAAAGCGGAAGACACATTAATAGTAATGTTAATTTAATACCTAAGTAAACGTTTCTATTTATGTGTCCTCCGCTGCTTTCTACACCACAACGGCATAAAGAATGATGGCGGAATTTGTACGAATAAAAAAAATCTTAAAATAAATCGCATTAGTAAGAATACTTCACTAGTAACATGTTTACCACCACAAAAAAATTTTAAACCCCGGGGTTATTTAAATATTTCATTTTATAAAAGTCGACCTTCAGCTTCGTTTTCATTCGCCATTTTTAACGCAACTGAAAAATTATGTCACCCTGACAGTTGTTAGCATTGTCAAAGCGATATTGACAGTTCATTATGGTAGGTTACATTCATCGATTTAGTACCTGGGAAGCTATACCATCTCTTAAAACCATGCAAGATCCAGTGAGTGAATGAGATATCGCCTTACATGATGTATTGCGCTGTCCCGCTTTCTCACTGGATCTTGCATGGTTTTAAGAGATGGTAGTAAGCCACCTGGGGGGGTTACCATCAACTTTTAAGTAGCAGGCTCACTATCAAATAGTTTACTACCATCTCTTAAAACCATACAAGAACGAGTGAGTAGGCGAGACAGAGTAACACAGTAAGACGTCATCTCCTTTCATCATTTATTACGCTTTAAGAGATGGTGCCTACCACCATCTCTAATAACCATGCAAGAACGACTGATCCCTTACTCAGGGAGATGTCGCCTTACATCATGTATTGCGCTGTCTCGCTTACTCATTGGATCTTGCATGGTTTTAAGAGACTGTATATAGTAACCCTCCTGGGGGCTTACTACCATCTCTTAAAGTAAATTGAGTAAGAGAGATGTCGCCTTACATCATGTATTACGCTGTCCAGATCCAATGAGTAAGTGAGACAGCGCAATACATGATGTAAGGCGACATCTCGCTTACTCACTGGATCTTGCATGGTTTTAAGAGATGGTGGTAGGCACCCTGGAATGTGTTCCTGAGCCACACAATTTATCTAACAAAAATTATTTTTTGTATCTTTCGTACAAATTCTACTTCTTAAAATGAATATTTTTCTTAATACAAATAATAAATAATTTTACTGTTAATTTGGTGTAAGATTTTGTTTGGCGTCGAATTGGCCAAACAAAGAAAAAAATGCCACGTTGACAGAGACAAAAATGTAAAAAATATCGTTGGTCTTTTTCTTACTCATGGACTTCTCTATTTCGCAATCTCATTTTTTCACCAAGTAAAAATTAATTGCTTAATCACAGGTACAACTACTTAATCTATGAACCTAACCTACCATAATGAACTGTCAATACCGTTTTGACAATGCTAAGAACTGTCAGGATGACATAATGTTTCAGTTGAGACAATAATGGCGAATGAAAACGAAGCTAAAGGTCGCCTTTAAAAAAATTAAATATTTAAAAAAACCCCGGGGTTTAAAATTTTTTTGTGGTGGTAAACATGTTACTAGTTATGTATTCTTACTAATTCGATTTATTTTATGTTCTCTGTATTTCAATTTTTTATTCGTACAAACGATGTATGGAGTTTCGCCATGACTCTTTGAGTGTCAAGTAAAATTCAGTTTTTTGTTTTGATATTTCCATGCAGTAATATGTTTTAACTAGAATTTTCATATGTTAATTATTGAATTAGACTTAACCAAACGCAAATATCAGTCGCACATATCCACAACAAATTGAACTTTATTAATATATCCTCAAGACTTTTATTGAATCTATTTATATTTAGAACATATCATCTATTGCATCTTTTAACTGGGCTGTGTCATGCAACAATGAGTTCATAGCGAAGAGAACAAAACCTTATCAGCTAAGCTAGGCGTTAATAACGATAAAATATATTAACTAGTTCCTGGAATGTAAGATGCCCGTATCTTAGAACAATATCACAATAATGTCACAGGAAAGCGACTAGTTGCATCTATTACAGGTTACTAAGGTAAGTCACCTTATTTTATATGGAATACGAGAATACTTCCACTATATTTCTGCCCGCAGATGGTTCAGACAAGAAATTAAAGCACTATTTTTTTTACCGCTTAATAAAGAAATTGCAGCTGTAACGATTTCAATCAGTATCAATAATGTTAAACCGGGCAGCGCGGGGTTAAATCGCGTTTAGAGATGGGCATACTAGGGCATTAATTCAGATAAATACAATCACTTACATTAAAAACAGTATTTGCCCATCTCTACTTGCGTTGATTGTCACATAGCAATTCGCCAAATTTAAATTGGTTGTACAATCAACTCTTTGCATGACTCATTATTGCATAACACAGCCGACACAGGCTCTCAGGTCTCTTAAATAACATACGTATATTGAACGTTGCCAACTCGCATATTTACCACTGATATGGAACGTCGTCCGTCACGGGTCACTCCAGTCGACCCACCTTCTTACCTTTTACGATCGTTGGCTTGTTTTTCAATAGACCTTTTCTTCTTTTTGATGTCTGTGAAAAAAATGTTATGATTTGATTGGAGTGTGTGTACAAGTACATATTGTGAAAGTAAGGATGGTACAAGCAAACAATAAGATGGCTTCTAGACATAGTACAGTAAGGAACAATAAATAATGCAGGGCAATGCAGATCGACTATAAAAAAGAGAAAATCGACTAGTTTTTGTTTCGTAGAACGCCATCTGTCGTTCATATTTTTCAGTTTTGCCATTGCCTCGTTAGCTTGAGCCACGAGCAAAAGTGACGACGCTTTATATATCTGAAACTAGCCGACTCTATCTCTCTCTAAGAGACTATGTGCATTTATTTATTGCACAGTACTATACTCTACTTGTATTTGATGGAGACAAATATATTTTAGAACTAATATGAGACGTTTTGAAAATTTACTACTACATACTAATGAAATTTTTAAATCTGACTAGATTTGAAAATACCATTCGTAGTAAATTTGGATGTTGTAATAACTGTATCTTAAATTTGATTGATATTTTACCAAATAAAACGAATGAGATAACCATGCCTGATATACGAATCCACAAACAATAATGAGTAAATCCATAGACAAAACAGCGGATGTAATGAGGTCTGTATACGAAATCTACAACTCTTTTCCCACCACTGCACTTTCGACGACAAATAAAATGTTGGCATTCACTTTGAAATAAATAATCAACTTATCCAATATACAAAGGTAAATATTGTTTTTTACACATGCATAATATCAATTATTATAAATTAAAAATATCAACTTATAGGTACCGGTAAACTACCTAAGTGCAAACAGGACAAAGTATTACTTTTCCATACACCCTTATAATTTTGTTTTATTCACACAAGGGTCAAATCTAGATTACAAACACTGGGAAAGTTGATACTAAACGAAAGCTTGTAAGGGCAACAACCAACGGCCTAAATAAACCTAATAATACGTAAAAAAAAAAAAAAAAAAAACAGTATAAGAATTAGTAATTTCTAAGCCTCCGCTGTCCCTCCGTGCGCCAGTCTTTCTTCTGAAGTAAGTATTTATTTATCTTATGAAACGCAATAGAAAGGAACTATTAACAGAATATGTACAATTTTTTGCTGCTATAACTAACCCTACTAATTTACTTATAAAATACAAAATAACATATCTATTACGTAATAAGCTAACCTAACATCTTATAGTGTATACCATATCAATTTTAATAATCTGTTATGTTTTAAATATACAGATTGACTTGGGTCACTTTCATCTGCCCCCGACTGTACGTACACAGACCTCACATTGATTCATGCACAATAAACACATACACTACCTACGAAAACTAGCAGCACAAAGTTACTATACCATTGGTTCCGCTCCTAACGCAGGCTGCAATAGAGTATATTACATGTTAGAAATAATACGTTGTTAATTTACATATACAATTAAAGCCTTAATATTATGAAACAAAAAATCATGGTTCATAGTGTAATATGGAAATTACACCATTCAAATTAAACTATAATAAAATTCTTAGCCTAAATTAATACATATTTCAGACATATAAGTATTGTGGTGTTTAATGTAAGTAGAGTAATTATACAAATACCTTGCCATTCAATAAAGGAAAATAAAAGGAGTCACATTAGAAAATATAAAGAAATATATATATATTACAACTTACTAGAGCGATAATCATATAATGTACTCAGTTTTTAATCATGTATCGCTATCAAATTATAAAATGACCTAAAACATAGTGTAGTGCACATCAAGGGAGATTTTTAAAACATATATAGTAATTCATAGTGTGCCTACCCTTTGGGAAAAAGGCGTAATAAATGTGTGTATTGTTTGTAGTGTAGTGGCAAATGAAATAAAGTTACGTACCTTCTTCGATATCGCATTGGAAGTCGAAATAGTTCTCTTCGATACCGGCAAGCGCGGACGATTGAACTCGTCTGGTTTTTTAACCCTGCCAACAGAACAAAAAATATTAATGTATTTTATTTATAAAATTAAATTTTTTAGTATACCGAAGTTAGACCTTTGAACAAGTAAATGTGATGTAAAGGAAATTAAATACAGCGCGGACAGTAGTTAGTGTAACTAATAGTTGACATCTTCCATATTTTCGTTATGGGTCATTGAACCGACCTGTATATCCTGACGAGCCAGTGCTCGGTGGTGTAGGCTTCCTCGAGGTACGTGAGTTTGAACCCGCGGTTGCCCGGCAGCGCGCCGCGAGTGCGGTCGTAGCCCGGCGGACTGCCGCCACTGTCATACCTACAATAGTACAAACACAGTTATTATAATATGCCAGTACCTCTGTGAAATGCTAGTACAGCGCACTCTCCCGAGATTCGGCTCGTAACCGAGAGGTTGGTAGAGCCATGGGAGGTGGAGGGAGTACTTCTGTGGTCCAGTGGTAAAGGCGTGTGCCTGAAGACACAGACGTCATGGGTTCGAGTCCCAATCGGGAAGCATAGTTTATTTAGTTGTTTTCAGTTCTGTTAGGGTTGGATCACCTGATTGTCTGATAAATTAAGATAATTTCGTGCTTTCGAAGACATGTTAAGCCATTGATCTCGGCTTATAAATTGCGGAACATTTCCTACGTGACAAATAAGGTACAAACAGTACAGTGTTCTTAAACAGGTTTCAAAAAATTTACATCCTATCCTACCTGCTTATACTTTGAAATTACAACTCACCTATAGTATGACAACTTGTACATGAGGCAATTTAACATAGTCTTCGATGCCTCATTGTCCACTCTGTATTCTCCCCGCTCTGTGAAATAGTCAGCTTCCTGCAACAATAAACTGCATTATATTTTCTGAAAAATATCATATTCATTTATAATTTATCAATAATCGCCATTTTATAATACGGGTCTACTCAAATTATTATAAACTCACTGTTGCCCTCGGCTCCGTTCATTATCATATTTATAAGATAAAGCGAGTCAAAATACTTTCATATATCTGACATTACATTCAGTGCTTTTATCTTATTTGGGTAACGTCATATAGTTGCTAGTGGCGACTACCGTTTGGTCATGCCAAACCATGTTTCATATCTGGGCAACATGTTTTAAAAAATAAGCCCAAGTCACTATGAAAGAGTAGCATTGTCCTTTGCCGTGTGACAAATTAAAAGATCTTACTTACATGTATATCCTTAGGATGTTCACCCTCTGCAATTCGCACCATCCATATAAACTTATTGATATCGTCTCCAGAATATCCAATCGCACCTCCAAAGATCACCAACACATAGTCCACATCTAGAGCCGTCATTATGTCGTACGCAGCACTTTCGTTGCTGGCCATTGCTTTGCCTACGAGAGCTATGTGCGAATTGTTCCAAGTGTTATTGTCCACTAGTGTTGTTCGGTTGCCCATGCCTGCTATCTGCAATAATGAATTGAAATTTCATTTTTTTATTTTACTCGACAAAATAGTGCATCAAAATCAGTTGCGTAGTTTTAAAAATTTAAGCATACAAAGGGATATAGGGACAGAGAAAGCGACTTTATTTTACACTATGTAGTGATTAACAAAATACACAAGAGCCGCATCTAGTAATGTTGACTCCGTGTATTGCCAGCGGTTGACCATAGTAGGCACGCAGATGGTTGTTTGTTTGCTTTATTTATTTTGTGACTACTTTTGTCAGTTAGTTATAAGTAAATGTAAATTCTTTTTGTGAGAAAATAAATTTCTTAAGCCCGAAATACAAAATAATAAATTGGTATTCTTGCCTGATACCCGTAGTCCCACCACGACATGACTCGCGCGTCCTCCGCAGTGTTTTGTGACAGCCAACCGTACGCTTCTCTGAAGTCGTCCAATATACGACGAGATCTACAAGGAAATTGAATGTTTTAGCTGTAGCACATATTACAATTATTACAGACTAGCTGTTCCCCGCGGCTTCGCCCCGTGTGGGACTCGGTTATATCGCGCCCAAAAGTAGCCTATGTTTGACCTCAGGTCGTTAACTACATCCCTACCAAATTTCAACACAATCGGTGCAGCAGTTTAGCTGTGAAGAGGTGACAGACTGACAGACAGACAGACAGACTTTCGCATTTATAGTATGAGTATGGATGTCAATCCCATAAAAAAATTACAAACTGTAAACATTAAAAGAAGAAATATCCAGGTGGTCTGCAAGAGTCCATGTGCGACTCTTTCCATATCACAAATTAAGCCAACCAGATCTGCTAGTTGAAGCCATGTAACAGGTTGGAAGGTAGACGCAAAACCAACAAGTATTTATAAACATACTTGAGCGCTGGTCAAAATAATTTACCATAGAACGAACGTTCAGCCGGTGTTTTGAGGCGAAAAGAAACCGTCGGTGTATTAAGGGACTCACCCATCGTTGCCGTAACTAGCAAGCACGATACTAGGGCTAGAGTAGGCGTTGGACGTCGCCCAGGTGCAATGTACCGAGAACAACATGAGCAGTATCATGAACGCTATCAGCATTCCCGAGCGGACGTTCATGCCGAGCCCAGTGTCTGAAGGCGGAGGGGGGTCGTGTGTGCGCTTCTTTAGCTTGCCGGCCTGGGAAAAAATAAAACGTCATACCATCATCATCAGGCGTGAATCACCTGTCTAATAATAAAGATGATTCCGTGCTTTGGAAGGCAAGAAAGGCCGTTGGTCCTGGCTGCCATCTGGTAGTCGGAAAGGAACCACGTCAGAGGCCGAGAGGCCTCTGACCACCAGGGTACGCATAGTCGATTGACCGTGTTTCCTACACGAAATGATGATGATGATTATCATCATATTGTGTTAGTTAAAAGTTATTCGAAGCTTTCGGCTTTTTTCGGTTAACGACCAACAGATGGCAGCCGAGACAAATGACTCAACGTGCGTTCCGAAGCACGGATCTTTATTTTCAGACAATCAGGTGATTCATGCTTGTAACGTCCTAACCCAACTGGCAGTGGCGTGCATATCATAAAGACGTTTAGACGTTGCCTACCCTGTACTTTTGTAATAAATAATAAAAAAAATATTTAATCAATACATATAAATAATAAATATTTTTTCACACAAGATATCGAATTATCTTAACAACACCATCTATGAATTCGCGCGAACACCCGGCGCGCCGGCCCGTAGGCGCCGCTAGGCCAGGCCAGCTTTTTAGTAAATCGTCTGAAGTTTACTACTCTCACTAAGAAATCACTATGTATAGATGTGCTTTTGCTCGTGTAGTAGTGCAAGTAAAAAACTTACATGAACAGACACATATGCGCTAAATCACGCCTGTGTGAGTGAATTTCAGACCTCCACTATAGATGAAACAAAATGCTATGAGATGACATTTCATCTCGCTCTTACTTTTGTTACGGCCAATTAGAATTACGCGTTACACATACTTAAATCTGATTAGTGATTACGAATATTACGATCGATTGCAGCAACATGATAACTGTGTCTATTGGATATTAAACGAGTAATGCTGCAAATTTAAAAACGCATAGACTTGAAGATTTTATATAAACAAGATGACATTCCCAATTCCGTAGGGTTATATTTTTATTTCCGTATCGAAATCAAATCAACAATATGTTTGCTTTGCTTGCAGGCATTTGTTTGTTTTGAATGTTTAATTAATTGATAATTGCAATGTGCATTGTTTACAATGAGGTGAAAAAATAGCACTTTTATTTTTAACAAATTTACACAGTTGTAGTTTAAAATTGTAAAATTTTCATGTGATTGTTGTAAACCGAGTGTTTGTTTACAAAAACTATAAAATGACGCGCTAAGTAATCTCTAATTTGACGAAAAAATGGCAATAATAATAAATGGACGTTGTCAACCGGGATTGATCGGATTTAGTTGAAGTGAAGGGTAAGCTAACAACAACATTATTTAATATTATTTTCAAATTAATATGTTTGCTATGCATTTCCAAAACTCCCACGGAACCGTAGGATAAGGCGGTCGTCTTTTAAACATTTTCAGGGCCTAAGTAGGTACATGATTCATATAATATAATAATACTGTTTTAATTGTAACTCAAATACCTATACCTAAATTATAAGTATAGATTAAAATAGAAATAGTTCTGGTCTAGGTAGGTTTTTGCCTACCTTAAGGAAAATGTCTGTGCACGTCACTGCCAACTGGAAACAACAAATTAAACTTCCCATGGGAATCGAACTCACGACCATCGGGTCTTCAGGTAAATCCTTCACCACAGATGCATTCTCAATAAGATTAAGCACACCACAGGAATCATAATCAACATGAGCCGGGCCATCACTCCAGCGAAATATATTGCGCTGCTTGCATACAGCGCCATCTATTATTGTGTTTCGAAATTACCTTGTCATACAAGCTCTTAGACTCTTCATTGTCAATCTGCAGGTTCGGCATCTCATCCTCTCTCAACACCAGGTCCAACATTATAGAGAAGGCGATTCCGGCCAGCACGCAAACCACAGGAGTCAGGGTTAACATCAGCCGAACCATCACACCGGCGAAATATACTGCACTGATTGCATACAACGCCACTAGAAAAGAGAAAATATTATATGCCAAATTGGCTAGTCAAATTTTTTTCAAAGATGTCTAATTCGAAAACCATTTCGAGAAATAGGATTATTAAACAGTTTGCGTTAATCAGATTTTTTATTAAGCACATACTTTTTGAGATAGTTGCAAAAAAAATTCAGAATTTTTTCTTTCAAATAGTACCTCTAAAATGGTCTATTTTATCTTAAAAATCATTATCATGTTTTTTTTTTACACTAGCCAATTTAGCCTTCATGAGTTTGGTTAAAAATAAACTTTTTCGCTTGTGCTAAAAGTGAAATTAAATAAATTATATGTATATGACTGACACCAATTACTTATTCTTATAGGTATCCTTTATTGTAATTAAATAACCCGGGGCTTATTCTATTCTTATTCTTAATAAGAAATTATAGGTTATATTATAATGATAGTATCTTACCAAAAACTCGTTCATCGTTGATATTCTTGATGCAGTACCACAGTCCCACGGGGAATGTGCATACCAAAACATGCAGATCGAAAAAGAAGGACGACCATGTAGTGGGCTGGTGTTCGGACACGGACGCTATGATCGGGATGTGGATCTTAGCGTACGCCGTGTCCCATAACGAGTAGAAACTGAAAAGTGGGTATTAAATAAAAAAAATTGGAAAAAATTGGTTATAGAGTTGTATAGGAATAAAAAAAAAATCAAAGTCAAACCCTCAAAAAGTGTCAACCAACTGTTAACATAAACAGTTGTTTTAAATTATCCTACAATGTATTTGGTTATGGTGACTGCGCGGTCATTTTTCGCGGGATGTACACTTAGCCAACCAAATATAAGCCAACTGAATTACATTAAAAAAAAAGACAACCTATTCTTGCTGTTTTTTCCTTTATTTACCTTTGAATGCATACGTCGAAGTATCTAACTTGCAATTACTAACCGTCCACTCCAAGGAGCGATGACTCCCAGATAAGTCAGCAACACCACAACTAAGAACACGAGGACTGCAGATAACAGACCACCGAAAATGAGTAACTGCTTCCACTGGCCTTTGGGGTTTAAACTGTGCAGGTACTTGAGCGCGCCAACCGCCATCAGGAGTGCAAACACGCCTGTAGAAAAATATGCGGATAAATAACGCTTGCAAGGCTAACAGTTCACTCATGTGGTTTCTGCTATAAATAAATAAAATAAAAATTGTTTATTTTCAGACATTAAAGTCCATACAGTGGGTTATACAGGTCGCGTCATGTAAGATGAACGCTGGCGGTTAAGCTGAGCAGTAGGCGATTTATCGATGTATGCGGTGAGCGCGGTGCGGGGGGGTGTCGTCCGGCGCACGCGATTGGTTCGTTGGCTTCCCGTGTTGCGCAACTTTACTGTCTCCGCTCTCCTCCAGCGTTCTTTTTATATGACGTGACCTGTAGGTTGCGACATCTTGTTAGTACATAATATATCCAAGACATTATATATTTAAGAGTAGATCACGCACTTCTTTTTCATGGGTGTCGTTAAAGGTGACAACGGGAATAAAGAGGTCTTGTATTAATTTATTTACAGAGTTGTTTAGAAGCAATACGAGTATGTATTGCTGTTCCATTGTCTTAAACCTTCCCCAAGATCAAGAATTAGGTTATCATATGCAGAAAGAATTGTTAATATCGACCAATCAAACAAACTCTTCAACTTTATATTATAAGTATAGTATAGATAGTCAACATCCAAAACATCGGGTCAAACATTATTTTTGCTGTTATTTTCTCTCAACTAGGACGACACTTATTTGCATTGCGATGTAAATCACTGTGAACAGCACGAGTGTTCTACTTCAAATGCAAATTGGGTTTTACCCGCATATTACACAGTTTACGTTTCACTTACATGGTAATGGTAATTTTTATTTTGACGCGGGTCCCGGGTTTGATTTCCGGTCAGACCAGGATGTAAAGTTATATTTTTCTAAATGGCCTGGGGCTTGGATGTTTATCTATACGAGTATTTGTTAAAAATATACTATCGTTGAGTTAGTATCCCATAACACAAGTCTTAAACTTACCGTGGGGCTAACTTAATCTGTGCGTTTTGTCCCTATTAATTTACATTTTTATTTATTTAATTAATAGTTTAACCACGAACCCTAAGCTAGTGGGATTACAAGACTGCATGGTAGGCCAATATTGGTGGGACCACTCGTCAAAAATCTTTTATTATACCACTTGTTGATTTTCATAATAGCCCTTTCCCGGGGACCTTGGATAAATCGCGCTAAATAGTCACATCTATTCTGTATCGAAAATCAATTTAATACTTATTTTTGATTGATTCATTCATTAATATAGTGTAGTTTCTCCGTGGTGTTACAAGGTCAATTGAACCTGCACACCCTATTGTCATAGGTTTACGGAACCACCATTTGGCCTCTAACATGATTTTTTAATGACCACCTGGTGGCAGCTGGAACCAAACGAATTCCAAAGCACGGAATCATTATCCGTAGCCTACTATCTGTATGTGAGAAATATGCTTCAAGTCATGGGTTAATGTACAATACCAAAAAAAGTGAGTATATGATCTTTGGCCTTGGTGGGAAAGTAGTAGTAATTATTCTTTTCAGACAATGGGGTGATTCAAGCCTGGCATTTCCTAACCAAACTGGAAAGAACAAAGTATACTTCCAGTGTGAATCGAATCCACGACCGGGTTCTCCTGGTCTCCAGGCAAACGCCTTAACTACTCGACCACAGAATCCTTTATACAGTACAAACTACTTCAACACAACAAAAGTTGTTCAACACATGATAATCTAATGAGATTTATAATAATCAAATAAAGGTCAGAGAGCCCGTTTCCAAAAGCACTGACACCAGGATGTACAACGTCAATTGACCTGTTCAAAAATTTAAACGATATAAATGAGTAAGTGAATATGAAGCAAAAATCAGATAACAAATGGATAGTAATCGTCTAGTCGTTATATTGGGTAAATCATGGTCTTTGGGGTCATTAAAACATTAAAATGTTTACCCACCGTTTAGTCGTCATTTCGTAAACTCAGAGACGAACAATGGGCACTTAATTGGGGTCAATTCAATAGGCATATTGAGATGGTATTTGTATGCAAGATATTCTGCAAATGTTCAGTCTTTCATCCCAGCTATTTTACCAATAAATAAATTTCATGTGTGTCAAAAATGTGTTGAAGAAATATGTTACAAAAATATGACATATTTGTGTACACAGTAAAACATTTTGCAAGAAAAAACATAGAAATAGATAAGAGTACAAGGGTGCTTATTTCAAAACGAGACTTTTCCTTTTTTTAACTTCTTTTTTAAATGTTACTTAGAAAATGGTAACATAATGGTATAATAGTAATATGGACGATAGCTTGTCCATATTATAGCTTTTTATTGATTTCTGTACATAATTCCTGATTAATAGTTAAAAACTTTCTGCCAATTCTAAGTATATTCCTATTTTTCCGAATTCCCACGCAAGTGAACCCCCAAGCAAAAGCTTGTAAATTTATCATAAAAAGTAAGATGAACCTTAAGATATGTTTACAATAAATCGTAAATTAAATAGTTATACAGGTAATTGGACGGTAAAAACCGTATTGTTAAGTAGAACTAATGCATTTAAAATTGCCATAAAATCTAGAAAATCATGTTGCATACAGAATGGTTATCAGAGATCTCGGTTTTATGGGATTTCATTATTGGGTTAAGAATTGTTTAATGGTTATATATTGATTGAAAAATCGTCACATATATGAATGCTGCTCTATCTACTGCACTTATCTTCTAGAAATTTCAGGAAGATTGGTGCAGTAGATAGGGCGTGAAAGCATAACAAACAAACTCACTTTCGCATTTGTAGTATTAGTTAGGAAGTTAGGATATATATTATAACAAAACTTTCACATAAAAATAGTATTTCTATTGTGTCTGGATTCTGCGAGCTAAAGGGTTAATTAAAAAATCTACTTACAAAACTTCAAAGTATTAATTATTTAAAATTAATTGTCTTACCTGATGCAGCCATATGTTCACTGGTCCTGATTGGTTGAAAGCCAACAAATGGAATCTGCATTGATAGTAGCAGTCCCACAATGTAGAAGACACTGTAGCTGACAAAAAGCCTCTGGGAGAACCGCCCCATGATGAGAAGGGCAAACACGTGAAGGGGAATCAAGTTGATGATGAAAACATAGCCACCCCATGCTGACACCTAAAAGAAAAATATATAAATTTTAATAAAGATAGTTATAAAAAAAAATCTAGCTTCAGCCATAGTAGCCAGTGGAGGCACATAATGCTTATTCTAACACCAGAGTGTGCAGAGTCGATGCTTATTGTAATCCAATTGTACTTGTACTACCTAATGATATTTGTAACATTTGGTGATTTTGGAAAGATTGAATTTTGTATTTAAACAGACAACCTTAACAGTGGTATATATATAATGAACATATGTTTTTGAAAACCATAATTAAATTTGTTGCCAAGCAACAAACAAACAAAACAAATTAATATTTTGTAGCTAGTTTTGTATCACAAGCATCTGTTTTTTTTGTTTATTTTTTATGAAAATTTTTGTATACATAATTTTGTATTCTTCTTTATTTGTAATATAATTCAATTTAAACACAAAATAATAAAAAATAGAACACAAAGCTTGCTTATTGTGTAGCTTACAAGATCAATCGAAACACCTCAGCAACTAAGCAGTTACTGGGTGGCATATAATTATGCATACTATTGTTCCATTATCTTCCATGCTGGTCTGGGAGAAAAAGAAAAACAAAGAATGTATCAGCTGCTTCTCTTCCCGCGCAAGCCGTAAAAGTCGTCTGAGGGAATCGCCGAATGGGGAAATCATAACATAGGCGATGCGGCTAGCAACCCATCACTATTGATTTCCTGTTTCAACTACCATTATGCTAAACGTGGCCTAAGGTCTTATGGCTCTAGGCTCTGTCTACACCGTATGGGATAAAGACGTGATTATATGTATGTATGTATGTACTATTGTTTGTTTGTTGTATTGGTAGCTGAGAAATAAAATCTTGTTTTGTTTCTGATATGGCCTAAGCAAGACTACTGTCTTGCTTAGATAGCTTGCTGATATTCACAGCTTTAGATGACTGAAGCAAAAGGTCTTATTGGAAAATTACTCAAAACTTTTAGAAGCTGATGAACTAACAACTTTAACTCTTCAGAAATATTATTGGAGATATCACAATTACTTCACAACTGTACAAAGACAAACACTATTGTCATCACACATGGAGGAAATTAGCATACTTTTGTTTTACACACATGCCATGAAACCAGATGTTTCTTTTTCAATTGATAACAGTTTATTGCATTCATTTGCAGAGCCAATTAAATTTTAATTAACACCAATACAGCTCTTATTTCTGTGGTTTCAGCTATAAATTTGATAAGAATACTGATAGTTTGCATTTAACAAAGTAGGCAACTTTATTTAGACTTTGAATTAATAATGACACAGCACAAGGAAAAAATAAAAAGTACTGTTTTTGGTCAGAAATATCCAATGCTTGCAAAATGGGCACAAAAATCTGATAGATTTATCTGATGTTCACAGTGAAAGGATTTATTAATAGCAATTTTTTTGTCTGATTGGAAGATAGGTTTTAAAAGTAATTTTAACTCACCATATAAAAATAAGACAAGGCAGTGCATATGGACCAAAACACAGACCCAGTCTTTACACTCTTTAACCACAGATAATAAGTAAATTGCAGGGCAAAGATAGCAATGCCCTCATTGTCATAACTCCCTGCAACAGATCTACTACTGTACCCAGGGATTATTGCTATGAAGCATGCAGCAAAAAGACCAGCACCTCGAGACCAGAGTTCAGATGTTAACAAGTATGTTGCTATGGCTGTTAAACCACTGAAACAAAAAAAATAAATTGTAAAATTTGTCTTTTCTTTCTTATGCCATCTGGTTGTTTAAGGAACCACATCAGACACCACTTAGGCGATTCTTAAAAGTCTGACACCAATGCATGGTCGATTTAAGGCATCAACTACACAATATGATAATGATGATGATTATTGATTAACATGCATCATGTTAATCAATAAATGACTAAAACACCAAATCAAATCACAGTTCAAAATATATTGACTTACTCAAGATGCAAATAAGGAGGTTCCAAAACCATAGACATATTTTTATACAAATTCATGTAATTTTTATATAGTAATTAAAGTACTATTTACCTGAACACTGGGGCAAGGAATACACAAATGTCTCTTATGTGTATTGGTATATTCAATGTGTGTAGTATCCAATGAATAGTTCCTGAAGTGATCATAAGGCCAGGGTACACAGTCCCGCCGACAATACGCCCCAGAGGATACCATGCCCGTTCGTCGAACCAATTCAAAAAGTTGTAAAACCCATGCTGCACCATATAGGCGGTGGAACGATAGTTGAACCTGAAATAGCAAATGGTTAGGTACAGAAACATCCTCTCATGAACTTTACAGGTTATCCTGTTGAACACACTGGACGGTAACTTACCATGGGTCAAATTCGTGAATTATACTTTCAAAACGAATTACAGCAAAAAGCCGGGAGGCAAATCCGGCCAACCAAGCCAGCGACAATACCGTAACAGTAATAAGGGTACTGAAGCCGGCCGTATTATTGAATATTCCTTTATTGGGGCCATTTATCGGCTTTACTGCAGCAGTGGCCGGCATTGTGTTCCTCGCCAGAGCTAACAACTACCCTAATAATTCACTACAATTCTATTTTCATACATTAGTTTCAACAAATGGATTTCAGAAAAAATGACTTTACGATGACTGAAACTGACTGACGGACACGTCTTCTATAAAAATTATTGCCATCAAAAAAATTAAATAGGATGCGTTAAAGCAAAAAGAATTTTATATCGATAATCAAAATCGATAAAACGTCTTGATTCTGCCTCTTCTCTCGCTTATAGTTTGCTTACAGCCGTCATTGTCAAGGTAGTGTATAATTTTAGTCTGTGGCGTCGATAATTTGACATGGATTTGTTGATGTTGACGTCGCCTTTCTGACATTTTGTGATTTCGAGTTTCATAAGCTTTCGATCGAGTTTCGGATAACAGAGTCATTTTTCAATGTGAATTAAAACTTTATTATGATATAAATTGTTATTGCGTAAAAGTAGTAATTACTCAAAACATCAACATGTCTAATTATCAAGAAATTGTCAATTTAAACGTAGGGGGTACTAGGTAAGTCAATCGACGTAAGCCTAGAAAGTTGTTTACTTGCTCAGCTTGTTAAAGCTTAAAATGCCCCTAAAACTTACCTTTTTACCTGACATAAATTTAACAATTATATAGCCTCTTGAGAAACAGACATTATGTTAAATACATCCGAAAAATCCTAACTTTTATACCCAAGTAAGAAAAAGGTATATAAAAATCAAGAATCATTTTGTAGCAATTAATAAAATACAAGTACTTATGTTGTTTAATGGCTTCTACATTTCAGATTTGCAACTTCTTGGCACACATTAACATGGGTACCAGACACATTTTTCACAGCTCTACTGAGTGGTCGAATACCTACTGTTAGGGATGAGACTGGTGCCATATTCATAGACAGAGATCCAAATCTTTTTGGTCTAATTTTGAATTTCTTGAGAATGCATGACATAGACCTCACAAATGTTAACATTCGAGCTCTGCGACATGAGTCTGATTACTTTGGCATCACACCACTTAGCAGAAGGCTGGCATTATGTGATGAAATGAACCATTCTTCTTGCGGTGATGTTCTATTTTATGGATATTTACCACCACCACAGTGTAAGTGTTTTGATTTTTTCTTGTGCTATCATAACTTTTGTTTATGTTTAGTAAATATATTAAAGTGTATATCTATATTTAGAAATAACACAATGATATTATAATGTTATATACAACAATACAATTTAATGATAAGGAAGTTGTATATAGATAAATTGGAATAATATTGGTTCACTATCTCATAATAAGTATCTTTCTTTACTTTTGTTCTTTTTTTTTTTGTTATTCAATTACTAACTACTCATTTTAAATCAATAATGGAAGACACAAAGCAAAACCTAGCTTCATTCCAGAGAACGAAAAAGGATTTGACAAATGTAATTTTGATTTCAGTGAACTTGCCAATACAGAGTAGTAGCAATGGTAGGAATGGGAGCAGCTGTTCAAGAAAGAACTCTACAGCCTCAAATTCAGATGGTTCCACAAACCGGACACATTCAAGAAACTCGTCACTTGATCTCAGGACTATAGGGAGGATACCATCTCAGGAACAATTAAGGTTTACACAAACAATACAAAAAAAATACTATTTTATAACAAAAAGCGGACCTTGGGCTCCAAAGTAGTTGTGTGAGAAAGTAACCGGGAAAGCACCACAATTTTTTTTTTTATAATAACATCTTTACTCATAGTAATAAGTCACAAAAAAAGAATTATCGCTTAAACAATCTCTTTTAGTCAACCTTAGAAGGGGGGAAAAGTTTAAAACAACTTACATTGTGTAACCAAAATGTTTACTATACCTGTACAATGTATTATCTATAATACAAATCACATTTTTCTTACAGTCGCTGTGGCAGGGGACACTCGAGGGCAGCTTCACTGGGCAACAACACAGACTGTTATAAGGGAATACGTCCACCAGAAGGTATGTATTTATTAGATTCGTTATAAACCATTTATAAATAAATTGCAAAATTAAAAGTAACGAAATTGAATTTACATGCTTTTTTACCAAATATATTATTACTAGCTGTTCCCCGCGGCTCCGCCCGCGTGGGACTCGGTTATATCGCGCCCAAAAGTAGCCTATGTTTGACCTCAGGTCGTTAACTACATCCCTACCAAATTTCATCACAATCGGTCCATCCGTTTAGCCGTGAAGAGGTGACAGACAGACAGACAGACAGACTTTCGCATTTATAATATTAGTATGGATGTTTTAAATACACTTTTGTTTAGTGTCTGTTTTAATGACTAAATCCATACTAATATTATAAATGCGAAAGTCTGTCTGTCTGTCTGTCTGTCTGTCTGTCTGTCTGTCTGTCACCTCTTCACGGCTAAACTGTTGGACCAATTGTGATGAAATTTGGTAGGGATGTAGTTAACGTCCTGAGGTCAAACATAGGCTACTTTTGGGCGCGATATAACCAAGTCCCACGCGGGGCGAAGCCGCGGGGAACAGCTAGTATAAAATAAAGCTTTGATTGTGGAAAACTACCATCTTTATTTGTTGTAGGTTAAAAATATGTATGCAGGATTAGCCTATCCATACCTACTTCCACACTACCACAGAATTAGTAATAGTACTAATACGAAAATCGCACTAATCTGTCTGATACGCTTTCTCGGCTAAACCGTTGGACCAATTTTAATGATATTATATCCGAAAATTAACCATATACTTTAATGATCATACCAGGTTATATTTAAGTAAGGACCCTGGGCAGAGCCACAGGCGAACTCTAGTAAAAAAAATAACTAAAGTAACTACCAATATAAAAATTCTTTTCTAAATGATCATTAAAGTATATGGTTAATTTTCGGAATCTAAACTGGTTTATCTCGCACTTGGTCAATCCTTACTTACATACTGTATTACTTCTTGGGGTGGTACTAGTAAGACAAGTTTACTAAAACTCGAAAGGGCACAGCGAGCACTACTTAAAGTATGCACGTTCAAGCCTTTTTTATTCCCTACACAAGATCTTTACCAGTTTTGTGAAGTTCTCACAGTTCGTCAGTTGTTTATCTTAAACACCATTATACAGCAACACAGCCTCACCATCTATAATCCAAATTTGTTGAGAAGAAACCGTCTTGTCGTCAGCTCTCCTGTTTTTAACACCGAATTCTCCCATCGGTTCTTCTGTTTCCTTGGCCCCTTCCTATACAATAATCTACACGGTAAGCTTAACATCCTTCCTCTCTCTAAATACTCTTGCAAATTATGTATCTTGGAATACATGCAAACCCTGAATTATAATGATACGGAAAACCTTCTTCTTCCACTTATATAATACTAGCTACCAGCTGTACCTCGCCCAAAATTAGCCTAAGTATGACCCCTGATCCTCGACTATATTATCAGTTTTCGCCATGATTGGTCCAGCGATTGAGCCAGAAATGCGTAACAGACGGAAAGATGGACATACAGATTTTCGCACTCATAATAATACCTGTTAGTATAATAATTAAATGTTCGCTCTGCTGTGGCCAAGTTTCCTTGTTGCTCATTCTTTAATTACACAGACATATCTTGCATGTTTAATCTAGATTTTGGATACAGATGGTGAGATTTTGGAGATTTTGTTGATGTTATATATATTTAAAAAAAAAAATGTTTTTCATTATTATATACTTAATATAGTTTAGTTTACAACCAAGTTCATTTCTCCTTGGTTACGTGTATTTTCTCACTTGTGTTCACCAAAAGTGGGAGCACTGGAGATCTGTACCACAGGCCCTGCCTTCTTCAGGCTCCAGTCTCCTCCAATCTGTTCCGACACATTAATTATGTCATACTTATACATACTGTTATACAGATTGTTGGAGAAGAATAAATAAATTTTTATCTTATCTTATCTTATAAACTATGGTTGATAAAATGATTTCTTTTTCAGTGAATGCATGGGTGGACAGCATGAAAGTTCAAATAATAAAGGCACATCACAACTGGATTGCTGTCGCTTACACACATTTTGTTGTAGGTTATAGGTGAGTAAACCTACACTGCTGATTGGTATGGACATACAAAAAAAAGTGGGTTGATCAATTAAACAAACGCAAATGAACAATGGTAAACAAAAATCTTTATCATCACTTACAAGTTTATTTAACAATAACAAATGAATTACCATAATTGTTTTTCAGGTTTACATACTACTAACTATTTTAAAGATCAAGATACAGTTATAAACCTGACACCCATAAATACAAAACAAACAGATAGGTACATCTTTCCATGTTTAAAGCATATGAGTTATTTTTGTCAACCTTTTTTCATTAGAAAGTAGTTAAATAATTTTTGCTCATAAAATTGAAAAGCAGATCAATAACTGATATCAGGGTCCTTCCAATCCTTTTGACAAGCAATGTTTATACAGTAATATATTTCGTTTATATAGATTAACAGACTCATGCGGTTGGTATCAAATGTTCCAATCTCCGGTACAAGACTCTGCAATAGAACGAATAGCCCTAAATGCGAAGACTGGAGGCAGTGCCAACTCCAGCGGGAACACGACAGCGGGCACTGACGTCATGCTGGGCATTGCCAGCGGGCCTTTGCTGCGTCTTTGGGCATTTTCTACTCATATTGAACCTGTCCGGATGAATTTAATTGGTAAGGAATCACTGCCTTTTGATACATTTTTTTAAGGATTACTTGATCAAACTGACGGAATCTTTTAGCACAATATAAGGAAATCTTATATGCGTATTTCGCCGTTAGTATTAACTAGTAGCCTTATTTATAAAATTTCTTTAATTTATTCCTTTAGGAACATTTAACCTCGGCATGCGAGTGGAACATCTCCTCTTCGTGGGTCCCCAACTAGTTGCTTTGAGCAGCGCAGGCAGCCGCAGCAAAGCCGGAGTGTGGCACACGAGCACCCAACATTGGCAAACGCAAGATGTCGCCCATCTCACTACTTACGATACGGCTGGATCTTTCTTACTGCTCGGGACGGCTACCGGGACTATTAATTATATTGGTAAGTAATAAGGTTGATATTTGGTTGTATGTGTTTGGATTGACTTTTCACGTATTTAGCACACGACTACCCAATTGTGGCAAACGCAAGATGTCGCCCATCTCACTACTTACGATACGGCAGGTTCCTACTCCTCGGGCTACTGGCCCGAGCTACTGAGCTACTGGCTACTGGGACTTTTCCAACTGATACTATAAATGCGAAAGTGAGTTTGTATAACTGTTTGTTTGTTACCTCTTAACGCTCTATCTACTCAACCAATCTTCCTGAAATTTCGCATACACATAGCTAGAAGTATTGAGAAGGACGTAGAACTTTTCATCCCGGGGAAAGGGCAATGTTCCCGAGTGAAGTTCATGCTAGAAAGGCCGAAAGCTAGTTATTATATTGATAAGTTTGGTATTTGACTGCCTCCCATGTTTGGCACAAGTGCACACAACTGTTCAACAAAATCATTCCACCAATTTTTTAGAAAGCAGAAAAAGCAAACACATGAAGCAAATATATTCCCGTGAGAGTGTCATCACTGCACCTTCAGTCAATGCTTTTAAAATAGATGAGATAAGGTTTAAAATCTCCAAACTTAAGATGCACACGCATCAGCTTCATAAGCTGCTAGTGTGTTAAAGAATATAAATAGATAAATAAATAAATATGGACAAAAATAGTTTTTTTTTATGGATAACGTTTATATTATGCTATGCATTTAATAAAAATCACTTATCTTAACATCTCACTTGAATTTAATTGATTTGTATAAGTTAGGTAAAAATATTTGGATTATGAAATTACATTCTTTGTCATTATCCATAGACATGCAGAAGTTCCCACTTCGAATGAAGGACAACGACCTGCTTGTCACTCAGCTGTACAAGGACCCCAATCAGGAGCCGATTACAGCTATATCTGTTTATCTCACACCCAAGACTAGTAAGTGCCACGAAATATGGGTATTTCTTTTTTATATTATTCTAATCTCAAATTAAAACGTGAAAAGAGGGGTGCAGCATTTAAAAAGTGGTCCATAGTACTGGTGATGCATAACTTGGAAGCACATAATTATGTGGTCACGAACCTTAGCAGTGAGGAAGTGATGATAAACCAGATGATACCAGTCATACAGACGATTTATGAAGCAATATAAATTTATTTTTTACTTATGCAATTCGTTCTTATACACATTCAATGCTGCATAAAATTACACGTCAAATTTAATAAAGACATCAGTACAAGCACATCACAACATAGTATAAAACAAAGTCGCTTTCTCCATCCCTATGTCCCTTTATATGCTTAAATCTTTAAAACTACGCAACGGATTTTGATGCGGTTTTTTTAATAGATAGAGTGATTCAAGAGAATTTTTTATGCCCATACGGGTCGCTAGTTTTATATATATCAAGAACGTTTTATATATATCAAGAACTAAAAGTAAAGATGCAAGGGGTGTAATCAATGAAATAATGGTCTTATAATGGTAAATGAGTAAACATAATAAACTCCGTATAGATCTGTGCGGCAACTGGATCGAGATCGCGTACGGCACCCGGTACGGCTCGGTGCGAGTGATCGTGCAGCACCCGGAGACCGTCGGCCACGGCCCGCAGCTGTTCCAGACGTTCACGGTGCACCAGAACCCCATCACTAAGGTAAATCCTATTTTTATAAACGCTAAAGTGTGTATGGTTTATCCACTAAAGTTAAAAAGCTCAAGGATGCCTATCTTTACGTGATCAAAATGTTTGAAGGCAATGATACGAGAAGACGAGGACATGTAGAGTTTATATATGCCGCTTTAGCTAGAAATGAATATATTTTATTTGGAAAAATAAAATGTTTCGAGAAATCGAGAATTAGAACAGGACCAGTTCAAAAAATAAAAATTATAACCTGCTAGTTATATAAAACTACAGTGACTATTCTGCCATAGTTTCCCCTTTTTCCCCCCGTCTCGCCGCTCGCATACCTCAGGCGCGATGTTGGTCAGACTATAATGCAATACATTTCACAGGTATCCCTCTCAGAGAACTACCTAGTATCAGTATGCAGCGAGTACAACCACGTTAGGTCATGGCGCGTCACTCGGTTCCGAGGCATGATCTCCACGCAGCCCGGGACTACTCCCAATGCGGCCTTCAAAGTGTTGTCTTTGGAGGCGCCAACGGCACAGGCCCATAATGACTGCGGTACGTGTCATTTATTCTTTTATATATAAATAAACTAGCTTTTGCCCGCGGCTTCGCCCGCGTGAAATTCCCTTGGTAACAGTGCTTTTTCCCGGAATGAAAGGTATCCTATGTCCTTCTCAATACTTCGAACTATGTGTAAAAAATGCGTCGTTTCAAAATAGTGGAATTCGTCACAATTCAAATTGCTACTTAAACCCGCTTTGTTAGAGCTTTGGAGCCGATGACAAGCAATGTCGTCTTTTTTTAAAATACTCCTTCCCTTATAATATAAGCATAGTATATAACATTAATTGATATACTCATATGAAATGGTGTATGCATTTTTATAGGTCCGTATGGAGAGCAGGACGAAGAACAGATATTTATACAAAAAATCGTTCCTGATACTGACACGCTGTATGTGCGACTAGCGTCGAACGGCAAAAGGTAATATACATTTTTAACTAAGTCAATTGACTTACTTAGCATACTTAAACTAAGACCCTTATCTGTCCTTTTAAAGAATGTCTAACTTTTAGATCAAATACCTATAGATTTACCCATGGCGTAGCCGCACACGAGACAGGAAATCAAACTTAATTTCGTGAATATTTCCCTCACGCCGGCCAAATATCGCATCGCACGAATACTATTTAAAACGAGTCTAACGCATATGTTTCAGCCAACTCTGCTACCAGAATGTTTAAATTTGGCAGTGGAAGCGTGAATGATAGGAAAGTTAGGCTGATCACTAAAAATAAACAAAAGAAAAGTACCTTACGCGCTTGGGCGTGACTTGCTTATTAATCCGAATTAATTAAACCCGTTTATGCCCCTTCTCATGAGATTCCTACACATCCCCTATTAATTCGGTGTCGGTCCAGCGAAGCACGCGAAGTCAGGGTAGAAGGGAGGTCTCCACACAGGTTATTTCACTACCGAGTGTTCAATTGTCAATAAACTTTAAACTTTTATCCACTAGGCAACCGGGCCTCACTCACGATATCAATGCGCAATTATTCCCGAAGATTTAACGCGAATCGTATTAGAATGGTCTATTCCGAGACCCCACAGGTAATATCAAAAGGGAATGCATCTAACCGCGGCCGCGCGATTAAGCAGACTGCCAGACTGAACTGTCATGGCGTCACGCGCATCAAAAACGCCCGGTAGTGATGTACCAAAAACTAATACTTGTCGATTATCCGAATCGAGTAAATTCAACGTGAGTATATATTTGTCTGATGAATGTTTTATCCGAAACAGCATATATTACAAAAAACAAAGAATTTCATTGTTTGTCTGGCCTAAGTTTTTCTATGGCGTTCTAGTTGGCCGAACAAAAGAAAATGGGCACGCTGACAAAGAGAGAAAATGTATCTTTGGTCCTTATCGTTTTCTTCACTTTCCTATTTCGCCACCTCATTTTTGCACCAAATGACCAATCATAGATATATCTATATTATAAACCTATGGTCTAACTGTACCTCAAAAAAATATATCGCCAATCAAATATATTTATTCTTTGCAGAGTATGTACTATCCGATCAGTAGACGGCTCAGCGGTGTCTTGTTTCGTGGTAGCAGAATGCGAAGGGGCGTTGCGACCTAGAAGATTGTTACTCTGTGGCCATCGCTCGGGGGCTACGCAAATGTGGGATCTCACCGCTCCCATAGACAAGGCCACCAAGCCGGGCAAGCCAGGCGCTAGTGCCGGTTAGTATTATTCTACTAAAAAAAATACTCTATGGTCTGATTAGCTTTGGGCGCTATATGCATTGTGGAACTTCACCTCTCCCATAGACAAAGCCACTGCCCTATCCACAATGTTTGTAAGTTGGATGTTCTGGGTACTACGATGCCGAAGATTCTTTTTTTGAAGATTCTTTCATTATCTTAGGAAAACTACAGTATCTCGGGGCTATTTAATGAAGCTAGGGCGGGCCACTAGTTAACTATAAGTGGCAATTTGAAACTTAAGTGCAAGAGTGCAATTAAAATCTAATGATTATCGCCAAGGCGAAGCTCTTTTTAACCATACGGTTTTTTTTATACTACTAATTTGGCAGGCCTACTACAGCCCACCTGATGGTACGTGATTACCATAACCTATGGACGCCTGTAACACCAAGTTGAAAATGTATAACTAAGGTGCAACTGAAATGTTTTCTTTATTCAGGAGAAGGCGACGACGACGAAGCAGAAGGCGGTCCAAGTCCAGACGAGCTCGTCCGTCTGCTTTCAGCCTGTGACTTAGACGCGGCACCAGTTCCCGCGCCGTACGAGCCTCCACGCTCGTTACAAGCGCCATGAATACTGTGCGGCGCGCTTCACGCGATTTACAACTTTATCGTCAATGGGTAACGTTTGTTTTCCCAGGTTCTCGAGAGGCTACGACCGAGACATATTTGTCTGCTCTTAGACGCAGCTCTAATTCCTGCGCCATCAAGTGCAGCACCCTGTACGCGATTTAAAACTATATTGTCAATTGATAGCATCCATATTTCCTTGCTATAAAGAGCCTATACAGAAATCTCAACCTGTGACTTGACGTAGCTCTAGTTCCTGCACCATACAAGCCTCCATGCTCGTTACAAGCGCTATGAATACTGTGCCGGCGCGCTGCACGCGATTTACAATTTTATCGTCATAGGGTAGCGTTCATATTCCTTATTCTTGACTATGACAGAGACCGGATTCTGGACTTATTCGTCTGCTCCGCTGTTCCACCCCATTAATAAATTACGGCGCGTTGTACATGATTCACAACTTGTCGGAAGTAAGTAAAATTCAAACCCAAGCGGTTTCAGTCTATTAGGTTTCTTTTCGAGATAATTAAATGTCAAAATGACGACTTATCGAGATGCCTATAATCTACAAAGATTGAACATATCAGATGATTAAAAGTTTTATGTTTAGGTATGTAATCTCAGAAATTTAATGAAATGTTCATCCATAAAAATTATGTTGAACTGGATTTTCGGTTAAAATCAATTGAGGCTAGTTCATAGTACGGATCACCTTTTAAAATAAATTAAAAACGCGGTCTTCCATTCTTTTAATTACGATGTATCTTTATTGCTTGCAGACTTATTAAATAAATTATGTTCCTCTTCTCGCAACTTTGAAAAAATGCGGATGCCATGATATGTACTGTCAATGTTTTATGCAACCATTTGATTGATTTAACACGATAAGCCAGACGTGACGCGATGAATTTGCAATTTATAAATATTTCCTTGAGATTTGCTTACAATATATAAATATTTCCTTGACCACATCACGTCTGCTAATTAGGACGCAATACATAGACTCGATAATAATCATTATAAAGTTACATCAATAAGTTTAGATATTTTTAAAGTTCTCACTATCATGTGTTTAACTCACCATTTAAAGTATTTTAAACTATTTCAATAAGTTTATCCATTCTATTTTGTAGCTTTATTTCAATGAGGAATTGGGAAACCTTTTAGAAAGTATAGATTACTATTGTAATCTTACGTTTATGACTATTCTGTAGGCTCTTGCAGTTTATAAAAAGAATTGTTTTATAATATTACATTTAATTATCTTTATTACTCGCTTTCGTGGTTTCGGTTATCGCAGCTGTGGTTTTTTTGGTTCCTATTATTTTGTGTAAGTATTAAAAAACCTATAGTAGGTAATTTTTTTTTATACTACTAAATTTGTTAATGCCTGGCATAACACGTAGGTGTTACCGTATCTGAAATTAAAATATATATATAAGGCGTAGTGATGGGTAGAAATAGTAGAAAACTCCGGGGGGTACTACAGTCTCTTAAAACCATGCAAGATCCAGTGAGTAAGCGAGACAGCGCGATACATGATGTCAGGCGACATCTCCCTTACTCACTGGATCTTGCATGGTTTTAAGAGATGGTGGTAAGCCACCTGTATACATATACTGTCTTATTAATAAACCAGTTATAAGGTCCGCTTAACTTTAAACCAAGGTTTAAAGCAGTTTTAGTAAAAATACTTATTAATAAACCCAGTTTAAGGATAGAATAACTTAAACCTAGGTTCAACCTTGGTGTAAAGATATACCTAGCAACCATTAGGTTTAGCGACAGATTAAGGACAATCTAACCTAAAATTTTGGTGACAAGTCTGGTATTTTCTTCTTCCGAGCGTGTTTTCCGGTTGCATCTTTAGTTCGCGCTTCATAACCCAAAGTACGCTATTAATCATGGTCTTGGTTTAGCGGAACTGGTTATTACCAACAATGGAGCGACTGCCGTCAGACATCCGTAACCCTTTTTACAGGGAATCCAGACCCACAGGAACATGATCCGGATGTGTTAGTGGCCAACACTGTCAGATTTTTCAGGCTGCCTAAAGGCATCTCTGACATAGCCTAACGACTGCCATCTACCGATAACAACCGGGAACCAACGGCTTAACGTTTCCACCTAAGGACGGCGGGGCTCAAGATAGAAATGCCACTAATGGCGACCAATCCAAAGATGGTCGCGCACTCTCCGTCATTGTTGCTTGACACGTGCTATCGTTACGAATACGCGCTCCGAATAGGCAAATAAAGGTGGCCTACTATCTACCATCTCTTAAAAACCATGCAAGTACGAGTGAGTAAGCGAGACAGCGCAATACATGATGTAAGACGACATCTGCCTTACTCAATCGTTCTTGAATGGTTTTAAGAGATGGTAGTACCATATAGCCATGTGTGGTACCAGCATTACAATTCATAAGTGCTACAAGATGGCAAGAGACTATTATTTGAGCTGCTTTTATAGGAAATTTTTGATAACAAATGTTAAAAATAAAATGCTTTCAAAAGAAAATAAAAATATATTTCATTTATCACTTTTTGACTTTGCAGCCTCCATATTATATTGAGCAGTAATCATCTGGAACTCTGCCTGCTTCTTTTGCACAAAACACAATTCTTCTTCATCTTCTTCTATTATCCGGCACGATTCGTTTAAAGCCGTACACTAGCCAAGCGTGAGAACAACAAAAACACAATAGAAATATTAAACATTACTATACATTACAATACAAACCAATTTTAACAAATATGGTTATTTTTATTTAATTTAATAATTTTGTATTTCCCTGGAAACGAGTCTTTTAGGCTTTCTTGAATTTATAAATCTGGTTTTGATATATCACTTCTGTCAACAATGTGACATATAAGTCCAAAATGAAAAAAAGAAACAAAATATTCGTTTTCTTATTATGGTAAAAAGGTCAGTCTTGCAATTTTCTACCTTAAACCGAGGTGTAACTTTAGTATAGCTAAAACGTCGCTAATCTAAGTTTATTAATAAGGATATTAAAACTTGGTTGAAACATCCTTATTCCTAGTTTAACTATTCCAAGCGTAACCTCGGTGTAAGCTTGGATTAGGGTTATTTTATTAATAAGACAGATACTGTCTTATTAATAAAATAACCCTAATCCAAGCTTATTCCGAGGTTACGCTTGGAATAGCTAAACTAGGAATAAGGATGTTTCAACCAAGTTTTAATATCCTTATTAATAAACTTAGATTAGCGACGTTTTAGCTATACTAAAGTTACACCTCGGTTTAAGGTAGAAAATTGCAAGACTGACCTTTTTACCATAATAAGAAAACGAATATTTTGTTTCTTTTTTTCATTTTGGACTTTTATGTCAGATTGTTGACAGAAGTGACATATCAAAACCAGATAAATAAATTCATGAAAGCCTTAAATTACTCGTTTTCAGACGTATGTACAAAAATATTAAAAGAAATCGGTTAAAAATTGGTTTGTATAGTAGTATATTTTACACCAGGTGTGTTACTACGGTCTCTTAAAACTACGTAAGATCCAGTGAGTAAGCGAGACAGAGCAATACATGATGTATGGCGACATCTTCCTCGCTCAATCGTGAGCTTGATAGCCTAGCGCGGCGCGCGTATTTGTAATATAGCACGCGTCAAGCGACGGTGACGGCGAGTGCACGGTCATGTTTGGATTGGTCGCCATTAGTGGCATTTCTATCTTGAGCTCCTCCGTACTTTGGAAGACACGTTAAGCCGTTGGTTCTGGTTGTTATCGGTAGATGGCAGTCGTTAGGCTATGTCAGATGCCTTTAGGCAGCTTGAAAAATCTGACAGTGTTGGCCACTAACATATCCGGGTAATGTTCCCGTGGGTCTGGTTTCCCTGTAAAAAGGGCTACGGAGGTCAGACGGCAGTCGCTCCATTGTAGGCAATAACTAGTTCCGCTAAATCAGGACCATAATTAATAGCGTACCCTGGGTTCAGAAGCGCAAGCTAAATATGCAACCGGGAAACACGTTCGGACGAAGAAGATACCATACTTGTCACCAAAATATAAGGTTAGATTGTCCTTAATCTGTCGCTAAACCTAATGGTTGCTAGGTATATCTTTACTCCAAGGTTGAACCTAGGTTTAAGTTATTCTATCCTTAAACTGGGTTTATTAATAAGTATTTTTACTAAAACTGCTTTAAACCTTGGTGTAAAGTTAAGCGGACCTTATAACTGGTTTATTAATAAGACAGATAATGCACACGGCATTAGTGAGATAAATGGGTTTGGAGTTTTCTAATTGAAAATTAAAATAAATCAGCTTAACTAATCAACTATTTTACAGACATTACCCGAATTGTGTTATCTCTGATGCTCTTATGGACATTTGCCTTGTCGGATCATTGATGGTCTCCCTCCACCTCCCATGGCTCTACCAACCTCTCGGTTATACGAGTCGAATCTCGGGAGAGTGCGCTGTACTAGCATTTCGCATCATATCATATATAACATATCGCAGTCGCACCTGCTTGATCTCTCTAGTTCTCTATAGTGTCACCTATCTACGCAATCATTGCATTTTAATAACTCTCCCCCATCTTTAGGGGGCTTACGTTCACACGTACGCCTCGCTTGCCTTGATCTCGGCCTGAGATCAGTTTGAGTATGTCTCAGTTTCAGTTTTTCTCTTTGTCTTCTTGTAGCAGTATTCTTTATGTGCTCCTACTTTTCAAGTTATGCCCCTCGAGGTCGCTTCGGATTTTATACCACCGGACCGAGAATTCTTTTAGCCGCTTAAAGTTCGCCTCAGATCCCCTACGCGCCTCCTCATAATCATTGATGGTCTATCGTTATGACATAATATATTGTTTTTGCGTCAAAAGCGACAAAGATAAAATAATTCGGGTCGTTGCTGCACAGTTAAATAAAAAGTTTAATTAAAACGACTGACGAGCCACCGTCAAAACAGCATATAAGTACTGAGTGAAAGAGACAGCTCTCTATGAAGTTGATTTTTCGATTCATACACATATGTATGTTTGATTGAAATGTATTAGATCTTACAACAGCTGTTCATATAACTGTTGATCTTATTTCTCATATTATTCAAATATTGTTTAGAAGTTTCCATTAAAATGTGTTTCTATGGTAAGCGGTCATGACCTTCTTTGTTGTATGAAAAATATATGCGACAGTGATTATAAACATTGCTGTATGATGAACCAGAAAAAAATATTTTGCCAGAATACATGTATAAACACGGTATATCAAATGATCCTAATTCTGACGATCTTGTCTTTTAGGTATCCTCTTGCCTACATAAGACAAAGTTAACTGATATAGGCCGTTATTCCACTTACCCTAGAAATGTTCTTAGCTAGCTATAGCGAATGCTTCGCCAGATAATTTTATACATATGGCGTGTAAAGACTGATTTCATTAATAGGTTCAATCATATTTTAATGAAATTCTCATGTAATCATTTATTTTTGAAAATATTTATTATTACGTTGAAAATTATTGTATGTATATACGATTGAGAGCGACGTCATGTAGTTGTTATACTTTTTAAAATTATGTAATTTATTGTTGATGTTGTAGGATAAATGCAATGTGTTATTTTTATTGCAAATAGTATACAAATATTATCTTCTCATTTTTTCCAATTTGAACATGTAAGGTAATGTAAGTATGTCAATAAAATATATAAAATATACAGATTTATTTTAACAAGAATAAAAGCTTTTATTTTAATGTCGGCGTTTTATCGTGGATTTAATAAAAAGAACTATGTATTTACCTTTTTACAAAAAAAAAAAAATTTACTGAGGCAACTTGAAGACACAGCAGTATGGAAGGTTTTTAAAACGAGACATCTGGGAGAGCCATAACCACAGAATATATAACGGTGGCAGTGACGAGTATTTAAAACAATTTATACAAATTAATAAAATATACCGGGGCATGCGTTAAGTTTATGGCAACCAATGCAAATTTAATTCAAATAGATTATTGCATTTTTATGTTTGTATTATACTACTTAATAAGCGAATGTGTCCCTTCGAGCAACACGGCTTCCGACGGCTTAAATAATCACGTGCATGCAACGTGGCGGCTATCGAGCTCTTAATTTCTCCCGGTTGACCCACGCCCACGATACCACTTAGTTTTATTTCATTGTTTTCTATTTCAAAAATAGATCTATTCGAGTTGTACAGTCGAGGGCAGATAAAGCTAACTCAACGGTCACAATAATGGTAGGTACGGTACTGGGGTCACTTTTATCTGCCCCTAACTGTACTTACTATGTAACATTTAATTTTTTAAGTAGTTTCCACAAATAAAATAATTAAGATGTTGATTTTAAATCTGTGATTTATTATTGAAGTTTTATGTCTATTCGCCACAAAACATTTATTTAGTTTTGATCTTAACAATGCTATATATACAATGGACAGCGTAAAATAATTTAAGAACACAACCTTAAAATAAACCAAGAAGCTTTAAAATTAGAAATAATTAACAATTTTGATCTTCTCTATATATTCTTTATATTTTTATTAACCGACCGAAGGTTTGAATTCGGCAAGTTTCGACACCAAGAACATAATAATATAAATGAAGTCTTAAAACCTTATAACAAATTAATAAAAAATATGGTTCGGAACAAAGACTATTAAATACTCGATTCAATTTTAATAATAAACGTTATTTGTACAATAAACATACACTAGTATTTTGTCGATTTTCATTACTTTTAATTTTGTTGAGCACTTTTAATTCTAAAGCCAAAACTCAATCAGTGAACAAAAAAATTTTTTTTAAGTGTTTTGTGCGTTAGACGAAGAGAAATGTGGCGAAAGCGATACAAGTAGCCATTACGAGAGGAGAGAATCGAGATAGGCGGTCGACCTATTGGGGGGCTACTACCGTCTCTTATAACCATGCAAGATCCAGTGAGTAAGCGAGACAGCGCAAAACATGAAGTAAGGCGACATCTCCTTTACTCCATCGTTCTTGCATGGTTTTAAAAGACAGTAGTAACCCCCCTGGTGGTCGTTTAATGAAACTATATCAGAGGTCGATAGAGTTTCGAAACACTTGGGTGTGCAAGGACCTGATTTGTATTAGATCCCGTTTTATGTCGAGACATTGAAGTTAATTAAGGGAATGCAAAGCAATGTATGTGTAGGTTTTCGCTTGGGACCTGCAGCGGTACTACCGCAAATTTTTGCCTCTTTAAATTGAAAAGATAGGGAGTAATCAGAGCATAATTAGGTATTAAGGGAGATTCATAAAAAATGGAAGAGAATGGCTATGGCTGGCTCGTGACGTGGGTTAATATAGATTTTGCTTATAGTAGCAGATCAGTTTTCCAATTTATTTTCTTGCAGATTTACCATATTAGACATCTGTACCCCTAATGTGAGATTTTATAAGCGCATACGCTAGCGACTGCGTTAGCGATTATGTATAATAAACCTGTACAACGACCCTGCATGGCCGATAGTAAGGCGACTAAGAAATTTCGTACAAAATCCTAATGCAGTTGCTAGCGTCTGCGTTTATAAAATCTCATATACTAGGGGTACTGACTCCTATACCACAAGCGTCGTTACTGAGAGGAGTTATTTTTTTTTCTCAGCCGTCTGTACCTCATATAACGTCATTAAGTTATACGTTCCATACAACCAACTTTGAACTTTATAAGCTAGTGATAAGTTCCATTAACTAAAAACACTGATAAAAAGCATATCTTAACAATTATGGCACAAAAAACTAAATCATAATATGATTAAAAAACAACAGGTTACAATACTATGAGTCTTTCTGTTCATATTGATAATTGAAATAAGAAAATCATGAAGTGTTCATGATTTTCTTATTGTAGCAGTAGACCAAATAATATCATGGCAAAATTTAGAAAGCATTTTACTTGCAACTAGACAAATATATGTAGCTAGCTTAGTTGCTGTAGACTAATTACAATTGTTTCTTTCAGACGAGTTGCTACTTAAAAACTATTAAGGTTTGCGGCCATTGTTTTCCTGCACCAAACTAACAAAAAAAATATCAAATACCTAACCTAGAGACTATTGTCCTTTGGACATTAAATATAATAATTGAGACATTTTATGGTTTATCATAGTTTGAGTAGGTTTTTAATTTGAACCACACTTGTAGTTATGTAGCCAAGCCTAGGGCAACAGCTAGTTAGAAATATACTAATTTAACAATTTGAAGAGTGTTTGTTTGAACGCCTTTAACTATAGAACTACTGGTCGGATTTGAAAATTCTTGTTTGCGTTTGATAGCTTAGTTCTTGGGTAAGGTTATTGGTATATACCAAGGGCGGGTGAAACCGCGGAGCACAACTAGTATATACATTATAATGACTGATTATGACTGAATAAATATTTTTTAAGTTGAGATATATAATACAGATATTTTAATTAATACTCATTACTTGCTATTGTATAAGAATACTAGACATGTAAATACTGTTTCGGGTGTATAAACAAGTCAATTTGAATAGTATAATTCAGGATAATTAATACAAATATCAACACACTTGGTGATATTGTTTGTTGTCATGTTTTTTTCCCTGCAGCCGCGTATGTAACCAGAGTTTTGTAACCAGTTACATAAAAATAAAATATGATCCTCATAGGATACTGGTATCCAAGTGATAGGATTTTTACCTTTTCTGATACCTATATGATTTGTTCGTAACTAGTATCCAGTAAGGAATAAATAATATTCTTATGAAACCATGAGCTGGGTATACCAAATTATTTTTAGTGATTAAGGACATGGTGAGTGTGTAAGTTTGTGAAGTATTTAGTGGTGAGAAAAGAGTGAAAAGTACCAGGGCAACAGAAAGTATTAGGAGTTAGTCTACGCTTAGTTCATTATATTTGAGTTATAGATATGAGATAGAGTTGCAAAGTTATGCCCGTTTCATACGAGGGCAGAGCAATGAGGCAGAACAGTAGGCAGAAAGTGCCGCAGAAACAATATCACGTCCTCAAGAACTAGTAATGTAAAAAGTTTTATTTATTTAGTTATTAATAGGAAGAGCAAAAGCAGATAATACCATATTAAGAAACTGATGACTACTTAGAGTTGTACATATATTTATGCCCTTGACTGTAATCCCGGAGTGAAATAAATCAAGAAAACTAGGAATTAGTAAATTGCCAACAGTTTATTAATATCTAAAAGAATATGGTGATATTAATTCAATACAATGACCAACAGTTATTTCGTTTTGATTAAGTTCCGATATTGCGTCATTGATCTCTTCGTCAATTTCTTTGTACTCTCGGCACAGTTTTGATTTTCTCTTGTGGATATTAATCGTTGTTTCCTTTTTTAGTATATCCAGCAGATGAGCCAATGTCGGTCTTTTTCGTCCGATATATCGGTTCAGGCGACTATGCCAGCCTTCGATGTTGTTTGTTGTTCGTATTTTAGCTGCAGAGCAACAGCAGATTTTTTTGAAGTCAGTCTTTGCCATCCATTGTTTGTGAAAATATTTGTTGAACTTAATTATGTCTTCTCCAGACGGACTTTTCTTCATGATATATTTGTACCCCTTTTTAATGTAGACTTTGGGCAAACGTGCAAGGCCAGCACACCTTGCAACATGTCTTTTTTTAACCCTTGTGTTTAATTTTAAAGACTTCGCTTTTGCAAACAAACACCTATTTAGGTGATAATAACAGCCCTTAATATCGATGGTAGGGAAAACTTTCCGAACAGCATTCATAGGTCCCAACTCGAAATCTACAGTTATTTTTTTTTGGCGCCCAATATTTAAATTGGGATTTTATTAGCCGGAAAAGTGTGTCATAAGTATGCTGTTTCTTGTCAGGCAGTAAGCTAAAAATTAAGGGTACAATAGCCGATGTTGTTTCGTCGACACCATGTATTGTATATAATTGTTTAAATTCAGTCGGACACGAACTAAAAGTACCATCAGCTAGAATATGCTTGTACTCTACAATCAATGCAGGGGTTTTGGAACAAAATAGTAAAATCTTCTTTTCGTCATCACAATATTCCGCCAGCAAGAACTTTCTAAATTTTTCTGGTATTACAGCTTCTACGGATGATTTAGACCTCAACCTTGGTGCTCCTAAAACTTTATTTCGTTCGTTGTACAAACCAGTTTTAACATTTTGAAAATTGGGGATTTCTTGTACAATATCGAACCCTTCACCTTCGAGGCTAATAAACCATGCTGTCATATTGTTTCTGTATGCTCTCGAAATTATGACTACATTGTTCCTTCAACTTGTTTAACTCCTTCAGAATTCTATTATTCGCAAAATCTTGTTTGCAGGTTTCGTTATGCGTCTTCACCTTTACTACCTCATTTTTAGCGTTGATAGTGATACTGCCGGTACAACCCTTATTAATATTGTGACAAAGCCAAAAGGTTGACTCATTGGAATAAGTTTTTTTACGACCATCGCTCAACAGTGCTCTCCCTCCTCTCTTAGTAGAGATAAATTCAATTTCAGCCATTTGGGATATTACGCAAATGAAATTATTTTCTATACTTATTACAAGATAAAAAACCATGAACCACTGTTTTTATCCACTGACATTGTCATTGCCACCTAGGTGATATGAAAACGTCAGTTAGGTATATAAAGAATGTTGAGTGCCAAAATGATATCAAAAGAGGTTGATTACTATACCTACGAGTATCTATATTTCAAGCAGTTACCTAAAAGGAATATAAAGTACTTTCTCGTAATCGTTAGGAAGTTTTCCTTGGTTGTAACTCGGTTACGTGAAAGGAAAAAAATATATCACTTGGATACCAGTTTCCTATGAGGATCATTTTTTATTTTTATGTAACTGGTTACAAAACTCTGGTTACATACGCGGCTGAAGGGGTTTTTTTTACATCACTTAACGAAAATTACTTGTACCTACTATAAAACAAACTAGTAAAACACGCACGGCTACATCTTAGAATTGATCACTTCACGATAAATCACCATTTCATAAAGTAATGTGTAATATGATTATAGGTTTATATCGGTGTAGGTATTGATACTGACAGTCGATAGAATCTTATAAATTGAAAAAAAAAAAACGAAGAATATTAATTAGCAAGTGAACCAGGTGGCTTTCCACCATCTCTTAAAACCATGCAAGATCCAGTGACTAAGGGAGATGTCGCCTTACATCATGTATCGCGCTGTCTCGCTTACTTACTGTATCTTGCATGGTTTTAAGAGACGGTAGTAACCCCCCAGTCCAGTAAATGACAGTTACTTATGAGAAAATTGTGGATTTACATATTAAAAAATTTCATGAAATGGTCTAACACATCATGATGTAATGAATTCTATAACCAAAACATGCACTAATACCCTGTAGAAAAATCCGGGAATAAAATAACAATATTTATACATACATATAACTTGGTCAGTTAAAGAAATACGATATAATCGGCAATTATTTATTATTCAGATCTAACTTAACGAATATTCTCGTATTTTTACTTGCAAAAAGAAAATCGTCCGTGGGCGGCTACTTGTAGAAGTCTCGCGGCGAAACTCTCGTCATAATCTATTCTTTAATTGGTCAAATTATATGTATACAGCCTTCATCCAAGGTACTCTTTCGCGTTTTACCACTAAATACTCAAACCCCAAAATGAATCGCTAGTGTTGTTTTGTCACTGCTGCATAGCCTTAACATTCACAGCACAGCAAGACTAGTAATTCACAGTAGTAGTTTACATTACTCTGTACGTAGACAATATTTTGGCATTCGATTTATTCGTTACATAAACAAGTTGGAATATTTACCATAAACATAGGAAATAAAAGTATGTGTATGGATGAGGGTATAATCCTTATCTGAAATTAAATAGATTATTTACAGATATAAGTGTCACATAATACAATAAAAAATGTACCTAGCTAGACAATCTTTAAATTATCTTATTTCTAGATTTTCGAAAAATTGTACCCAACACATACTGACACATTCTCTCCTCTTATTCAATGGGTAATAAAGTTACCCTACAAAAAGAATATTAATCTATTAAGTCAAAATTAATGGTAACTTATGATTTAAAATTCCACTAAAAACTGGTGGATTCCTAACACAGTTAAATAAATAGAGTTAAAATTAAGAGTGAATATTGAGAAGCAATTTATTTTTTGGTAAATATCCAACATTTTTTTCTTTTTTTTTCATAGGCATGTGTATAATACCACTTTTGCCGATATATGCAACATTTTTTTTTACTTCTAATTTTTTTTTATCAACCCATTGACATTGAAATACAGAGCAGCAGTTTTGACTTCCTGTTAATCACCGAGTTTAAATATTCAGGTATATTCTATTGTCGTAAATGTTAGGATTTGTAATTGGTACAAGCATCATGCACCACAGAGCAAAACCTAGCAGGAAACAGAAGACTATCAGAACGCGCTGGAGCGGCGGGAAGACCAGCACACCACCAAAGTTGGGAAAGCCCATGTGGTTACAGAATATGTGAGCAATCAGCGGGGCAGCAAAGTGGCCTAGAACAAATTATATTAGATTGTTAAGTCAAAGTCTATTTTAATTAATTTTATATCAATAATAATTCATGGCAGATGAAAACCCACCTGTCCTTAGAAATAGATACGAAGAGTATGCACCAAAGAGACTAGTGTAAGAAAACTGGAACGCTGAAAATAAATTAAATTAAAATATATAGCCAATTCTACCAAATTACCATTAAATGTAGGTTTTATATCACCTCTTCACGCCCTTTCTACTGAACCAATCTTCCTGAAATTCATAGCTAGGGGTATTGAGAAGGACATAGGGTACCTTTCATTCCCGGGAAAAAGCACTGTTCCCAAGAGAAATTCATGCGAGCGAAGCCGCGGGCGAAAGCTAGTATAAATTAGAATAGAAATAGATCTGTGGGTCTAAAACGCCACTTTAGCAATTCATCGAATCGAATTCATATTACGAATTCCTTAGAAATTCTTTAGAAATTCCTATTTTTTTTAATTTTTTTTTTGAAGAGGAATAGCTAAGTTTAGTTGGCTATGTTACAAAAAATAGAGAGGAATTGCTACAGAATTGCTAAGGAATTCGTAATATGAATCGATTCGATGAATTCCTCAAAGTGGCGATTTTAGACCCCCTGATCTAAGTAGGTTTTTGCATACGGGTTATTATAAGCTTTTGAACAAGTAAGTTGTTTTGCAGATATGTTTCTATTTTCTTTCTTATAATTACAAACAGTTTCAGTTATAACGTAAATACATAAGTCATTCTTAAAAGTTCACAAAATTCAACTTACTTGAGATCATTAGTGCAGTCTTGACATCTTGTCCAGCCCTTATTTGCTCAAGCATGTGATGAAAATGAGCTGCAAACAAAAAAAAAGTACATTTCTACCTCTGTAATGTAAAATTAAAAAATGTTTATGTATATTTTTTTAAATAATATGTTTATTTGTTCAGGGTACAGTTTTGAATGTAAATGTATGCAGTAGAATTCATATTTTATATGTTCGATCAGTGTGTGCACAAAATTGTCACTTACTTAACAAGTTTTTTATTGTGTTTGTTTTCTGCTAGCCAACAGGTCAAACATAAAGACTTTTGTACAAATTTTTTTGACCGAGCGAGCGAAGCGAGCGAGTCTCCATTTCGAGACTGGCAAATTTTGCTTTTGTCCAGATGTCTGTCTGTCTGTCTGTTTGTTCCGGGCTAGAGGTCGCATTTCTGAACGGATCCTAATGAAACTTGGCACACATGTTCCTTGATTTATTTGTAATTTTTTGTCGAGAGCTTTTTTGATTGGAGGGAAAACGGGGGAAAGTTTTCTGTGACGTTGTTTACGAACGGATTCTACTGAAGTTGGGCACACTGTACCTTGATTTTTTGAAATTTTTTGTCGGGACCTTTTTTGATTAGAGGGAAAATGGGGGAAGTTTGCTATATTGCTTATGTCAATGGCCGCAAGATGGCTCTTTTACAAATTAACATCCGCTATGTTTAGTTTTCGGTCATAGATAAGTATTTTTATTTGGACCCGAATAGGTAGTAACTATGTAGAAAAATTCTTCTTTTGATAATAGACGAGGAAAAAGAACAGGGAAGGAGTGAAAAATTTTAAAACGCTTAAATATTTTTCTGTCGGTAGGAATAAGGTTCCTTGATACCAGAAATAAATCTCAGATTTTTAGAATCAGCCAATTATTTTAAATAAAATATTACATTTTAATGACGAATTAATGGCTACAGTTTTTGCTGTCTATTCCTTTGCTTCGTTAGGTAAAAAAAAACCAATGTCATTGTCATATTGCAAATGCAAATGGGAATTCCCTATTAACAGTATGGGAAATATCTAAAAAGGGAAAGGGGGTTAACGGAGAAGGTTCGCAAGGTCTACTGTTCACAGAACCACTAGTTAATACTTGTAATATGGCATTTTATATGTGTATATAAATTCCCTAGATCCACTGTTATAATCATAAATTATCTCACCTATACCAAACAGCAAAGGCCCAGTGAAAACAGCAGTCATTGGTTCTAAACATTGCAGTAGCAATGGCATCATGCATGCTCGGAACACCCACTCCTCGCTTAGGGGAGCCACAAAGTGATTCCGTACCCACACCAAATCTTGCCAGCTAGACAACCAGTAAACGGGTTCTGCAATGGATTCATGTTATTTATATTTGTATCAGAAACATGGTTCTTAAACTTCAGGGATTTCAGGTTCATCAAGCATTGTAGTTGTAACTACAGAGAAATTACATAGAAGAGATGAATCAACAATCAATGATTTCATCATAGGAGTCTTTGATTAGTTCCAGTTACTCCCCACCAGTGGCGCATTGATTAGTACTTGTGACGTGTTTGTAAATTAATAATAATTGTAAAGCGATTTTCAGGTAAATAAAATTTCTAATCGCATGATGTTTTGGATCAGTTTTTCGGTTAAAGTATTAGAAAGGGTGGTGCACAAATTTTTCGTGAGTGATGTCGTTGGTCATATTTACACCCATTTTTTATTGTCCCATGTAGATATCATTCGCATCACTTTTGGTCTTAGATAAAAAAATTCGTGCGACGCTTATTTTGCGCGTTTTACCATAGTTTTTATTTGGACGGCCAAAAAGTGAGATGGTGGCATTTTTCACAAACCCGACAGAATTCAGTTTATCTTGCTATCCCTAAAATAAGCGTGCGTTCAAATCGCGCACCCTTTGCGACACTGACCGTATTTTGCAGATAGTAGTAATACTTTTTTTACTTGAATCTATTTTGTATTATACGATATTCGAAATTTAACCTACATATATTTCAAAAAGACTTACCTGCATACAATTTCCATAATCCAGATAAAAACTGCATGCATAGTGGACCCATAAATAAAACAACAGTCAAAAATAATGGAAAAATTATAGCTGAAATTAAACCAGATATTCGAAGACCCAATTGTTCATGAAATGACCCATGCCTCATAATATCATCAATTAAAAAGTATCTAGTAAAGAAAGGAGCCAGTAACATCATGCACCCAACACTGAAGAACCTCCTTTTTATGGTCGAGGGGTGGTCTCTGTAATGAACAAATCATTGCTTAGCATAAATCAATAAAAACGATAGTCTGGTGGTAGGTACATGAAAGGAATATTTTTGTAAGTACTTACCTATTTTTTGGAGACCTCCAGACATATAGACTTGCAACATATGAAAACGTTAAAAAGATGCAAGCAAAGACTGTAACCATGCAAGAATTTCGATCAAAATCATATTCCGGTAACATACTGACTTTTTACTAATTTTAATTTTATTTGTAAAAAGAAAACAGCAACAAAGATTTTATTTTACTGAAATAAAACCAATTGAATCTATTTTTTTGTCATGTTAATCAAACGACAATATTGACAATGACGGAGACAGATGGATGACACTTTTTATTATTTAAATAAGGTTTTAAGCAAAGTTTTTAGCTAGGGGGCTACCAGCAACTGTTTAAGCAGACAGGGTTACTACCGCCTTTTAAAACCTTGCTACATCCAGTGAGTAAGCGAGACAGCGCAATACATGATATAAGGCGACATCCCCCTTACTCACTGGATCTTGCATGGTTTTAAGAGATGGTTAGTATAGTAACTCCCCATGTCAAAAAAAATCGTTTCGGCTTCTTTTTGCCTTCTGTTCAATAAATTTGTAAAAAAAAAGTAAAAAGGTTTCACCTAGGTGGCGTCATTGTCGTGGCAGCCATGTTGAAATCCGCCATATTTTTCTGGAGAGTCGCCCATTGCTAGGGGTAGTGTGAATATTTTGTTGTAATTAATCCAATTATGATTTTTATGAGTTAACAGTAACAATTTTCGAGTCAGTGGTTAGTGATATAATTGTAGAACATTAAAATCAGTATCCTACTATTACTAATGTGGTATATTCTCTATTTCCCGTTTCGTTTTTCCAATCTAATCTAAACAGAAAATGGCCGACGGTGTTGGTGCGGGTGTCTCCTTTGTTTAGGCGTGAATTCTAGTGAAAATAAGTGTTTATAGAAATAATGCCTAGTGCCTCGTTTTCCTCTTCGCGTTCTTACGTGCGTAGATCGCGAAGAAAAGGCGGACATCGGATACCACTGCCTTCTAGGACACAATCGAGTAAGTAATCCGGGTCGCCGAATGTCGTCCCAATATTTTACCATGGTCGATAACGACATTTCCATAAAAGTGCAACGTTTCTTTTGCATGCGAATTCATCATATATTTATTTTTTGTACATTACTTTGTGAAATACAGAAGCTGCGCGACCATAAAGTGTTATTAATTATTTGTGCAAGAATGTCATCGGGTAGCGTAGGATTTGTAATTTCATTGATCATTGTTCCTCGTACGCATGTTATTGGCATGAAAATCTTTAAAATTTATCATATCCTTTAAAAAAGAATGATATTGAGTAGCGCATTTCAGTGACATTTTGCGCATTATGGGTATTGATTTGCTAGATGAAAAGTTATTTTACATAGCATGACGGAACAGCTGTTCTGAAAAATGCCTCGTTCTTATTGTGATCTCTCAAAATTACGAAATGTTTACCTTTACATTGAAATATTGAACGAAAACATTGATTTATTTAGTCTTACAATGATTCTGATTAGGAAATTGTAGTTTCTTCTTAAGATCCTACTTATGAAATGTAAAATAATAATTTTAAATTTACAAACAAAATATACACAGTAATAACTCCATATTAATAAATACAAACAAGAAAACAGTACCTAATTCGGATTTATTAATATGGAGTCATATTGATAAATCCGAATTAGGTACTGTCTTCTTATTTATATTAATTACTGTTGTAAGATGTGAACTACCCAATCTTTGCTGTATAAAAGTTACATAATAAAGAATAATATATTACAGTGGAGCATAGTACGGTTAACAATGTCAGGTCCTTTGATTTTGGTATTCTTAACAACCTTTTTTCTAATTTTGAATAAGATAATACTGCAGTAAAACTACCAATACAGTTAAGGTAACCAAACATGGTTTTGCTTATCTGTGGCAATACCATAAAGATTAAATTCTTTTTATACTTGAAGCACAATTCCTAAGGGAGATAATAACCTATAATACATAAACATGACTTACTTTGCTGGCTCACAAAGAAGAGAGTGCCAGATTGTTCATTCCTCATGCTTGCTCATCCATTTTCAGCCAAGGCTTGAAGTTTGGTACGGGTACTTACAGATACCAGTACTCATCTGGAACAGGTACCAAAATGAAAAGAACCTTGAAATACCAGTATAAGGCTTTGAACCGGTACCAAAAGTAACGATTCAAAGTCTTGCTTACGGCTGCCATCTGATGCTGGTCACCCTGCATTTCATATTAACCACTCAAAAGTAGTTTTATAAAAAAAAATGCCTTTCTTTATACAGTGGTTATACAGGTTACAAATAAATCCCTGTTCCTGTTGTCCATAAAAAAAAGCATGTGGTTAACATTTTGGCAAGACATGGCATATCTATTCTATACTATCTAAACCAATGAGTTGTTTTAACTCTTCAAACTAAAGAACTATAGGTCGAATTCGAAAAATTCTCTTTGCATATGATACAACATACACTCCACCTGCAAATAAAACTGGACTTTTTGAATCTTTATTTTTTTTTTTATCTATGCAATCTGTCAAATACTAAATGAAGTTGGATACTAACAATACCCCTTTAGGTTTTAGAAGTCAATAAATATATTACAAATTATGCTTATTAAAAACATGCTAATATTTAAAACCAAAACACCTAGGGAAAAAGACAATAGAATAATGTAATGGAAGTATCAATTTTGATATGAGACCAAACTGCTATTAAAATTTATTATTACTATTTATTTACATGGAGAAATTGTGTCAACTGTAAATATACTGACTTAACTCTCAAACAGGTCATGTCTTTTGGCACCTAATCAAAATTATAATTATCTATGTCCTCTTTTATGTAGAATATGTTAAATCCATTAGTAGTTCTTTATGCTAATGTTTCACTGATAAAGTCCATGACAAAAGTTTCTGATCAAAATATACTTGAGATAAATTATTATAGACAGTTTATATCCTATAATAATTGTTATGCGATGGCTATTAAAATATATAACAAACTACCGGATGAATTAAGGCAACTACCATTAAAAAAATTTAAGGAGAAACTCTATAAGTGGCTTGTTGACAAATGTTTTTATAATGTACAGGAATATTTAGATTTAAGAACAATAATTGACTGTAAAATTAACATAAATTGACATGAGTAGGTATTGTAAATTGACATGAATAGATATTGAAATTGACATTAATGTATAGTAAATAATAATTGTTAACAGAATTTTAATTTAAATAATTTTGACATAGTCTGTTGCATGTCAGTTATTGACTAAATGTGTGATACATATGTTTACTTTATATTTAATAACTTTTTAAGACCATGTTTATAGCAGCAATAAAATTCATTCATTCGGCGAAATAGAGGCAGACCAAGTATTAGGTGGCGTGACGATCTCGATAAATTTTTGGACAAGTGGCCAGAAGTTTCCATGAATAGTGATGAGTGGAGAAGGAGGGGGGTGGCCTTTGCCCAGCAGTGGGACACATTAAAAGTAGGCTAAAAAAAAAAAATGAAATACCTATTTTGTTTTATATTTATTCCTGAGATACAACAACACCTAATAACACAGAATAGATAATTATTATAGCAAGAAAAGATGACAAAGAGATTAAGCTAAGTACTCATTTAATTTCTGGTTGAATTAACATACAGACTATTCATCTTACTGCGAAACAACAAAATCAAAATCATTTTCATAAGTCATCCATCACTCAAATAAATCATTATTGGTGCATATTGTAAAACTTTCCTTTAAACTTTCTTTTAAACATTTGAGCATTGGGGCTGCCCATTCCATCTTTTATAACAATGTATCCTGCCCATTATTTGGCATCTGAATCTTAGAACCAAAACTGTGATTATAACAATTTGAATTTGTCTACCAGGTGAACCATGTGAATCAGTCCCTTGCCCAAACAACGTGACAGGGAGCGTGACAGTGGCAGCCCCGTTCGTGTGCGCCGGGCCGAGCGGCAGCGGGGGCGGGGGTTCGCCGCCCGTGCCCGCCGCCGCAGCCGCCACCACGGCCGGCCATCACAGCCCCTACGACCTGCGGCGGAAGTCCCCGCCGGCCTACCACGAGCCCGGCCCGTCTGGCGCTTGCTCTCTGCCGGCTAGGAAGAGGCCCAGAACGTGAGTTATTCTATTGTTTGTGGTTTATTTCAGCATTGCACAAAATGTTTTGTTGGATCATGACCATTGGCATACCCTGAAATGCAGACTGAGCGTGTAACTGAGAAGCATGCATATAATATTGTAACTATATAGTAAAAAGGTTATAAGCAGGTGGGAAACACATTTGTTTATTTCATATTCACATTGGAAACTTTACATTAGGAGATATTGGTAAAATATTGTTTAAATTAAACATCTAAAGACAAATGTATTGATATAAAACTTCATCATTAAATTTTAAGAAAGAACTTTACTAATCCATGTGAACTTGTGTGGGAAAAATGGTGTATTATGCATATATGAATTATGGGACATTTGGCTACATCAAACTTCCGTTTTTTCACATTGACAGCAAGACAACAAATAGGTACAGTTAATTGTATGTTGTATGTCTATTTCACTATGTTAATGTTAGTGCTAGGTACCAGTTTATGTAAGTCAGAGGTTGTAAGCACTTTCACTTTCTGAGAGTCTATAATGCTCCTTTAGTTGCCAATAGGTCATAAAGAATTTTAATAACTTTGTAATTTGCCAAATATTATGCAATTAAAACAAAATTTAACTGCTTTCAAATAAATATTTTTCCTATACATAAATTTTATAACTTGTGATCATTCATAGTTATCATTCATACTGGTTTACATATTTTCTAATAAGAAGATACAAAATGTTATACAATACTAGCTGTTGCCTCCGCTTCGCCCATATAGTACTACTGTATAGAAATGTCTGTCCATATGGAATATTGTACCTTTTGAAGGGTAAAAGTATTTAAATAGGTGCAGTGGACTGCAACGTTTTTTACTCTGCAACAAAAGTCATGATGCCTTGATGATCTTAATCAATCTGATGATAACTTGTCAAGCAGATCACTGGCCCAAGGCGTGGACGTGTGCAATGTGTCTCAGTACCTACAATACGAGCTGCCCGATGAGGTGCTCCTCTGTATCCTGTCACATCTCACCGAGCGAGACTTGTGCCGCGTCGCGCAGGTCTGCAAGAGGTTCAACACTATCGCCAACGACACTGAATTATGGTGAGGATGAACCAAAATCCTTTTATAATACCTTCTTTTTACTGTCATGTATACAGCAAAAAATATTACGTACTAGCTGTTGCCCGGGGCCTCGCTCCCGTGGGCATTCCGGGGTAAAATATAACCTATATATATTGTTCCAGGGTCTAAGCAATCTCCATTCCAAATTTCAGCTAAATCTGTTCAGCCATTTTCCTGTGTAAGAGTATCAAACATCCATACAGTCTTACAAACTATCGCTTTTATAATATTATTAGGATTTACTAGAATCATAGTAAATTTAACAGGACAGATATAAAAAGAAATATCAGTAAAAAGGAGCTGCTTATTACTGAGATCTCTTCCAGCAGACCCGTTAGAGGAAACATGAAGACATGGGTAAAAGGCCGGCTGACAATTTCCTGAAGCTAATGATATAGTTTCAATGATAGGATGCACCTTCCCTACTCCTTTTTGTCTACCTCATGCTAAGAGGCTGCTATGTTATGGTAAAAAGGATACATAGCAAGCTGTGTCTTTATATTGCCGCTATAACAACAAATAATAATAAATATGTCTTATATTTAAGGACACCTTTTAAGAATAAAAAATATTCCATGCTGCTAGAACGACACTTCGTGAGCAAATCTGACTCGCGCTTGACGATATTTTTTACGAAGTACATAATAACTATAAAACAAAGTATTATCTCTGGGTAGCTCTTTGTTTGTTTGTATGTTTTTTTTTTTGCTTATAGGTTGGACAAAGGTAAGCAGGTTTATTATTAAATGACATTGAAATATTTTAAATGTCATTCATGTTTTATTTGTCATAGCAGTTAATAATTTGAAGCTTTGATTTGTTTCATTAGGAATTTTTGTTAATGTGAGCAATAAAAATCAGACAGGGTCAGAGTCTACTACCTTGTAAATTGATGTAGTACTTGAATTTGATTTTTGTGCAAAAAGGGGGAAATGAAATAAATTTCTTTAGACGAAAAAGAAATCTGACGAATGTGTCTTAAATCTTTAATGAAGTCTGACATCATCCCAGTACCCCCAATACTAGTAAAATTCATTTAATATCAACCATTACCAAATGACAGATGGAATGAAAATTAATCGAAATAGAGCTAAATCAGTAAATTATTTATTACTATACACTTAAACATAAATAAATGACAAACGCTTAATAAACATATCGAAAGAGACAGAAAGAACATATTCTCGATTCTCAATATGGTTTTTTAAAAGCGTTTGCTATTCTAAGCTTTTTTTTTAGCGACATTCAAAATGAACAAAAAACAATCCGAATTTATCAGTTACTAACCTTCTTAAATTTTTACCCTAATAATTACGAAAAGTTTATCAATTGATGTAGAAAGAAACGAAGAAGTACGATCTCTGCTTGACCCAAAGGTTGACTGTTAGATAATGCTTTTAGCATTAAGTTCGCCTATTGTGCTATACAACTGTATTTTGTACAATAAAGTTTAAATAAATAAAGAAAACAACACGCAGGTACATCCGGCGCCTTGTGAGTTCAACAGCAAAAACCAAATCAGGAACTTGCTATGGCTTTATACAATGTTTCCAGGGAGTTAATTTTGATATTTTTGTCCAAATATTAGGAAAAGCCTCTACCAATCAGTGTTTGAATACGACACGCCACTGATGCACCCTGCGCCGTGCCAGTTCGAGTTCGTGCCGGCCGACGAGTGTGATGCAGATAACCCGTGGAAGGAGAGCTTCCGGCAGCTATACTATGGCATACACGTCCGCCCCAACTACCGCCCCAAGAAGGACTCGCGTATCAAGCATTTTAACACAATTAGGGTGAGTTTTTTATTTTTATGTCTGTGATATATAGTTCTATTTTGAGCCTCCTGACGAGTGCGACGGGTAACCCGTCAAGAAAGACAGAGTAATAGGGTATTTGACTGTTTTGAAAAACTATCTAAAATTGTTTATTATGTTGCTACAAAGCTAACAATGTTTATATTTTTGATTTGTTTTCAGTATTTTAATTTAAAATCGATAGAAAAGTTCAAAATAACCATTTTACCGCATAAAAACTCATTACGTTGCAATGAAAACCCCGTGACGCAATATAGGTAGTTTTTTTTACTTGCGGGCTTGGCTTTCAGGTGCCTTTCTACCATCTTGAAAAACCATGCAAAAACGAGTGAGTAACCGAGACAGAGCAATACATGATATAAGGCGACACCTCCCTTACTCAATCGTTCTTGCATGGTTTTAAGAGATGGTAGTAAGCCACCAGCTTTCGCGAAGACGATGACAGCCGTCACTAAAAGCCATACTGTTATGATGTACGTTAAAAACACATTCTTGTTTTCACAATGAGATTTTCAATAAATATTACCATGTTTATAATTTAAATGTTATTAGGAGTGACAAAAATAAATTAAATAACAATGTAAGTTGCTAATGGCAATGGTGTAATGGTCTTGCTTGACTAAATTCACAATTTTTCTTAAATAATGGTCTGACTTCTATAGAGTGAAACGGAGTATTTTACAAATGTCATCCATCTTTTGTTTACTTTTTCCTACATACACTTGACTGAAAGTTTTGTAACTAGCTATATTACGTCATCAAATATGGCGGAGCGTTTTACATCACGTGGTCAAGAGCTTAAAATAAATTACTTCAATTTTGTTTCATTATCATAATCGTTGCGTTTTTTGACATTTAAAATATTCAATAATTAAAGAAAATTGAAGTTTTTATAGATATTTATAGAATCCATACTTCAATACTATCCATACTTCCATACTAATATTATAAATGCGAAAGTCTGTCTGTCTGTCTGTCTGTCTGTCACTCTTCACGGCTAAACTACTGGACCGATTGTGATGAAATTTGGTAGGGATGTAGTTAACGACCTAAGGTCAAACATAGGCTACTTTTGGGCGCGATATAACCGAGAACCACGCGGGGCGAAGCCCCGGGGGAACAGCTAGTTACTTATATCTTTAGCAATGTCAAATACAAAATTCGCGGCCGCCCTTAGAAAGCTTATAAAGTGAATTTTGAAATATTATTCCGTTATTTATTTAATTGTATGGCCAAAGTGTAAGTTCTAGTTTGAGAGCTGACTAGTAGACCTTTTGGCAGCTGTATTCCCGTTACATGCCTGTCACAAGAAGGACTCTCTTGTGACATGCAGTGTCACAGTAAGACAATTTTGATTTGAAGTTTGAAGTTGGCTATTTGTGGCATGGATATAGTGTGTGCTTTTAGTTTAGACTTCTGAATCACTACTAAAACATTTGATAACGAAGAAAATAAATCAAAGTTCACAATGAATACTTAAGTGGTTGGTTATCTTGACATTGTTTGTAAAGCCCAACTTGAACTTACAATGCATTCTACTATCTCGTTCTTTTTTTAATGTATGTTAATTTGATCACCATACTCAAAATTTCGCAAATATTAGAAGTAGCCACAAATTGTTTGCATCTGCACCGTCCTAGGCTAGGCCTTTCAACAGTTGGGTCCAGAATTAGATTTTAATATTGCGGGTGTCATAATCTCATTCTGCTAAGTCCTAATAATGCTATTGACACTTTTGTGTACGTTATGAAGTGAACACTTAAATTTGCCCCCTTGTAAACTAAATTGCAAAAATGTAAATATATAGGGACAAATCACACAGATTGAGTTAGCCTCAAAGTAAGTTCAAGTCTTGTGTGGGATACTAACTCATTATATAATATATATATTTAACTATATTTTATAACACATACATAATATAAATATTAGATAAACATCCAAGACCCAGAACCAATCACAAAATGATCATTTTTCGACTTGACCTGACCGGGGATCGAATCCAATACCTCCTGAGTAGCGGACATACATGTTAACCATTGCGCCACGGAGGCCGTCTCGTTCCTAAGAACTGACACCTGTAATGAAGATGATGATTGATGGTGATAATAACAGGCGGCTCTCGAGTACGTGGAGGAGCGCGGCGGCGGCGCTAGTGGCGGCGCTGGCGGCGGCAGCGGCGGCGCGGCCGGCGGCGCGCCCAGCCCGGGCTGCGCGTGCGGCGCCGCGGTGTGCTCGTGCCGGCGCTCGCCCGCACACCAGCCCGCGCTGCTGTTCGTGCACAAGGGGCTCTACCAGGAGGAGTGCCTCGCCATCGACACCGACGTGCAGCTCATTGGTGATTCACACTATTCAAATCTTTTAAACTTGTTCACGTCTTGCTAACAGGGCAATATGTGGCATAGTCCGAAATGCATGGCCACATTGGTGTGGGGCCCTGGCTGGTTGATTCTATTTAACCAGTATCTTAACATCTCTTTCAGCGAAACCTGGGCTCCCAAGTAACGAGCTGATTATCACTGATTAGATCATATATTAACATATGATTCGATCAGTATTTATAGGAAAAATTTTTGGCCAATCTGATGTTCTATAAAACCATCTGATGTAGTAGCCAAAGGCCCAATAATGTCTATATTCAAATATTCAAAACGAACAGTCAAGTCACTTAGATGAATTAAAGATAATAATAGTATGTACAATGATAGTTATAATAAAACATGTCCATAAATATATTATGCGGCTTTGGCATGGAGTGCGACTCTGTCGTCAACTGCTACAATCGAGAAGTGTGAATTTTTAACAAATACAACTTAATTATACTTAATTCACTAAACATTTTAGGAAACTGTTATTATAGTGAGTAATTGAATAAATAAATAGACGTTAGAAGCAAAGCGTGTGGCCTGTGTGGTGTTGCCATCAACATAAACACTAAACACCATGTTTTACTTACAGGTTGTGCCCCAGGCAACGTGGCAGAATGCGTGATATTAGAACGCGAAGCGGAATCTACCCTAACATTCGCCGAAGGAGCGAACAGAGCCTACGCCGGTCACATGACGCTCAAGTTCTCCCCAGACGCGACCAGTACCATGCAGCATCACAAGCACTACTGCCTCGAAGTGTCTGATAACTGTTCCCCCACCGTCGATCATTGTATCATTAGGAGCGCTAGTGTTGGTGAGTAGATAGTAGATCCTTAGAAATTTGCTTGTCCATTTCTCTGTACAATGTCCTGCAGAAATCCATTAACACAACGGTATGCTCGGATTCCGGAACAATTAATGGGTAGTTTAAGAGAGGGAAGTGGTCTTGTTGTGTCGAAAGACTTTAAAAGAAAGACGCTAATAAACGCTAGATTAAAAATTTGATTACAAATATTATAGATGTTTGTTGTATTCAGTGGGCGCTGCGGTTTGTGTGAGCGGCGCGGGCGCAAATCCAGTGATCAAGCACTGCGACATCAGCGACTGCGAGAACGTGGGACTCTACGTCACTGACTACGCGCAAGGCGCATATCAGGTAACTAGCGTCGAGTTTATTTACTTGATGTAATTTGAAAGATGCAACAGGAAAAACGCTGTTTTCGAAATAACTAATTGTTATGTCATTAGTGAATCAAACCTTCAATGTACTAACTAAACTGGAAACAATTAAAACATAGTATGATTTCCGTGGGGACCTAAACTCACTGGACCACTGTCTGTTTCATTTTAGCCGAAACTTTGATGTAATCGGCTAAGAATCAATCGGAAAAACGCAGCCACCGTATATATATTACTAGCTGTTCCCCGCGGCTTCGCCCCGCGTGGGACTCGGTTATATCACGCCCAAAAGTAGCCTATGTTTGACCTCAGGTCGTTAACTACATCCCTACCAAATTTCATCACAATCGGTCCAGCAGTTTAGCCGTGAAGAGGTGACAGACAGACAGACAGACTTTCGCATTTATAATATTAGTATGGATACACAATATTTCTTTCTCACTTATCTCATTTTCTCTATGCTCGAGGCTCCAAAACGCTCTTTGAAGTGCTGAGATGTAGGTTTATTTCCCTTATGGTCGCCTATCTGACATCAATGTCGTCAAAAAAATAATTTATCCCTGATTTATTACCAGGATAATGAGATCTCACGCAACGCGCTCGCCGGTATTTGGGTGAAGAACTTCGCCAATCCAATAATGCGCCGCAATCACATACACCACGGCAGAGACGTGGGCATATTTACCTTTGAGAATGGCTTGGTAAGTTTATAAATAATTAATATCTGCTAAATGCTAAATACACATATATATAAAAAGAAGACGGAAATTTCGCCGAATTGTAAATAACCAGGCATTGGTTAATATAGTTATGTTAATCTTTATAGGGCTACTTTGAAGCGAATGACATACACAACAACAGAATTGCCGGATTCGAAGTGAAAGCCGGCGCAAATCCCACCGTCGTCCACTGTGAAATACACCATGGACAAACTGGAGGCATTTACGTGCACGAGTCCGGTCTCGGCCAGTTCATAGACAACAAGATACATTCGAACAATTTCGCAGGAGTCTGGATCACGTCTAATAGCAATCCCACAATAAGGAGGAATGAAATATATAATGGGCACCAGGGAGGAGTCTATATCTTTGGCGAAGGCCGCGGTCTTATTGAGCACAACAATATTTATGGAAATGCATTAGCTGGTATACAGGTGAGTGTATGAAGTTATTTTTTGTACTAACTGTATTTTACATTGAAGAATGAAGTATGAAGCTTTACGGATCAGAAGGTTATGGAAGCTAAATGTCCTTGGGTGCACATCGACTGCAATTTATAATGCTCTGAGAGCAAAACGTCCTCAATTAAAAACGACTGCTAGTTTTCAAAGCAAATGGTCCTTATTGCTGATTGTTTGCATTGCAAAGCGTCATGAGAGCTAAATGTCCTTATTTACTGTTTATATGCAATGTAAAACGACCGCTATGTGAAATGCACCTAAGCTAGACATTCTTAAAAACTTCTAATTCCTCTTTTGAGAATACGTTATACATTGTGGTCTTTTCGAATCAGTACCGAATCTGTACCCATCGATAAGTAAAACGGGCTTATTCTTTTGACTATCAATGAAAACCAGCTCTGGTTCCGTACTACAACTTGGATTATTTTCCATTTTAAAAGGATTTAGCGACAACATAACATGAAGTTTGCAGAATAAATGTCAATCATAGATAATATTCTAAAGAGGTTTTATCTACACTAATGTTATAAACTCTCATTATTGAGAAAGGCCATCTGCACTAAATACTTTCTGAAATGAGGGCGATTTGCTTTTTGGTTGTTTTTTCGTAATGGTCAAATAGATTCAAAGACATTATATCTAAAGGACTAATAATTGGTAAGGCCAATTAGCTTCCGTAACCATTTTATATTGAGGACATTTTGCTCTCAGAGCATTTTATATTGCAGTCGATGTGCACCCAAGGACAATTAGCTTCCAAAACCTTCTGATCCGTAAAGGTATGAAGTTATTTTTTGTACTAACTGTATTTTACATTGAGGAATGAAACAAACATGCCTCATTTGTGTTGGTTTTTTTTTTATTTGTGCCATGTTAGTGATTTTATTTTTATCGCTCTCAGAGAGAAAAAATTAAGACAGAGCATTTTACTGGACTGGGTGATAAAACTCAAATATTATTTTAAATCTATGAATAGTTGACTCACATTAAAAATTTACAGCATGATGCCAGAAATCTGATTTATATAGTGATAGTTTAGTACCATAGACCTTTACGGATCAGAAGGTTTTGGAAGCTAATTGTCCTTGGGTGCACATCGACTGCAATATAAAATGCTCTGAGAGCAAAATGTCCTCAATTTAAAATGGTTACGGAAGCTAATTGGCCTTACCAATTATTAGTCCTCTAGATATAATGTCTTTGAATCTATTTGACCATTACGAAAAAACAACCAAAAAGCAAATCGTCCTCATTTCAGAAAGTATTTAGTGCAGATGGCCTTTCTCAATAATGAGAGTTTATAACATTAGTGTAGATAAAACCTCTTTAGAATATTATCTATGATTGACATTTATTCTGCAAACTTCATGTTATGTTGTCGTTAAATCCTTTAAAATTCAAGTCAATCCAAGTTGCAGTACGGAACCGGAGCTGGTTTTCATTGATAGTCAAAAGAATAAGCCCGTTTTACTAATCGATGGGTACAGATTCAGTACTGATTCGAAAAGACCACAATGTATAACGTATTCTCAAAAGAGGAATTAGAAGTTTTTAAGAATGTCTAGCTTAGGTGCATTTCACATAGCGGTCGTTTTACATTGCATATAAACAGTAAATAAGGACATTTAGCTCTCATGACGCTTTGCAATGCAAACAATCAGCAATAAGGACCTTTTGCTTTGAAAACTAGCAGTCGTTTTTAATTGAGGACGTTTTGCTCTCATAGCATTATAAATTGCAGTCGATGTGCACCCAAGGACATTTAGCTTCCATAACCTTCTGATCCGTAAAGCCATAGACCACAACAAATGTGTATATTTTCAGATACGTACAAATAGCGATCCAATAGTGCGGCACAATAAGATCCACCACGGGCAGCACGGTGGGATCTACGTACATGAGAAGGGCCAGGGCCTCATCGAGGAGAACGAGGTTTACGCCAACACGCTGGCTGGCGTGTGGATCACCACGGGATCCACTCCAGTGCTCCGCCGCAACAGGATCCACTCGGGGAAGCAGGTCAGTTGTATTGCAATCTTATTGAGAATAAAACTTGCATTTAATTTCTAAGCCTTATTTTCTGATCTCAGCCTCGTCTAGATTTTTTCATATCGCTATCCAGTCTGGCTCACAAAAGTCATGTCTTGCTGCATATGTCAGGTTGTGGGACCTTTTCTTCCATTACCTATGAAATGTGAAGACCAGTTTGTTGATGCATTGCGTACATAACATTGTCGACTAAACTAAAGAGTTTGGCCACCATACCAACCAGGATATTCAGAGTCAAATACCTTGAAACTGTCATGAAATTAAAGAAGTATGATTGTTAACTTTAAATTTTTATGGTTTATAGTAAAATAAATGTTGAACCCTCATAGTATTAACATAAAGGATAAACTGATATCATAATACTGTAATATTTGTCTTCAGGTCGGCGTGTATTTTTACGATAATGGGCATGGCAAGTTAGAAGACAATGATATATTCAATCACTTGTACTCGGGAGTTCAGATCCGAACAGGCAGTAACCCGGTGATCCGGGGCAACAAGATCTGGGGCGGTCAGAACGGAGGCGTGCTGGTCTACAATGGAGGCCTAGGGCTTCTAGAGCAGAACGAGATATTCGATAACGCCATGGCCGGAGTATGGATTAAGACTGATTCCAATCCCACGCTCAAAAGAAATAAAATTTTTGATGGGCGAGATGGGGGCATTTGTATTTTCAATGGAGGAAAGGTTAGTACCTAATATATACAACTAGCTGACCCGGCGAACTTCGTACCGCCTTTCTTAATATTTTTTTCCATAAGAACCTTGTACAGAGTAGGTAGAAAACTACAAAAAACAAATCAGCCAAATCGGTCAAGCCGTTTTCATGCTATGTCGTGACAACGGAAAACGGGTTTCATTTTTATATATATAGATTTGCTGTTAACAGTATTCAAGAACATAAATAACAAGTGTACAATATATTATAGCTAAGCTAGGCATTCTCTACTAGTCCACTTTTGAGATAGTCCTTTAGGATCGGAAAGTTGAACTCCCATAAAGTGTTAGATGTACTGTGACTAATGTTCGCACGTATGAAACATGTTCCTAAATGTAAACTTCTATAAAAAAATATGCTCATTTGTACGTTGTCAAATATGATTAACGGCTACTGCGCATTCAAGCTCATTTCAGTTTCTTGCCAAATTGTATGCTGCGAACTATATTTAGGCACTTGGGTCCTCATACTACATTTTATTGAAATCGATTGTTGCCAGAGGTAAAAAAATAAATATTTGCTAAGTAAAGGATGTCAGACTATTGACATTTACTGTCTTATTAATAAACCAGTTATAAGGTCCGCTTAACTTTAAACCAAGGTTTAAAGCAGTTTTAGTAAAAATACTTATTAATAAACCCAGTTTAAGGATAGAATAACTTAAACCTAGGTTCAACCTTGGTGTAAAGATATACCTAGCAACCATTAGGTTTAGCGACAGATTAAGGACAATCTAACCTAAAATTTTGGTGACAAGTCTGGTATCTTCTTCGTTCGAGCGTGTTTTCCGGTTGCATCTTTAGTTCGCGCTTCATAACCCAAAGTACGCTATTAATCATGGTCTTGGTTTAGCGGAACTGGTTATTACCAACAATGGAGCGACTGCCGTCTGACATCCGTAACCCTTTTTACAGGGAATCCAGACCCACAGGAACATGATCCGGATGTGTTAGTGGCCAAAACTGTCAGATTTTTCAGGCTGCCTAAAGGCATCTCTGACATAGCCTAACGACTGCCATCTACCGATAACAACCGGGAACCAACGGCTTAACGTTTCTTCCTAAGCACGGCGGAGCTCAAGATAGAAATGCCACTAATGGCGACCAATCCAAACATGGTCGCGCACTCTCCGTCATTGTTGCTTGACACGTGCTATCGTTACGAATACGCGCTCCAAATAAGCAAATAAAGGTGGCCTACTATCTACCATCTCTTAAAAACCATGCAAGTACGAGTGAGTAAGCGAGACAGCGAATACATGATGTAAGACGACATCTGCCTTACTCAATCGTTCTTGAATGGTTTTAAGAGATGGTAGTACCATATAGCCATGTGTGGTACCAGCATTACAATTCATAAGTGCTACAAGATGGTAAGAGACTATTATTTGAGCTGCATTCATAGGAAATTTTTGATAACACATGTTAAAAATGAAATGCTTTCAAGAGAAAATAAATATATATTTCATTTATCACTTTTTGATTTTGCAGCCTCCATATTATATTGAGCAGTAATCATCTGGAACTCTGCCTGCTTCTTTTGCTCAAAACACAATAAATTCTTCTTCATCTTCTACTGTTATTATCCGGCACGTTTCATTTAAAGCCGTATCCACCAGCCGAGCGTGAACAACAAAAACACAAACATATTAAACATTACTATACATTACAAACCAATTTTAACAAATAAGATTATTTTTATTTATTTATTTTGTATTTCCCTGGAAACGAGTCTTTTAAAGATTTCTTGAATTTATTAATCTAGTTTTGATATATCACTTCTGTCAACAATGTGACATAAAAGGCCAAAATGAAAAAAAGAAACAAAATATTCGTTTTCTTATTATGGTAAAAAGGTCAGTGTTGCAACTTTCTACCTTAAACCGAGGTGTAACTTTAGTATAGCTAAAACGTTGCTAATCTAAGTTTATTAATAAGGATATTAAAACTTGGTTGAAACATCCTTATTCCTAGTTTAACTATTCCAAGCGTAACCTCGGTGTAAGCTTGGATTAGGGTTATTTTATTAATAAGACAGTTAATGTTAATCTTAATTAAAATGTAGACAATAAATGTCATTCCAAAATAAAAAGTTGAATTTCCAGTGATCTAACGTTAAATAAATCATGTGGAAACAAAAACTATTGTCTAATATTTGATGTAAATGTGAAATTGTTTGTTCCAGGGTGTACTAGAAGAGAACGATATATTTCGCAACGCACAAGCGGGCGTGCTGATCTCAACTCAAAGCCACCCCGTGCTGCGTCGGAATCGAATCTTCGACGGGCTGGCCGCCGGAGTGGAGATCACCAACAACGCCACTGCCACGCTCGAGCACAACCAGATTTTCAACAATAGATTTGGCGGTAATTATTCGTCTAATAACTGTACTGTATTGCTTCGAACTAGCTCTTCGTTTTTGGTCATGTTGCATGTATGTGGTGAACCGAATGATCAATAATAATAATCAATTGATAAATAATAAGAAACATTACTTAATCATTTATTTTTTGTAAACTAGTGAAAAGATGATTGATTTGGCATACAAAAATAAAGCAGTGTTACAGTTAATTTAAAAATCCAATAATTAACATTCAAAAAAAATTATAAACTTAATTTAACTCAACGACCAAGAGAGGCCACACGGCAGGCCTAGAATATATCTACTTAGAAGACTAATTGCCAGTATGGATTTGGTGGTCATGAGTCACGAACCCCTACTAAGAAAAAATTGTGTCAAGTCTGAATGGATGCAACCTATTTCTACTGAAAAAATGCAGTGTATTTATTGTTGTGTTCTGATTTGAATGATGACAGAGGCAAGAAACTACTTGGCAAACTGATTTGAAGCTTCCCAGAGGCATTACCAACCCATCCATGTCAACTAATAATAGCAGCTGTAGATTGGACAATCTCTTAGCAGTAGTTTGGTTGTTAGTCTGGTAGACCAAACTTGGGTAAATTATGGGCAGCAATAATTCGGTTGACTCAAATCGACACTTAACATGTGAGAATGATCTTACTTCTTCGCCCGAGCGTTTTTCCCGGTCGCGTCTTCAGCTTACGCTTCAGGGCCCAGGGTGCACTATTAAGATTTGGCGGTACTGGTTATTACAATGAAGAGACAGCCATCTGACCTCTGTAACCCTTTTAGACAGGGAAACCAGCCCAACAGGAACATGATCCGGGTGTGTTAATGATCGAGATGATAAATAATGTGAAAATGATCTTATATTTATACATTTGAGTTTTATAATTTCTATTATAAATATTGAAGTTCCGGAACAGAAAGTTTAAATATAAATGGTATGTCCAGGTCTGTGCTTGGCATCGGGCGTATCTCCGCTGGTGCGAGGCAACAAGATATTCAGCAATCAAGACGCCGTGGAGAAGGCGGTCGGCGGCGGACAGTGCCTCTACAAGATATCCTCATACACGTCCTTCCCGATGCACGACTTCTATAGGTCAGTACTTTCATCTTCTCTTCGTGTCAATGTCAAATGACTTAATATGGCCCGGTAATACAACGTCGCGTACGGGCAACGAATGAAACTTACAATGCAAACGAGGATAGGAAACAAAACATTCCTAAGGTTGAAGTCGGACAGGCCAAAATCTAAAGTATGGTTACAACAATAAAGAATGATGAGTCTATGGAGAGAGAAACAAATGACTAAATATGGTTAGCCCAGAACATAGTTACCTTAAATTTGCGTCTATTCACACAACAGGATCCAACAGAGGCGGATGCGACAGCAAGTGCGCCATGATGCACGCACACGCACCAGCTTCATATGCTGCTCGTGTGTTCAAGACTATATAATAACTAGCGACCCACCCCGGCTTCGCATGGGTTACTTACATTCGCAATAAAGTATTGAGTACTCTATCTATTAAAAAAAAACCGCATCAAAATCCGTTGCGTAGATTTAAAGATTTAAGCATACAAAGGGACATAAGGACAGAGAAAGCGACTTTGTTTTATACAATGTAGTGATAATGGTTTGGTTACTCCCTTAGCGACACCTGTCGTCATTACGAAAAATAAGCTTTGTGCTATATAAAGATGGAATATCACCATCATTGCATATACATTCATTTGCATGGATCAAATTTCAATGACCAGGTTTTTCGGGTAGTTACCATCAACTGTTTTAGCGGGCCCGAAACGAGTAAGCGAGATGTCGTCTTACGTCATGAATTGGTAATTGGTAACCCCCCATTAATTAGACAGGTGATACTAAAATGACATTTCTGCAACGGCTGTACTGTTACACGAAAGTTAACTTGTGTATTTGTGTTTTCAGGTGCCAGACCTGCAATACTACCGACCGCAATGCAATTTGTGTCAATTGCATCAAGACATGTCATTCAGGACACGATGTAGAATTCATTCGCCATGACAGGTAATTTCTTAAATAACTTGTTGAAAATCATCAAACAACGTTAACTGACTCTGTGATTAATGCGTTTGTCTGATAATGAAGACGTCGCGGACTCGATTCCCACGGGAAGCATACTTAGTTTATTTGTTTCCAGTTTAATTAAGACATTACTGGCTTGATTTGATTCACCTCCCATTTCTGATAATTTACAAAGACTTTCTTACTCATATTAAGTTGGTCCCTGCTACTATCTGCTAGTCGTTAAAGGAACCACGTCAGTCCAAGAGGCGGTTCCGAAGAAATTTTGTTAAATTGAGTTGTGAATAAAAGTTGTGCTGTGCATGACCGTGTAATCCACACATGATGATGATATTTGTGTGAGAGTATGTGTTTGTAGTTTTATTTTATATTAATTTATTTAATTCATGTACACTCAAATACAAACATGGAATACAAATTTTTAAACAATTTTTGTCAATTTTTTTTATTAATTAGGATTTATCTAATCTATTTTTGAAACTGTTTACTGATACCTAATACTGGCGATTTGTTCCATTCCATTCTTTGACCACACGATTGAAAAGGAAGTGTGGCATAGGATTTTTTTTTTGCTATTGATCAAAAAACGCAATCTTATTTATTTATTTTTAGAACGAAGCTCCTTATTTTAATACAGTTTTATAGCACAATAAGCGAACTTAATGCTAAAAGCATTATCTAACAGTCAACCTTTGGGTTATTTATTAAGTACAGTCGGTTACAGAATAAACCATATAATTTTTTATTTAAATTTGCAGATTCTTCTGCGACTGCGGCGCGGGCACGCTGTCCAACCAGTGCCAGCTGCAGGGCGAGCCCACGCAGGACACCGACACGCTGTACGACTCCGCCGCGCCCATGGAGTCGCACACGCTCATGGTCAACTGAACTACAAGCGCCCGCACCAACAGCCAGCGCCGACACCGGGATACGGTCGCTCGGAAACCACGTGGGAACAGGCCTTGTGAAGAACACTGATTGAACGGTCAAAACTGGCTGGTCATTCGAATAGCCCGTGAAAAGACTTATTAACACTTTGACTGCGCTGTCCCAGGCAATGTTACTACAAATAACGTGGGCCTTTAGAAGTGGAAGTGGTAAATCATCTTGCAATTATCGCTCACTACATGCAGGAATATTTGCCATGTGGGAGACAAACCTGTCTAAATCGCTATAGCCTTTTAAGGAAAAAAATTATTAAGTCTCTACAGACTGCACTAGGTAGACAATGTCTAATGTTATGCACCCCACTGCTATAACGTGGATCAAAAAGGCCGTAAAAAAAATACAACAGTCTTGAAAAGGCAGTAAAAAGATTTTTAACACTGCAGTCAACTTGAACTTCTTATTGTGTCTACATTAACTTTACACACCCTTTCGACTGCCAAAACTAGGCAACCCATACAGTATTATCTGTTCACTTGCTTCTGTAACCGAGAGGCTATTCATGACACACTTTTTAGCCTGTGAAAAAAGAACCTATGCGATGCGCAAAAAGTCGTTCGCACACAGCATAGAAACTTTGCGACGCTTAAATATAGCATATCAATACAGGTGTGTAAATACAGGAGTGATTTCAGCAGTCAAAGTGTTAAGTTGGCAATGCGGACGTGACACTATTGTTACCACTTGGACCGTGTGCCTATTTGCCAACTAAATCATATAATTTTTAAAACTAGTGACCAGTCGATGGAATTTAAAACTATAATTTTTGAGTGTTCTAGATATACAAGTTTTAGTTTTATTGAGAATATTGTCGTGTATCCTTGTTTTGAATGTTTTCGACACGTCACTAATCTTTGAAATATGAGTAAGAAAGTCTTTGAAAGGCTAGAGACCACCCCCTGCTAAATTGTGATTGCATAGCCTTAAACGTGTCAAAAAGCGGCATGCAAAAATAAGAAAAATAGAAGAGAAGAAATAAATTGATGGTGCCTCTGTTCACGCGTTTCTCATCGTCTGCTACTGAATTGATCGAAGTGGAGCGGACTATATATAGACGACTTTGATCGAGTTAAATAGAAGTACCTGAAATATCATTTCTTCGTGCAATTTTGAGGTTATACATTTTGGTCTGTCAGAACAAAGCCATTATTAGATTCTTTTATTCCTAAAATGTATAACATTGAATTGGACAAGCATCTTCTATTCCCATAGTTACGTTTTCGAGACTTATAAGGTTGATCGCTTGAAAAGATCAAAATGAAATGACAAATTTGCGAGTCATTATTCGTTAATATCCGCCCCAATTTTACTTTGTATGAAGTATTAATCTGTAAACCCTTTTCAGATATTCTGTTAAGTAAATGATAACCTTCCAATCATTTGTATCAACTTTCCCACCTATATTTTACTTTCTTTACGAATTATAAAACCTTGTAGTCGTATTACTTGCGGAATTTATGACCAGAATTTAAACAATTAGTGGCATCAAATTTATTTATACTTGTTTATTATTTCTATAATTTTAAAAATGAACTATATATAGCTGTCAGTTTATTGGTGTGAAACTGTACTATAAGAAGTGACCGTATAAAAGGTCGATTGAAACGCCCCAGAGAGCGTTTTCCTCGAATCTCGAGAAGCCAGTCGGCGGGCGCTTTAGTCCCGGTCAACCCGCGGCAAACTTCCGCTCTGATATTTTTATTACCTAAAACTTCGCTCGGCCGAAGTCGCTACACTTCTCCGATCCGAATAATCGTGCGATCGGTCTCCCGATATGTATTTTTCATCTTTGTACTTTATATAAGCTGACGAAAGACCTATTTCGGACACTACACTAATCTGTATATGTAGATGTTTTTTTATCATCGGTACTTAATAATTATGTATTTCGTCGAGTAGTATCATGCATTCCCAAATTGTAATCGTACTATTATATCGAGAGATCACATTGATATTTAGAATAATGTTATTCGTTTTGTAAGGTGTAGGAGCGTATATATAGAGTAGTTTCATAATCGTGGAGAAAGAATTTTGTTTGATTCCTTTAAACGAATTATACATTGTTTAGTTGTAACTAGTTCGAGATCCGGCGACCGGCACGGTCAGGATGGCTTGTAAAATAATCGCTTATCATTATTTTAATATTTTGACGACAAGATACTTTTTATTTGGGGCATTTATTCCTTTAGCTCTCCTGACAATATAGTTTATTGTTCAGACGTTTTAGTTAATAAAGATATTGGTGGTCGAGCACGAGCGGCCTCCGCCATTGTAGCTCAGGAGTGGCCTCGCCTAACTCTCGGCGCTCCGACGCTTTGTAAATATTTATGTCACACAATAATCGAAAATGTAGCAATTAGTATTTGTATCATTATATTTTTATTATTGATCACAACATGTATGTTTAATTATGAAATTACGTACGATATGCTCAGGAACGGGCCGCGTTGTGAGCGAGCCAGTAGGTAGATAGTCCGATATCATTAGCCGTGCGCGGCAGATATTGTATATTAAGATGCAAAAAGAACGAATGTGCGTATTTAATTGGAAAAGATCTTAGGTACAATTGATATTTTATTATATTGTTAATTTAAATTTGGTATTGATATCGATCGAGAAGCAATGTTAGGAAACTGGGAAGCGCCGTCGCGAGCGGCCCGCGTGCTGATAGTGATAAGATTAGCCCTAAGCTATAATGAAAACTAAATTACTCAGTAATCACTATTGCAAATTTCGAATTGTTGAATTGTCTCTCCATAGCACGGTATGTTCTAAATCAGCTTTTTTATAATCCTCAATCTGTGATCATCGCTAAATGTGTAAGTAAAAATATTTAAGTTGAACCCAATTTACATAATTATGACTATCACCAAAATTATTGTGGCCGATGCTTATGTATCTGATCGAGAAAATTGTTATTTATTAAATTGTCAGTATGTTCTAATTTATTTCATTCTAAACTGGATATTTTGTTTATAAATGGAATACCACTGTAAAAGCCGTGATATACATCATATAATATTATACATTTGATTTTTATTTATACTGCCCTACCCTTACGAATAAGCATGATATATTTTTTAATATTCATTTGAAAAACCTCATAATTATAGAAACATCAGTGAAAGAATAACACATATAACTAAAATCCTTCCCAAGATACAACAAAACAAATTCACATTTCTTGGACGATACCAAAACGCCCCTAACTAAATGATATTCAACGGTAACGTCACGCTAGAGTTCTTAGTTCGCAGCAGGAATCATATTTGTTCGGCAGGTACATTTATTATTGCATTTATCATTCGACAAAAGTTATTGCATATTTTATAATAAATATTTTTGAAATGGACTTCCAACTAATTTTGATGTCTAATAAATTAATTCAGGAGTATAAATTCCAACTGAAAAGTTGCAACATGTGTTTATTTATGTCTATTCTATTATTATATTGAATAATTTGAACAATTCGCATCGCATGTCATCTTCCCTATTAAATTCTTCTTTATCAGTTCCTCAATCGTGACCGTACCACATATTGTTTCCAGAGTGCGCGATCGGCAGTACTACGGACTACGTCATATTATGCCCCACCGTATCATTGTACCATTGAACAATTAATGGTACAAATAGCACTGATTTATCCCACTAGTACCAGGAAAAGCTGCCTCCAGCAGCTCTCCACACGCTATAATACTCATCTCACTAGAGGCTTAAAATACTTAATCTTCTTTCCTAAAATCAAAAACAGATCCACTCGGTTTACTTGAATAGGCCAATTTGAAAACACAGCGGTGGATACTGGTTAAAGAATCAGACACGAAGGTGTGAAGGGTCAATTAACCTTGTATTCCACTACAAATAAATGATAACAGAGGCAATGCCTCATTTATGAACAAAGCATAAAGGGTCGATTGACCACACAGGGAGGGACTACTGGAGCTTGCGACAACAACATGGCGTTAATGTTTGATAATGAAGCATTTCTTCCTTTTTAGTCGAGTAGGTTAAGCTTAATTAGGCTAGTTGACTTGTATTTTGTTTAAAATAATTATTTTCTATTTGTTTAGATTTATTTTTTAAAACATCAAATTTTAAGTCGAAACGCGTACCGCCCATCATCGTCCATGATGTGACGCAAGCGTTGTAGTGAATGGGCAGGTGGCTTACTACCTCTTAAAACCATGCAAGAACGATTAAGGGAGATGTCGCCTCATATCATGTCATGTATTGTGCTGTCTCGCTTACTCACTGGATCTTGCATGGTTTTAAGAGAAGGTAGTAAACCCCCAAGTTTAGTTGGTCAAAGTGGCAGGAAAGCTTAAAATATATCAAAAAATACCCAAAGTGAAAGAAAATTTAAAGACCGATGTCTTCAAGATTTCATCAATTTTGCTTTTACTATGTAATCATCTGGAAAGTAAAAAAAATATAACAAAAAAAAAAATTTTCATATTAAAAATAACTAGAATTATTATGTAATTAAGTTTTTATTTATGCAATCAGTGCATTTTAAAAATTAAAAATTAGGTATGTACACATGGCCACTGGATTTCAATAATCACATTTTTTGTAAGAATAATAAAAAGAATCGAGCAACATAATAATAATCAGTTCGTCACTCTTAAATGACTAATTAGCTTGATTAGCACGTAGTTTCTGTCGCGGTGAACGTCTTCGAGGTGAAATATGCATAGCTTTCAGGGGTGTGTTAGCCTTTCTAGAATCTCCATTTACCACTGGCGTCCTCAAGCTCCTTGGTGTGCCTAAAGGTTTCTTCATAGAGGGTGTTTGTGCCGTTCTGTAAGTAGCATTTGCTTGTGGAGATACCACTTTTCTGGTTGGTGGAGTAGTTTTTCTGAACATTCGCCACGTATCGACGGCATCTTTTCCTTGAGTGACGTTCGGACGACACGGTCGCGAAGGAGCGCTAGGGGCAACATCTAGATTTCTACTTATTCTATCGGGAATATTTGGTGCTATGTTTTCTGTATTCCCATTCAAGTGTACTTTGGGTCTCACGTGGGCGACAAGTTTCTGCGACTTGGTTTGGTGACCGTTAACTCTAGGTCTTCTCGCAAATCCATTGTGCAAAACGCGGTCGTTTCCTTCAGATGATTTATCTGAGCTGGATTCGAAAAGCTTCGCTTTCGCAAGAACTGCACCTGCGTTTTGCCGCCGTAATTTATTCACGGATGGTCTACCACTTTGACTACTGTTTTCAAGTTCTCCTGTTTTATCCATGAAGAAGGCAGCGGCATTTCGCCATTTCTGATTAGATCGAGGCGGGCTTTGTTTACAAAGCTTGTTTGAGTTTTTGCTGGCGAAATTACCATTAGAACATTTTAGACTAGAATTATTTGACTTTGAACTCGAGTTCATTGTGTTGTTCATTGAACTATCTGATGCTGTGTTATCCCAACCACTGCTTATGTTTACATTCAAAGATCTTCTCGGTTGAAGCTTTCCAATAGTTTTATCCAAGTTGAAGTTTGGTTCGAGAGATATTCTTTTACGTAGATGATATTTTACACTGTTGTCTGAAACATCCATGGAATTTTCTGTATTGTCCCATTCGTTGACGACGGGTGGTTTAACTTTTGCTAAATCAGGTTTTGCTGTGTTAGTCCGATCTCTACGTCTTAACCCCATGTAAGGGTAAAACCTGTCAGAGGTTTGACTAGTATGTGACTGGGTGGATGCATTCCATGACTTATGCCTTACTATTTTCGTGATGTTTTCTTTGGAACGTCGCCTTATCGTGCCAATTTTTCTCGCGCTTGGCGATCGAATAATTTTTGCTTCTTCGTTCGGCCTAATTTTCAACTCCTTACTGAGACGCCGCGCTAAATGGTCTGAATTAGGGCAATTTAACATGGCTACCTCCTCCAAGGTCTGCTCGTAGACATCTTGAACCTGTTGAAGTGGTTGAACTCGAGGAATGACATCTGTGAACTCTCTGGACAACCTGTTTTCAATAGCCGACACTCTGCTTTTTATTTCTTCGTATTCTTGTTTAGAGATCTTGACATAATCTTTATCTACTTGTTTCATGTCCGGCGACAAGTCGATTGTGTCATGAGCGCTGAACAGATGTTCTGAGGACGTCAACATGTCTTCGCTGCTGACGCTGGTTTCAGAGTTCTTATGAGAACTAAAGTCCGAGTTGACGACAGGCGTACTCCTAGCGTCCATCATGCTTAGTCTTAACCTCTTACGTTCTGTGACCCCCCTGAAATAAAAGGTATTTTTAATAACATCATTATCATAAAGAAAAGATAGAAAAGAGGAAAACCCAAACAGTTATAGAGATAAAAAAAAGGAGTAAGTGGGAGTTATGTCATTTTAGGATGTTGAAAAAGCTGGTATGGTAGAAGACAAGATCGCATCTCTAAAACTTTAGATTTTTATCCTATTATTTATCTCAAACAAATTGAAAATAAACTCACATTTTCATAGGCGTAAAAGACAACTCCTTTTGCGGCATATTCTGTTTTATTTCTTTTCTGTAATAAAGAATACAAAATCAATTTTTAAATGCGGTTAAAACCTATAAACCTATCCTTTCAAAATAATTTTGTTAATACAAGAGCAATTTCTGGAGTGACTCCAGATATGTAACAATGCAAAAAACATGTTTCGTTGAGCAATAAGCTCACCTCATTTTAGCAGAAAATCCCTCATATGTATCAAACTTGCGTTTTGCCGCCGACTTGCACAGGATTGGAGTTTTTGCGCTTTCTCGAACTGTGGCGGGAGTGTTCACACTACCAGACACCATTTTACGTAAGCCACTTAACACACCTAAAAAACAAAGCATGATGTTAAAAACTTCCAATATGACCTCAGTTTATTATTTCGTAGTCTTGAAGTCATATAGGGAATATAAGCTAAAACCTACCCAAAAACATTTGACAGAGAGAAAGTGACTATATATTGATACTCACGATTGAGAGAACCACTCCGTCGCTTTTTCCGTCTCGCCCGATACACATCGGAATCATCGTCCAGCTGAGTCATGATGTCTTCCGTCAACAATCCTATATGATGCGAGTTTTCGATGAATATCTGTAGTAAACATGTATATAAAATATTAATATTGATGAAAATAATCCTCAAAAATAAAATAAATGGAATGTTTTATTTAGTCAATAGAGTCGGACAGGGATACAGGGACATTAAGATCTCTGTCCTGTAGTCTCTTTTAAGACAAGAATAGACCACTACCTCTCTTCACATTGAAGGGTTTATTCTTAACATAATACTCCACTATCACATGACATAATGACTAAATATACTTCTCAAGATGCCATTTTGTAAATGGCTTGATTTTCTGGCCAAAGCATACAGTCTACATACTATGAGTAACTTTTAAATGCACTGCACCTTTTTATATAATAAGTTCATAATTAGTTTTAGTTAATTATGGTAGCGAACTATTATAGTCAATGTTGTGCTCGCCATTAATTGGCAATTACATATTTAAGACTAGCGACCCGCCCCGGCTTCGCATGGGCATAAAAACCTTCATCTTGAAACACTATCTATTAAAAAAAACTGCATCAAAATCCGTTGCATAGTTTTTAAGATATAAGCATACAAAGGGATATAGGGACAGAGAAAGTGATTTTGATTTATACTATGTATTAAAAATTGTGTGTGTATTCTATGTAATAAAAAACCGCATCAAAAGCCATTGCGTTTGTTATAAGATTTAAGTATACAAAGGGAAATAGGGACAGAAAAAGCGACTTTGTTTTATACTATGTAGTGATACAGGTAAAAAGCTGCAGGCTTGCAGTGGTTACGTAACCACGACCATTATAACATGGTTGAAATGTCGGAAGTATGAAGGTATTACACTCAATCCTGTAATTTTTATTTTATAAAATGACCTTGACAAGTGCAACATGGTGCTCCAGTCGTTGTGCAGAGGCGGCTGCTGGCAGCGGCATGATGCTCGGCGCCAACACGATCGCCAGGTTCGAGGTGTCCATCAAGTTCTCCTTGTGTCGCGAAGCAATGAAGTTTAATAGCTAAAACAGCAATAATTTATTTTATTTCAACAAAAAAGGTTAAAAATTAACGTCAGGCTTGGGCTGCGAGATAAAGGGTTTTACAAAAACTTACCCGAGAGACACAGAAATACCCAATGCTCTTTGTGTGCATTTTTATCTTATTTTTCTGGTAATTTTTTAATTATTTAAAAATTTAATTACACAGAACTGCAAAATTTTGATTCCATTTAATTTATCCACATATTTAGAGAGCATAGGTGATCACATAGCTTGGAAGCACATATGTGGTCACGATCCTCAGCAGTGAGGGACCGATGAAGATGAAGAATTCTAAATAAATAAAAAGATCTTTAGGTGTAAGACATTTGTTACATATGTACTGTACTATATGTCCAAAATCGATATTAGTAAATTAATTACCTCCATATAATGCAGAAGATGAACATGCAATACTGGCCATATTTTGGACATATAGTACATACCATATGTACTGTACTATATGGATTAATAGCAAGTCGTCATAAACGCAACTCGATGTCCAAAATATGGCCAAAATCGGTATTAGTAAATTAAATACCTCCATGATATAATGCAGAAGATGAACATGTAATACTGGTAGAAGTAGTAAAGTGTCAAGGACAGGCTTCAGGGCATCGTCCCCAGCTGTGAGCCGACATCGTAATAGCAGATCTTGAACCTCAGCACTAATGAGGGGTTCTGGCAAACCCCTAAGGTACAGTTTAAGTACACTAGCTACATCTATTGGATGATGCCCTTCCGATACACAGCCCCCGGCATCTAACAACCGCTAAAACAAGACAATACAATTACCGATGGGCCAAAATAGTAAAAAACTAGGTAGGTTGGTATTTAATATTATTGTTTACTTACATGCCACTTGGCACCATTTTATAAAATTACAAACTATAAAGTACCTTTATATCCTTTTGACGATTCTGTGAGCCCGCTTTACGAAATAAGCCCTCAACGTGTGCATTGGCCCTTAATACTGATGACATCTCTGTTACAACTATTGGAACGCTAAGTGTACTTCCACAACAAATAACACTGCATGATGGAACTTTCACAAGGGGAGCGCCAAATAACGTTTTGTGATCCTACAATAATAATAATGTTAATTAGATTTGAAACAAGGTACAATGAATGCGTAAATAAAAATACTAATATTCTTAATGAATCACCAATACATACTTTCACATTTTTTGATATAATCTTCTTTAAACGATGCTTTAATCCAGCCTTTTTTAGTTCGCCAACTATTATAGACTGTAATTTACCATGATTGATACCATCTGATATCAACATTTTGGTTATTTTGTAGAAAATAATTCAGCTTTTAAATTAAAATCTCAATTTTTTGACATTATTACTTGCACGGTTTTCAAATTCATTTGAACGTTAAAAACGATGTGTTCCATTTTACTCTTTTTCGCGGTACGCGAGCGTTCGATAGGTATTTATTTGTGCGATGCGATCCATACATAGTAGAATAGTTTGGCTCTTGCTGGCAGTGGCAACAGTAAATTGTCACTAAGTCACTGTCAAACTCAAGACTGACATTGACAGTTTATAAACAAACACTTGACTTTTGGTGTGTGATGGTGATGGATGCATGATGATTATTTCATCCAACCCAGAAATTATGTTTTATTTCTATTTATTAATTCGTATGTAATACGATCAGCATAAAATTATACTCAGGAACCAAGGAGACTAAGGAACACTGCTATCCAATCAGTTCTACTACTATAGATACCTATATTGTACTAAATCAGACAATAAGATGATTGAACTCTCTGCTAAACTGACTACGGGTACAGTATATCTCGCTGGCGAAGCTCTTGAATGCTGCATTACGTTCTGCCACACCACACAACCAGAACACAGAAATTCACAAAGTCACAGGTGATTTGCCATGGAATTATGCACATAAATGAGATCAATAATATTAATGTTTATGTGTCTTTATATTATTAATTAATTTATATTATTAATATAATTATATACAGTTATCAAGTTATCCAGTGATGAATTTAAACTTATTCAGCCGTATCCGTGTTTTATTAAATAATAATAATGGTAACAAAGGCGTTCACGGTGGTATCCATTTTTATGGTTTCACAACATTATTTTTTTTAGATAATCTAGGAGTCTTAATCTTTTTTATTTATTGCAGTGATATCCTAGAGAGCTTAGCATGGGTTTCCGCTCAGATTCATTGTTTCTACTCGACATCAGGAAACTCGGGAGACAAAACTCCAACAATTGGAAAAACTACTGCCTTAGAAGTGACTTCTTGTGACATTGGAGATGTAGTGTTCCACACGAAGCCCAAGATCCTTTTCTGTGACTTGACAATCCCTCTTGGAGAAACTAAAACTTGTAAGTTTTTACTCATAAAATGCAATTGCAGATTATTAAAATATATCTTGGATATAGCTATTCATAGGACAGATTTTTCTTATTTACAATATGTAATTTCAAATTCATTTATTACTTATAAACATGTTGTACAGTAAGGGTTTTCTTTCATTTTTTCAGTTTGGTATAGGGAGTCCTTACCCATTGAAGCTCCACCATCCTATAGAGGAACAACCGTAAAGTACTCCTATAAGATAACCATAGCCACCCAGAAAGTGGGATCACACATCAAAATGGTGCGGATACCATTCAGAGTCTTGCCAATCAGCCCTATAATAAATATGCAGGACCTTGCTGTGCTGTGTGGTAATGAAACTACAGAGGAATTGCAGCCCACGAACCCATTTTCTGAAGAAAGAAAAGTTGAAACTGCTTTGACTATGGCGTTACAAGTTTTACAGGTAAACAAATTGTTTTTTGTTTGTACAAATTGTTTGATAAATTAAATCACATATTCTTTGATCATAGGCAAATAATTCTTTGTGAATAAATGTGTGTTATTTATAGATGCAAAGGTTATTTTTCTGCAAAAATTATTTGATCAGTTTGGTCAGTGTTATCTGAAATAAATTTATTTTTATATATTTGGGTTTATATCTTTAATCTTTGTTTTAACTACATTGAAAATTGCTCCATGAAATGAGTGATACAAATAATTTTACAACCCTAGTTTATCTTCAAAAATTACTGTAATTTTCAGAATCTCACAGCAAGAAGAAGTCCGAATTCTTACATGATAACAAATACTAGAGGGAAAGTAGGCCGATTTTGTTTGTTCAAGTCTGCTTACAAATTGGGAGAGGACATTGTGGGCACCTTCGATTTTTCTGTTGGTACTGTCACTTGCATGCAAGTAAGTAATTATAACATTTAATTTAGATAAAGAAATATGAGTGTGGATGGAAGAATGGTGTAAAGAAAAATATCGGCGAATCGCGGCATGGCCTGTTCACCTGTGCATGCATGCATGTTATGGACACTAAAGACTTCTCCAAAGTTTACTGCTTATCTTATGGTAAACTTTTGAGACTGAAGCACCACAGTCTGGCTCAATGTGATAGAACTACTATCCACCTATATATCTGGACTATCTAGTTGCTGTTAAGTTCCCGCCGAACCATCTCTACCATTGGACAGTACCATTTATGGTACAAATGGCACTGATTTATCACACTAGTCCCATTAATTGTACAAATGAGACCAATGTATACTTGCCATACCTTTTTCTTCCTTGTGATATTCTCTAGGCAGTCTTGGAAACCAATGAACAGACTTACCATTTTTTTTAAAAGCAAGCAAATTTTAGCTTCCCAACCAAAACCTATGTGAACAATGTGATGAGACTTCTGGTCATGGCCTTATTAACCCTGTTTCTTTTACGAGTATATCTAATAAAACCAATGATAAGGTGGTTATTGTTGTTATGTACCAATCAAAAACAAATAGTAAGACTGATTATACTCATATTTCTCCACCTGTATTAAGCTTTGTATATTTTTATGTTTTTCTTTAAGGTATCAGTGTCATTACAACCAGAAGAGCTGATAAAATCAAAGAGCCCATCTAAAAACGCCAACAGCAAGGAAACGAGCAGCAGATCCATGACTGTGGCAAGATATCATGAGGTCACTCTTGGGCTTTCTCATTCACAGCTAATACTACCAATACCATTGCACATTACACCAGCTTTCGAGGTAGATGAGGGTGAGTGTTTTTTGTTTTGACACCGTCTATCACAACTGTGATAGACCTTTTTACTTGCTTTGATCAATGGAACGGGATGCAATAAGTTTTGCCATGATGAAATATAAATTTTAGAAATCTCTTTCGAGCAATGTGCCTTCTATTGCCTTATGATAATCTCAGACCCATAGAGCAGCAAAGCCTTTCAACTCCAATAGAATGCACACACACACACATTGAGACTCATCTCAATAAAAGACTAAATTTTCCATGGATTTAGAATTACTTTTTATTTTTTCTTAAAATATAGCTACCTAATATGAATTGTAATATATGTAATATTTTCAGTATCACTAAGATGGAGACTGCATTTCGAGTTTGTGACAACAAACGAAAAGCTGTTGCCGAACCCTGAAGATAATGATTGGAAAGCACCACTAAGTGTACCCATAGAGACCATGGTTTGGAACCTACCTGTAAAAATATACTCCACATTGCCCAAGCAGATACAACCGCATTCTGTTGGAAATGATGCATATACCATGTATATTAAGTAATCAAAGAATGTACTTTACTTGCAGGATTAAGCTTATAAAAAAATAAAATGTTTAAAAAAAGAAAAAAATTGGAATGTGGCACTATGTGATTGCTTTTTTTGGCTTCTAATTTTAATAATAATCGGATACTGTAAGGGCTAAAGACGTAACAATATGTATTTATGTAATATATTTAAAACTAACTGTGCCCCACAGTTTCACTTAAGTGTTGTATAGCTTCCTCAAGAATCAGGCAATCATATGCAAAAAAAAATTTACATTATACAAATCTCTAACTTTGTTGTCTAAACAAATACAACAAAGAGGGGAAATTTTATTGTTTGTTTGCATAGAATAGGCTTCGAAACTTCGAAACTGGACTGATTTGAAAAATTATTTCACTGTTGGAAAGACACACTATCCCTGAGTGACAAAGGCTATTGTGTACCACGGGCGAAGCCGAGGTGCACTGCTAGTGTTAAATATAGACTTTGGGAAAGCCTTTAGATTTTGCCAGGAATAGCATTCTATTATTGTGGCTGAAACAACAAAAACCATGAGTATTTGTGTAAAATTACCTTTAAATGAATGATCTTGGTTGGTCCATGATTTTAATTTATTATGTGATGTATATAGATTTTGTAACATTCCATGTAAATAAAACAAACATCTATGTAGTATTTACATATATTTATTAAAATTATTAAAACAACTGGCATTTTTCAATCATCAACTGACTCTTTGTCCCAATCCTTCATTTTGGCACCCATCATAAAGTCATCTCTGGAAAAATACATAACTATTACAATCGGGCAACTTTACTATATTAAATGAGAATAGGCGGCTGATTTAAATGATGATACCAGTTTTTTTCTTTATGAAAGAAAACAAAAATATTAAAATTTAGAATAGAGCAAGAGCAAAAACCTTGTGAAAATGCCAATGTACCTTAGGGCACTCCACTTGGGAGTTTCACTTTCATCTTTCACCTCACCCTTCATTGACTTAGTTTGCTCATCCACCACTATAGACTTGGTTGGACCCATTAGCGTGTCCAAGAAGGTGCGCTTATCAAATTTCTTCAGTATCTTCTCCTTCTTCGCCTCAGACAAGTCTGTCCTGTTCATATCCTTCTCTAGGGTTTTTTGTTGATTCCTTACAGCATTAAATAATTGCACGACACCTTTTGTTGCTATTTTTGTTAATAACCTTTCTCTGTCCTTTTCTAATATGTTTGGTTTTATCCTTAAGGATGGCTTTTCAACTTTCTGGAATAAATAAATATAAAAAATATACCAAAAATAATGATCACAACACATACCATGGGCAAAGAGTGCAGCATTAAACAGGACACAATAAATATGTACAAGTTTGACACTATTATTGACAATATTAATTGGTTCCGATTCCAACCCCAAAGGAGGCATGCTTAAATTAAACAAATTATTGTCTAAAAGGCAAAATGATTATGTTTCCAAAGGAACACTTTGTAAGAACTTACAGGTTTCTTAGTTGGGGGTTCTACTGTAGATGATTCTTCTTCCTTTACTTCTGTTTGTAGTTTATTTTCCTTTGTCTCTCCAACAACTTCAAAAGCCGGTTTCTCATCCTTAGCACTTTTGATAACATCTGAATGCTTTTTAGCCCTTGATAATACTAGAGTTTTCTTGTTTTTCGGTTTAGTTGAGCCGAGGATCTTAGCGACTGAGTCGGCCCAACCTTCGTTGGTTATTAACATACTGTCCTCTTCTGGCTCTTCTTCACTGGACTCATCGTCCTCGGCGTCAGCCTCAGCATTATCAACGACTTGCTCCTCAACTATTTCTTCTTCACTTTGCGTTTCTGATTCATCTTCACTCGATGAATCTGAAGAAACTGAAATAAAAGTACCTATTTGAGCAACATGTTTATCAACCGTTCCCAAAGCTAGAACATTTTTGGAAATACTGACCGGATACTTTTAAAGTCGATTTACTCATTGTTTTAGCTACTACCATGTTCACTCGTAAAGTATTTATGTTCCTAGGTAATAATTACGAAAATTCTGCTGCACTTAAATACCATGAAAATCTGAGAAAATATAAAACAAACTTCTGAGAAACAAACACATGTGCGCGTTTAAAAAGACAATTAGACATTGACATGTGTTTGACATTATATTGATAGTTGCCATATGAATATAATTTTTTTATCTCTAAAAACCATTTAAACCATAGATTTAAAAAAAATTTGAGACCGCGCGCGATTTGTACTTTGATTTAAACCATGCAAGTTCCAGTGAGCAAGCAAAACAGGGGGTCGCCTTACATCATGTATTGCGCTATCTCGTTTACTCACTGGAACTTGCATGGTTTTAAAGGACGGTAGTAACCCTCCAGTGCAATACAGGACATGCATGCATGATGTAATGCGACATCTCCCTTACTCACTGTATCTTGCATGGTTTTAAGAGATGGTAGTAACCCCCCAAGTCATCAACATCACGTGGCCCTACTACCATGTGGCTTACTATCACCCTTTAAAATATGCAAGAACGAGTGAGTAAGCGGGACAGCGCAATACATGATGTCGAGGCGACGACATCTCCCTTTCTCAATTTTTCTTGCATTTTTTTTAGAGATTATATAGTGGTAGTGGTAGGTAAGCCAAAGAGATGGTATAATATATAGATAGTAACTCCGTGGGGGGTTACTACCATCTCTTAAAACAATGCAAGAACGATTGAGTAAGTGAGACACTGCAATACATGATGTAATGCGACATCTCCCTTACTCAATCGTTCTTGCATGGTTTTAAGAGATGGTGGTAAGCCACCACATCACACTAACTAAATAAAGTATTTTTTTTTAAGAATTCTTTTACGGCCATGGAAACTAGTCCTTTAAGGCCTTTTTTGAATTTATTAATCTTCATCAGTCCTACTTAAGTCAGTCAAGTCAAGTCAGTAGTCTAGTCCAGTCAAGTAAGTAAGTCTAGCCAGAGTCAGATGGCTAATAGAGGTGAGACATACTAGGTAAAACGCGGACTGAGTCTTGCGAGTACGCGTCCAGAAAAAGACTAGATCCAAAGACTAGGTCCACGAGTATTTACGAGTACGCGACTCAATGGACTCATTGCGTAACCAAATGATTCCCGTAAATGCGCGTCTTGCGTATATGGACTAAGTAGTTTTACAAGTACTGAGTCTTCACACTTCGCATTTTTTTTATCCAATTTTTTAAATATTGACTTAAAACTTTCCTTCATACTTTATACAGGCTTAGAACTGTCAACAGTTTTTATTAAAATTTCAATCAAAAAGTGTATTTAAGTAAAATATATATTAGAAGTTTTCAATCGATTTTATATACATTGATTACTTTTAATTACATTTTTTTTATATAAAGTGATTCTTAATCTTTTTTTATTTATTATTTTGTTTTCTTGTTTTTTTTTTCAATACGTTTATACAGTAGTATCTACTTTCATATTGAACTTTCGGCGAAAGCTAACAACTAACAACTGTTTGTTTTTAAAATTGTAAGTAAACAACAAGTATTATTATCACACCAAAACAAATATGCTACCAAAAGAAAATGACCTTATTGTGTTTGAAATAAAAGTGTTATTTGAATAAACAATAACTCGCCGAAATGCATCGCTCGGCGGCTTGGTGCGGCAGCGGGCGAGTCGAGCGATCCCGAAGTTTCACGACGACGTCTTCCGAATATAGTCCCGAACGCTCGCATCCTAGTTTTTGAGTTGCGCGGACCGATGAAGTCGCCGTACTCGTAAATACTCGATACGCTAAAAGACTCGCATGCGGGAACGCGTACTTACGCGTCCAAGCCAAAACCTATTCCAAAAACCTATTCCAGTAAATACGTCTCACCTCTAATGGCTAAGTGAAGCGGTGGAAAAATTTCACTTGACTATAACATGGAGATTTTGGTGACAAAGATTAAAAGTCACGTAATCGACACTGTACCACTTCCCAACACTCACGCTTGTTCCCGAACACTGCGAATAATAAATAATCCACCAATATTAAACACAAATACTCGAAAAAACCTAAGTTTTAGAAATTAAATACAGCGCGTACATAGCGACAGTTTACTTTCCCTCCAATACTCCATTAAATAAAGAGGAAAGATTACATAGGCAATGGATAAACTGCAATGGAATATTGGTTGAGTAAATTGGAACGTTTTAGTGATTAAAAATAAAAATACAGCTGATCGACGAAAGGACAGTTTTGTTTCGTTCGTTTCAGAAATGGTGGTTTTGATATAAATATGGCGAATGAAGCAAATCCTTTACCGTATCTTAACAAAAGAGAATATGGACTACTTCCTGATTTTAAGTCTCATTTGTTTAACAAACGACTTAATGCCGCTAAAAACTTATATCGTCGTGACTTAGTGTGCCATTTTGGATGTGTAAATGCTATTGAATTTTCCAGCAATGGCGAATTGCTCGTATCAGGTAAATTTTTATTCTTTCCGGTTATATATGGAGATCTAGAGATGTGTTTAGGTTGTTAGATCATGCAATGTCCTGCTTAATCACATAATTGCAACGAATCGTGAATAAACCGTATTGCAAGTTGACCCTAGTATTTTTGTTTTGGCTTATCAATTGCCGCAATCAATACATACTTGGTAAATACATATGTATTTACCAAGTACCCAGGTATTTACATTATGGTATTGATAATATCGTTGAAATAGAAAGCTAGATAATAAGGTTGCCTATAAATAATATTACATTACATTATGATTTTCTATCACAACACTAGATATACTTTTATACGTAAATTTAGTCCCTAAAATTATTAAATATAAACTTATATTCAAATTAATCATATACATATGTAGTTAAAAAAATTGTATGATTTTTGTACTTGCTTGTTAGCTGATATAAGAAACTGACCTTACACAGGCATATTTCAATGTCATTTATCCAAAATTGTTAATCATGACAAATTCAAGCTACACACTACTAAGTACCCTTCACAACTTCAGCTGTTGTAGTACAAAGACATGCTATCAAACATATTAAAATGTTGTTGATGAGATTCAATTTGTCTTGATAACATATAATTGAGTAATGAAAATGAAAAAGAATGTATTTGTTGCACATGCCTCAAGATTACATAGAAAAATCTTAACAACACATATGATAGCTTACAACTAGGTATAATACCTGGCACATAAGTTGCACTTACATGCCGCGAACTATATTCATTGTGTTTTCCTGCAAGCCTGTATCGAGGAAGTCAATTTAACAAAATAATTACCTACTGTTAAATCATACCAATAAATGAATGATGCTGTTGTTTTAATTTTTATTATAAATTTTGACTCAGGTGGAGATGACCGCAGAGTCATGCTCTGGCAGTTTGGGCAGGCAATACTCAATCGCAGTAAGCCCGAGCCCATGAAAGCAGTGCACCAGTCCAATATCTTCTGCCTTGGCATCACTAGTGACAGTCAGAAAATATTCTCCGGAGGAAATGATGATATTGTAAGTATACTTTGACTGTTTTAATTATCATGGAGGTGTAAACTAATATTTAGAATAGAAAGAACAAGTACTACATATGTTTGTTTATTTTTTAAAACTTCATTGTTTCACATGTAAATAATACTTATACAATTATCAGACTTAATGCTAAAAGCATTATATAGCAGTCAACCATAAAGGGAAGCAGAAAATTTGTGCAAACAAATAATATGTTGCTAGTTTTCTTTAGAAAAGAGATGGTTTTGTTTTGTGTCCAACCAGAATTGGATTTCTGGCCGAAACCGAAACCAAACCGAATATTCTGCCGTGGCTTCAGTTTATTGGTTAAAATGCACCAAATTTCAGTATATTTTACAAACTTGACCACATTAGTTTTGGTTTCGGCAATAGTTTTAGCCAATTCTGGCTAAAAACGAAACTGTCGCCGAAACTTGATTTTTGGCCGAAACTCGGCCGAAACCGAAACCGAACTTTCAGTCGGACACTAAAAATTATACTTAAAATATTTGTTTTTAAACAGGTAATTGTACATGATTCGGAAAGCAAATGTCCTCTAGAAGTGCTCCAACACCAACGGGCAGTTTGCAGTCTCAGCATAGACCCGCTGAATGAGCGAGTGGTGGCCACGGCCGGCAATGATGGCCGGCTGCTCCTGTTTGACACCAGGCAGTCTGTTCATGGTTAGTGCATGCTTCACTACATAGTATAAAAGAAAGTCGCTTTCTCTGTCCCTATGTCCCTTTGTATGCTTAAATCTTTAAAACTACGCAACGGATTTTGATGCAGTTTTTTTTAATAGATAGAGTGATTTAAGAACAAGGTAAATATGCCCATGCGAAGCCGGGGCAGGTCTCTAGTATAAAACATTGTGGAATTTTTATAACACAAGTGACAAAAACTGTCTTATACTGTTTTTATTATTCTCTCTCTCTTTATATTGTTAGCTGCTGCTATTGCCCACAGCCCACGACACTTGAGATAGCATACAAAGAAGCCTAACCCTTAATTTTATACATGCCTTTTCCTTTAATCACTTTTTATGCACACTAAAACAACTTATTTACTTTTACTATTAATTCATCCATACTTCCATAATAAAATTATAAATGCGAAAGTAGTAGTATTTTTATGATGTAGTTAGAGTACTACAGAGTCTATGGGTATTATAAAGATTACAGCAATAATCTAAAATTAAATACATAAGTAGCAAAATAAACTTGTATAGCAATCTCTACAAATGACTCAATTTTTGGTTGTGTCTTTAGAATCCTTGGTGATATCAAGAAGCAGGAAAGCATTCCACGGGGTGATGTTCCATCCGCACCAAGTGGGCATACTGGTCTCGGCGAACGCTAGAGACGGCGTCGCGCTTTGGGACCTCCGATCTCCCAAGCAGTAAGTATTGTTGCGTTTAGTTTCTTTTATTTCATTATCACCTTAAAGCTGTGAGAAGCACTTACCTTGTCATTAATGAAGTTGCTTATGCAAACTAAACTTCTGGGACTTCGAAAAACCACTATTGAGAAGAAACTCGAGCAGTTCAGTTAAACAATTTGAAGCTTCTTCTTTTCGGACCTTTGAGCTGAATCAAAATTGGTAGATTGGTTTAGAATGTAAATAAAATTGTTTCACATACTCGCTACCAGTTAAACTGCATAATACAATAAAAGAAACCCAAGGATCAATTTACCATAAATGAATGAATATGAACTATGTTGACACAACATTACCGTTCTTTACCTATTCATTCTGGAACCACATAGTTTTATATTAATATATTCTATGAATAACAATGTACATGATCAATTTTCGTATCCACACACCTGGGTCTATAAGCATTAGGTAATCAATTCAATATATAATTTTAAATTGTGTTACTTATTGGCTATTTTGAAGAAGTTTATAAATAACTAAGATATTACACATTTATACAGAACTACATAAATGAAAAAATATTTGTAAGAGAGGAGACTACAGAAGTTTTATTATACATACTAATATATCTACTTACATACTAATATTATAAATGCGAAAGTCTGTCTGTCTGTCTGTCTGTCTGTCTGTCTGTCTGTCGGTCTGTCTGTCTGTCTGTCTGTCTGTCTGTCACATGACATCTCTCGACAATCGTTCTTGCATGGTTTTAAGAGATGTTGGTAAGCCACATGATATTCAACTGCCATACAAGGAAACGTTCCGAATTTTAGTGAAACAATAGAGTCCTGCCCATACTGCGACATATTAACGCCATCTATCGATCACTTGAGAAACTGTGATTCTTAATCCGATAAGTTATTAAATAGAGCACTAAATAAGTTTGTGGCAGGATGACTAAGACTATATTTTGAAAAACTCTTTTATCGCCAAAAACAAGTGGGATACTATTTTTTTTTTAATTTTTGTAGCGCCAACTATCCATACTAATATTATAAATGCGAAAGTCTGTCTGTCTGTCACCTCTTCACGGCTAAACTGCTGGACCGATTGTGATGAAATTTGGTAGGGATGTAGTTAACGACCTGAGGTCAAACATAGGTTACTTTTGGGCGCGATATAACCGAGTCCCACGCGGGGCGAAGCCGCGGGGAACAGCTAATAAACTATATATCAAGACTGTTTCCCGGTTTTGTACGGTTTTGAAATAACCTGTTTATCTGAGACATCGCCCGTGTGCTGTTTACTGACCTTGGTATATAAAATAGGTAACAGTAAGCTAGTTGACTGGAATTTTTTTGTCCGATTAGACTAAACACATTTTTTCATATATTGAAACCCCAAAAAACAGAAACCTTGTTTCAAAAGTTCATTTGCATGGGAGAATATAAAACACAAATTCTCCAGCCCTGTGCTCCGCTACGTGGGCAACAACGGCTCGGTCCAGAACAGTATGAGCGTCCGCTTCAACGCTGCCGGCACTCATATCCTCGCTCTTCGCCGGCGTCTAGCTCCCGTACTATACGCCATTCAAAACCCGGAGCCTGTCGCTGAGTTTTACCATCAGGTTTGGAATTTTATTATGATTCAGATTCATTTATTTCTTGTTAAAATGTTGTACAGTAAGTGCAAATATAGTTTTTGTGTGTATCTGTGTATCACAGTGCCCCTAGTATGAGTTTTTCTTAACGCAGACGCTAGCGACTGCGTTAGCGATTTAGTATGGCAAACCTGTACAGCGCCTCTGGCGGATAGTAAGGCAACTAAGAAATTCCATACAAAATCCTAACGCAGACGCTAGCGACTGCGTTAGGATTTTGTATGGAAAGAAAAACTCATACTAGGGGTACAGACCAAGCCCGTGAATACCGCTTTCGGTCAAAGGTACAAATGTTATTCCTTTGGTCGTTCTTATCACGCCCAAGGAATAAGAGAGGTTGGTAGTTCTTAAGTGGGGAACTACACTAAAGTCTCATAATTTGATTACTTAATATGCTGCCAACTAAAAACTGATGCTTGTATATCACTAAATATTAAGGCTGTATATTGAATTGGGTATTTTAACCTGTAATGATAGATAGGTGCTTGTGTTAATAAATATATTTTTTTGTTTTGTCAATTTCATCAACATGCTAAACGTGGTCTAAGGTCTTATGGCCCTACGCTCTGTCTACCCTGTATGGGATAAAGACGTGACTATATGTATGTATGTATGTTTGTTCAAGTTTAAATAAATTAATTTAGAGGGACAAATCACACTGATTGAGTTAGCCAGAAAGTAAGTTCGAGATTTTTTTATGGGATACTAACTGTCTGTTTGAGAACTGGGGCCCAATTCTCACGCAATCGAAGTTCACTTCACCGATTTTCTCCAATTTTTTTCGACGAGTTTAAGTCAATTCACAAACGAAAAATTTCGATCGATCGATGCGTTCGATTGAACTCTTTTAATTGTGATTTTTTGAAAAAGCAGAAGCCTTTATTAAAAATTGGAGAAAATCGGTGAAGTGAACTTCGATTGCGCGAGAATCGGGCCCCTGTTCACATTGGGAGCATTTATCACTGTTACTGGCAAATAGTACCACATTTGCACATCACAATATATTGATTTCAGGACTATTACAACTCGTGTACAATGAAGAGCTGCTGTTTCGCTGGGGAAGGCGATCAGTTCGTGTTGTCGGGGTCGGACGACTTCAATCTGTACATGTGGAAAATACCGGATGGGGGTGGGAGTGGTTACGGTACGATTTACTTATAAAAAAAACTTTAATTTTCAATGCAAGAATATGTTATAAGAAAAAAATTGTTAATTTTTGGTAATAGTATCCAACGTAATTGGGTGATGCAGTGTTAAATTTGCAACTTGTGTGTCTGTACTATAACTATTGTGTGTGCTACGTTCAGTCCGGTTCGGACCCGCGAAGATATTAAGGCGCTGTGCATCAGGGGAATACCGTAAAACGTCTATTTTTACGTTGCGCAGTTAGCTTTATTCTTCATGGAATACAAGCATGAAAAAAATATGAAGTATAGTTCAAGGAGCAAAATAAAAGATTACATCAAAATATTTAAAAACAATAATTAAAACCTAGCTAAATAAAATAGCAAAAAAGCTATATCCAGAAAAAGGTTTCATCGCGAATTACTTGATATTTTCAGCGACAACTACCAATTTTTTTACGTCTATAAAAAGAATAACAAAATGACCCAGAGAGATACCTAAAAAAATTACAATATTTAGTCATAATTATTGAAATAATAAATTAAAACTGAAAAATTTCACCCGAAGTGGCATTGAACGGAGACTAGTGCAGGCCAACCCAGTACCGCCACTTTCAACCTTATTTCATTACGAGTACGTACTATAATCGCACTTCACTCCTCTTAAATACCTAAGGGTTGGGGATACAGCGCCTTAATAATAAAAATGTGATAACATGTAAGAATGTGAGATTCCAAATTTAATTTCATACTGCAGTCGGGTCGTGTTTTGTACGACGTACTTTGTATAAGTATGTTACAGAACCTAGTGCTGGGAACAGGGAATGAGTGCTATTTTTGAGATGTATGACTTAGCAAAATCGATAAGTCGAATGATTGTCGTTCGTTTTCGAATGATTTTCATGCGACATAACCGGTGACTCGAACGATAATCATTCGACTCACTGGTTTTGGGTGAGTCATACATCTCAAAAATAGCACTCCTGGTCTATCTCAAATCATGCCGTCTATTTTAGCGCTGTGTCGCACGTAACATCCTCGACACTTAGATCCGACATAGATCTATTTTACTTCTATTATATTTTCGATCCTGTACGCGTCTTATGATGTATTTATATAATTGGTGGAATAAAGTGTTTATTCATTCATTCATTCATCTATGTTACAGATATAGAGCCGCACATCGTGTTGTACGGTCACCGGTCCATCGTGAACCAAGTGCGGTACAACCCCCACTACTGCCTTATTGCGTCATCTGGAGTTGAGAAAATCATCAAGGTATACTAATTTGTAATATTCAGCATTTTCTATAAAGACACCTACATGCGTTTATTGATTTATTTGAAAATTTTTGGGGAGAGCTTTTTGATTGGGGAAATTGGGGTTATTACAAAAGGGGGGAAGTTTGTTCCTTCACGGTCATAATATTAATGAGCCCCACTGTTTACAGAGAACTGCTAGTAATTTCATTGGGTATATTAGTCATGTGGTCCCATTGCCTAAGAAAAAGATTTCGTTCCTTTGTAAGTAATAGTTGGCGCTAAAAAAAAAAAAAGGATTCCACTTGTTTTTGGCGATAAAAGAGTTTTTCAAAATATAGTCTTAGTCATCCTGCCACAAATTTATTTAGTGCTCTATTTAATAACTTATCGGATTAAGAATCACAGTTTCTCAAGTGATCGATAGATGGCGTTAATATGTCGCAGTATGGGCAGGACTCTATTGTTTCACTAAAAATCGGAACGTTTCTTTGTATGGCAGTTGAATATCATGTGGCTTACCAACATCTCTTAAAACCATGCAAGAACGATTGAGATGTCGCCTTACATCATGTATTGTGCCATATCTCGTTTACTCACTCGAACTTGAATGGTTTTAATAGATCGTAGTAAGCCACCTGGAGTGCTATTTTTGAGAAGTATGACTCACCCAAAACCGGTGAGACGAATTATTATCGTTCGAGTCATGTCAGGTTATGTCGCATGAAAATCATTCGAAAACGAACGATAATCATTCGACTCACGGATTTGGCTATGTCATACATCCATACTTCCATACTAGTATTATAAATGCGAAAGTCTGTCTGTCTGTCTGTCACCTCTTCACGGATAAACTGCTGGACCGATTGTGATTAAATTTGGTAGGGATGTAGTTAACGACCTGAGGTCAAACATAGGCTACTTTTGGGCGCGATATAACCGAGCCCCACGCGGGGCGAAGCCGCGGGGAACAGCTAGTTTCAAATATAGCACTCCTGTACTAGTATAGAATTATGTAATCTGTAGTATTGAGGTATACTTGTTATCGTCAGGTTTGGTCAGCGTTGGAGTTCCCAGAGATGCGAGGGTCGCTGCTTGAGGAGGCGCAGGGCTGCGACAACCCGCGAGAGATATACAGCCACGAGGAGTACGTGTCGCTTGTACACCACAGTGGGCAAGTGAGTAATGTTCACTTTTGAATTCGTTACATTGCGTTTTGGCGTTGCGTCCCTTTGGCTCGTTGGCGGATTTTTGAAAACTTGTGTTTTCAGTGAATAATGATTTGTGAATGATGGTGGCGCTAGTGTTCACCGAGGTATCTTACTCTTACCTTAATGATAAAACTACAGAATTAAGCACAAGGATGTCTGAAGATATTATACGCGTATTATAATGTATAAAAAATTATACAAAAATCAGGAAACCCAAACTTAGGAGCAGCATTAAACACAGAATGCGGCGCAGCCCGTCGTATAATACCCGGCACATAAGTTGGCCACAAACGGGACGTGCGGGGGGGCTGCCCATCTTAAAATTTGTATGAAAATCGGCTACTGCGCATTCAAGTTCATTTCAGTTTCTTGTCAACTTATATGCCGCGAACTTTATATGCGTGTTCGCAGCGACTTGCTACACCGCGTTTGGTGTGTGATGGGTTATTCTTACATGGGGGATTAAATAAGTGAATTTTGTTCGCAGTACATATCGCACAATTACGCGGAACAGTCGACGAGCGAGGACCCCCGGATGATGGCGTTTTTCGACTCGCTAGTTCAACGCGAGCTGGAGTGCTTGGCGGAGGAGACAGACTCATTGGATGGCTCGAGTTCAGTTGCCACTGCACACGATAATGAAGAGGAATCTTCTGATAGCGATCAGATAGTCTTCTTGCAGCTGCCTCCAAAACGAGGTAAAAATCTTTTATTTTATTTAAAATAATGATTAGCTAGACGGAAATTCAAATTAAATGGTAGTACGATGATTGGAACGGAAATGTTAGGCGGAGGATATACTCTTTGGACGAATAGATTCTCCATTGTTTATGAACTATCCGTAATCATAGGGGAGCCCAAGCGGGGATTTCGGGATTTACTCGAGCGCGGCAGAATAATATACAGGGGGATACCTTGTACCCGGTTAAGTACTTCTACCAAATATTAGCTCCATATATATGGCCGCCCGTTAAGGATAAAGGATCAGATTAGTAAAAAAAAAATCATCATCTGAAATTCTCGAGCGCGTCAGATTAAGGTAGGGTTAGTTAATTACATGCTAAAACGTGTGTATTCTACTAATCTGACAATTTGAGAGTGACATAAAAAAGGGGGAGGGCTAAAAACTTGTAAAAAAAAACGTCATCAAACGAAATCATTCAAGGATTACGAAAAATATATAATCTGACGTTTTCCACGAGCCGAAGTAATGAAAATTCATCGATAAAGTTTAATGCTGGCAGCTGCGTGATGCCTATAGCGCCCTCTTCGCGTTTCTATTCCTCTCTCACTCTTTCTTTATTTATTACTCTCTCACTTTGTCCCCACTCTGGTTTCTGTTGCCATGACGCCCATGACAGCTGATCACACAGACTCGTTCGTGGCATGATATTGTTTACAACGTATTTCCAATCTGAGGATGAAATCGAACCAGAGGAGGAAGATGATTCTACCGACGAAGAGGAAGATGATTAAAAAAAAATACTCAAAAGTTTAATTTTTGTTATCATTTCCTTACAAATACAAGTATGCTACTTAAAAAGCCATACACTTTTTTATTTGCATGCTATTTCTTGAGCTTTTTAATTAATTAAGTTCAATGATTTTAAAAAAATATTTAAAAAAAAAAATTTAATTATCAGATTAAACAAATCCCTCCAGGTTATCATCAGATTATGAGACAGCACGTCTAGGGCATAGAGATGAACCATATATATCTTAATCTGACGCGCTAGAGTATTTCAAAATGGCTAATTTTTTTTACACATTCTAAAGATGACCGCAAGTTTGCGTCACAGCCAAATCGTCAGATTATTGAATGAAAGCTTTTTTTAGGTTTACTTAACATCCTCTTAAAAAATCTGACGCGCTCGATTAAATTTTTTTTTTCATTTTCAACCCTTCCTTACGACTACCCCCATCATGCAAACAATCAGATTAACATACATTCATTATTGAAAATACGTAGGACATGGATGTTACCAATATCTGATGCGCTCGAGTATGTCCGTCCATGCAACAGTTTTTTTTACATTTTTGAAAATCTGTAGCCGCTCCCCCCACCGTGGAAAATATAGTATACATTATATAACATTTTTTTCTTTTTATCATGTAAATTTCGCAATCCAATAGGTCTCTTATGACGCTCGAGTAAATCCCGAGTTAGCATCGTGGGCTCCCCTACTATAATAACTTTTGTGAGCCTTTTTAGCCAAGAGGCACATATTTAAATTAATTTTTTTAATGTCAGAGCAACTTGTTTTAAAAGGGATTTTTTATTTATTGTTTTTCAGCAAATCCAAACGGCAGCCGAAGTCAACGATGTTCAAACAGACTAGCAAGATTGGTCGCGACGCGGTTTTCAAAAAATTTGCGTTCACAGAAACGGGGCTCACTTAGGTAAGTGTATAACTATCGGACCGCTTTACCGATTTTGACAAATGATGTCTTGTTAGATTTCTTGTAATAATGCGATTTTCATCTGGCATAGCCAAGTTGATAAAATATAATATTGGGCGGACTGAACTATTTAATGTACTAGCGCGGTATGTTTGGATTTTTTTGTTTTATATTTATCGAGTAGCATCAAAATAAAGGATTTTGAAGACGATAACAAACATATAATACATCATTAGGCTTTTTGTTTCACTCTGGCCAGCCTACCAAAAAAAATCTATTCTAGCGGTTGTTAATGGAAATTGCTGGACACTTTTGCGGTTGGTACTAACCATTAGTTCTTATATGTATGAACATTTCAAAACGTAGAACATAGCAAACGCAGGCTTGTTGTAGGCGCCATTGTGAAATTTTATACGATGTTGTTTCGCCTCATGAGGAAGTAAAGAGGAAGAAAAGTATAGTACAAGCCTCGGCCGAAATTGCAATTCCGTCCTCGTATTCTTAAAATTCCTCGACTTCGCCTCGTCCTTTTAAAAGCACTTTCGTACAATATATAATAAATAACTCGGCCGTAAATTGCTTCATTTCTGGCCTCCTCGACAGACCTCTTTAATTAAAATGAACACACCAATCGTTCGCTAGGCGAAGCAAACAGTCCCGCTGCGTCAGCAAGAGTCACGGGAAGAGCGTGTCGGGCGCGGGCAAGGCGGGTGTGGCGGGTGTGGCGGGAGTGGCGGGTGTGGCGGGTCGTCCCGCGCGCGGCGCCCGCCCCCGCGCCAGCGCGCCGCGGCCCCGCCCCGCCCCGCCCCGCGCCCGCGCCGCCCCGCCCCGCGCCCGCCTGCCGCCGCACTGCCGCGTCTCAGCACCGTCTAGTGAGAGGACGGACTCGGATGAACCCTCGCATTGTCTCTATCGGAATGCTGGCAGGGTGAGTGACTAGATTGCGGTGGATAGCATCGGCAAGGCGAGAGGACGCGAGTCCCGCCTAAGGAACAAACCGCGTTTGCGGAGCGTAAGTGAGTAGCACGGTATTACATTAGGATCTGATATAAAATCAAGGTCAAGACGGGTGAAGTGGAGCACGTGTCAAAAACATCTAGCACCGCCCTTGCGCCATCGTCGCATGTCTTAAGGACTGATTCTGAGAAGCCATCGCATTGCTTTTATCGGATTCTGGCAGGGTGAATATCTTAATAAAACACCGCACTGAGTGAGAGTTGAGATAGACTCAATTATGATAACATAGACAAGGGGAACATGGACGAAAGAAGGTACGTGAAGAGTAGCGCGAAATAACCAGCCGCGGCATATTCATATAGAGTTGGGTATGAATACAAAAGACAAGGTCCCACCAACACAAACCCGCGCTCTGCACAGTCTAATGTTTACTCTTCCTTTAATAAGAAATAGTACTGTTATAAATACAATGTTTGTACTTACGTGCAAAAACAATAATTTATTTCTTTTATTTCAGATATCTTTACGAAGACGCATGAATTTATCAAGATTGGCAAAAAGGAAGAGTAAAGTCACTAGTTATAGAAAAGTCATGAATTTAAGGAGTAATGGTAAATAACTGAAAATACAAGTCAAATGCATGCCTTAGTTTCTGTTTCACCATACCTCCCAAAGCCCATAAAATAAATAATAATTTGCTTTTTATATTTTAGGAGCGGCTGCACAAGACAGTAGTGATAACAACAATTTTTCAAATTTTGACAATTTTGAAGAAAATCTAGCTCTTCCTAGCACAAGTACAGGTGAGAAGGTCTATTTTATGTGTCAATTTTTTTTAATAATATCTTTCTAATCTTCATAATTAAACACAAGTCATTGGCCATATTGTAACAGTGATGTATTAAAATGTATTTCTTATAATAAAATAATAAAATTGAGATTGAATTGAGTTATTCAGTTAATATTGTTTTAGGTATCTAATAAATATTTTCAGTTGTGTATATACGATACTCATCTCTATTCCCTTTCCAGGTTACAGAGGTCAAAGTTCATCAGCTCTATTTCGGATAGCTGAGGTAGATTCAGACGATGACCAGTCAGTGGGCAGTCGGCCGATATCGCCTCGGAACCAAAATGGCAACCACAGTATTCCTCCCAACCTCATCAGCATCATCCCCACTCCTATCAACGGATCGCGAGACTCACTAGGCGACTCACTCCGTGTCGAACCGCCGGAGTCCGAGAGCAACAACTCATCGCCACCCCCTGAAAACCGTCTGAGGATGAATCTTAGAAGAGTGCGGAGAAACGGACGATTGAGCATTCATCGATCGGACGACTCGAGTGAATCCCCCCCTCCCAAAGAATCGACAGATCGCGCCAGCACGTCACTAACGGAGAGGCTATCACCAAAAGGAGGCTACAATCAGACGGTAGCTAGGTTGATGAACGAGACGAATGAGAGCGAGCTGGAAAGCAGTTGTAGCACGGAAAGTAGTGTGTGGGCGGCAGCTGGTAGTAGCGTAGGGCTCGCCACGCCTGACAGTGGAGTGGGGACGGTGGCGGGGAGCAGCACCAGGCACTCGCAGCCTGCCGCCGACGATGTCTCCGATGACCCTGACTATCAAGCCGTCAAATTTCGACAACGCGTGAAAAAAGCACGTCGCAACTACAGAAACCATATGGACTCCGACTCGAACTGAACTATAGACTTACAATGTGTTCCATATTACCCTAGTTGATCTACTGTAAGTGGCGACTATCCAACGACTGCATCATCTACTATTGTTATAACGTTTGTTAAGGATTTTTCTAGGTGTAGTCATTATGTGATTGTATGTGTCTCTGATTATTTTGAGTATTTTGACGCCATTGTAGATAGGTATGGTTCTTTGATACAACCTGAAAAATATTATACCAACCTAAGTCAAAGATTGTATTTTGAATCTCGTATTTGCTAGAGCCACAGTTTTGATCTCCGTAAGTCTGTAAATGTATTAAGGTTCGAGAATTAAGTACTCATTGTATTCAGAGGCGTAATGGTTTTGCTTTTGTATAGTTTATTATCTAAAAATATTATGTGATCTATTGATTATAATATTATCAATTAACTTATTAGCTTTAAGATACATAATCAATGTTCCCTGAAAAGGTTGTTAGCATAAATACATGCTGCTGTAATAAATACATTGACAAATTATATATCTTCTTCTTTCGGTGCCATTTTCGTCGAACGTCGGCAACCATCAATGCGACGTGAACCTTTGAGACAGCTACTCGGAATAAGGATTTTTTTTTGGTGGTAGGTATGATTAATAAATTTTATTTATAAATATGTGGATAAATATTTTTTTGAACCAGCAAAAACATTTTAATTTAGGCAATCAAACAAACCACGGTACTCACAGGTCGAGAGTCGAATCTCAAGAACTCTGCGTGCATGGTCCATAGATCCTGGGGGTTACTTACTACAGTCTTAAAACCATGCAAGATCAAGTAAGGGAGATCGCCTTACATCATGTATTGCGCTGTCTCGCTTACTCACTGGATCTTGCATGGTTTTAAGAGGTGGTGGTACCTAGTTTCGAAGTATGATGGAACGATGGAACAATTAAATCAACTGTTTTCCAAACAAATCATCGCAAAATTCTTGATATAAATTAAAAATATTTAAATGATTTGTTTGGAAATCAGTCGATTCAATTCAGTACTTTCGAGTAGGTACCATCCCTTTGTTTGATGGTTTTCCATCATGCACGCATGAGCGTCTAGGGTGCGCCATACATTCTTGTTCTTTGCCAAGAAAAAATCATGTCTTGACAATGTCATTTAAAAATTAACTTTGAACTATAACATAACCTAAAATCAAAATAGTAGAAAAGAAATTTTGTAAAAGTCGTTCATTATGGACGGAATAACAATGTACAATAATTTTTTGGGCGGTCATTTACCTCAGTTACTATTATCTAACGTCCCTGAACACTTTTGGCATACATTATGTAAGAAAATTGAACATAATATATTTGATTCCGGCTCAACATTTCAACTATTAGAAATCGATTATGAAGACTCCGAAGTTATGCCTTATGACCCTTTATGGAGTGTGGTGCCTACTAGAGATATTGAGCGTTCAGATCCCAATCATATATACTTAGTAGACCATGCTTGGACGTTCCAAGCTAATAGTGTGAAAACCAACCTAAGAAACATACCAAGTCTTCTAGATCGAATGTGTGCAATGATGAAAGTTAATGGAGAAACTATTGAAGAGAAGATAGAACAAGTCTCACATAGAGTATGGAGGTACGCACATACTTACGCTCTTGGCGGTATAGATTTTTCAGCCGAAGACAGAGTTCCAGTTTGGTATGTGTTAGATGAGTTGGGCTCTGGTATTATACATTCAGATAATCCTAACTTTAGAGCGGTGCCTTTTATGCATATTCCTTCACAAACAACTTACACTCTGCTCTTTCCCATAGAGAATGTTGAAGAGGGTGAACCAATTACAAGAAATTATGTGGAAGGCAATTATTCAGATTCCCTGCAAAGAGAAGCTATGCTAATTCCTTGGAAGTACTATGATAATTTTGATGATGACTTCACCCAAGAGGAACCTGATTCAAATTATTTCCTTGAGGGTCATATTGTAGAGGATTTACCAGATTTGGAGATATTAAGTACAAAAGAAATGTCTACACCTGATAAGTTGAAAGTGTTCTCACACTATAGATTCATCAATGAGCATTTAACAGCACCAGAATTTGAGATAGTTTTCAATGAAGGTGATGCTGATATAGTGTGGTATACTGACCATTTTAAATCTTTTAAAGATTTCAGTACCAGCAGTTCTAATAAATTTGTTAATCAATTTCCTTTTGAATATGTTATCACTATTAAAGATTTATTAGCGATTGTTGCTAGAAGGTGTTCAAAGAAAACCGAAGTGTTAGGTGCTTTAGACACTAGTCCTGCTTGGTTACCCACTACATTTAATATGAAGACTGAGCTTTCAAAGTTTGTGGCTTATTACATGCAGAGAAAGAAAGCTGGTCTGGACAACCATTGGATCTGCAAGCCATACAATCTAGCTCGAGGCTTAGACACATATGTCACAGATGACTTGTATTTCATGTGTCGCCTACCACAGAGTGGACCTAAAATTGCACAAAAATATATTGAAAATCCAGTGTTGTTTGAGCGGCCAGACATTGGTCGTGTTAAATTTGATATTCGTTATGTAATTCTTTTGACCTCAGTAAATCCCACAAAAGTTTACATTTACAACAACTTCTTTCTTAGATTTTCTAATAAACCATTTGCAATGAATAATTTTGAAGATTATGAGCAACATTTTACTGTTATGAACTATACAGAGAGTGCTTTGTATAGACTGCTATGTGCCGAATTTAAGGAGGCCTGGTCTTCACAAAACACAAATTACAGTTGGGATGAAGTGGAAAAGTCTATATTTGAAATGTTATCAGAGGTGTTTACAGCTGCCACTAGTGTGGAACCTCCTTGTGGCATAGGAAAAAGTCCACAATCTAGAGCATTATATGCTGCAGATATTATGTTAAAATGGCAGAAAGTAAATAGTGAAATGAAAATTCAACCACAGTTGTTGGAAATAAACTGGATGCCAGACTGTCGTCGTGCCTGTGAATATTATCCTGATTTCTATAATGATATTTTTTCTGTCATGTTTCTAAATAAAGATGTGGACACTTGTACAGAGATCTTGTAACTTAGTAAAGTTGTGCTATTCTGTCTGTTTTACATATTAAGCATAAGTCTGTATTAAGGTCACAAGTATTTACTTTAGGATTTTTTTATACCTTTACATTATCATTGATGAATATATAAAAATGTTATTTTATTTAGTAATCAATAAAAAATAAAAGAATAATTAAATAATATTATATTCAGTTACATTATACCTTACAGGTTCATATCACTTAACAGATTGCTTGATTTTATAAATATGCAACAAACAGAATATTCACTAGTTTTTCTGCAGTATCATACGGTCATCATCTTGGATGTATCCAAATGGGTTGTCGTCAGTCACATCTCTGCGACTTAGCACTATGAGGACAACCACAACAGCAATCACAACAAACAGAAGAATCCAGTAACGTCTGTAGATGCCGCCCGCTCGTCTCACTCGAGATGATGGCAGAGTGTTTCTAGAAAAGAATATGTAATTTGTCACTGAGAAATAAAACAAACACCCATAAAAACAAAATTGAAAATGTGGCTGCACCTTGACATTGGCATACATGTGAACAATATCATTCCCAAGGCACTATAATAAATCAAGTATGAAATAACAAAATAACTACATACATAAAAGCATGCATAAAACCAGCACTGTTGCACACTAAATTAAAAAAAAAAGAAAAACTTCAACTACTTACTTCCACCACCTGCTGATCCAAGCAAATGTAGACTTTTGTTTATATTTATTCTCATCATGGTCAAAATTGTTTGAAGGTTTTGACTGGTCCAGTGACTTGAATGGTTTTCTTGGAGCTTGACCACCTGGAAACAAAAATTTGATTATTTTTAGGCCTTCTTTATTATTTGGACTAGGTTTATATTCAGCATGAGATAGTGAGGTGGACTGTAGACTGATAATAGTCACTAGCCAGGTATTAGAATAAATATTGCATTGACAAGCAAGGGAAACTGTCCCTACAGGAGTGCAATAGGGGTATACATCAATTAGTTTAGTTTTGTAAATGTAGTATTTTGTCTATAACATGTCTTAAAAATATTAAAATGATTCATCAAACACACCTTGTAAACTGTCACTCCTTTTGACAGATGTGTTGTCATACATTTTGCCATGATCATCTGGAATTTGAACAATGGAATGTGGTGTGCCGTTTACTGCTCTGCTGCTGGACTCGTCATCACTGGCACCGACAGGGGTGCCTCGTTGGCTGTCTACTGAGCTTGAGTAGTATTGGTTGTTTTCTAAAGGGGAAGTGCTTCGTCTTCCTGCAGCACCTTTGAGGTCTTGGTCTTCCGATAACTAAAAATGATAGTGTTAGATATAATATCTCTTCAACTCTAGGTGTTATACTCACTCAAAACTAAAATCATAGTGTACAACCAAATGTTTGGGTTTGATTCCCACGGGAAACATACTTTGTTTAGTTGTTTCCAGTTTCGTTAGGACATTGCAGGCTTGAATCACCTGATTGTCTGACAAAAAGATGATTCCGTGCTTCGGAAGGCACGTTAAGCCGTTGGTCCCGGCTGCCATCTGGTAGTCATTAAAGGAACCACGTCAGAGGCCAAGAGGCGATTCTGAAAAACTTTGACACCAGGGTGTGCATGGTTGATTGACTATGACACCTACACGAAATGAATGAACAACTAAATGTAAGTTGTTTATCAAATGTAAGTATATGAACAAATAAACAGCAACTGTCATCTTTCGCTATTCTTGAGTATAGTCTCAAGAATAGTGAATGGTTAGTTTTAATAACAGAATAAGCTATTAACTTTAAGGGACTATTGAGTTATATGTGCTATCCTGCTAAATAATCAAGAAATCTATTACATAGGTACTTATTTTTAAAACTAACCAATGGTAACCCAAGTCCAGCTCTTGCCCAATTCACTCCAGCCAGTTTCTCTCTTAGAACATCGGCCACTGGAGAGACTAGGTTAGGTGGCGGAAACACGGGAGTTGCACAGGATGGGCACTGGTAACCGGCTGGGGCGGTCGTTTGCGGCAGGGCGCGGTACCGAGCCTCAGCACACGCCCAGTGAAACACATCTACAAAAAGAAACTTAAAATAATATGTATAATCGCACGCATGGACATGCTTTAAATAAAAATCAAATTCATACTCACGATAACAAGTTAAACGTATGCATTCGCCTTCACTCAAGTTTTTTGTGCAAATTTCGCATATGGGATTGTAATCACTGTCTCGCAACCATTGCAAGTAGGATTGTACGATGCACTGAAAAATAAACAATTATTTAAATTATTCTGATATGTTTTGTCTGGGTTTGCCTGTGTGGCCTGTGAAAAGTAAACAAAAATGTACCTTTGGGTGGTTCGTCACCATACAATATTCACAAACATTCACTCCATGTTCAAAACAAAACTGATTTGTCACCCTTCTTTTAGGACATTTGCATAGTCCCATTTTGGTATGGTTTTAGCCGTCGATTATTAGCAAAATTTACTGTAGAACAATCCATATAACGGTATATTTAATTTCAGAGAAATAAATTAATCAACATAGAACACGGAACGGAAATGCAAACAAAATCAATCATCAATCACGAAAATAAACGTCAGCCACGTAAATTGACGTTTAAGGTGACGTTGTCATTTGTCAAATATTAAAACGTTCCGTTCAAAGAGTAGTATAATGTGTTATTCCAAAATGTTATTTTTTTGGCTCTGGTGGCTTACGGTGATACCTCGGTGAACACTAGCGCCACCGTCATTTAAAAATCATTACTCACTGAAAACACAAGTTATCAAAAATCCCTCTGCTGTAATTAAGGTTCTGGATCTGAAGTTAATTTTAATCATATTCAATTATCGAATTATAGTTCCATATAGTTACAAAAAAAGCCAGCATCTTCGGAACATTGCCACATGGACCTTTTCTATGATTTTAGGTAAGTATTTTTGTTTTTCTTTTATTTGTATTTAGTATTATTTAATTCTTTAGTTTTATTTTTTTTAAGTTATTGTATTTGTCTTGTAAATATATTTGTCTTTATTAAAGTAAACAAATAAAGATTATCGTTACAAATTGCAAAACTGCTAAAAGTGGCCGTTTTAAGCAAAAATGCAATTTGTAACTATAGGGAATTATATGTTTAATTTAAAATTAACTTCAGATCATCAGTTCAGCAGAGGGATTTTTGATAACTTGTGCTTTCAGTGAGTAATGATTTTTAAATGACGGTGGCGCTAGTGTTCACCGAGGTATCACCTTACCACTATCTTTTAAAACCATGCAAGATCCAGTGAGTAAACGAGACAGCGCAATGCATGATATAAGGCGACATCTCGCTTACTCACTGGAATTTGCATGGTTTTTAGAGATGATAGTAGGCCACCAGGTGGCATACCACCATCTCTTAAAACAAACGAGATAGCGTCATGAGTTATGTTATTAGGATTTAGGACGGGTGGCCTACTATCATCTCTAAAAACCATGCAAGTTCCAGTGAGCAAGCGAGACAGCGCAATACATGATGTAAGGCGACATCTCCTTTACTCCCTGGAACTTGCACGGTTTTAAGAGACGGTGGTAAGGCACCTAAAGAAGATTGATATGTAAATTCAAGAAAGGTCTTAAAGGACTAGTTTCCATGGCCGTAAAAAGTATTATAAAAAAAAATGTCACTCCAAGTGAATGTCCAATTAATTGTCAAAGTCAATCCTTTCTGTGACAGAAGCAAAAGGGAAGAAAATACACAGGTATCAACAGATAGAGGCAGAACCGTAAATTCTGTCTCTGTTTCTAATAATGGCTTTAAAATTATTATCTGTAAAACATTTTGTTAAACCAGTAAATGTTCTGATAAAGCAATCGTCTATACACAATAACATTACTCATAACCTCAAAGCCTTCAGTACAAGTAATGTAACCTGTGTAAATTTTTTCAACAAACGTAAGTATTAATACTTCCGAAATTTGTTACCCATTGTAATGTCTGACTTTGACTATTGAATATTTGTTATTCAGTGCCAGCCGACAAGCTATGGAAGTCAGTGACGTCGGTCAGTAATGCTGGTGCAAAGAAAGGTCGTGGCAAAGGTGCCGGGAGGATCAGGATCCGTGACTTGAATCGCGGCCAGATGATCGGTGTTGGTAGAGTCAACATGCTCTGGCCCGGTCTCTCGGCGCCGGTTATAAGAGGCAGAGAATTACTCAAGCAACAAAGACTGCCCGACGATCCTGAAAGGTAACTAAAATATCGATATTTTAATGAATTATAATATCATTCTTATGAATATAATTTATCACAATAATTTTGAACGTTTTTAAAAATTTTATATTTCAGAATGGAAAAACTTATAAAACTGAGAGATTCCATGACAAAATTCCGGCGATTGAAGTTGAGCCCGATAGAGAGGGGTTGGTCTGGAAGTCGCATGCCAGGACGTAGTATCGGGCCCCCAGATCCAATTGGTGAAGGTAATTTAATCTTTCTTGAACTTAAGCGAAAAAAGCTTTTACATAACTAATATAGATAATGTTTTTGAATTAAGTCTGCCAATAACATACATATGATTTATTTGAGGCCATACTGTTGACCCTGGTTGTGCTCCAAGTGTTAATTAATATTGGTTTAACTTGATAGATATAGCTATGAATAATTATGATCTTACAGTACTTTTTTCACACAGTTTTCTATAACAATAAGTGTTTTTCTAGATCTATTAAAATAGAATTAGAAAAAAATTCTTACAAATGTATTTTTACAGATCTATCTAAAGTTTTAAGCCTTAAATATTGATGTATTTTTCTTTATTTCAGATCAATTTGTTGGTTTTGACACCAAAGTGTTGCAGCTGAGGTCACTACTGCTCATGAAAGGAAGTCTAGGGAGAACTAGAAACTTTCAGGCTATGGTTAATATTTCACAATCATTTTTTTATTATTATATAATTGTTTTTGCCAAAAAAACCAAACCGTCAAACATTTTAATAAATCTGAAGTCGGTGCCGATTCTTTTAATAAAATATGCTAATTAACGAGCCAGCAACTAGTCACGAATTCGTAAAATTGCCACCAACTTCAAATTTATTAAAATGTTTGATATGAAGCATATTTAAACAACAATGTATTGATTATTTCATCCTTTTTAGTTGAGGAATTGATTTTTTTCAGTCAGTTTGGTTTTTTTGGCAAAATAAATTATTTTTTACTTTTTAGTATTGAATACGCAATACCGTACAACTAATAAGTTGTAAACACTGCATTTTGGAAAGTCGGGTAAACGTCATCAGCGTTGTTTCACCTTATTGACATGGAATATATCAAAAATACCCAAATTGCAATAAAACTTGAAGAGTTCCCTCGATAACTCCATGATTCCATCATCAGATCTTAATCTGATGACTTTGGATCCATCTCGAAGTATACCCTTTCTAACAAAAAAAGAATTTTACAAATCGATTCAGTGGTCTTCAAGTAATGGAGCAAGATATATTACAATCAATAAATTGTAAATACATTGCATTTTTGAGTGGGTTAAATTTTTCAGCATTGTCTCACCTTCGTCTCACTTTAATAACTTGGAATATATCAAAAAATACCCATGCCCAATACAAAACTTGAAGAGTTCCCTCGATTTCTCCATGATCCCATCATCAGATCCTGAACTGCTGAATATGGGACCAATTGGAAAGTAAACCCTCTCAAACAAAAAAAAAAATTTTCAAATCGGTCCAACCGACTTCGTGTAATACGGTAACATAAAAAAAAAAACATTCTGACGAACTGAAAACCTCCTTTTTTTTTGAAGTCGGTTAAAAATCTAGGAGAGATAAATAAAGGATGTAAGGTCGACCAGTGTTTGAGGGTTGGAATGCCACTAAAAGCATACTTTGTTGTTTCCAGACATTGCAGGCTAAAACCTGAATGTCTGATGTTCTCAACAGACATGATAATTATTTTATTATCGTTATACTGAAGAAGATGGTGGTCTTCCTGATTAATAACTAAATATGCCTATAAAATGCACTTTAAAAATAGCTGATCAAGGCATGTTAACCTGTTGGTTCTGGTTGCCACCCAGTGACTGTTGACAAATAAAACACATGAGGGTTTGCACTGGAGTATTGTAGATTTGATTAAACTTTACCCACACAGTGATGGAGAAGAACTGAGTGTTAAGCCTCATAACTATAAAAAACATATATTTCAGGTGGTCACTGGTAATGGTCAAGGACTTGCTGGTTTTGGGTTAGGGACGGCAAAAGAAGCTCCGGCGGCGTTGAGAAGAGCTAAGAATAGAGCAGGACAGAAATTAATGAATATAGAAATTTACAATGGACATACAAGTAAGTTTTTTTTTTAGTAAAAGCTTTGGTTTTTTTTTTATATAAAATGGTTGTTGAAAAATTTGGACCAATTTAAGTCATTGTGTAGTAACAAAACATCTTTGTTTATTAAGCAAATGTAAACATTTAATATGTCAGTGATTTGGAGCGAGAAGTTTGTATGTACTTGTATGTGTAAGGTAAAGTTTGAATCATTGCACTTATTTGAAAAATTCTTTATTATTATGATAATATGTATATTTTCAGTTTTCCACGATTTCTACACAGCATTTGGCAAAACAAAAATATTTGTGAAGAAGAAGAATGAGGGCTATGGCTTGGTTTGCCACAGAGCTATCCGGGAAATCTGCAGAGCGATCGGCATCAAAGACATCTGGGCGAAAGTAGAGGGCTCCCACAATCTGCAGCATGTTGTCAAGGCTTTCTTCATTGGCTTGCTACAACAGGTGTGTATATAGTTTTCGTAAATACGCCATCAAATACAGTTTACTAGCTTTTGTCGGCGACTCGTGTCGACGTTGCAATCAAAAAGTAGTCCATGTCTCTCTCTGGGATTGAAATTATTTTCTTTTTTTATGCTAGGGACTAGTAACACGGGACTTTGTTTCGGTGAGCATTCTCGGATGTAAAGCATCTTTGGTTAAACATTGCTTGCACTGGTTAGAATATTTTCAAGCCGCTCAATATTATCTTTTTTCAAATGTTTCGCAATGAAAGCTCTAATAAATTCAATGCTGAGTACACTATTATCTTTTATGCCGAGGCGACCTCTCGCCTCGGCCTATTATCACCCAAAGCTCAGCTCAATAGGGCTTCAAAATATTTAGACTATCGACACGAAGAAGAATGACGAGTGATGGTTGATTGATCATCATGATAAATTCTTAGTTACTTTCATATAAATATTGCCGCAAAAACCTCTATTGAGTTTGGTTTTTACTTTTACAGAGAAATCATCAACAATTAGCAGAAGAGAAGAAATTGCATCTAGTAGAGTACAGAGCTGAAAACGAATACTATCCGAAAGTAGTCGCCAGCCCCAGTGAGGTGCGCACTAAGGATGAGATACCAAAAGACGAAACGTTAGACTTTACGCAGTATGTCATGAACGACAGAGTTATATTGAGAAGGAAGAAGTTCCCGCGCTTCTACGAGACTATGCCTCACTATAAAATTTATTTAAAGAAGTATGAAAAGTATAGAAACCATGAGAGGATACGTCTTAACCTCAAAGCAGAATATGGTGAAGTGAAGAGTTTCTTGACAGACAAGTACCCAGAACCAGCTGAGAAGGAGGCATAGACCGCTGCACATACTATAGTTGTATAGATTTAGCAATAAATTATATAATAAATTGGTCTCTTTTATTATTTATTTATTTTAATTTGGCGGACATGAAAAAAGAAACAAAGTTTGGATTTAAATGATTTATTAATTGCTTTAAAAAATATCAAAATTGTAATTTATTATCTTATCATTTTCATGTAAACCCAAAGTAATTGGAATAAATTCTACCTAATCTACTAAAAACAGATTTAAGATCACACTTGATACGGGAATAGAAAAAAAAAAAACACATACTAATGAAATTACTGCCATTTACCGGTAATTATTTTTGGTAAAATAAAAATAAATTCTTTTTTAATAATTTTACATTCTTGTCATGGCACCCAATATTCATTCCACCATCAATAATATTTACATCAATAATATAGCCTAAACAAGCCACTAAATGCTCTAAAATGCTAGACTGCTATTTAAATTAAGCACCACAGTCTCTTATCATACGAAAAACTTACAAGAACCTACTCTTGTTACGCTACTGTCGCTGTATTTTTTTTATTTAATAAATTCTATCATTTGGTTTAATCAGAGGTAAGGTAAAAAAAGAAAAATGGAATTTAAAAAATTACTAACATTCTTGGTCCAGAATTTAACACGTTAATAAATTACAACGACAGCATCGTAATTAACAAAAATACTAGTGAACACATTCATAGCAAAAATAATGTAGATACAAAACGATTATTTATCATTACTACTAACAAAGAAACCGAGACACAAACGATAATTTTAAAATGATAAAGACTGACCATTTCTTACAGAAATCTTTATAACATCGAAATCGGCACAATAAATTATAATATACTTTGGTCGTGGTATTTAACCACACTCAAATCTTAAAAAAAGAAAATTGTTTTGAATATACTAGATGTAACTTACAATTTAGACGAATCTAATGATCCCTATTATGTTGAATTCCGCCAAGTCCTTCAGGGTATAGAGGGCGGCAAAGAAATATTTGCTCGAAAAACAACCGTTTGCGGGCAGTCTGTAAAAAGCGACTTCATATAACGAGCAGCTCAACACAACACGTACATATTATTTATATATTTTTTAATTCTATTACTTGTGAAAAAGAACTCAGTGAATGGTGCATAGAATTATGTTTTACGAGTTTGTAAAGTAGTGGCGTTTATGTACGAAGATATCGTCTCCCAATATTAACACCAAGTGAAATACAAAATTATCTCATAGTTAATGTAAAGATAAAAGTATCCATAATATATTCAAAAACTTTTCTTTTGAGTAAAAATTCAACAAAATCGAGGCTTCTGAAATATAAATTGTTTGAACTATCCCACATCTGCAACTCTATATAAAACTACATCACATAATACCACTGAACGTGGCGTAATATCGATATGATATTGCTGCCCATTCTGAGTGCCTCACCATATTTAATAAAATGATTCAGTAATAAAAATACAAATTATATTTAAAATTCGTTGATCATGAGGCAGGCACTATTTAATTCCTCACATTATATATTCATTAAATCTAAATTGACTCTTTCCATCCCCGGTACAAATATATAAAGATATAGATTCATATTCATCAATCACAGCAATTCAATGTCAATTTTAAATCGTAAAATAAAATAAAAATTATGTCTACTGCTAATCCATGATTTCCAGAAGAAATTTTGGTTATCCCAAGCATACTGTAACAGAAATAAAGAAATAACTTTGTCAACATTTCATAATGTTTTGCCAAACTAACATGAACTTACGTACCTTAATAACAAATCAGAGTTTCGGATTTGTGACATTCAACCTGCCTCATATATATATCGCAACAACTTCAGCAACTCTACGAGACTGATTGGTAGGGCCTGCTGAAATTAGTGCTGAGCAATATAGGACTTAAAACTAAGAACCGTCACCGCAGAAGACTGATTATAATGAAGATCACGGTATTAAAAATATTTTCATAAACAAAATTAGCATTACGGTGTCATCCCGTTACATGTTATAGACGGATTCAGTCGATGGGTAACAATATGGCTTAGCATACATTCTTAACAATAGATATTATCTTATGCTATATGTACAGCTGTGCCCTGCGGTTTAAAGATGAAACCGCTTGAGACAGCTTGTTGGCTTGTAGCCTAAATTTTATTATCGTTAATTGAGCAATCAAAAATCTTTTTTCAAATTCGACCAACCCAGTTAGTTTCGAAGATATGCTGACAAATAAATAATAAGACCGGGCTGTGTGCCTATGTTGTCGGTTTTGAAAAATATTTTAAAACGATTTTAATTAATTGTAGTACGTGTTTCATGCGAATGTATGGTGAGCAATATTGTTACCCATAACAATATTTATTAAAATATATATAGTCTTAATACGTTCACTACCGTCGACACTTATTTGCGTTGACTAAGTTTCTCATTGAATGACGGACTTCATATAGCATCGAACAATAAGGTAAAGGACATTAAAGTGTATTAATATGACGCAGGGTTCAGATTTTAAAAGAAACTAATAGATTAATACTGGGATGGGTAGTTTGCATGTATGCCTCACTTGTACGAGTGAACGGATCTCAGCGCGTTTTTATAAACCTCTCTGTTCCGTTATCCACTCATGGGACCACAAAGAGCCGTCGTCTATTGGTTAAAACTAGACTATTTTATCTTTCTAATCCCTACTAATAAGAATTGAAGTATGTGTTGAAGTACATTCCTTAATGTTCTTTATCGTATTGTAAAATGTGGTCTCATTCGCGTCATTCAGCAGTAAACAAGACTATCAATAATTTGCTAACTCTTTCTTCTCGCACCGTCAAATTTAATTGTGGTATTTTATAGATTACAGAAGCACATTTTTTTTTTGAATAAACTCAAATACCAAAATTGTATTAGCAAGATTTATAAATTTTAGAGAAAAACGTCATTAATAGCACTATTTTATGAACGCAAATGAGTGTCGAAGGGCACAGCCTACTATTGGATCATCACTGAAAATACAAGCACGGCGAATGCGTTAATCTGCTGTCGAATCTGAAACAAAAACCAACTTGGTTAAGGTTTTTTTAACAATTTATCAGACCAACATTATTATTATCATTCGCATTTGTGACCATAATATCAAACAAAAATGAAATCATTTATTCTGAATATAGGATATTCTTACCATTTATTGACGTAAATCATTACTTTTATTAAGTTTACCACTACTTCCAAAGCGCAAGTGTAGAAGAAGCGGCGTCTCAAATTACACTGAAGCATTTTCTCCAAAAACTTAAACTTAAAGTGAGTATGTGTAGGTGTATGTTAGCTATGTTGTCGCGGTGTGTGTTACCTGTGTCGTGCTGGTCGCGCTGCCGCCACTTGTCGGCGTGGTCGCGGCGCGCGGCGGGCGCGAGGTGCGCGCGCACGCCGCCCAGCACGTCGGCGGTGTGTGTGTGTAGGTGTGTGTTACCTGTGTCGTGCTGGTCGCGCTGCCGCCACTTGTCGGCGTGGTCGCGGCGCGCGGCGGGCGCGAGGTGCGCGCGCACGCCGCCCAGCACGTCGGCGGTGTGTGTGTGTAGGTGTGTGTTACCTGTGTCGTGCTGGTCGCGCTGCCGCCACTTGTCGGCGTGGTCGCGGCGCGCGGCGGGCGCGAGGTGCGCGCGCACGCCGCCCAGCACGTCGGCGGTGTGTGTGTGTAGGTGTGTGTTACCTGTGTCGTGCTGGTCGCGCTGCCGCCACTTGTCGGCGTGGTCGCGGCGCGCGGCGGGCGCGAGGTGCGCGCGCACGCCGCCCAGCACGTCGGCGGTGTGTGTGTGTAGGTGTGTGTTACCTGTGTCGTGCTGGTCGCGCTGCCGCCACTTGTCGGCGTGGTCGCGGCGCGCGGCGGGCGCGAGGTGCGCGCGCACGCCGCCCAGCACGTCGGCAGCGCCGGCGGCGGCGAGCGCGAGCGGCGTGACGGCGGCGCCCGGCAGGTGTCGCAGCACGCCCACGCCGCGCTCGTGCCGCGCCGCTAGAGCCATGGTCGCGGCTGTCTCCGCGAAACCCTACATATTTTTCTTGATCTTAGTTTGAATGTCTAACTTTGAAGATATCAGATGAAAAATTTTTTTTTTGAAGTGGCACCTTTTGTGGTGGCCAACGGAGGGAGAGTAAACCGCCGCTGCGGCTTAGGAAAAGAAGTAATATCCAACCGCGCCGCGAAAATGTATGCCTGCTCCTGTTTTCACTTCTGCCGGTATACTCCCGGAATACAACCGTTGATTATTTTTTGCATAACCTAATTCTTATAGAAGATTATCTATACATATGTAGGAGACAGAAATATAAAGATCAATGTCAAGATAAATGGTTCCCAGCATCAGGAAGTAATAAAGATTGGTCATCGTAGGCAACTTTTTAACCAGAGTAAAATTTTATCCAAGCACAGTCTCAAAATAATATAAAAAAGCAAATCTTTGTCCCCATAAAGGGACAATATCAAATTACAGCAAAATCAGACGCCAACGCACCGCGTTTACAATCATCCACAACTCAATAATTTTCCTAGATCTCTTCGTTTCTATGACAACTGACAACCCTCGATTGTAAATATAAAACAAGAGACAGTGTATACTACCTTTATGCCATAATTGAAATATATATCTGTAATACTATAATTATATTTCTATAATAATAATATATTGCTTTAATGATAGTTGTATGTAATAAATATAAATAAATAAATAATGCTACTAAAACATCTATTGTTCTAGAACACTGACCTCTCTCACGGTGCGGTAAGCAGTGGCGACTCCTTCGCGGATATCCGAGGGATGTCTCGCGGAGGAGTGTCTTCTTCTGCGGCGACGCTCGTGTCGGTCATCGCCGGCTTGTATTTGTAATGTGGGACTGGGGGTCAGCATGTCGAATGCCGTTTCTGCTGTTGCCTATAAAAAATCCCTAGATCAGAACCAACCGAACCGGCTTCTGTGCACATATGTTCTAATGCGTACTTATGAAAATGAAGGCATGCACGTATAATTAAGTACGTCGGAGTTTTTGGAGGGAAAGTAAACTGTCGCTATGTCCGCGCTGTATTTAATTTCCAAAACTTAGGTTTTTTCGAGTATTTGTGCTTAATATTGGTGGATTATTATTCGCAAAGTGTTCGGGACCAAGCGTGAGTGTTGGGAAGTGGTACAGTGTCGGTTACGTGACTTTTACCTTTGTCACCAAAATCTCCAAGTTATGGCTAAGTGAAATTTTTCCACCGCTTCACTTAGCCATCTGACTCTGACTCATCACTCGACTAGACTAGACAACTGACTTGACTGGACTAAAGTAGGACTGAAGAAGATTAATAAAATGAAGAAAGGCCTTAAAGGACTAGTTTCCATGGCCGTAAAAAGTATTAAAAAAAAAATAGGTACGTCACGCGAGCAGTGTACCATGTCGCCTACAATTTAAGTCTTAAATACAATAACAACTACATGCGCATCCGGTGTGAATCAGTAGTACATAGACCGGTCTCCATCACAGATTTTTTTTTCTTCTTCTCAGCATATTTGCTCCTTCTAACGAGAATATGCCTGTGTTATTCGTTCTCGTCAAGGTTGGCCCTACCGTCTTTTTAATCTTGTCCAAAAATCTTAATGATGGCCCGTGTTTTCTTATTCCTGTTCCCGTGACGCAAATAAAGTATTGTATAGCTCCATTCTTCATCATGCGAGCCGCAAGTGTCTCACCTGTATCAGCTGCAGCAGCCGCGTGGTGATGTCTAACGCGGCGACGGCAGTGCGCGCGGTGAACGAGGCCGCCCCGCGCCGCAGCCCGTGCACGAGGCGACCGTCGCGACGCCACTGCTCCACGGGAAGCCACACCAAGTCGCGGATACCAGTCACTGCAGCACGTTTGACATGATACAGGTCGCGTCATATAAAAAGAACGCTGGAGGAGAGCGGAGACAGTAAAGTTGCGCAACACGGGAAGCCAACGAACCAATCGCGTGCGCCGGACGACACCCCCCCGCGCCAAGCACCGCATACATCGATAAATCGCCTACTGCTCAGCTTAACCGCCAGCGTTCATCTTACATGATGCGACTGGTATCTAAATCCATACTAATATTATAAATGCGAAAGTCTGTCTGTCTGTCTGTCACCTCTTCACGGCTAAACGGATGGACCGATTGTGATGAAATTTGGTAGGGATGTAGTTAACGACCTGAGGTCAAACATAGGCTACTTTTGGGCGCGATATAACCGAGTCCCACGCGGGCGGAGCCGCGGGGAACAGCTAGTCTTCTATATATATCCATACTAATACTAATATTATAAATGCGAAAGTCTGTCTGTCTGTCTGTCTGTCACCTCTTCACGGCTAAACTGCTGGACCGATTGTGATGAAATTTGGTAGGGATGTAGTTAACGACCTGAGGTCAAACATAGGCTACTTTTGGGCGCGATATAACCGAGTCCCACGCGGGGCGAAGCCGCGGGGAACAGCTAGTATATATATATAAAAGAAAGTCTTGTTAGTTACACTATTTATAACTCAAGAACAGCTGAACTGATTTGGCTGAAAACTGGTGGGTAGGTAACTAAGAACCAGGAGAAACACATAGGGTACCTTTCATCCCGGGAAAAAGCTACCGAGGAAAGTTCGCGCGGGCGAAGCCGCGGGCAAAACCTAGTCTAATATAAAATATCGGTTTTTATAACCACTTTTCAACAATAGTAAAAAAGGCCTGTTTATTGCCTACATAAGGTAATTTAGCAATTTTAGAAGCCACTTCTTAACGAATAGATGATCAATTTAAATATTTTTAAAATATGGCCAGCTGTAAAGCGTTCGTTGTAGCTTTATGGGACTGGGAATGTCAGCAAATATGCCATTTTCAAAATCTTCTCAGACAAGGCACCAAAAGACCTATCCCGACCCCCATACCTACCAAGATTTTTTAAAATAATTTATATAGAATCTTGTAATATTTGCTTCATTAAAATCATTTTTACAAGCTTTTATTAATAAGATTAATTAATAATGCAATTATTGGCTTCCGATCTGAAATAAACGATACTCATGAAGCAAGTATATCTTACACAGCTGCAGCAGAGAATGCATGGGGCCGATGCCGCTGAGCAGGCCAGGTAGCTGGTTCGCCTTGATGTCGCTCAGCCACTCCTGCAGCGCCCACTGTACCAGCCTCTCCAGCCCGAGCAAACCCAGCCTGCGATACATATGCCAAATGAGTTATAAAACTTGTGGGAGCGTTGTAAGTAAAAGTAAGGAAGTACTTAAAACCTACAAAAACTTTAAGAGTACACAAATACAAATTCTAGCACAAATAAAACAACTTATTGCAAAATGTACTCCCCATGGGATTTAAACAGTTAAATTTTGAGACTTCCAGATCAATAAATGGAAGCGTAATGCACTTGACAACCTAGACAGTCAAACAATGGGATATACTCGTAAATGCTACCTGTGCTCGAGCCTCTTAAGCGTGAGTTGGAGGCTGGAGTGCTACTTTTGAGATGTATTACTCGCTCGAAACAGGTTAGTCGAATGATTATCGCCCGAGTCACTGGTTATATCGCATGAAAATCATACGAAAACGAACGATAATCATCATCGGCTTTGCGTATGTTATAATTGAAAAAAAAAGCATTCCAGTTGAGTTGCCTCATAGAAAGGATAACACTATAATGTTGAGACAACAAAAAGACCCAAAGGTTCGACGTGCTTGCTATAATTTAACACAAGCTATTTGTCGTGCCACAAGGTAAAAAGAATCTTCTTATTCAATCACCGCTGACTAGGGCTATTCGCATTTAAACAAAATATGCGAAGAATGCATGCATAGACTTTGACTTGTTCGCTAATTGTTTGATGAAATTTGCAGATGTTGCTTTGAGATATTGCTCTTTAGTATATGTACTGCCAAATTTAATATTTATGCTTACTCCGTCGCATTGGTATAATACCCGGCACATAACTTAGCAACAAACGGGACGAGCCGGGGGGCTGAGCATGTTAAAATTTGTATGAAAATCGGCTATTGCGCATTGAAGGTCACTTCAGATTATTGCCAACTTACATGCAGCGAACTATACTAACTGTAATGACATTGTAAATGTGGAAAAAATAAATAAAAATAAGTATAGGTTCGCCCGAGCTACATGGTAGGCGGGCGGAGTACATGGTACGGGGGTGTCAGGTGTTTTCGTTACGGAATTTCTTCATTCGCTCGCCGCGCTCAAAGCCCGCTATAAAAGCTATGCAAATAAATTTAGAACCCCATAAAAAGATAAGTTACCTGTGATCGAGCCTCTTCAGAGTGAGTTCGGAGCAGTTGAGCTGCCCCAAGCCCATGAGAAGCCCAGCCACGGGCCCCGCGGACAAGTCCACTCGCTTGCCCACGTAGTCCAACCGGACGGGCACTTCGGGGGCGAACACTATGCGCCTGGGCACAAAAATATAAATAAAAATGTCTGTTTTCTGATAAAAACTTCAAGTGGTTGCCGGAGTCAAAGAGGGTTTGAAATAAAAACACACGAGATTTATTAAATGCCGATGTTTTAGAGGACATCAATCGATACAGTATGGTTTTGTAATTAGTATGAGTAATATTCGACTGCGCAGAATATATATATATATTGCCGACTAAATAAAAAAAAATATATAAATAAAATAAAGATGCAATTAAAAAGAATAACTGGAAATCTAAATCGGCTCAAGTTGTTTTAATTTATAGAATGTATCCTTAAGTTGACCTGGAAGAGATTGCACTAGCGATAAGGCCGCCTATTGTATATTTTGTAATTACTGTGATTCCACGTATTTATTTATTTATTAAAACTTTATTGTTCCATAAGTACAAAATACTTATACAATTGGCGGACTTAATGCTAAAAGCATTCTCTACCAGTCAACCATTGGGAGAAACAGAAAAACTATATATGGTGTATATATAGTTATATAAATATATATATATATATATATATATATATATATATGGTGAAATAAAGTATTTTTACTTACTTACTTACTTAATGTTTATGAATAAATATCGAGGAGCGCGATAGCCTAGCGGTGCGCACGTGACCGTAACAATAGCACGTGTCAAGCGACGGCGAGTGCGCGGCTATATTTAGATTGGTCGCCATTAGTGGCATTTCCATCTTGAGCCTTTCCGTACTTTGGAAGGCACGTTAAGCCAGTTGGTCCCGGCTGTTATCGGTAGATGGCAGTCGTTAGACTATATCAGATGCCTTTAGGCAGCCTAAAAAATCTGACAGTGTTGGCCACCAACACACCCGGATCATGTTCCTATTGGACAGGTTTCTCTGAAAAAAGGGTTACGGAGGTCAGACGGCAGTCGTCCAATAGTACAACTAGTACCGTCAAATCAGGACCATGATTAATAGCGTACCCTGGGCTCTGAAGCGGAAGCTGAAGATGCAACAAATAACACGCTAGGGCAAAGAGATGATAAGATTTACAGTAAACTCACCTGAAATAAATAGGAGAGTCATCCACAGGCTCCTCTACTGGCAGCTTAGCGACCGGTTTCTCCTGATTCATGCCCAGCCTCTGAAAGTCCTCTTCCAATTGGATGAGGTTTTCTGACACCAGCCTCTCGGCCTCATACGTTTCCATCAGTGGTTCGTCGTTGCGGATCACTGAAATTATATAATAACACTAATAGTGTACTCCGGCTTCGCCCGTGGTACATACATAGCCTATGTCACTCGAGGATAATGTGGCTTTCCAACAGCGAAATATTTTTTCAAATCGGTCCAATAGTTTCGAAGCCTATTCGATACAAACAATCAAATCTTTCCTCTTTATAATATTGGATTAACTTTTTCCAAATAAAGAATTTGTAACATTTTAGTTTCTTACCGCAGCATGCCGATTTTGGTTTTTGTGGCAAAAGACAGTTTTAGAGATTTTAGTTTGCTAAGTAAGACTGTCAAATGTTACAAAGAATTAATTTGTCTATTAACCAGAAGGGCCAAATCGTTAACCAATGATAAAATGGTAATGATACTGTTAAGTTGTAATACGGTAATAAAAAAATAAAAAAAGTCGTTCATTTGACCGTATATTTAGCGCAAGTAACTTCAAATCCATTGACACTTTTACTGACCAAATGACCAATGTCTATAATGTGCGTTTTATTTCCAATTGTCATAAACCACTAGAATCTGCCAATCCACTGACGATTTTACTGTCTTAAATTACAAACACTTCTAATAACTGACCAGATTCGTTCAAGGACAGACTATCGGCGTCTCCTATAGAAGTAGGTGAAGGCGAGGGGTAGCACAAACGACTATCAATACCCATCACAGGCGGCCGATGTGTGGGCGTTCTTTGGCGAGAACCGCTTGAGTCAGTCAACAAGTTACTGATGATTTTACTGTCTTAAATTACTAACACTAGCTTCTAAAAACTATTTACTGACCAGTTTCGTTCAAGGACAGACTATCAGCGTCTCCTATAGAAGTAGGTGTAGGCGGGGGGTCGCGCAAATGACTCGCAATGCCCATCACAGGCGGCCGATGTGTGGGCGTTGTTTGGCGAGAACCGCTTGAGTCAGTCGACAGGTTACTAATGCTTTTTGTGTCGTCATCTGAAATAAAAAAGTGTTTTTATTTACTGAATTAACTTATTAAATGTAAGCACCTCTAGTGCAGGTTAAATCTTCACGTTAGAAAAGTGGTAATTTGTCAAAATGAGTAAATTTGAATTCAAAATTTTTCTATGTTTTTTTTAATACAAATCAAATTATTTTTCAGAGCATGATTAAAAGAAAAAACAAAATATTACAAAAACTTTTTTGCTTTTTGGTAATGAGACAGGATATACCTTCAAAAGGGGCATTAATAGATTACTTTTAACACAATATAAAGAACGCAGCTACGTATAATAAAATTTCAAGTTAACAATAATGAATTATTCACAAACATACCTAGGTTTTCATCACTGCTAAGCTTTGAAAAGTATCCAATGAGGAAAGCCAGCGTGTCCTGGTCGAGGTTGAACCACAGCGGCAGTAGCGACACCTTCAGGCAGCACTCTTGTGACATCAGCGTCGGTTCGGGCCGGAGATGAACCGCTTTCACTATTAGCTGTCAAAGGAAATCATTTTTTTAACACGTGGTTCTTCTAAAACGAAAATGAGAAAGTAAATTATATTTAAATAAATCTAAGATGTTGAGATATTGAACCACAGCGGCATTACCGACACCTTCAGACAGCACTCCTATGTCGTACCGTATGTACTCCTGTATGTACCGCTTTGACTCTCTTACTCATTTTAGCGTGTTCCCGGTTGCTTCCTCAGCTGACTATTTCGGAGTCTTGGGTCCGCTTTCACTATTAGCTGTCAATGGATATAAATCATTTAAGACAATGAATATCTATGGTTCTTCTACCCATTTCGAATACGAGGAATAAATATGGCATTTATGTTGACAAACGTCACTTGCTTGAACGATTCATAAGTAATTACAATCAAAAATATATAGAGTACTATTGAGTAGGCAAACAAGCATGCGGCCCATCTATTTGGTTACTGAAGGTTATGGACACATGTTGTTCCTTCAGTCACTATAAAAACGCGGAAGAAAATGTGTCTTAAAGGAACCTTTTTTTAGCATACTTGTGGGTCCAAGAGGTTCCAAGGCATGAGGATGAATTCCTTGTAAATGGCAAGATGGAGCGAGAGATTCCTAATTTGAAAATATAAAGAAATAAAAAAAAGGCTTACCATATGAGCATTGGTCCTCTCTGGTTCGTCTTTGAGCTTGTACTGACTGAGCAGCTTATTGATATCGCTGCACTTCAGCCGGTCTAACACCTCTATTTTGCTGATTGCCAATGTGTGGCGCGACGCGTGCCGACCACCAGGCGGGTAGATGTCGTATTGGAACCTCACCTTGGGTGAAAAACATATTGTGAGAATTGTAATTTAAATCGGATTATACGCGAGTCAAATTCGCGCACCACGGGCAAATAATTTTCATATTTCAAAAATATTATCCCCAATTAAAAACAAATTCCCACAAAATACAATTCAATATTGCCAAAGAAAAATAAACATGATTTTTAATATTTTTTGAAGCAGCAGTCGTTTTAAAGTGCTAATTAATCGCATACAGTCCAGTGCTGCCTCCCCCCCCATAAACTATTATAGAGGGTTTTGCCACGCTTGGCACAAGCGGTGTTGCCCTATTTGTAGTCTTTTTGCAGATAGCAATCCCGTCATCATTCAGTACTTAGACAACCAACACTTAAGTCCTCTTGTGGTTGGCTCTACTAAAGAAAGAAAAGGGTATAATATCTTACTTTGTTAAGACACAGCTTGACACATGTATGGTGATCTCTGTGTGGTCCACCGCGGGTCCGAGGCGGTAATTTCGAAGCCTGTTTCTGTCGAGTCTGCACGCGGTCAGAGCTCGCTGAATAACTGACAGAGTCGAATTGAACACCGTCTGGGTTGCGTCTGTTTGGAGAATAGTTGACTAGTTAGGTTATTAAGTTTAACCTAAGTGTGAGCTGGTGGCTTGACACCATCTCTTAAAACCATGCGAGTTGCAGTGAGCAAGCGGGACAGCGCAATACATGATGTAAGGTGACATCTCCTTTACTGGATCTTGCATTTTTTTTTTTCTTGTACCTCCAGTACGGTTACCGGAGTTTTTATTTATCTATCTTCTTTCATACCAATTCCCACATTTCATACCTCTCGTACTTCCATTCCACTACTTCGTCTTTCTTTTATCTATCCTCATTCAGTCTTTCTTTAATGGGTGGGATTCCCATACTTGCATGGTTTTAAGTGATGGTGGTAAGCCACCAGGATACACTGATACTTTTTTTTTTTTTACAAAGTAATGGTTTTTTCTCGTTCACGCTGGGGTCAACTTATGTGCCGGTTAATTAAGTGCTTTATTTATAGTACTATGTATTACAACTGCTCAACGACCATCTTTACTTAATTTGCGAAGTAGGTTATAATCATAATCTAATTTGAATGGCTTCAGTCTAGTCCCTTTAGTTTTAGATGGCGTCTGTCAGTAATTAAAGTTGAAAATTTCCAATTTGTCTAAACTTATCCTCGATTCTCAGTGTACACGCGCGTACTATCGCATACGTAACTCTCGGTGTGCAATGTCTCATACAATTCCAAATATTACAACGCAGTTTGCGTAGCCATGTACGTACTCTGTTTATTGCCATTAGAAATATAAGATAAATTTTAGACCTTTATTAAAAAGGGACTAACACTAACTTGACTGCACCGGGCGAGCCCTGCTTGGCGTCAGGGTCTATGGTGACCGACTTCTTGGGCGCGTCGGCCGGACGGAAGTCACTGCCGCCGTACATGTTCCACGTCACGCTCATCTCGCACAAGGTATATCTGTTACAAAAAAAAAGAAATTATTTCATTCATTGACAATGTCAATGTGGCTAAAATAAATAAATATATAAGGACAAAATCACACGGACTGAGTTAGCCCCAAAGTAAGTCCGAGATTTGTGTTATGGAATACTAACTCAACGATAAAGTATTTTATAACAAATACATATATAGATACACATCCAAGACCCAGGGGCAATGTGTTTTGTTAACGGTATATTAATATGTTCGTAGATATAATCTTACGATAGTTCGCCAAAACGCACCTATATGAACAATTTAAATTTTCACTTTGCATTTTCTTTCTCTATAAATATGCGAGTCTATACCCGTCGAGGTCATTGCCCTGCTCCGTCATGTATCAACATACCTATACACCAGAGCGCTGGGAAGCTGCTCAGAGTCTTGAGAACGTCTGCCATTTGAAACCTAGAAATTGGTCGACTTACATTTGTGAGCCAATTTACTATAATTTTCTCTTGTCGAAGTCATTGCCCTACTCTGTCAGTGTCATTAACATACCTACACAACAGCGCTCGTCAAGGTCAAATGAAAACATCAGCTTTATAACTGGTATAATAACGAACTTATTGCTTTTAGATTTTATATAAAAAACAGGACGCACCGTGCTATCTCGCTCATCCGACCGATTCGACGCGACGGTGCTGCTAACTCCAGAAATAGCGCGTGCGCATTAGCCAATAGCAGACAGTTATTTTCGTGCCACGCAAATAATTGATTTCTATGCAGGTACATCGGTGTAACTTATAATAAAAGTGGCATTACTGTACCCCGCTTTGCCAATGTCATTAACATACCTATACACCGGCGCTGGAAAGCTGCTTGGCGCCTTGAGAACGTCTGCTCTTTGAACAGGCACCTTGAAGTGGTCTTCGTACATACACACAGGCCCATTACCGAGCCACTTCACTACGGGCTCCTCGAGGTCATTGTCCTCCTCGGCGAAGTGAGATTCCACGATGCAATACTCCTCGTCTATACTGTCGCTGCCGGAACTCGAGTTCTGTAAACAAAATCACCTTAACTATCCCCTTATAACAACTTACGAGTGTCTATGATGTTTTTTTTCTACCAATTTGCAATACATGGCTGTATCAGACTGTGTTGTAATAATTGATTGTCGTAGTTCAGAATGACACGCTTGAAAAGCATCTATACTATTTTACACTTTTATACTTAGGTTATATACTTATGTATGTGGCAAACTGTACCACCATTATTTTGAAACTCTAGCAAATCTTAATTTCGCTTAGGTGCTTTTTTAAGAAAACCTATCTCATCTTTGACTAGCTGTTACAAGCGGTTTTACTTGCCCGTGGTGTGTAATGTAGAATATAACCTTCCCTAAGAAACAGGCTGTCATATGCAGAAATATTTTTTCAAATCCGATCAGTAGATCTAAAGTTATGCGACCAAACAAACAAAAAAACTCTTCGGGTTCTTATAGAATTGATCCCGGTTTCAACTCTACCTAGTTAAAAAATCCAGCATACCTTTTTTCTTCTAGGTTTCCTTGGTATATCTTTCGAAGTCGACGGGTCTCCCAATTCTTGGGCGACTTGCGCACACTTCGGTGCCTCGAATTCTACGGAAGCAGACGCACTAAACTCGTCGTATTCCATAGACTTATTGTCCATGGTCGCGTCTGCTAGAATATCTGATATAGTCCTCTGCCTAGTGTTGGACTCATCAGGGAAGTAGAATACTTCCACACCCTCCTTTTCTGAAGAGCTGTTTAAGTCTTCTTCTTCCACTAAAAGTAAAATAGTACATTACTTTGTAGTCCGAAAATAATTATGGCTGAGTAATATTGGAATAGTTTAATATTGCGAATTGAGTTTTAAAGGATAAGGCATTATAGGCATCGACCTAGGCCTAGGCCTGGAAAGAGTTTAGTGACGTATATTTGCGTTATAATGAAGCTAAGAAGACAACAACTCTCCACGCGAGTTCAACTCGCACTTGACCGGTTTTTAATATAAAGCACTTCACTACATTATATTTATTAAAACTTTATTGCACAAAATACAATTTGCATCGCAGAAAAGGCGGCTTACATACATATAAACACGTCTTAATCCCATACGGGGTAGACAGAGAGTAGTCTCTGTCTAGCCCGTATGGGCTTCTTATGGCCCTAGGGCCATAAGACCTTAGTTGGCCACGTTTAGTATTGAAATCAATAGTGATGGGTTGCTAGCCTAGATAGGTCGCATATTTCATGATTCTCCCATTCGCCGATTCCTTCAATCGACTTTTACGACTTGCGCTGGAAGAGAAGCAGCTGGTATATTCTATGTTTTTCTTTTTTGCTCAGACCAGTACGGAAGATAAAGGCGGACTTAATGCTTGAAATGTCAAATGCATTCAACCTAGTTGACTGTTAGTATAGTTGTGAGACTGTGATAGTTTGGGTTAAGACGATACCTTAGTGAACACTAGCGCCACCATCATTAAAAAATCATTATTCACTGAAAACACAAGTTATCAAAAATCCGTTTTCGGTAATTATGGTTCTGGATCTGTTTTCAGTGAATAATCTATATATATATAAACAAAGACGGGTTTGTTACAACACTTATAACTCGAGATCTGCTGAACCAATTTTCATGGTTATTGATTCGTTGGATTTTGTTTTCCTATACAAAATGTCCGTGGGCTGTAACTAGGGTGTAAGGTAGGGTAGGTGTACGGTAGGTGTAGGGTAGGTGTGCAGCAGGTGTAGGGTAGATGTAGGGTAGGTGTGGGGTAAGTGTAGGGTAGGTGTTGGGTAGGGTAGAGGTAGAAAAAAGGACAGGACAACGTCTGCGGGGTCAGCTAGTTATTTATAAATGATGGTGGCGCTAGTGTTCACCGAGGTATCACCTTAAGCAGAGAACCGTCTGTTGTGTATTTATTGTTCTAAATACACATTTCGAATACATTTATACACTTACATGTGGTGTTGGGACTTTCTTTCATGGCCTCTTCCATGAGGTCGTTGACCTGCTGCAATTCACTAGGTGATAGTTCCCTTACCTCATCTGACGGCCGCTCATCAATACCTGTGATCAACGACAAACAATATAGTTATAACCTCCTTTTGGCACAGTCGGATAAATATGTCTTTGCATGTATTCCCTTGTAAAACGACAACAAGAATTTTTGTTCAAATAAATTAACGCAGTCATATAAAGTAAGTAAGGATAGTAAAAGTAACAGACAAAAATTTTTTTTTAGCTAGGTTTTTAGTCTGCTGGTCACCTTGTTGTTTGGTAAGTGTTGGTATATAATTTGAAGCTTAATTTAATAGTAAAAGAGGCTAAGGTATAGGTCGCGTCATGTAAGATGAACGCTGGCGGTTAAGCTGAGCAGTAGGCGATTTATCGCTGTATGCGGTGTGCGCGGTGCGGGGGGGGGGGGGGGGGTCATCCGGCGTACGTGATTGGTTCGTTGGCTTCAAGTGATGCGCTAGTTTACTCCTTCGTCTCTCCGCTAGCGTTCTTTTTATATGACGCTACATGTAGAATGAATCATTTACACAATTTGCTTACCGATTAGCGGCTCTGTGTGCTCGGAACAAATGCTAGTATGCCTTGAGCTGGATTCGTATGGAGGAAGGGAATCGCCGTCCGATGCGCAATAAGTCAGCAGCCTGCATAGAGCAGCCGCGGAGTCCCAGCAGGTGTTTATTGTGAGCATATTGTTGGACGCGCTGAGGTCGAGGAGTGGTTGCTCGCCAGTCTATATTAAAAAAAAAATACAGGTTGTTCCTTAAATGTTCTAATTTATAAGAAGATTACTGTTAGACATAGGCCTCCCACCTTCAGATCTAATTGTAATCCAAGTTGCCGGCCTTAGCGGATGACCGGTAATACTATTTTGTTTTATGGTATCAATCCAATTATTTTACCAAATAAATAAATATTTTTACGTCAGCAACTCCGAGACGTTACGGGATTCTATATGACCATGACCCTACCTGAAAGATACTGTTAAATAATGTTTTTATATAACAGTATCTTTCGCCTGCACGAATTTCCCTTGGGAACAGTGCTTTTTCCCGGGATGAAAGGTGGGTCCTATGTCTTTCCAATACTCCTAGCTATGTGTACGCGAAATTTCAGGAAGATTGGTTTAGTAGATTAGGCGTGAAGTGGTAACAAACAAACAAATATACAAACTCACTTTTACATTTATAATATTAGTTGGGATTGTTTATATAGTTAATGGTCAGCAACGCGCACGTGACACCTCTGGTGTTGCAGGCATCCATAGGTAGCGGTGACCACCTCTTATGAGGTGGACCGTGTGTCTTTTTGCCTACTAAATCCTATACTATCAAACGAGCAATAAATTTACTTATACTCGCGTTTTCGAAACGGCTCTAACGATTTCTTTGAAATTTTAAACGTAATTACTTGCATAGTCGAAAAGATAATCTAGCTAGGTTCCATGTCTGGGAAAATTAATTTTCACGCAAAGATTTTCTGCATAAAACGAGCGAAGCTCGGTCGCCCAGATACTAGTTTAAAAAATATATACTTAACACTCACAGGATTATTTTTATCGTCCATCCGTAGCGACAGCTCGAACAATCCAACATCCACCACGCAGACGTAATCTTTGCTCAGATCCGGCATTTTGTCGTCATCCAAAGGCACAGGCCTGCCAGGCTTGGCGCCGGCCACGTGACGGAGGTACAGCGAACACTCTTGTGCCAGGAAACGTAGGCACGACGTGTTCGTCTCCTCGATTACGTTGTTTGACATTTTGAAGTGGCCAAGCGTTACGAGCGTGCGGATTGGCATGTACAGTGGTCTGGGAAGATTTAAAAAAATAATGTCATGATGGCAAGTCACATTCTTAGCAGATATCGTTAAATTTAGTCCCAGTCGTTTAAGCCATCAAGTTTGCTCTCTACTTCCCAGCAACCCAATAACTGCATATTTTATGACAGTTTTCCATCCTCATATATAATGTGTACGGAAAAGCAGTGGAATTCACTATGCGCAGATGTTTTACAGACACATACAAATTGCATCTTTCAAGCCTAGTGTAAATACCCAAATGAAACAGCTAGCTCCATCTTAGACCACATCTACGCTTGACATTAGGTGGGATTATGGTCATTCGCTGGACATTGTAAATTTATATAAAAAATATGTAAACAGCTAACCAAATAAATCAGATTCTATGTCATTAAGCGCTACCTATTAGCATATATATAACATACTAGCTGTTGCCCGCGGCTCCGCCCGCGTGGGACTCGGTTATATCGCACCCAAAAGTAGCCTACGTTTGACCTCAGGTCGTTAACAACATCCCTACCAAATTTCATCACAATCGGTCCAGCAGTTTAGCCGTGAAGAGGTGACAGACAGACAGACAGACAGACAGACAGACAGACAGACAGACAGACTTTCGCATTTATAATATTAGTATGGATGTCTTAGGCCCCTTGACTATCATAGAAATATAATCATAGATATATGAGTCATTTTTATATAAAGAACATATGACGGTACAATCTACATTTGATTCATATCGTCTATGATCATAGTTATGGGAATAGTTAAATAGGAATTTGACAGCTAGCATACAAGTAGGATCATATCTGTATTCGTTTACAAACAACCTCATATGTCTCACTCTTTGCCATCTTGATAGCAATGACGTATAATAATTTAAATATGATAATGTAATACCAGCCTTCTAGAATCTATGAGAAAAAATCTATGGTGTTACCTGTAATCGATGGCGCAATCCCACACATGAACATGTAATTCTGACACGACATTAGACGGTGAGTATCCGGGAACCGGGTAGTCTATGACATCCAAAACATCCATCAACTGTGTCAACCAAGCTATACCCTTTTCGCCCCTGTGTCGTAATGTTGCTTGCTCAATGCCGAGGGCTATGCAAAGCGACTATTAAAAAAAATACAATTTAGGAATTAGTAACGAGTTTTAAACATTTATATTCCAGTTCCTCCCAGTGGTGACTGGTAGAGAATGCTATAACTTTAAGTGCACAAATTGTGTATTTATTTTTTTTACTTGTACAACAAAAGATTTGAAATCTATGTATTTATAAGTTGACATGTGACTTTTAAATACTGTGAACTCTATTATTTAAATTGTATATCTACCTTTTTATATTTAAAAACACTGTGTGTATTAAATAGATTTCAAGAACTTAAAAAAAAAGTTTATAACTGATTGTACTTAGCAACAATTTAAAATATCTTATCAGTAACTAGCAGTCCACCCTAGCTTCGTCCGTGGTACACACATAGCCTATGTCACTCGGGGATAGTGTGGCTTTCCAGCAGTGAAAGAACTTTTCAAATTGGTCCAGTAGTTTCGAAGCCTTTTCGATGCAAACAAAAAAATATAACTGAACTTGTCAACTATTTAAAATGTTCTATACTTATCAGTTATTATAAAAAAATACCTTCAACGAAGAATTTTCTGGATCGGGGTCGATCTTCAGCGCCATAGAAAACATGTCTTTTCTGCGAACGTTCGGCTTCGTGAGAACGCCCTTGCCGGACGGATAGATAGTTTTCTTCAAATGTGACGGGAGCAAGCTGCCGTGCAACCTCAGATCTGGTTTCTCCGACGGTATAGTAAGTATTGCTGAAATAAAATGAACTTGATTCTCAAATAGAAAATATTAAGTAAAACTTATGATTATATCGTTATAAACGGTATCACACAAAATACCGTTTGATTACATTTCTTTCTCGATTTTACTGCAAATATATTAAAAGAATGTGTCACCCTGTAAATGAAAGGGAAAAACATGACCACGATTCGACGTGACGTGACGGTGGCTGATTGTCGATAGGACGAATGTGAACCTTAATAATATGTAGCATAATGTCGGCGCGTCGCCTAGCGGCAGAACATCGGTATTTGACGCGGTCCGCTGCCTGCCGCAAGGGACGGGCGGTTAGTGCCCGGGCGCAACGCTTTACGCCAAAAAGGCCATTATGCTACGTAGTATTAACGTTCATATTGGAGTTTTTTCGCCAAACTAAAGTCACTCAGTTATCGTCATTGTATTTATTTTCTTATATTTCTGTTTTTTCGAGTATTTGTGCATAATAAAGGTGGATAATTATTCGCTAAGTGTTCGTGAACAAGCGTGAGTGTTGGGAAGTGGTAAAATGTCGTCTTGAATTGACTCTGTAGCTCAACTAAATGAAGTATATTTAAATAAAACTTGATACTGACATAAATAAGCTACAAGTTTGATTGCCATATTGTGGATTAATGCCACATAAAAAAAAACATTCATATTGTTTCATCGACACTCTGCTTCCACCACTCGTCCGCGCCACGTCCTTTCTAAATAAATCGCGCCCAATACCGTCGGGTAAAAAGTAGACTTACGTTCGTGGTACAAAGTAATAGTGTGCGATCTTAGGCACATTTGGGCAGACTTGGGGAGGCCGAGCAGACCGCTGAGCTGACACATGCTCAGTTTCTGCGCCTCCAGCACCATTTCACCCATTTGCCCGGGCACTACCCGCTTGTTACTGTCCTATAAAAAACACAATATTTTTTCTTATAATTTATTTTTACCAAGTAATTTCTTTTTTAATGTCATTAGAAAAATAGGGTTTTTTGTAATATTTTTTATTGGCAAATGAACAGGATTTTTTAAAGTAAGAGCTTTTTATAAACTTCAAATACTATTTGTTTGAAATACATGATATGATGAAAGAAAACAATCTCTTATTTATATGCGATGCGGCCAAGCCTAAAAAGGAGGGTTAGTTATTACTACTTTGCATCCCATCAACCATCTTCTAACAATGTCAAATCAACTCATTTATTTGGCATAAGTGCTATACACTTGACTATTTACAGGTTAACTGGTAGAAAATGCCTATCTGTTTGTTGTGAGTTTGTATGATTATACTGAATTAACCATTGGCTCGCAGAATCCAGAGACAAAAGAAAAACTATTGTTATGTGACATATTTGTGCGCGAACAGATCGTTGACGACCTCCGTGGCGTACTTGTTAACATGCCTGACCGATACTCAAGAGGTCCCGGGTTCGATCCCCGGTAAGTTAAAAAAAAATGATCTTTTTCAGTTTAGCTTAGGTCTTGGATGTTCATCTATATATGTATTTGTTATAAAATATAAGTATCGTTGAGTTAGTATCTTATAATAAGTCTCGAACTTACTTTGGGGCTCAATCTCAATCTCAATCCGAGTGATTTATGCCTATATATTTATTTAAACATTAGAAAACTTACTCGAACTGGCGCGTATATCGACAGCATTCCTTTGGCGACTTTGAGCGTAAAGCAAAAATTGTGGGTGTCAGTTTTTTCGTAAATCGCTTTGTTGCCGCTCTTAAGTTTTCCATATGTTGAGTAGTAGAGGTGTTGTTCGTCTTCAGAGGTTGAAGTGTCGGTCTCCGAATCTGTGAAAAAAGTAATTTGTTCAACAACTGAGCAGTAATTTTTAGTTGAGAGTGCTGACATGGAAATAATACTAAAATAACCAAATTTAATCTTGAGAGTAGTGTGTGATTTTATGGCATGAGACTACTAAGCGAAGTGAGTTTAAGGATATACCACAGAGCGAAAAGAATTAAAAAAAAATCCTATACCAGACTAATACAATAATTAAATTAAGTTAATAAAGGAATTTGACCTCTCATAAAAATTACAATATAAAAAAGAGGCATTACAGCAATTTTGTAGAACAAAATAAACAATATTTAATAGACTTAATCAGATAAATTCAGACCACAATTTTAAAATGCCAATAGTAGTATAGTCAAGGAATTCTATTTCATTTATAAACATATTAATAATAAAAAGAAATTAGCTTCATACGATTATTTTTAGATTTGGTTACCCACAAGTATGACATGTATTAATAAGGTTATAAAAACCGTGCACATGACAATCAAAAAGTTTTTTTAGAAGAAATAAAAAAAATCTTTTTATACATATGTGCGTGCGAGTCTTTGATTTGACCGAAATACTAAATGCAATATTATGTATTTAGCTTATGTTTTACTTTCATTTAATAAAGAAAATGGAAGGATACTTCACCACGCTGCATGCAGTATAAGCAGCATGCCATTGCCAGTCCTATACGCCGTCAAAACATAATTTACCTAATAAACGAAACCATAGTCTCTATAATATCAAACTTTCCTAAAATAATATACTTATTTGAAAAATTCGTGCACTATTCATATTAAGCAATTAGCTGATTGGACTATTTATGAAGTTTTTTTCACATTGACAAACCCATCCAACTAATTAAGATGGCCAATTAGGAATGTGACCAAAAGTTAGTTTTACCTCTGATAATTCACATTAACAAACCTATCCAACTAATAAGGATGTGACCCATAGTTAGTCTTAGCCTCTAATAAAAAGAAAGCAATTATGCCTGAAGAAAATTATTCAAGATATTAAATATGACAGAGTAATTTACCTAGGAAAAAAATATACAATATCACAAACAAGACTACAGTTTCATTTATTAGGGTAAAGATTTCACAGCGTATAATGAAAGCGATGAAAATGAAATGAAATGAGACAGTACAACGCGCACCGTAGCCGCCTCTGAGCTCGCCGAAGGACGGGTATATAGAGGCGCACATGAGCGGGCTGATCTCGTACGGGTTCAGCATGTGCGGCTCCCATAGCAGCAGGTCGGAATTGATGCGGTTGTATAGGATTTCGTACAGCTGTTTGGATCTGAAAAAATAATAAAATTAAATTTTGCATTTTTGCCGCAGCGCATGCTGTCTACTGTTAAACATAGGCCTCCCCGAAGATTTTATACCAATTAATATTATAAATGCGAAAGTGAGTTTGTTTGTTGGTTTATTTGTTTGTTTGTTACGCTTTCACGCTCTATCTACTAAACCAATCTTCCTGAAATTTCATATACACATAGTTAGAAGTATTGAGACGGATATAGGGTACCTTGGGAAAAAGCACTGTTCTTGAGGGAATTTTACGCGAGCGATGCCGCGGGCAAAAGCTAGATATACATACTTTTAATTGAATGATAATGGCGTCAACGCTGGAACGTTAAGTTGGCATCGCTGATAATCTTTTGAAATTTAGATTTTTCGTGTAAAGTAATAGTGGTTAGTGTCAGATTGGTGTCAAAATTTACTACAGATATAATTATATTCTTTCATCAATCAAACATAGCATAACAAAGTGTAGGGCCTCTCCTCAGACCATGGTACATCTTTTGTCTTGCCTTGCGTGCCCAGCCACCAGCACACTCATGGAACTGTACGAAACCACTGATAATAACTTATCACTTGCGGAGTTTTGGTCCTCTCACATAATTTGCTGCGAAATCAACGCTTGAATTACATTTTGCTAAAGTGACAATAATGTCAAGTGACATTTTAAGAAAGTGACATTGTGCTGAAGAGACCAAATTTTCCACGATGACATTTTACGAAAGCGACGTTCTGAGATTTCAGTTGCCAGAGTCGACTTGCTAAGAATAATCATAACATAGATTTTGTTAAAAGTTAACACTCACTCAAGTTGTAAACTTAGAACTGGCAGATTTAGTTCTAGGTGTATGGCGGAATTTTCGATGGCACTGTTTGTGAATTCGGCCATTTCTTCTTCTGAACCGGGAACTATGAATTCTTCTTCGCGTCCTAAAATGAAACATATGACCTTTTTGATAAACACTACATTTATAAAAAAAAAACCTAAAAGCATTAAAAAATACTTTCATAATTAAAAAAAAATATATTTTTAAATAAATTGGAAATAGGTGCAAGGGCCGGATAAAGGGTATTTTATTTTTATTATTATAAAAAAATACAAATATATCAACATATATAAATGCGTGTACACGTGAAATTGAAACATATAATCAGTACAAGAGTACTTACTTCATTAGACTTATTTTCTTCTCTATCTAACAACTTCTAGTTTTAAATTAGTCGAATTGAAACCTCTCCTTTTCAAAACAATACAGCAGTAACAAATACTGCAATCTTTCTTTTTTTTACTTACCTTTCGGATCGTCACCCTCATGTTTAGTTATGCTCTGATGCGCCATTTTCTTGCCACTGAACGGACCGGGCTGTGATTTACTCAGGTTGCTCATCACACACATGGAGGTTGACATTTGGTTCGAGGTGGCTGGTTCGAAGTTGGGTTCCTCCTCAAACACAGATTTGCAGGGTTTCTTCGGTTGGAATGTTAGAGAGATCCTAGTTGGGAACACACAATACCTCAGTAATTGTACCTATAAATAAAACCAATGGGAGTTTTTCTTAAAAGACACTTGTTGAGGTATGTGTCGAATGGTGAGTTCGATGTCATTTTCTCAACAAATGTCGACTCTGCGATTTGATACAGAGTAACTAATGGGAGGTAAGTTTCAGTTCATTAAAACATGAATAAAAAAAAACGTGCGGCACTCGGGGACTGCCGCGGTGAAGCTATTCCAGAGCATTTTATATCAACTTTTGCAATAAGTACGAACGCTCGGCCAAGCTACTTAAAAACAAAACAAAACAATTGTCCCCTGTGCACCCTATAATCTGCATTTTGACATCTCCAACTATCATAAGGTTGCCTGGAAGACATTGCTAGTGCGAGCAACCTTTTTTCTACACCGTACTCAGGTATTTAAATTGTAATCTCTAATGCCCGAATACTCAAACGCTACTCAATTTTGAGAGCTGTTCAAGTATCATGCTGTCACTGGCATATCGCTGACGTTTAGTGCGACAGCATGATACTTGAGCAGCTCTCAAAATTGAGTAGCGTCTGAGTGTTCGGGCATGAATTGTTTCTAAAATAAATGAGTGCAACATACAAAAAATAACCAGCTATAATCGGTAATCTAAGTGAACTTACGTAGGTATAGTAGCACAAGAGTTGCCAGTGAAAACGTCGCACTCCGACGGATCAAGCATTACTGTGCGCGCTATGTGCGTTGGCGGTATGCTGTCATTCTCCTATAAATATAATATAAAAGTAAAATTAAAATCCCATCATCCCATTTAACAACCATCTAAAAATCTACACCTTGCCCAAATATGTCATTTTTAAAGTCATGATTACCTACCATGTTCTTTCAATATTATTGAAGTAATACGGTATCAAACGAGTTTTGTAAGAATGTATGTTGTTTGTTACTCTTTTACACGAAAACGGTTGAATTTCCCACGGGAGCGGGGGCCCCGCCAACTGCTACTCAAGAATAAAATTGCGTCAACTTACAAAAGTTTCATTTTTAAAGAGAGGCTTCTTTAAAAATGAAACTTTTGTTAATGGTGCAAAAATAATATATCCATTTCAAATTTAATTAAGTAGTTTGCATCAACTTAATGGTGGCAGAAAGACGCAAAGTAATTAGGTAAGTACTTGTGTTAGCATTTACAATTTCTTGATTTGAGTTAAAGAAGTAAATAATATTTTAAGAAAATACGCTAGCATATTTATCTCTATAAAGGACCGTTAACACTTGTAACTTAAGTAACGTCTGAATGTATTAAAAATTACAATCTATCGCGTTTAGAGAGGTAACTGTCATACTTACATGATAGTATAAATCAATCGCAGTGGCTTTTAGAGTGAACGTGGAAGGTAACGGTCTTGTACTCGGCAGCTGCTGTGTGCCGGCGCTTAGATTCAGGAACTTGAACGTGAGGTAGTCGGGCCGTACGCGGCGTATCTCGTGGTTCACGCCGTATCGTAAATCTGCTATTGGGAACCTGAAAGTTATATGTATGTACATAAGGTTTACTTTAGGCTGCCGCATTTAGGAATCTGCCACACGATTATGAATCTTATTACTTCTATTTACAGTTGAAATTACATTTAAATTTTTTAACATTAAAAGGCACTTTCTTAGGGTTGTCACTGAGCCCATTAATATCTATAAGCTGTGCTTGGCGCTTTCATGACCCTATAACCTTTCCAAAAATAGGGTTACCAAATTAAAAAAAGAAATCAATTTCGATCAGCACTTTCAAAGGCGTTCACACAACTAAACGCTTCATATTTATAATATTAGTATAGATTTGGGCCAACATTTGACGTTAGACCGCCAAACGTCCTCAAGTTTGGCCACGTGTGAAAGAGAAGACACTATGTATAAAAGAGAGGACACTCTACCGACTAGAAAATAATCTCTTTTCAAAAGTATATAGAAAATAACGAGATGCCTTAACTTCTGTAATAACTTACCTCAGAATAGCAGCAAGGTCCCGACACTGAAGACTGAAGCTGAACTGGTTCTGAGGGGGTGAAGGTGTCGCAGGCGCGGGGGGCGCGGTGGAATTGCCGAACAGAGTAGAAGATACTCGCTCAATTAACGTCAAATCTACGTCCAGTAGGCATGGTGAGCATTTTACTCTGTCAAAATAAAAAATTATGTTGTATTAATGTATATTAAAAGTTATGGAATTATCCCCGTATTAAGTAACGTTTGTTAAGCCCATTTTAACTAAAATATGTTTTAGCTCTTTCTCTCTTACCCGACACTTCACGTGAAAGAACGAGACGAAACACATTTTAGCTAAAATGGGCTTAACAAACGTTTCTTAATACGGGGCGGTTAGTGTATGCAGTGTTAGTTGTAAAATTAGTGTATGCTACCTAACGTATAACGACATCAAACTATAAAGTTTTGTATAATGGCTTTTTGTTCTCAATTTAAATCTAAATTTGCAGTGCGTCAATAGGAAGCACAATTAACATATCTATACAATATTATAAATAGAAATCTCAACATTCATCCTTTACGATTACGGGAAGTTAAAGAAAAAGTATCCACTTGGTTAAAAGGTCTAAGCTACAATGACACGGAAGCACAAATTAAATGATTTATCAACCTATATTATTATTAAGTAATATTAAGGTAAAATGTAAAAATTTAATTCTAATTTTTCTTAAATCTAATCATCTATAAATTGTAGAACTAAAATTGTAAACAAATTATATTTTCTATCTTAAAAGTGTGTTATGTAAAATGTAAGCTATGAAAGAGCAGGTCTGTCTGACACAAGCATTATTTGCTTACTAGGCAGTCCTCACAACATGATTGGAAACACATCGTTGTTAATGAAATAAATAATTTTTTTTTTTTTTTTTTTGTATAAGCATGTATCTAATGAATCTTTGTGGATAGATGACAGAGTGTTTCTTTTTACTTTACTGTTCCTGATTGTACCTGCTTGTTCTTTTGATTCCTATTTCGAATTATGACGGACATTTCCGAGATTCTGCCAATATCATGATTTGAAGATAGACAAAGTGTGCTGTTTTACAGTAGATTGTCATATCAGTTGACAAATTTGACTGACAACTTTGTACTATATGACCTTAAAGCACACGGCTTCCGTAGAAGGAAGGGAGTAGCTTTAGCGATATTTCACTGTTCCAATAGACCTGGCGATTTTCGTGGGGGGAAATATACACACAAGTATTAGTTTAGCATAACTACATTTGTATGTAGTTATGCTAAACTGTACTAGTGTGTTTACAACCTATACTGTCACCTGATACTAAAACATAAAAAAATGAAACTATAAGCAAACAATTTGTGTACAGATTACACACACACACTAATACCTATATTGCATTTATGTCGATTGGGCTTATACTTTCCCTATCGGTACGGAGGGCGTGTCCTCGAAGTATCCGACGTCTGGTATGAATATATTTTTTAAATAGACATACTTTGTATTTTGTGAATTATATTATTATCTCTATAATGAATACTTACAAAATTTCTGTGGTCGGAAGGTCCAATTTTTTTTCGCCACATATCCGCCTGTACTTGGATGATTGCTTAAAAGTAACTTTTACGTCTGGAATTTTATTAGTTTTACTACTAGTAGTCGACTTTTCCGATTTAGTTGACTTTGTTTCGAGGTCATCATCTGTGAACAATATAGGCTGGGTTTAGTTATGTTTTGGGCGATGGAGGTGGTCAAATACTGGTCAAAGTCTAAATAGGATCGATGTAGACATTAAGCTCGAGAAGAAGATAAAAGGCTAAATAAAACAGTTTATATCATACTATCTTCGCATGGGCATAAAAACCTACCTCTTGAATCACTCTATCTATTTAAAAAAACCGCATTAAAATCCGTTGCGTAGTTTTAAAGATTTAAGCATACAAAGGGACATAGGGACAGAGAAAGCGACTTTGTTTTATACTATTTAGTGATAGTGATTCACAAACCCATAATTTTTCAAGAAAACAGGAAACGAACTCTTAGTCAACTTAAGTCAGAAACGCACTAGCTATAAACCCCAATAAGACACGAGATGTTCCGAACTCACCGTTATGTTCAAATCGTATGAGATCGAACACCTGCGGTATTCCATCTTCCATGGGCGGCGTGTGAAGACACTCCCTCACTAAAAGCCGACGTACGGAAGCCTCGCACAATGTCTGGTTGTACTGAGGTGTAGTCTTGTCGCTGCCGTCCAAAGTCACTTCAGTTGTTAGCAGTCTGAAAGCAAAGTTATGTCATTCAAGATGTATAGATGGCGCTAGTTAAGCTTGGGATTATGTGCCTCTAAGATGAGATGTACAGATATAACTAAATAGACGGAATAACCATTTACGTTCAGTTGCCTCCATGTGAAAAGGCTGTATAAAACCTACGAGTTCGAACGAGATGCAATGTGTGACTTGCTGTCCTTTTCGTTTAACCGGCTAAACCCCAAACAGTCAAAAATTATATATGGACATCTCATGAAAACTAATTTATAAGTAATTATTTGTAAAATAAGGCAAAAAATTAACAAGATGTTACAAGCGCAGTGATTATAGTCGCCACTGCGTTAGCAATTTGTACAATCGATAGTATTCTTTAACTGATATAAGAGGACTAAGGGAGTTCCCTCACTTATTGACGCGGAATCTGCTTCAGCCGGTTAGAAGAACATTATGTCAATCTAATAAGGTCATTTCTCCTTCTATTGTCCATTGTCGGTCGCGTCGTCGTCCTTAAACGTTCGTAGCCATAAAGGTTTTGCTGACCGGTCGCAACTCCCTAACATAAAATAGAAGCTCCATCTTAGGTACATACACACATATTATCACGTCTTTATCCCATACGGGGTAGACAGAGCCTAAGGCCATAAGACAGGCCACGCTTAGCATGATGGTAGTTGAAACAGGATATAAATAGTGAAGGGTGGCTAGCTAGCCCCATCGCTATGTCAAGATTCCCCCATCTGCTATTTTAAGGTACTTGTCGCAGGCAAAAGTTAGTCTCAAATATAATAATAAAAAATAGGTACATACCTTAAATGATTACATTTGACCGCTCTGTCGAACATCTGGTTGACAACAGAAAAATCATCCACTATAACTGGTTGTAAGCTGTCGAAGAACTCTTTGGACATTTCATGTAATTTGTTTGCCGACGTCGGAGATATGCAGTCGAAGCCCATCGGAGTTGTAGCTAGGACATCCTGGGAAGTTAAAAAATATATTATTTATTTATATTATTCAACTGGCGATAAGCGCCATGGCTAGGGATACATGGAAGGTTAGTCGGAGGCTTTTGCCCAGCAGTGGGACATGAATAGCCAAAAAGAAATATCATTCAAATCAGAATCATTTAATTTGCTATAAAGAACGAACTCTGCCTGTCGGTACACTCTTCATGCTCAAAATTATAAACTAATTTTGATGAAAATTTATGAAAATAAGTTTAGTCTTAAATAAGTACAAAATTAACAAAGGTTTTTGGGCGCTATATAATACAGTACAGTAAGTAGAACGTTTATAAGTCGCGTTGTCAATTTTCGATAGCGCAGATTAGCAACTATCGCCGACTCAACCCAATGAAACAATAATTAAATAACGAACTTATTGTTACATCATAAGATTTAAATTCCCAAGGACAATAGAATTGTTGCAATAACGCACATAATACTTGGCGTTGCAGCTTGGCGCATACGAATCAGAAAATAGTAGATGGGTTTGTTCATAGTATAAACCATAACGACATAAGCTGTAATTAAATAATCATTTAAAACATTGAACGCTGTAGATATCGAGATCTGACCAACTATGCTATCGGCTTATAACGTAGAGATACAAATATGAAAAGAAATATAAATAGCCTACCTTGTTCTTCTTCTTTTCGAGTCATAATGGCTCCATGGACTCTATATTGACTTTCCCCATTACTTGGCCACCTCCACAGCCCGGTCGTTTGCCTCGTTCAAGGCCCATCATTGTGCAGGAGACAGGGCAGCTAGGCCACGACAAAAGGTGAACCATCGACTAGCATAGCCATAATAATAGGATAGCCTACCTTATGTAGCAGTACACAGGATACGGTTGTAAACCTCAGGCTGATGTGAGACACTTCGCCCGTGGGGTCGCCCTCTACGCGGGGTGCTAGAACAAAAATGGCTATTAGTTTTCTGGCGGTAATAGATGTCGTTATCCAACTTTAAAGAATTCGATCTATGACTAATCTAATGCCTTGTCTGCAGTCAAACGTTTGCTCTGTTAATTAAAGAGAGAAAAATGATGTCTCTGTCTCTTACTTTACTAGATGAGTTGCTAAAGATCAGAAATGACTTCGTATGCGGTAGACAGGATGAGCGGAAAAAGTGTTTACGTGAATCATTGGCATGGCAAAAAATTTTAGGTTCTTTCTTTTTAATGTGATGAACCTTATGTATATGAGCATAAAGCGCACAATTGTTTGGATAAGTTGAATTTGAATCTTGACTGCGTTTAAACGCTGACTTGAAAAATTCAGTAATTTCAACAAAATAATGCTTCTTACTTTACTAGGCCATGGGTTGCGAACAATCCAGTATGATCCTCGTACGCGGTATAACTGTTGGATTGAAGGAGACGGAATGACTTACCTTTCTTATTCCTTCTTATTCTAGGCTGAGAGGAGAACGTGTTCACGCTGGAGGTCATGCTGGTGTTCATAGAGCTTACTGAAGATGTGAAACTCTCGGTCATGTCTCCCCGTGACGTCATCGGATGGAAACACACGCTCTCTGTGTCGCTTTCCTCTACAAAACATAGCTTAAGTTTAAAATTATACTTTATAGCTATGGTTATAAAAAACATTTTTTAATTTCGCAGATCTAAATAAATACTGTAGTTATTCGATAACATTATTAGCTATATTTGTACAATTTATCTCATTTTTTAGCAATAACATAATCTTTAATCAGATTAGAGTGAGACTGCTCTCAGCGCTTTTTGATAGCACACTATCTTCTAGTAAGATATTAGAAATTAGGAAAAGAAGGATAACTATCTATGCGACTAGATGGTTGCCGAAACCCAACGGCGTAAAGTGGTTTCCGATGCACGGAATCATGTTATTCATTCATTCATACCGTGTGAGTTAAAAGGTCCGAATTTAATTGACAATCATGTTATCTAGACTAATATAATAAAGCTGATAAGTTTTTGAACAATTATAATTTTAGAACTTCTGTTTGAAAAAATCTTTCTACATATGATAGTCTGATTCTTGCCTCATCTTACGTACGTATGTATTCCACAGGCGTGTGAAACCGCGGGCAATAGCTATTGTATAATAGTAATATGAAATACGACATTCTTACCGAGGCTAGGTCCTGACCACCCCGACATGCCGCCACTAGGCCTGTGGCTCTGTCTCTCCATGTTCGCCAGCATTTGGGCCTCGACGATCTGGAAGTCGGCGGGCTTCATGGGCTTGCAGTGATCGTGAGGTGCGCCCGTTCGTAGCGGTATATTGCTAGGAAAAGAATTTAAATTATATTTGTTGAGAGTGAATACGCACGATGAATTGTTGATACCATTACAGGTCGCGTCATATAAAAATAACGCTAGAGAGAGGAGACAGTAAAGTTGCGCAACACGGGAAGCTAACGAACCAATAGCGTCCGCCGGACACCCCCCGCTCGCACCGCGCTCGCCGCATACAGCGATACATCGCCGCAAGCGCAGCTCAACAGCCTGCGTTCATCTTAAATGACGCGACCTATAGCAATCTTGACTCTGTGTTCTTTTTATGATACATCTAATAAGATATAATATATCCAATAGGGTAATCTAACTACGCCTGGCCCGCATAAAATTGGCACGGTCGCTGTAGGTTGCGCTTAGGATTCTCCGACTGCGCTATTAATTTGTATACAGGATATGCCACTAAAACTTAAACCGAACCCCACAGTGTGAGCACTGCTATTTGTCGTCAACATGTTACCTTTTCACAATTTAATTCAAACAATTTTAGTGATTTTGGTGTAGAGATAGATTAGGATAGATAAAGACCCGAGGGCATATGCTTACGACAAATAATTCTATATAAAGCGCCATACAGTTTACCTTCTATCCTCCAAATCTGGTTGGTTGATGGCATCAACCAATTCAATCAGTGTTTGCAGTTGTCTCGGCGTAATGAAGACGATGAGCGAGCCCATCACCATGCGGACCTCCACCTTCGGACCCTCAACATCTTCCGGCCTCCTCATTCCCAACTCTATCTCCTGTACACCCGTCAACTTTGCAAACAATATAGGATCAGGCTGGTTCGCCCTTTCTTCAGGAGTAGCCTCTCTGATCTCCGAATGAACCTTTGTTTCCGGTGCCACTTCTCTGATAGCATCTGACTCAATAGTGGATATAACACTCCTGGTTTCGTAGAAAACGTCAGAGAGGGTACTTTGATAGTTAACATCGGACGCGTCAATTTGCGACCCTTCTGATTTGTCCGCTTGTGATGACATAGACTTGTCCATAACCAAACTTCGGGCCATAGTGCGAAGTTTGGAAGGGAATTCGTCAGTGTATAACGTAACTCCTTCGAATTTGATTTTTTTGTTAGATTGCGCGGTTTCGATGTAGGTTTTTGGTTTATCAGGGTCTGTTTCTTTAGGTTTCGGCTCGGCACCCGCTTCATCGAAGTAGTCAATACTAAAAGATGAAATAAATATTAGTTGCTTATTTACAACTCTAAAGTATGTTTAAAGCAAGACATTGACATTTAACGTTTTAGCCAACTAAAACAAACTAAAAGACATTTTTAACTGTTGACTTTAAATAAATATATTTGTAATTCTACATCTAAAAATCTTCAGCCAAAATATCTTCACTAAAAGAACTTTTACGGAACGGGGCCTCCGTAAAATTTCAGTGTCATCACTAAATGAATTTTGCTTTGAATTTACTACACACATTTTTATCTTATTTTAAGATATAAAATCGCAAGTTACGTTGCCAATCGTAAAAGGATCCCTTAAAACTTTAAGCGGGCTTCTTTACCTATAGTCGAAAAGGGCATTCTAAATACGCGACAGTTTGTTGCTAGCCCAAGGTATATTTTTAACACACTTAATCCTGAGTATTGAGTGATTTCTTCCATGCTGGTCTGGGAGAAAAAGAAAAACATAGAATGTACCAGCTGCTTCTCTTCCCGCGCAAGCCGTAAAAGTCGTCTGAGGGAATCGCCGAATGGGGAAATCATGACATAGGCGATGCGGCTAGCAACCCATCACTATTGATTTCCTGTTTCAACTACCATTATGCTAAACGTGGCCTAAGGTCTTATGGCTCTAGGCTCTGTCTACCCCGTATGGGATAAAGACGTGATTATATGTATGTATGTATGTAATCCTGAGTATTATTCATTTCCTTATAGTATTATAATTTATTGTTATAATTGTGTAATTAAATTAAACATTTTAATAATGCCATAAAACGATTTATCATTGAAATTAACATTTTTATTTCCGATTCAAAGCACGTCTAGCGAAGATACGACGAAGGTCGTATCAACGCACTTCTAATCAATATGACAAAGGTTAGATATTTCGTGATTGGCAAGGAAGTCACCGTGCGTGGATTGCGTCTATCTAAATTTATCTTATCTGCTTTGTTAAGAGGTCAGTGAGTGCGCATTGCATACTATCTCTCTATCTATCATCCAAGCGATAGTTGCATTATCTTATATTCATCTTCATTAGGTTGCTTCGGTTTGCCCAGGGTCCGCTTTCCTGCTTTTTTTTTGCACGCCTATTTCTCAACACAACTTTAAACGATCACTTTATAATACTTCTGATCCGGACTATTTGAACCATTTACTGGACTCTGGCGTAGGCGGTATTGCCCCATGTAATTAAACTAAGTGCTGAAATTAAAAGCTAAAATATTGTGCAAACGTCTAATTTGGTAAAACATATCTTTATAGATAGATAGAAATCTATTTCGCCAAAACTATATTTATATATTTAGATACTTAATTCTTTGCCCTAGCGTGTTTTCCCGGTTGCATCTTCACCTTCGCTTCAGGGCCCAGGGTACGCTATTAATCACGGTCCTGGTTTGGCGGTATACTGGTTAATATATTTTTATAGGGATACTTACTGGTCTATGCGAATGTCTAAAGCGATTCCTCTTTCGCCATTCTTAGGAACGTGTTCTATCCTTATCCGGGTATCGACAAATTTTACTTTTACTCTACTAAGTACTGAAATAAAAAAATATATATCGTGAATGACAAATATGTATGTATTATTGATGGTATTATTAAACTAGAGTTTGTAAATTTTTACTAAAAAAAGTCTTTATTCTTATCCTAGGCACATGACAGAGCAATGATCGTACATAAAAGGCGCTGATTGCCAATGAGTTTGCCAAACGTGATAAGTAAGGAAAATTGTCCCCATATTTTTTTAAATATATTTATCATTATGATGACATTTTTCTTAAATAAAACATTACATTCCAGCCGTGTTGATGGTTGGTTGTTACTCCTTTAAGCTCTAACTGCTAAAAGGAATGAGTGCAATTTGGTACTCGGGTAAAATACCTTACCTTGAATTTTCATGTAGACCACTGAAATAAACGAAATCCCCATGGGAGTAAAGCCTAAGTTAAAGGCTTATGGCTCACCGGATGGCAAGTGGTTGCCATAGTAAACCCAATTTTAACTAAAATGTGTTTTTGTCCGTTTTTACGTTAACTATTGTTGTACAGAAAAGAACAAAAAACTACATAAATTCCACTAGGCTTAAATTTTTTTATGACTAATGTGTGTGTATAAGCTAAACAAAGGTAAATAAATAATACTGAACAACAAAAAAAAGATAGCAACTTACTTGAGTCTATGGCATGCGCAAACATCTCTATCCCCTCAACAGGGTTGGAATCTGGGGCTGTATCCTCCTCCCGCATACAGTCCGCAGCTAACTGCATTGACGAGGACATGGAAGACCACATTGACTCCAGCATTGAGGAGGCTGCACAATATAGGACCAGATTCAGATATTTATAGCGTGTCACAAGTTTTGAAAATGTTATACATCATCTCTACATAGTATATATAATAAAGTCGCTTTCTCTGTCCCTATATCCCTTTGTATGCTTAAATCTTTAAAACTATGCAACGTATTTTTGATGCGGTTTTTTTAATAGATAGTGATTCAAGAGGAAGCTTTTTATGCCCATGCTAAGCCGGGGCGGGTCGCTAGTGTAAATATATAGTACGGGTGACACCCTGCAAGGGCACTAGGTACATGATTTATATATGTATAGTATAGGTAACGCCCTACAAGGCCTTTACTTACATGAGGGGCAAGTTGGGGCTTTACTTAAGTATTATAATACAATAAATAATAGTTCGAATTGTAAGATTACATTTTTAATTAATACTGTTAGTAGCATTCAATAATCTGTGTTAATACTAATTAATCAATAATAAGTTTTAAATGGACTTTTAATGATTTACAAAGATTATCTAAGAAAGTAACTGAATTTTGGAGTTGCATACAGTTATTTTAAGCAGCAGCAGTAAACTATATCCATGAAAAAATTATGTAAATAAATATATAGGGACAAATCATACAGTAATCTGTGCAAAGCTAGCCCCAAAGTAAGTTCGAGGCTTATGTTATGGGTTACTAACTCAACGATCCTATATTTTATAACAAATACGTATATAGATAAACATCCAAAACCCAGGCCAATCAGAAAAAGATTGTTGAAGAAAAGTTTAAGTATGTAGGTAGTTTAATATTTTTAATTGTGTAAGTAATTATTATATTTCTTGTTAGTTAAAAAACAAATTATATGTTATCCATTCAAGACCAGTAAAGTTTGTGTGCTATATATAGCTCTTTATCATCATAATGAAAATAAAATATTGAATACTGTACCTGGTTCTGCCTTGACTTTGGGCTGCACTGTCAAGGAGAGTCCTCGGACTTCCACAATTGAGTCTTCTTTCAGCAATGTGCTCCATGGTATTGTAACAGTAATTTCACTCATGTGTCCATCCACTATTTCCAGTGGCCAGTTTTGCGAATCGCCCAATTCATTAAGAGCCTATTTAAAGTATAAATTACCATAAGTTTCTTAAAATCTCATTCTCACAAATGACATTTCAAGGTGCCACAAGTGTTATTAGATATTACAGTGGCTGTACGTACATACATCTTGACTGCTAAAATAATTATAAAAAAAAACATCATCCCATCAGTAGCTTGAGGTGCCCAGAGTCTACTTATACCTTAGTAAACATTGCCTGCGGCTCCACCCATGTGGAAGTCTGTTATATCGCCGCAAAAGTAGCCTATGTTTTACCCCGTCTCTGAAAGTATCATTTTAAAATCATTATTCACACACACACAAAACTCAAGTTATCAAAAATCTGTGTTATGTAATTAAGGTTCTGGATCTAAAGTTTATTATAAACATACTAATTTATTTAATTATAGTTCTCTATAGTTACAAATTGCAATATTGCTTAAAACAGCGGCTTTTAGCAGTTTTACAATTAGGGAAATATAATTAAATAATTGAATATGATTAAAATTAACTTCAGATCTAGAACCTTAATTACAAAAGACGGATTTTTGATAACTTGTGTTTTCAGGGAATAATGATTTTTAAATAATGGTGGCGCTAGTGTTCACCAAGGTATCATCTTAACGATAAGATTTGGCATCATGTTAAAGACCAGTCAGATGTCTGATATCTACCCTCACTAGGAATATTATTGCTAATGGAATCTTTTACTGATAGGATAAAGGTTTTAGACTTCTGTTAGTACCTTAGTCACTTGACAACATCAGTAAGAAGTAAGGAGGTGCTATATTCTTAACAAGGTTCCAAGCCTTGCTTGTAGCTGATAAAAATAATCCTGAAATAGTAACAGGTTGCCAGCCCATTACCAAGAGGAATTCTTAGATCATTCCCTGATCTGCAAGGGAATTAAAGAAACCAGGACATTCTAAATTTATGTTTTGCTGCCAGGCCAGCAGGAGCAATATAAATATTATCATGGACTGTAAAAGGCTGCAAATTTTTTTTCTTTTTGTAGTAGCCAATGACTATATTTTGTAATAAATATTTTAAAATGTTTTGATTTATATATTTGATTTGATTTATTTCACAAAAGAAATTGTGAATACTACATTTTTTTTTCATTTGTAAGGTATGCACAATTTTCTTTGTTTGTTAAATCAGCACGTGTTTTTATTTTGTTTGACTATTGCGCACATCGTTTTGGCAAAGATGTGCGTGGTGTAGTGGAGGTAGAAATGGTTTTCAATGCGCACATGGCTTTGTCTAAATAGGGTCTGGTGTACAATAGAAATATATGATAAGGAAACAGACTTACTTCGCAGTCAAGGGTAACGTCGGATACAGTGCCAGTGCCATTATAAAGATTTACGCTCAGCTGATCCAAAGTCAGCTTCTGCTCCAGAAAATTTCCCAGGTAGCGCTGTAGAAGATACCTGCAAGCCCGCTTCTTGATGCTCTCAGACCATGGCAGACACCACATTTTCATAAGTTTATCAAGATCATTACACTGAGAATTTTTACTTTTGCTTTTGTGCGTAATGACTATTGTGATTGTGAATGCGTGCGATTGACTTGTGAACGTAAATAAACATGACGTTTCGTTCCGTTATACGCTAAAGCGTACCATGGGTAGGCAATGTCTTGAAATATTTTTCTAATGGCAACTTGCTGAAAACTGAGGGTTACCGTGAGCTGTTTGAGCAGGGGGGCTATGGTCTCTTAAAACCATGCAAGATCCAGTGAGTAAGGGGGATGTCGCCTTACATCATGTATTGCGCTGTCTCGCTTACTCCCAGTGAGTACTTGCATGGTTTTTAGAGATGATAGTAGGCCACCAGGCCCTAAACGAGTGAGTAAGCGAGGTGTCGCATGTCGCCTTCCTTACCACAAACTACATAGGATAGTAAGTATATGTTGCTTACATTATTCACCATCTCGCTTACCTACTCGCTCTTAGAACACAGACAGAGGTCATATCATAGTAAGCCTCTAGGCAAGTAATCTAATATAGTACCTAAGTAATGATCATTTCGTAATGCAAGTACCTACCTAACCCGTTGATTTGGAAAAGTCGCTTGTTTTGTATGCCTGACGGCGCAGCATGGCGCACAGTAACTAATTTAATACTAATACCCTTAAATGTAACCATGTCTGACATAAAATAAATGAAAAAAATGGTTGCCTGTAAAGTCGGTTTTACGGGCGAAGATTTTACGTGACAACGTCTTTTTCTCGGTAGAATATTTATTGATATGAATATAATCTGCCGCGCGCGGTCTGCCGCGCGCGGCAGACCGATCATAGTTGAGTGGGAGAGAGACGCAAGGCATTCGGCGGGCCTCTCTCTCGTTCGGTGACTCATCGTAACGTTACCGAGCGTTACACTTTTTCATAAGTGACTCCCAGCCGCAACCTAATTTAAGACGTTGTCACGTCAAAAAATTGGTTGCCTGTAAAGTCGGTATACGGGCGAGTTTTACGTGACAACGACTTTGAGTCTGTCTCTCTCGCTCTTAGGGGACGCGTGCCTCTCACTCGCTCTCATTGTGAGCGCATCGTAACGTTACCGAGCGTTACACTTTTTCATAAGTGACTCCCAGCCGCAACCTAATTTAAGACGTTGTCACGTCAAAATGAATTATGAATTATGAATTTACGGGTGGAACGAAACTAATTAGTCTCATCTGCACCATTGATGGTGCAGGTCAATGGTGCATTCAGTACGACGGGGGAATGGAAAGGAATTGTATATCTATTCAATGACAGAAAAAAAGATCTCTAAACTGGTGGAAATGGAACAAAATGAACATATTCTCACGTGGAAATCGCGTGCGTTGTACATAGGACAAGCAACATTTTTTTAAAATCTATATGATTGGAAGAGATTTCTATTGAAATAAGTAGTACCTTTATTTGTAGTCATTGTGTTTTATATTGTATCCTATATTCGTATTTTTGTGTACATAAAGAAATAAATAAATAAGGTGGAAATTTTTAAACAATATTAATACCTACCTACTTACTTCCTCTTTCCAATAAGTATTCAGAAGCTTTTAATTGCTAAATATTGTATTTATTTGAAAAAAACAACTATACAAAAGTCATCACGCCGCCTTTTCATAAAACCATGCAAGATCCAGTGAGTAAGGGAGATACTCACTGGATCTTGCATGGTTTTAAGAGACTAGTAACCCCCCAGAAGTCTGTAGAAAATTCATAGAGCGCCTAACTATGCATCGACCATGAGATTTTGCAAACTCAGTCGCTAGCGGATTTTGTGTAAGATTCCAAGTCCATTTGGACCATATGTTACCTTACTCCATCCGCCATGGGTTCTTCTGCTCCCTCCGGTAGCTGAATGAGTAAAGAAGTAAATAACCCTTCCTTTTTGACAGCACTGCAGAGCAGCTGCTGTCCAATAGCATAATAGGAAATAAAAGAAATGTTGTATTTTTGTCATTTATTTTATGAAAATGTCAAATGTACCTGTAGGTATGTACCTAGGTACCTATTTAGTAGTATTTCTTTATGGCTTAATATAGTACCTAGTTAGTTTGTTTCCCTACTGGCACAGAATAAGTAATACTTAGTACTAATACTGGGCTTTTAGCCTTCCTTTTAGGCCCTCTCATCTGCATAGGTCAATTTCTTTGCTCTCATCTACCAGTATATTATATGAGTATCAGGTTTTGATAGCTTGTAGGGTCTATCTAGATCATCTTTTCCAGAAGTAAATATTTTTAAAAATTAGTCTCCTTAATCAAGAATTTCTTCTTCTTCATCAATGTCATCGTTATACATATTTTCGCCGCTAGTATCGTCGAATATATCCAAAGGTCGCATGTCAATTTTATCATATACATTTTCTTTCAAACCTGTTATAGAAGCGTTGTTGAAACACGTGTAGATTTTGATGGTATAAATGACCACTCCAGATCTGGTGGGTAGTACCACGAAACCAGAAAAGTCTGGGTAACCAACACCTCTTTCGGAGCGTGCGGAAACGTCTGTATTGTTTATAACAAGTGTGATTTCCACTTTAGAGACCAGGTAATAGGCTAAAAAGAAGTTATTGTGAGTTAAGAAGGTAGTAGCTTATATAAGTCAAACTAAAACTACTGAGGCATCAATTCAACCCGTGCGAAACCGAGCTTAGAGAATTAAATCTGAGACACCAAGTCCAATTAATTATATGTGAAAAAATCTACCACATTCTGCCCGCGCTAAGAGTGCACAGTAATGCATTATTCAAACACGTCGCTACGCACTCACTTAGCAAAGTTATCAAGCACCGACGGAATAGAAAAAGCAATGTTTTCTCAACCCCGTGCACAACACCAGAAAAACATACACGCACACAAGGTACAAGCAGTATGACCGTCGATCTTATACTTTTGGTAGAAGGGGTCGCCTGTCACTGGCCACTCCGGTTTGTTTAATGCTCTGACAAACCGGGATACCACTAGTACGAGTCACTGAAAGTAAATTTTACTTTGGATTTGTCGATTTCTCTTTTAAACTCTTCAAAAACCGCCGTATTGTTGTTTATTTGAAAATAGTTTCTTAAGCCGTTAATTTGCCTTTTAATTTACTCGTCAAAGATTTTTGATAACTAATAGACCTGAGATACTTACGATCGTCACTTTTGTAGTAAATATCAAACACACGATTCATTCTTTCGTTGGCCCAAACCTTGCTCTCCATAAACAATAATGTCTCTGAAAGATTTAAAAAGCAAAGAAATTGGAAAGCCGGCACGCCAGGCAATTTTTTTTAAATCAATGATTTTAAGTCTGTAAGTAATACATAGGTAAAAACAAAATTAAGACCGCGCTCGATTACCTATTTCTATAGCGTTTCTATGGTGAAACAGGTACCTACTTCTAATTCTTTCATACCTGAAACGAGCGGTTTAATTTGCGCGTCGTGTATTTGCAAAATAAACCTATTAAAGTATAAGCTTCTCCAAGAATAGCGTTGTTAAATCCATTAAGAATTTTCAAATCCGACCAGTACTTGTAGAGATAAAAGCTAAATAAATAAATAAATATAGAGGACAACTCACACAGATTGAGTTAGCCCAGAATGGGATACTAACAACGATACTGTAAAGATTCAAAAAACACAAGCCAATCAGAAAAATATTATTTTCATCTTGACCTGATCAGGGATCGAACCCGGGACCTCCTGAGTAGCGGGAAACCATGTTAACTATTACGCCGCTACTTTAAGCCTAATTCGAAAATTGTTGTAGGTATCATTTTCAGGTAATTCCAAAATTGTAGGTATCATTTCAGGTGGCGGTGGCAGAATTATTCCTTAGGGTGTGTATGTACTAGGTATAGCCTATTACCTTCCCCAAAAATCAAGCTATCATATGCAGAAAGAATTATTCAAATCCGACCAGTAGTTCACAAGTTGCTTATAACTTGTGAACTGCTGGTCGGTTAGGAATTCAAACAAACAAACTTCAGCTTTATAATTTAGTATAGAAGTATAGATAGATAAAAATAATATCTACAATTACCTCCACCCTCAAGGATCTACTCGAAGAGTTTTCTGTTGAAATAACCTTTGTACTCATAGTATTATACCCTATGTTTGTATTTGTGTTTACATCCTAATCCTAACTAGTAATATACAAAATGCGAAAGTGAGCTTGTATATTTGTTTGTTTGTTTCTTACATCTTGACGGCCTATCTACCGAACCAATCTTTCTGAAATTTCGCATACACATAGCTAGGAGTATTGAGAAGGACATAGAGAACCTTTCATCCCGGGAAAAAGCACTGTTCCCGAGAAAAGCTAGTAAAGAAATAAATAAGAAGGATTTATTGCGGCGACCAAGAAGCGCAGTATAGAAAAGAGAGAGACTTAAGCGCACTTTCCTATAATTAATATCATACCTGAACACGATCCCAGCGTCAATTTCATTTTGTAAAAATAGCCTCCAGTCTCTTCAACCCATCTCTTGAATTTGTATAACTGCGTATTTTCGGAAAAAGTGAGGCTTGCAACGATCAAGCAAATTGCATGTTTTAACATTGTGTTATGCCATGTAGGCTGTCTAACCCAGAATCTGCTGTACACCGAACAAGCTCTACGTATATGTTTAGTTATTAATCACAAAATAAAGTATAGACAGTTCTACTCTACATCAAACAGAACAACAATTAATATTTAAAAAATTGAGTCTCTTCCTCCCAAATCAACATATTTTGTTAAAAATTGGCTATGGAGTAAGAATATTTCATTTAGCGTCGCCTATTTGCAATACCTGTAAAAGCACAGCATTTAGAATTATATTAATTGCTTAAAATTGTGGTCTTAAACAATATAGAGAATTAAAAAAAAAATCTAGCTATCTAGGTAGATCATACTGCTGGACATCACTGGTTACACATATGAACATCTTCGAATCGAATATGATATTATAATGAAATTGGTAGATCTAATGCTAAGGGCCATTGAGTTACTTTTAGAATTAGTAATCTCTTAGCATGGACCAAATATTTGGTCCATGTCTCTTAGTCAACTATTGGGAGAAACAGAAAGTTTGTGCAGGGGCATAATAAAGTTACTTTTATTATCAACATTCAGCTTCTGTTACTGCTATAATTTGTAGTAGACTAGTCTTAATCACAACAGCTCATAATAGCTAATATTTGATATTAGGTCTTCGTAAACACGTGTGTTGTGGTGTGAATGAGTTCGAGGAAATAATTACATCGTTAGTACCAGCCAATCAGCATTGTCTCTTCTATTGTGTGTGGTGTTCATAGATTTAAAATTATTATGGTGGTGATTGATCATATTGGGGCTTCTCGTCATACAAATGTAGCTAGGTACATTTAACATCATACGATTTCAAACAAAATCTACAGCAACCATCAGGGATTTTGTGTTACTCGCAGGTAGGCCGAATGGAGAACTAAAGATATTGACAGTGCCTAAGTGAAAATGATCATATTAGGATTAACTATACCAAATTTTTAAAACTAATTTTTTTGAAGAAATTGATAGCCATTAAACCGGCTGCTATTAGGACCGTTCTTTGTATTCTTTGAAGTGTACCATCTTGCATTTTAATAGATAGATACGCCAATAACTACGCACACAATGCAAAGAGTATAAGTAAGGTAAGTTGATATTGATCAACTTACCTTACTTATACTCCTTGCATATACGATGTTGATTAAGTATATTGATACTTAATCAACATCATATATCATTCATGTAGCGTGTAGTTTATTCAAATCACAGATTAAAGAAATTTAAATACATTTAAAGTATGTGGGTGGGATGAGTAGTTATACTCCTATGAGAATATATACCTAAAAGTTTGATTCTTACGGGATTAAAAAATAATAATCTTGATATCATACTTTGTACAAAAATAATCTTTATTATTATTGTAGAACATCGCAGTTCAGTCTTTACTCTTGAAGAAATTTTCTTCAAATAAACACTTTATTTTAAATTAGTGACTCTTGAACCTTCATTACATTCTTCGGGATTATTACAGCGTCTCCGTGAATTCGAACCCAGTAGACGTAGTTAATCCACTCCATTTTTGAAGTTTGTTTGTTTGTGACACCCGATTTCTTCAAAACTTTGCAGTTTAGAACAGTGTATTATATTGGTCCATTGACAAAGAATTGGTCCGATGCTTTCGTTGTGTATATAAGAAGACAGACATCTTGCATTTCCCGAAGGAACTTTCAATGTAATAATGGCAATACTGACAAACTCATGGGCCTTTTCTGTCAGTTGGATCTTCTCATTGAACCATTGCTGTACATGGTGGCTACTGGGTAACCTTATCGACGAAAACATTTGTTATAACATGATCTAACGTAGTTCTTAAATCCGTGATGCCACCAAGCATAAATAAAGGGATTTATTAGGCTGTTCAAAAGAGCTAGCGCCCACAATGTTCTTATGACGTGTTGGCAGGACGTTTCACAATTAAACTTAGAATGTAATCTCTCACAAATATATCCATAGTAGATAATACTGACCAGAAAAGGAGCCCATGTTATTATAAAGCTACCAGTAGTTAAAATCACGACAGTAACTGCTCTACATTTTTTGTTTTCCTTACATTTTTTCTTAACTTTATTTACGTCTATATAACTTGATACTGATCTATTCAAACTTGGATCGCTGGATGTATCTGATACGAGTACCTTGTCACGAGTAGCATTGTCTTCATATAATATTACTGACATATCCTTTTTTGGTGATTCCGGTGTGTTACCATGTGCCTCTATGTCTGTTTCATTTTTATTTTCATCCACTGAGAATTTATTATATGATTCCAAAGATTGGACATCTAGAACCGTAAAACTAATATCAATTACACTGCTTTTTTTTCCTAAATAAAAACTTTTATTTTCATAACTTTTTACAGCATTATTTGCGATGTTTCCCTTTATTTTATCTTTGGAAGTTGTGATTTGAGCAAGTTTTTTCGCTTTTTGTAACTTGTTATTGGCTTTCACTGCTTTTACTAAAATAATCATGTAAAGTATAGTCACGAAAGCAATATTTATGAAGCAAAGTGAAATAAGCGTTAACATTACTCCACTAGGGAAAATATCGATGAAATAACATCTCGAGACATTGTTTATGTTCAACCACCCGGGTATTGTAAACGTGATGCCTGGAAAAAAGGAAACAAATTGTTGATATTATAATAGAAGTAAAAAATAAGAAAAGTTTTGACTAACATTAGTGATTAAAATAAAAAAGTTCCTGAAGAGCAATATTATAGGTAATCGAATCAGATAAAGATGTGTGATGCACAGATATAGGTACCTATTTCAAAAACAAGAGCTTTTATTATTTGTATAGAACAGAAAGATTTGATAGAAGTATAAAGCTAGGTAACTATCATCAAAAATAGAAAATAGAAAAAAATCAAATATCTACTTATTTCAGAAATAAGACCTGCACGGAAAGTTCTCACATATGGTTTTTTTTTTAATTTAACCAACCACAAGCACTTTAACACCAAAACACCATAAAACTAGTTATAAGATCTCAATGTTAATTCAGAGAAGAAAAGAAAGCCAACGATTTCTGAAGCAATATATTATAATAAAATTTTCTTTACCTATAATCCAAATGCAAACAATAGCAATACGGACCCTCTTCGTGCTTATCCATGTTTTGTAGTATAGACCATGCAATAGGTAGACGTATCGGTCGGCAGCGATAAAACTGATGCTTAGAATTGAAACCACTGCTGGGCACATGCGCATTGCTGAAATGTTGGAAAAAATTTGATTAGCTCTCTCTTGTATACTGTTGGCCGTGGCTTCGTCTTCGTATAGTACAGCCACAGAGAATGATATATAATATTTTTCCTTGTTCTGTGGGTACGGTTATATAGCTAACTAGCGACCCGCCCCAGCTTCACAAGGGCATAAAAACCTTCCTCTTGAATCACTCATCTATTAAAAAACCGCATCAAAATCCGTAGCGTAGTTTTAAAGATTTAAGTATACAAAGGGACATAGGGACAGAGAAAGCGACTTTGTTTTATATGTAGTGATGTAGTGAAGTGATGTTTAACTGAAAAAAATTACCATTGAAATGGTTATATAATTTTCCAAATAGCCTATTTGGATTATTATACCTATTGGCACAGTAGTAAGTAGCTAATGCCGACAGGACTTTGTATTTAGTTACCACGCTTAAATGTTCTATTCTATTTTCCTACTACCTATTCATGTACTCAAATTTGTCTTCATTGATTAGTTGCTCATGAAAACAAACAAATATGTACCTATATGTATCAAGAAAAATAAATGCACTCCAAAACTTATTGCTTCTTTGGATCCATATATCAGTTTTACTCTTTTCTGTTTAGCCTTTTGCCTAACTACCAAATAAACCACGTCAAGATACTATACACTTACTAAGGATCGATTTTATTTAGAGATAAAAATATACCTTGTATGATCATGCATAGCGTGTGTATGCTGATGTACTCGGAGTCTTCTTGTAACGGTGCTCCAGTTGTTATAGACTTGTCTACCAGGGATGTGAACACCATGGCGATGCCCAGGATGCTGTCAGCTAGTGAGATGTTACCAAGCAGCATATATGTACTCTTAGGTTGCACAGCTGTAATAACAAAATAACAAGTTTTAAAACGTTTTGAGCTTACAAGTTCATTAAGATTTAATAGAATTCCTTGGATTTGAATTCAATAAGTTACTTGCCTTTTTATAGAATATATATTTTTTGTTATTTTTTTTGTTTTTTTTTTTTTTTATTGTACACAACCATTTAATAATGAAATAATAATATACAAGTTATATGTAAAAAAAACTACAAACTAAAATAACTAATATTAATAAAATTAAAACTAAAACTTAAATTACTAAAATAATAAATAAAACTTAAAAATCTAAAAATTGGTGTTCTTGCGGCATGGTGCCAAGAACCCCAGCTGCATTCCCGCGCTGAATAGCGACTGCTATTCTCTGCGCGAGAAATGAGCCGGCCCTCTTGTCACCAGCGGCGTCGACAAGTCGCGGTGCCAAAAATTAAATATTTTGTTATTTATTTATTTACTTTAATCTTTTAATCATCATCGATAAAACTTACTACATCGATAAAATTTACTTATTACCATCCGATGTGGAGATGATGTCAGTCTTATGGGTTCTTTGTCTTTGTTTGATTAAGTCAAAGAATTTGTAAATCGCGCTCGGTTTCTACAGGCAATTTTTTTTTACAATCTTTTAGTAATCTGTGGATTAAGATGATTGTTTCGACACCTTAAATGATGTTGTCTTAATTAAAATTAAGTATTTCAATTTTATTTCAGAATTATTTTCTGTACATTAAGTGTAAAATGTGTAAAATGAAAATGTACTATAAATATATATTTTCATAAATTCGTGAGTCGAAAAATTTAAGTATTTTTTCTAGATGTTTAATAATTAGATATAAAATAGTAGTACTCATTAATCGATCGAAAAAATTTCAAAATTTTTGTGATTTGAAATCTGACATGACATAATTTGATGCAAAGAATACCCCAACTATTCCCGCTTATATGATCTAGGATCATGTTAATGTCGTGTATAAATAGATTTAGTTATAACGAATCTATGGGAGAACAAGATGATGCAAAACGAGGCAAACTTGTAATAGCTTAGTGCCTCGCGTTATGTATACAAACTGTTGAGGTCACGGATTTGATTGACCATTTACATGTAATTATAGAATGATTTGATTCTTCAACACATATTGAATAAAAAAGTTGACTTATTATAATAAACTAGCTGTAGCCCGCGACTTCTTGGGCATGGGTTTCATCCCCGTTATCGTGGGAATTGCCCGGGAATCTCCCCATTCTTTCTTATACAAAGTGTGTCGTGCATACAAAAAAATATTTTCCAATTTGGTGCATTCGTTCGACATAAAACATGCCTTGAGTTCATTCAAATGACGCTACCTTTTTTTCATAAACCGATTTTGTTAAAAGAAACTTTAAATGTTTTTCCGAGTTAAAACAAAACAATTGGAGAAAATTTTAAGCAAATCGGTTCAGTACTTTTGGAGATTTGTGTGATCATACATACAGACAGACATACAAACAAAAAATTCGATATTTTTTTGAGCTTTATATTGTTCTTTTTAAATGTATCCATTTCAATCAAAATTACTAAATGAACAGACAAAATATTTTTACTATTTTAATATATGTATAGAAGATAACTTAATTACTTTTATTTGCTGGCTGACGATATTTCCTAAAGCAACTGACGTCATTACATACAGCCGTGGGGACGGGAAGGACATACCTTGTTCATCTGGTTTAAATGTAATGTGCAAAAGAAATATAAATAAAAAACTGTAGCGAGCCGCCGAGAACGCAATAAATATAGAAACGTTTATAAGTTTTATTTTTATTTGATACTAGCTGTTCCCCGCTATTTCACTCGTCCTTGGTGTGTATGTACTATAATGCCTATAACCTTCCCAAATGCCTATAACCTTCCCCAAGAATTAAGCTATCATATGCAGAAAGAATTGTTCAAATCCAACCAGTAGTTCCCAAGTTATAAGCGTTCAAACAAACAAACAAACTCTTCAGCTTTATAATATTAGTAAAGGTTATTTATCCTACTAAATATAGAAAAGAATAATAACTTACAAGTGCAAAAAGAGTCCATTACGATTTTAACGCGTTGATGTCTTTTGTTAGGTAGATTTGCTTCATAAATTCTTGCTAATTAAAATCCAATTCCACACGGTTTTGGGAAAATTTATGGAAATGCACAGATAAACATTGAAAAAAGATAAAATGTTTTTTTTTTTAAACATTTAGTTAGTTTTGAGTATTTTATATTTTGAAATGATACTATACCTAAATAAATATTCATTTCTTTACCGCTCGTTCCCAAGGATATGTAGTGATGGTGTCCGCCCTTTTACTAGTTACTCAGATGACATTGAAGAAACAACTTTCACATCCTTGTGAAGAGAGTAACACGTATGTATTTACTATATAGGTATATATACTTAAATACATTGCCTTTGTTATACTTAGGGATCTGTAGTTGGTAGTTTGTGGTTTGTCTTTATTTAAAAACTAGCAGTCCACCCCGGCTCTGCCTATAATACATACATATCCTATGTCACTCGGAGATAGAGTGGCTTTCCAGCCGTGATTTTTTTTTTAAATCGGTCTAGTAGTTTTGTAGTCTATTCGATACAAACAAACAATCAAATCTTTCTTCTTTATAATATTAGTATAGATGTCCGATTTGACCTAAATAACGTACTCTTTCAAATACCTTAGTCTGAATAATTATTAATTTATAAAGAAAAAAGGTTTCTAACTGAATATAGGTAATATTGAATTATATAAATATTTATTTACAAACAAAAACCTGTATCACTAGTAAAATTAAAGTTTGTGGTTCGCATCGCATGCATATTTTTATGTTTAATATATTATTATTGAATATTATTTATATTATTTGTTTTGCTTCCTTCCTCTTGAATCACTATCTATTTAAAATCCGTTGTGTAGCTTCGAAGAATAAGCATACATAGGGACGGACAGCGGAAAGAAACTTTGTTTTATACTATGTAAAGAAGATATTATCATGCTCTTCGTTGATCAAATTAATGCGTAAAATTATATGATTATGTCTTTATATGTTTAGCTGTTTTTTGCAAGTCACCGTGCTTATTACTAGGTGAAGCAATATTGTGAAACTTATTTAAATTAATCGATTTGTGCAGAAAACTAACCGCTTAAATAGTCATTATTTACAGTTAAACTTCTAAGCTGATCCCTGCGGTTTAACTCGCCCGCTGTATGTATGTACTTGCCTTTAACCTTCCTTAGGGATAAGGGTATCTTAAGCAGATATTTTTTCAAATTCGATCCGAAGTTCGCAAGTGATAACAAAGTCTTAAGCTTTATTAAATTAGTATGATAGTGAGGAAGGTTTTTACGTCCATGCGAAGTCGGGGTGGGTCGCTAGTTGATAATCAAAAACGCTTAATTTGTTTTACTAGTAATATAAATGCGATAATAACTCTGCCCTCTCCCTCTCCGGCCCCTCATAATAGTGGGAACTGGGAAAAGACAAAGAAACTCTTATTTCACTTACAAAAACTCAACTAATTTAGATGAAATTATGTCTGGAGATAAATTTCAACCACAATAAAATAATTTTTTTGCTCGCATGTTCGCTGTTGTAGCTCGCATGATATAATGGAGTTTCTAGCGTTGAGTTTGGTCCCTCACCAAAATGTTCGACCTTTGACCTCCAATTTTAAACCTAGTTTTTGAACTATTTTTTTGATAAGATGATGTTTTATATATGACTTTTTTATATGTCTAGGTATTTGTGAATATAGAGAAGCGCTTAATTAATTTGAAGCTTTCTTGTTAAGAGCACCCATAATTGGCTAACTTATATGAAAAGAGAGGTGAGGAGGACAAGAAGGAGATCTGTAAGAATCGTGGCAAATCTATCTATAGTGTCTGTTTACCTCTACTGAAACATAATGCTAGATGGAAGCTTTGAATCTGTGATATAAGACAAGCATAACAGGAAAGTAGCCTACAAAACCGACGCCATTATTCTCCAATAAAAGCGCCATTATATGTCCAAGAATTTGCATAAAATGCCCACCTGTGCCGACGGCTAATATTAGACATTCTCTAACAAATGTACTTTGAGATTACTCGTCATAAAAATGCGTAGCATGCGGTACTAATCAGTCTGGTTTATTTTTATTTATGGGACCTTGAAATTATTCTTAGTTATTATTTATATAGTTTTTTGGTCGATTGGAAAACTTTTGGTCTTTCGATTGAAAATCAATACACCTACTTACATAAAATATTGGAGTATAGGTATTTATGGATAGATGTTTAATGATTTTCATCTTATTTTCTACTCGTGATCTTTTCAAATATTTATCGAAAATATATATATTTATATATTTTATTCAAAGAAAAAAATATATAAATATATCTGTAATGGCATAAAATTAGATATCGCGCATTTGTTTCTCTTATGATCTATAATTTTTAGTTTCTAACAGACTTCCAAAAAAAGGAGGAGGTTCTTAATTCGTCGGAATGTTTTATATTTTTGAATAGAATTTTTGTGAGCGAAATAATAAATACTCTACATTTTATTGTTAACTAGCTATTCCCCGCGGTTTCACTCGCCCTTTTTGTGTATGTACTATGCCTTAGCCTATAACCTTTCCCATCAATCATGTTATCATATGCAGAAAAAATGTTTTGAATCAGACTCGCTTCTTTAGTTATTAGTGTTCAAATGGTGTACAAACAAACTCTTTAGCTTTATCATATTAGTATGAATATAAATTATAAATATTGCATATGAATTAGTAAGTCATAATAACAGACACAAAATTTAGTTAAATGTTGTGTTGAATAATAAACACAATTTACTTATTTTAGAAAATAAATTGTTAACTGATGTTTGTTAGATTTTTTCCCACAAAAACCAAAATCAATATATTTTTATTTTATACAAATCCTACATTTAATTTACTCTAATATGGATAAATTTATGTCTAAATAGTTTATCATTATTAATGTCTGTATTTGTGCAATCGATATAATTTGTTCTATTTTATTCCTACTTAATACTAGGTATATTTTTAAAATGTTTCATCAAAATTTTAACATTATTTTTAAATAGCAGAAGTAACTTACCTTTTTTCAGAATCAGTCCACTGGTCACCACGACACTCAAATTGGTCACAATTATAAGCAATCCGACAATTTGGCTAAAATATTTGTAAAGCTCCATAATACTTTCAATGTCTTCAGGTATTGGGTTCACTGAAACATGCTCTTCCATTTTACCTAAACTTTGGAACGTCATATCTGTATCATTCGAAGACATTGATTTCGTGTTTTCCAATTCGTAGACTACCGAGCCGTGTAGATATAGTCAATTAAGTAAAGTAACTGAGATGTCTGGCCGAGTTGACCAAACTACGGCGACCGGTTTGCTTTTTATGAGGCGAATATTAAAATATTTACCGACGACGCCATCATTGCTTGAAGATATGTGTGGTGTTGTTGGGTTTTACAGAAAAGGTCTCTGGATTTACAGGTTCGTAATGAAGGTGTAAAAACTAAATAAAAAGAAGAACAGGAAAAATACAACATTTATTTTAAAAACTCATATATTTTTTATCATTAGTAGTATCTAGATGCTAATGAATCTCTTTGCATAGCCTCATTATTGTCTATAAGTGAGAAAAAATATCGGCAATCTGCATTAATAAATTCCAATATTAAGTAAAGTCTATAGCACTCTCTTTGTCTTATGTCCCTGTGAAAATCACGTCAATCCGTCGCTTCGTTTGCACGAAAACAAAGGACACTTGGTACTTTCGCATTTAATATAGATCACAATTATTATGCTCAGCTGTATCGAAAGTACGTAGGTAATTAATTTAAACGTGCATTAACACTATCGCGGACGGTACAGTAATCAGTCAGCGTAAGTGTTGACTATAATTTACTTCAGATACACAAGCATAAAAAAATTCATTTCACGTTGAAAAATTAAGTCAAAATATGTCAATCACATCTTTTACAAATATATCTCAAGTACATCCTAGTGATTGAGTGCTTAAAACCAGAATGTCTCCATGCGTAGATAATAGGATCAAACAAACTGTTGGTGATTCCTAACAAATAAAGAGGGCCTAGGGTAAGCATCTCCAAAGGAATGCAATCATAACCGTGCACCATTATATCACACTTGACATACATTATGATAGCTACATAATATGGTGCCCAGGTGCCAACGAAGCAAAAGGTTACGAGAAGAACTGTCTTCACCGCTTTTAATTTGCTCGGAGAATTCATGGCCTTCGACTGTGTATAGTATCTAGAGAAATTTGAGAATTTCTGCTTCAGTTTGTCTTGGCTTCTTTTCTCCTTTATATTCGTCTTACTTAACTCGTGCATTTCTATTGCATCTCCTTCTGTTACCGTCTGTGTTGAAACTGTAATCGTCACTGTCGTTCTAGATACTTTGTTGCATTCAACTTCGAAAGCTTTATTAACATATGCTACGTTACTTTCTTTAAATTCCCGTATCTTGTCAACGGTTTTCACGGCTCTATGTAAAATGCAAATGTATAATATACATACTATAATAATGACTGATAATACAACGACAGAGACGATAATGAGCAAGGATGGAGGGAATACTGCTATGTACCAGCACCGATAATCTGTGAATGATTGACCCGTCCATCCCATAGCTGGCAATAAGGCTACGAATATTCCTGAAAAAAAAACAGACAAAATAATAATGACCTTAGTAACAACTGAATAAATAAATGTATTTATTAATCAAGAAACATTGATACTTACTCAGAGATCGATCGAAAGAGTCATTTGATTTAGAAGCACCAACTTATTCTTAACACACTTAACTTATCATATTCCTCCAACATCGGTAACACCTTTTTGGCATAAAGTTAAATAATGATGATTTTTTTTTAATAAGTATCTGTTAAGAATAAGTTTGTGCTATCAATATGTTACTCTATTTTTTAAACTGTTAGTTAATTTTTATTTTCGTAAACTTGATCAAGCTTATATTTGCTTCATTAAAAATACATACAAGTGTAAAAAACCTACTTATATTAATTCTATTGTAATTATATTATGATATAACATATTGTTTTGATGTATTAAAATATTATATTAATCATTATGTTACAGAAAAAAAACCAAAAGCATATAGGAATCGGATTGGAGAAACTCTTAACTTCTTAACTCTACAAGCAACAGAATTAAAAAATAACGAAGATGCGAAGATGTTAGTAAAACACTGGTGAAATACATTTTATATTTATTTATTAACTAACAAAAAGATCAGTTATATTTAATTAGCACATACAAATAACACTTACACAATAAGCATATAACATTTAAATTAGGTATAACATTTAGAGAGTCATTGTGTCATGGTACATTTGTGTAATGTATGTAATGATTAAGTCAAAAATTTAACATAAAATAAATTAAGTTCACATAACAAACTATCATTTAGATCACTGCGAACTAAAACAAATTTGTAAATATCTTTTATATAGTGTTCTTATTGATTTTTTAAATCCTTTATGCCACCAAGCGTATATTAATGGGTTCAATAAACTATTTATAAATGCCAGTACTACTAACGGACCATTCAACAATGTATAAAAATGCAGGCATTTAGGTTGAGTGGGTTTTTCTTCACATAACACAAACAAAATTACAATTACAAAAAAGGGAGTCCATGTAAAAACAAAGCTACCAGAGGTCAGCGTCACTATTGTGATAGCTCTTAATTTGTTAGGCTCTGTTCTACTCCGAACAGTGTTCTTACGTTTTTTATCAACTCTATTGACCGTACCATTGCTTGATGTCAACGTTGAATCTACAACTTGGTCAGAACTACTCGAAACTATTGTTGAAATACTGAATTCGGATTTATTTAGATTGTCCCGTGTTTGGTCAGCTATCGTTTTGTTTGTAAAGTGCTTTTGAAATGTGTTTGTATTGACTATAGTGAGATCATCTATACTCTTGGCTTTAGCGGCATTCTCTGGCTTTGTATATGGAATTCCAGTACCATAATTTGTATTATATGAAGCACTTCTTTTTAGTTTATTAGTGTGTCTATTTACTGAATACTTAACAGAAGCGGCGCTAGTTATTTCGTTGCCTCTACCCCGGTATATTCTTAATTTAGGTTTGTCGTTGTTGTTTGTGTTTGATGGAGATTTTTCAGAGGATTTTAGACGTGCAAAATTTTTTAACGCTCGTGTGAGAATGATTGAGTATAGAACTGTTACAACTATGATAGGTATAACACTTAACAATGAGTTAAACAGGATTAGTGTACCAGGAAACACAGCTATATATGTGCAACGAGTGGAGATGAGTTCTCTGTTGACCCATCCGGTGGACGGCATGAACCCGAGAGTAATACCTGAAATATGTTACAAAACTAAGAAAACAACGTAAAGCCAATCTCAAAATCTCCCCAGATTGATGAAATAATATCTTTATGTTAACCCAATTAAAATCACCTAGAAAGAATTCGTAAAAAAGGAGATTTTAATACAAATAAGATTTTAATCTATACTGATGATTTTGAGAACGGTTTACTTTTTATAGGCAATTTTATGGTTCCTGGCATTAATTTACAACATTAGTTACACATAGGTACGTAGATACTATGAACATACATTAATTACAAAAGTTAAGTGTTTATAAAATATAGTAACTCCCATTTTCACAAAATGATTCCATTGATAGTAAAGAAAAGAGACAAATCTAATATTACTTATTTATAAACTACTAAGCTTTTTGCTGAATGGATTAGCATTGCTGGCATAAGGGCAGTAATGCAACCAACGTTCTTGGTTCACCAATTTGTTGGTATGTATTATACAAATAAATCTCATGACCAATTCTTTGGTGTACAAACTTACCTATCATCCAAATGCATACTATGCCGATCCGGACACGAGTGGTGTTGAACCATCTTTGGTAGTACAATCCGTGGAGTATGTAAATGTAGCGGTCTATGGCGATGAGACCCACGCTGAAGATCGAAACCATCGCTGGGCAGACCAGCATTGCTGTAAATGTAAAATGGCATTCATACCGAACAGGCAATGTACGTCAAATTTTATTGCATAAGCGTAATGTACGACTATAAATAACTCGATATTTTATTTGACAGTGGGTCACATAAATCTATGCATATATATTATTATACTTATAAATATTATGAATAAAATATAGGTTATTTTATTTTAAATACATGAAAAATACATTTTCGATTTATATTATACATAATTTAAATATTTATATAACTTTCTTGTACTTTCTTTCTTTTACAATTGGCGGACTTAATGCTAAAAGCATTCTCTTCCAGTCAACCATTAGGATAAACAGATACATAATATTCTATTTATATTTAACGAATAAATAAAACTGGAGTGTCTGTTTGTAACATTAAAATAACCGCTTTTTGCTAAATGTATATGGATGTTATGGATGGTATTATACACGGTACATATAACAAAATATTTTTATTTTACAGTTTTGATCTATCTGGCTGTTTGTTTAAAATCACAATCAGGGATTAAACAATTCCTGGAACAGCTAGACCGACTTTGACGGGACTTTTACTGGCAGATAGCTAATGTACTAAATAAGGAGTAACTTAGTCAACTTTTTTTCTATAAACTGCGAACTGTATTTTTTTGTTGAATTCCACGCGGACGATGTCGCGGGCACAGCTAGCAAGTTTCGAGTAAACTACCTAAGATGTAAGTGTAAGGGTGAATTTGTATATATTTCTGTATCACTTCAACTATAATTAGATAAAATTTAATATAACTAGTTTATTTTATTTTATTACTAGCTGTTACCCGCGGCTCCGCCCGCGTGTAGGTCGCTTTTCGCGTAACCTGTGTTACATTGAAATGAAATGACGCAATCGAAGTAGCCAGGACATTATTCAAATATAAACAAATATCATGTTTCAGAGTTAAGTTCAAAGAATCTCTTTGTAGACAACATTAGCAGTTCTTCCCTCAGAGGCTAATAAAAATAGATTTTCGGCGCTACTGACCCGCGAGCAAGCCATGCGAGAAACATCTTGTTGACTTGTTCTTAGGTCGATGCCAGCTGCTTTTAGGGTTTGTCCCTGCAACTTATCTATCGTCATGGCAAAGCATACAGCAACTGGAAACTGGGTGCGTTTAAATTTAAAGGGGTAATTGTTGGGGATGAGTGGTATTCGAGGTATGTACACCGTTTCGCCTGAACCACACGCTGTGAGAATATCGGCGTAAGTTACGCTGCAAAACCGATACTTTGAGTCGGGTCCCGTTGCATAGTTTAGGCGGAGAAAGATTTCTTAGGAGCATAATGGGAACGCCGACTTTAAGGGTAATGTTATGAGCAGGAAGACCACTTGCAGCCAATGAACTCAAAAACTCGATAGGGTAGGTGGTAGCATCATCCTGATGCACAACACTGTTATATGACGTGTAAATCACTTTATCCCCGACAATTTCCGCCAAAACCTTGAGTTTCGGTAAACGTTTCCGAAGCCCGAAATGACGCATGACGCTCGCGGTCAGCGGACAACCGAGACTCTCTGTCAGAAGAAGTTTCTAAAGACCGAGACAATGCATGGTGTTGCCTATCTTCATCGAGTCGCATCTGTCTATCTGCAATCGATTCTTGAGATCTAGCTAACCTTCTGCTTTTAGCTATTCTGGAATGATGCGACAGATTAGATCGTTTCCTCCTCGGCATTAATTAAAATAATTAGAAATTCTTTATGTAAGGTGAATTTAAATCGTATTTCGACATAAGTTTATTTTAGGAAAGTTGTTCAGTATGGTGGTCTGTATCTGCCCTTAAAATATTTGCAGTTGATATGTGTCCACCTTATATACGACACGATCGTATGTTCCGTCAAACAACAAATTCAATTTTCAATTCAAGCAAGACATCTAACAATAGCGAACCGAACCATCCATTTACCAAACCAATCGATAGACAACAACTAAAGAACCAAACCAAAAGAACCATAAAGACAAAGACCATCAACCCTTTTAATTTGTTAGGGTTAATTTCAATCTGCTATACCATAATGCGAAAACGTAACCATAGCGAGTTGTAAAGTAAGTGAGCGCCATCTATTGAGATTTTATGTTACTAAATTTACGATCAAATTCAATGTGTTATTTTATTAAAACTAATAGGTGCAGTGCGTGTGTTCATCTTTATTGATATGGATAATATAAAGTAGAACTCCTAGCCTTATCTAAATTAAATTAAACGTAAGTAAACGCAATAAAAGTTTTGAAGCAGTGTTTGAAGTAAATTTTCAATCGACCATAACTTCTTTTTCCCTTAACCGATTTTGACGAAACAAAGTTTTGACAACGCTCCTAATTATATGTAATCCAACTGTGAAAATCGCGTTTAAATCCGTTGAGTATTTTCGAAGTTATAACGTACCAGACAGACATACATACAGACAGACAAAAATTCCAAAAACTGTTTTTTTTTGTTTCTGTTACTCTTTTTTAATCGCATTCAATCAGTTTTTTTGAAAAATATTAAATGTACAGACACTCGCATTTTAGTGTCTTATTATATGTATTGATTAAAACTTTGTTTGTTTTTTAATTATCTTTTACAATTGGCAGACTTTAATATGATAGAAATAGAGTTACAGTCATACTTAAAGGTTTCTCTACTTACCCAGCTGGAATATGCATAGTGGATCTGAGCTCATAGAGTTATCGACAGTGGCGCCGAATATGACTGAGATACCAATGATCGTGTCTGCTAGGGACACATTGCCTAGGAGTAGGTAAGTGCTTTTAGGTTGCTGACCTGTGAAAAATGTAAAAAAACATGACTTAGTATAAGAGTAGTCTTAGTATAATTTTCTAAGTGGCCCATACTTTAGAAATGACACTCTTCTTCGCCCTAGTGTGTTATTCCCGGTTGCATCTGCAGCTTACGCTTCAGAGATTAGGGTATACTTTTATCATGGTCCTGATTTGGCGGTACTGGTTTTTATAAAGGAGCGACTGACTGAGCGACCTCCATAACCCTTTTTATAGGGAAACCAGACCATTAGGAACACGACCCGGGTGTTAGTGGCCAACTTTGTCAGCATCTGACATAGCCTAAAGAATGTCATCTGTCGATAACTCGAAAAATAAATAATGGGGACCAATCCAAACATAGTTGCGCACTCCCTGTCGCTTGACGCGCGCTATCGTTACGGACACGCGCGCCCGCTCCTAAGTATATGTATATGAAATAACACTATTTACTTAAAATTACTCATAGGAAACTATGTATTTGAGCCGTTTGGCGTTGAAACGTTGGGCCGTGGGGTCGGACCCTCTTCCGCGATTTAAGCAAGCGCTTAGTCGATGCCACGCGTGACCAGACGGCTGGTATTTTCCTAGGGGAAAATATCAGCATTGCCATTCAACGTGACAATGCTGTCATCCTTCTAGGCACCTTGCCATCGACGGACAGCGATGTGGACGAATTTTTTGACGCTGACGAAAAAAAAAATAAGCTAGTATTATGCGCGATCCCGCATAATACTAGCTTTTTTTTTTTAGTTTGTAATTCTATATGTTAGTTATAGAACTGTGTGTGTAATAAGTATATATATTAATAAACATATGATTAAATGTACAAATTATAGAAAACTAGCTTTTGCCCGCGGCTTCGCCCGCGTGGACTTCCCGGGATGAAAGGTACCCTATGTCCTTCTCCTGGCTCTAAACTACCTCCCTGACAATTTTCAGCTAAATCGGTTCAGCCGTTCTTGAGTTATAAGTGGAGTAACTAACACGACTTTCTTTTATATATATAGATATATTATGTACTTATAATTGGCGACCTCCGTGGCGTAATGGTTAACATGCCTGACCGCTACTCAGGAGGTCCCGGGTTCGATCCCCGGTCAGGTCAAGATGAAAAATGATCTTTTAAAAAATAACCTGGGTCTTGGATGTTTATCTATATATGTATTTGTTATAAATTATAGTATCGTTGAGTTAGTGTCCCATAACACAAGTCTCGAACTTACTTTGGGGCTTACTCAATCTGTGTGATTTGGCCCTATATATTTATTAAAAAAAAAAAATACACAATTGTTTCTCATTCTTGCTAGAAATTACGTACGAATTGGCAGTATTTTTAGCTAATAAACCGTACTGGGCTGGTCGCTTGCTTGTATTAAATTAATGACGTGAAACATAGCATCGCGCGTAATCGTTGAAATTTGGTAGGCAGAGCCACAAGAGAAAAGCAACTATTTTGCAAAGATTTTCCGTAAACAAGGGAATTCACCGGCGGTCCACCTGCTTACCACCTGTTTTCACACTGTTTATGAGACTGTTGACCCGTCTCTACTTTGCTCTATTTGGTGTTTAATCGGTCGATTTAAATACATTAGTTAATGCTAAGCGTCAATTGACGCAGGCAGCCGATTATATATATTAAAATAAAACTAGCTTTGCCGCGGTTTCACTCGCCCGTGAGTACTAAATTAACCTTCCCTAAGAATCGGAATATTATATTCAGAATTTTTCTTAACCAACCATTACAATCAATTCTTCAGCAGCTATATCCCAACTAGTATTATAAATGCGAAAGTTAATTTGTATATTTATTCGTTTGTTTGTTTGTTACTTCTTCACGCCGTATCTACTGAACCAATCTTCCTGAAATTTGGCATACATAGCTAAGAGTATTATGAAGGACATAGGGAAAAGCACTGTTCCCAAAGCTAGTAATTAATAATTGAACATATACTTTCATGTAAGAACCTAAACTTGCATAAGATAATAATTTTTATTTAATTAATTGTTTAAAGTACACAATTTTTAATTTATGCAAACTGGTTGTTGCGATTAGAAAAAAACTACAACTAATGTTTGAAGTTGGATCATGTAGTAAGAGTAGTCGTTCAACGGATTTTGGAAAATTTACGCAGTAGTACCTACTGTGAGAATATTTTTTAAAATAAAATGAACGTTTTTGTTAAAATACGAACGAAGGTTCAAGTTTAGCGAGTACGAGCACATTAAGCCGGACATGACTGACCTTGATGCGTTTTTTTAACATTAAACCACTTTTATACGTACCTTTTTTAAGTATAAGCCCGCTGGACACAACTACTATTAAATTACTTATAACTATAAGTGTTCCTAAAACATACGCGACGAATTTATAAGTCATCAACTGTTCTTTTTCTTTCGTTTTGTATGCTTCAAACAAATCAAAGAGGTGTATTTTTGAAACTTCACTATTATTCGTTATATTTAATTTCGCCATACTTAGATTAAAATATTCCATCACTTGGCTTACTGTAACGTTCGATTTGAAAATTGACATTTCATCTGTGCTGTTATCCATTTTGATCAAGTTGCTTATACTTAATTTGTTTATGAAATTATGTATCAAAATTTGTTATAACGGAAATTTCCTTTGAAGACACATGTCAGAACTGGCGGTACATATTTAAGAATGAGAAAGAGACCATACAGCGCACGCGCATCTTAAGGATAATGATAACTTGCGAGTTTTGTTCATTATAATGAGACGATTTACATTTTTGTGGTTCCTTAGTTCAAAACTTAGCTAAACAAAAACTTTTGTTTATAGGTAATATAACACTTCAGTTTATTCACTTCATAACAAATCATCACTTTTTCTTAATAATAGTTTCCACTTTTAATTAGATCAAAACTTGACCAAGAACGCGCACTCACACTTAATATGTTGATCCTTGAAAAAATAATGTTTTGACGAGTTGTTTGATAATTTGATTGCGGTTAGGTGTCAGTATATTGTACAAACATTATTATGTGTTAGAATCCCTCGTCCGATCTATTCGGAGCTGACCGAGTAATTGATGAACAGTTTGATACTTTTTATGAGGTGGATGATACAGCATTAATAAAGGCGGCGCTATAGAACTAATCAATGTTATAGGTACCTACATGTTTTTTTTATAAATAATATTATATAATCATGTATTTATTTTTGAACAAACGACCTTTTTTAGTATCAACAAGAAATGAGCACTCAACTCACTTTTCAATATACTTAACTAGCGACCCGCCCGGCTTCGCACGGGTGCAATATTGTAGGTTTTATAAAATCCTCTTGGATAAGTCTATCTATTAAGAAAAACCGCATCAAAATCCTATGAGTATTTTCAAACATTTAGGCATACTTACATAGGGACAGACAGCGGAAAGTGACTTTGTTTTAAACTATGCAAAGATAAACAATCTCACTTTTCATTAACCCTATTTTGGAAAACTAAGTAGATAACTAGGTATTTACTAAAATTAAACATCACAATCTATACCTTATAGCGAAATTTAACTAAACCTAAATAAACCTAAGTTTAAAGTTTTCTACATGTAAAAGACAAAGCAAGAAAAATATAATCAAAGGAAAAACCATGAAAACGTAATGAATATCGTGTGAATATCTTTGGGTAAATAAGTAAATTAACAAATTCTGGAAAGTCAACGGACACACGACATAAATGAAGAAGAAAAATAAAACAGATTTTATTTTTCTTAAGATCTAAAAACAATCTATTAAAATTTTAAAGATTTTTTTTGCTTTTTTTGGCAATAAACAACAAATAATAAATATATATAACTGTACGTCAACAACTCTGTCTACGAATTTTTCGAAAGTTCTGCGAGGGCTAAATGATACACAACAATGAAATATAGTAAACAACAAAGAAAGTTTAAAGTTCAAAACAGTTAATATTTTCTTTTTATATGTAATGAGATAGAAGATTCTTAAATTATAATTAGGTATATACCTATAAATATTATAAATAACAGGTACCTATCCAGTGAGACTACCAAACATTAAATTACAAGAACTGATATACCAATATGATTAAGAAATACAAGCACCTACAATCGCAACAAATTAAAGGACTCACCTACTACTATTATTTATTGTGTTTTGTTCAACTTATAAGGATTTCCCCACTTTACGATAAAAAGGAAACATTCGAAGTTCTTGTAGATACAACTAAGATACTATTCCAAGTAGCATAGGTTACAAAATACTTTGGCTCTACCTATTAGGTACTATTTTTAACCTAAATAAAAAAAGTATTTAAACTAATTGTTTGCAATAGTTATTTTCCTTCATAATTCAATATGGTCATGCTCCCACGGGCATAGACGGAGCCATAAATTATATTGTAAGATATGATATTAGAGTTATTATATTTATATAGGAGGAGCTCGATAGCCAAGCGCGGCGCGCGTGTTCGTAACGATAGTCCGCGTCGAGCGACGACAATGGAGAGTGCGCGGCCATGTTTGGATTGGTCGCCATTTGTGGTAATTCTGTCTTGAGCTCCTCCGTGCTTCGGAAGGCTCGTTAAGCCGTTCGTCCCGGCTGTTACCAGCAGTCGTTAGGCTATGTCAGATGCCTTTAGGCAGCCTGAAAAATCGGACAGTATTGGCCACTAACACACCCGGTTCATGTTCCTGTGGGTCTGGTTTACCTGTAAAAAGGGTTACGGAGGTCAGACGGCAGTCACTCCATTGTAATAACCAGTTCTGCCAAATCAGAATCATGCTAAATAGCGTACCCTATGCTCTGAATAGTGAGCTGCAACCGGACGCACGGACGAAGAAGAAGGTGATATTAGAGTTATATGAATACGTTAGTGCTCTTTAGCGTATTGAAAACAGTAGGTAACAAAGAAAATAATTCACACTACTTACCTCATAATGTCAAAGTAGTTTCAATTGATGTACTTATTATGTACCTAATCATAAGTATTTAGAAAGTTTAGAGAAATAAATCCAATTAATAACGAAATCGTGGCCGCTTTATCGCAGGATATTTTTTTAATTCTATGAATTTATCCCAAAAACATTTTCAAGGCGAATATTATCACAATGACTCGCACTGTAATAACAAGTTATCAGATCTCTGGTAGAGCCAAAATTCTAACTCTACAATACGCCCTTACCGCGTATAATATTTCTTTGCCCTCACTACAATTTCCAAGGCCTAACTTCACACCTTAGTCAAAATACGTGGCGTGGATTGGACTGAATATTTTTAAATTTTATATTAATACCCGCCCCGGCTTCGCATGAGCATAAAACCTTCCTTTTGAATCACTATCTATTAAAAAAACGCTTTAAAATCCGTTGCGTAGATAGTTGTTAGATTTATTAAGCATACAAAGGGACATAGGGAGAGAGAAAGCGACTTTGTTTTATACTATGGAGTGATGTGTCAAATGACTTTATTGCGGGATATTTTTTTTTAAATATAGTTGATGTAAATGAAAAAAATGAAGAGAAAGTTTCCGTCCCAGAATCATATTTACTAAATTCTTGTTCACAGTAATTGATATACATGGTAAAGGCTACAGTCACAGTTAATCATATGAGAGAATCGGAGAACACTGTAAGCACAGAATATATAGCAGAACTGCTGAAAGGGTGGCCCAGTTTTGGGTATATAAGGTGAACGTCGTTACGCTAAGAAGAAGTAAAATATATTGACTATTTTACATAAAAAGATACTTTCATTTCTAAAGATATGTCCCCCAGCAGACTTGAGGCTCTAACACAGAACGAAGTCTTAAACTAGCTGGTTGTATCGACTAATATCATGCGAATCAAAATGATAAGTAATGCGAAAAACTGATTTTTGTTGATTTACACAAAAATAACACTCCTGACCCTGAGTCGTTTTTTTTTCTTTAGATCGGACCACAAGATCAGACATTATACGGAACCAAATAAAAGTAAACATCCAAAAATTTCCATTGTTTATGAACTAGAAGCCCAACATGGACACACTGTTATTGCCAATTACGATGATGACTGCCGCTTAGTGCGCTGAATACAAATTGTTTCTTCGGTTATGAGGGTTTGCCAAAATTGAAGAAATTTGGTGACGCCATCGCCAGGAGGAATTTAGCATAATGTAGGTAATGTATACCTATTAACTGGCGACCTTTCAACCGATTAGGTACTTAAGATTGTTGTTTCAATTGAAATAGGTATCTTATCTTCATGGTTTCCTTTATCATGAAACTTCCGGGTATTTTTGTACATATCTCAAAACGTTATTGCTTTTGTACTTAAGTATATAATAATCAGTGATCGAAGAAGAAAAGTCGAAAATGTGCTGTAAAAGGGGCCTAAAATGTGCTGGCTCGACGTTGCTATTACAGTAAACGATATGTAGGTATGTATGGTTTCACAACTAGGGTTGCCGAAGACCGGACAAAGTAAAGGAGAAAGAGCAGGAAAGCGAACCCTGGGCTCCGATGCAGTCAGCTGAGGAAGCAACCGTGAAAGCGCCCGCAAATAGCACAATTGAGCATACCGTGGACATTTTGCACACACATAGAAGCATGGAGAAGGGCATAGGATACTTTTCATCCCGGGAAAAAGCACTGCTCCCGTGGGATATTCTCGCGGGCGAAGCCGCGGGCGAAAGCTAGTACAAATAAATAATTATAATTGCATAAGTTGATAAAAATGCTATGCAATAGCTTTACCGCGGCAGTCCCCGAGTGCCGCACGTTTATTTTAGGTTTGTTACCTTATATCTCCGTCATTTATAGCCCGATTTAAAAATTCTTGTTTAAAAGGTCATACTATCAATTTGTCTCATTGAAATTTTATCAAAATCGGTTTAGTAGTTTGGTTTGAATGAACGCTAGTGCCACCATTATTTAAAAATCATTATTCGCATGAGTTTTGCACTTTGTAACTACATGGAACTATTATTTAATAATTTAATAGGTATGATTAAAATTAACTTTAGATCCAGACCCTTAATTACATAACACGGATTTTTAATAACTTGTGTTTTTAGTGAATAACGATTTTTAGTTGACGGTGGCGCAAGTGTACGTAAATCAAATAATTAAATTAAATAAATTTAGCATTTTTGAGTTTCGTACTATGTTTAGGTCCAAGTTGCTTGCTTGATTATGGAATAATTTTAAAAGATCCATCGACCTCGTTTGCCATGGTACGGTCACACGTCAGCTACAATCCATATCCATACTAATATTATAAATGCGAAAGTCTGTCTGTCTGTCTGTCTGTCTGTCTGTCTGTCTGTCTGTCACCTCTTCACGGCTAAACGGATGGACCGATTGTGATGAAAATTGGTAGGGATGTAGTTAACGACCTGAGGTCAAACATAGGCTACTTTTGGGCGCGATATAACCGAGTCCCACGCGGGCGTTGCCGCGGGGAACAGCTAGTGATTTATATGTACGATTTCCTTTGGGATTATCATATCGAATGCAAGCGCAGTTGACCCTGCATATTGAGGTATCAAAGTAATCAATCAACCCTGTATGCTTTAGCATCATTGTTTCAAATATACATTGCTGCCACTGTTATTTTTATTTGTAGTCTATTGAAGTACTAGGTCAGTTGACCCTACACACCTAGGTGTCTGAGTTTATCTAATTTGACGAAGTTCAAGTTGGCCCCATACTTTAAGTCGGTTTTTGTTTCTTGAGAAACAACTTCTATTGCCCATCGACTTAATCGTGTCTTTTTATGACTCTGAGACTGAACTCGAATCATCCTCGAATTAATTAGTAATATGATAAGGAGTGTAAGTAGGAAAGCAACCGAGAAAGCTTTAAGTGCCTAAACACAGTAGTGGAAATTCAAAATCTTTGGCCTAAACTTTATTTCTTATGAGAAGTACTACGTATTAAAGTAATTTCCCTGCCTTAAAAAAACTTAAAATCGTGTGCATATTCCTTATCGGTTTGTACTAAATCAGAACAAAGTTTGTTTTTTTTAAACTCTGCCTTACAGGGACCGGTATCACCGATAGGATTTGAACAGGGCCGAAAAGAGGACTAATACTAGTTATAATGCTTACGCAGTTCATGGTTTGATTAGGTTTTTCGTACGGCAACACTGCCACAGACACTGACAGGCATAATTACACTTTAATGACATTGGTTTTTTTGGAGGGAAAGTAAACTGTCGCTATGTCCGCGCTGTATTTAATTTCCAAAACTTAGGTTTTTCGAGTGTTTGTGCTTAATATTGGTGGATTATTATTCGCAAAGTGTTCGTGAACAAGCGTGAGTGTTGGGAAGTGATACAGTGTCGATTACGTGACTTTTTATCTTTGTCACCAAAATCTCCATGATATAGCTAAGTGAAATTTTTCCACCGCTTCACTTAGCCATCTGACTCAGACTAGACTTACTTGACTGGACTTGACTATTGACTTGAATTTTTGACTCGACTGACTTAAGTAGGACTGAAGAAGATTAATTAATTCAAGAAAGGCCTTAAAGGACTAGATTCCATGGCCGTAAAAATTATTAAAAAAAAAAAAATTAATGACATTGACATGACATAATTGACATTTGCAATAATAAACAGGGTTCCCTGTTTTCCTTACATAATTTTATAGCTAAAAAGCGATAAATTATTTTATTAATTTTATTTGAGACAAATAAATATAACAGCCATGTTTGGTTCTATAATGAATCAATTATCAAGGTATTTAGAATTTGTTTATAATAAGTTGTGAAATGTAACCTACAAATTTTCAGTTTTGTACAGATTTTATTAATTTATTACAGATTGTCCCTTAATTACGTGCAGTTACAAACAACAAGTCGAAATATATGCACTGCTACTGCATTACAGTTTAAAGTCACCGATTATCTATGGTAAGTTTGATAAAACAATACTTTAAATATTATTATTAACATTGTATATAGCAGTTCAATATCTATTGTCCTTGTTACTTTACCTATTATGACCGCCAAGAAACATGTCAGGCATTGTAATCATAATAAGCTCAAAAGATGAACTGTGATTGACTTGAGTTCTTAATTTAAATGTTCTAAACGTTCAAAACTGTAAATTTCAGTGCAGAACCAATGAAAAAGAAAAAGAAAATTGACCCGGCTATAGTGAAGGCTCGTGAAGAGCGTCGAAGAAAGAAAATTGAGAAACAGATTAGACGACTGCAGAAGAATGCCCGTCAGCTGAAACCTATTGATGAAATGGAGGTGCCGCTACACTTATTGGATCAAATTCAGTAATTATATTTTTATTATATGCCTTTTGATTTCATTCTTTAGTCCATAGTATTCCTGTGTATCTCATTCACATCTATTTATGATTTAATAGTTTTTCTTTTTATTTATCAATCAATATATGTATATAAAAATCAATGCCACTTTTCGTTGTAATTTTACAACTCAAGAACAGGCTCACCTATCCAAATGTTTAGGCTTTGTTGAGACTATTTAGTAGATGGTTTACGGGAAGTTTGCTCAAAATCGGTCAAGCAGTTCTTCATTTGTTTTTTTATTTCACTTTATATGTAGCGAAGCACGTACCGGGCTGCTAGTTTGCTATAAAGAAAAGTTAAGGGCATCCTTGACAGAGTAAAAAAATTGTCAGATTGTTAACTGCAAAAAATATTAAAAAGGTGAAATTGTTTTTACAGAAAACGGAGCCGAGGTCCTCCGCAGCTGTCTCATGAGGAGCTGGAAGCGCGAGCATTGTTACAGAAGGCTTGGACTCGTTACAAGCACGGGGAGTACATGTCGCATGTGGCTCAAATTGATAGGATAATGGCGGCTCAGAGACGGGCTTTAGACAAGCTGTATGAAGAATCTGAGGAGTTATATAATGAAGCTATTATGGTATATATTTTTTTATTTTTTTTTGGTCTATCTTTATACCGAGTTTGGTATCCACCTGCATTGTAATTGTTATTTTGGTTAAAAAAAATTGGTTGCCTGTAAAGTCGGTATACGGGCGAAAGTTTTACGTGACAATCATGCCCGAGTGGAAGGGACGCGTGCCTCTCACTCGCTCTCATTGTGAGCGCATAACGTGAGCGGAGCGTAACGCAGTTTCTTGAAGTGTCACCCGGCAAACCAATTTATAAGACGTTGTCATGTCAAAATATCTGCCTTAGGGAAAGATTTTTTTCTTTTGTATTAATCTGCTATCAGTGAGCTTTTGCTTTAGTAAGATGTGCTGGGCAATGTATATGAAAATCTTTGTTAGAAAAATCCGACATCGGCCATTCAAGGGTTAAAAATTCAACAGTTAATCACTACATAGTCTAAAACAAAGTCGCTTTCTCTGTCCCTATGTGCCTTTGTAAGCTTAAATCTTTAAAACTACGCAACGGATTTTGATGCGGTTTTCTTTTAATAGATAGAGTGATTAAAGAGAAAGGTTTTTATGTATAATATGCACCCGTGCGAAGCCGGGGCGAGTCGCTAGTTTAGTATAAAATTTTTGATCATTTTCTTACATGAATGAATCAAAATATCTGTAAGAAAATTAAGTACTTATTTCATACCAGTAAACCATATATGGCAGAGACAGAAATTTACATTCATTTAAATTAGTTATAATAAGTGTATATATATAGTTTACTTCATACAAAAGAGTTTGGTACCCAACTGTTTTATATGGTATATTAGTGTAGGTACTTGCTTACTTTGTGTATTTACAAAGTGAAGTATAGTGAAGGTAGATTTGATATTAATGTGACAGTCAGGTTTTGGCCATTACACAACAAAAGCTACCTAGCTTGTTTCATTTACTTAAATATTAGTTATCCCGAACATAATAGTGGCGACGTGAGTGAAAATGGAAGATTTAAAAGCTATAAAGTTCAAGGAATTCAAACCTCAAGTGGACAATTGGGACGTTTACATAAACAGACAAAAATTTTGTTTCGAGGCTAATGGCGTCATTTTGGACTCAGCTAAACGTGCAAACTTTTTTACTGTGTGTGGTGCGCGATTGTTGAGACTTTACTAGCGTTAATTACGCCTAGAACAGCCAGTGATGTGACATTTAGTGAAGTGGAATCAATTCTTACCAGACACTACAGTCCTAAACCAAATAAAATATCCATGTCGTTTCAGTTTTACAAACGTGATCAGAAACCCAGCGAAAAAGTTTCGGACTATATAGCTGAGTTGAGAAAACTTAGTGTTCATTGCAATTTCGCAGATTTAGAGCGTACCCTTCGCGATAGACTTGTATGTGGCATGAGTGACCAAAAATTACAATACGATTTGTTAAAACGGGACAATTTGCGTTACCAGGACGTTGTACACGCAATGTTTGCGGCAGAGAGTGCGGGACGAGATGTTTGCATGATCCAGACTACTGTGACTACCGAGCTAGGGTCATCGTCAGCGGCGCCAATGCCGGCGACTTCGTCCGCGGTGGAACCAATGGACATTAACGCGGTTAACTCAAAGACTAATATTCGTTTTTGTTATCGTTGTGGTGACAAACATCCAGGAGAGTGTCGGTTCACAAATGCTATCTGTCATTTTTGCAAGAAAAAGGGCCATATTGAAAAGATTTGTATTAGCAAGAAGAAAAATACAACCAAGCAAGTTAACTTCACAGAAGGATTTGCTGATCATTTAAACGGAATTTATTGCATACAAAACGTGAAACGCGTACCGCCATACGAATTTGTGGTATCGATTGCCAACACACCTGTTCATATGCAAATCGATACAGGGGCCAGTTTCTCCATATTGAATGAAAAAACTTGGTTTTCAATACGCAACCTCCTGCCACACACTTCACTCCGACCAGCCTCGCTTTCTTTACATACATGGACGGAGACACCAGTGAAGATCGTAGGACAAGCAACGCTACCCGTGACATACAAAGACAACACCCAAAATTTATCAGTTGTTATCGCTAAAGGCTGTGGACCCAATTTACTGGGTCGGGATTGGTTTGAACCTTTAAATATTACAATGAATATAAATTTGATATCTGACAAAGAGGATGCTATAGATAATTTAACCAACAAATACAAAGAAGTATTCAAAGACGGCCTCTGTACCTACCGTGGACATCCAGTAACAATACATTTGAAGCCAGGAGCTGTACCAAAGTTTCTAAAAGCGCGTCCGGTGCCGTTTGCTATAAAACAAAGGGTAGAGAAAGAGATAGATAGACTGCAAAAAGAAGGCGTGTTACAACCGACATCGTTCGCTGATTGGGCAACGCCTGTAGTGCCTATTGTCAAAAAATCCGGTGAAATCAGATTGTGTGGAGACTATCGTAGTACTGTCAATGAGGCAACCGAGTCGGATACATATCCTATGCCCACAGCCAATGAGATATTTGCTACAATAGCCGATGGGAAATTTTTCACAACTTTAGACCTAGACCGGGCGTACACACAAGTGGTTGTAGATGAAAGCACGGCAAGGCTGTTAACCTTGAACACATGCAAGGGTCTATACACTGTACATCGGCTGGCATTTGGAGTCAAAGCATGCCCGTGTATTTTTCAACGTTTAATGACTTCTCTGTTGGCTGGCATACCAGGAGTTGCAGTACTAATCGATGATATTATCGTATGCGGACGTACGATGCTGGAAATGCAAAATAGACTAGATACAGTATTAGGACGTATAGAAAAAGCTGGACTTCGTCTCAATAAAAACAAATGCAAGTTCGCAAGAGAAAAAGTAGAATTTTTGGGATTTGTAATCGACGCTGAAGGCATACACCCGGCGCCTAGTAAAGTAGACTCTATAACAAATACACCGGCACCTAAAAATAAACAAGAATTACAAGCATTCCTCGGACTATACAACTTTTATGAACGGTTCATACCGCATAAAGCAACATTGTTAGAACCACTGCACCGGCTCTTAGACTCACATCGGACGTGGAAATGGACTGAACAAGAACAAATTGCATTTGATACTGCTAAGCGTCAAATCACTTTTGATTTGACACTAGTACACTACGATTTGGACAAACCTCTAATACTTGTGATAGTTCAGAGTATGGAGTTGAAGCAGTTCTATCACATGAATTTGAAGACAAACAAGAACGACCGATAGCCATGGCATCAAGGACATTACATTCACATGAACGTCGGTATTCACAGCTTGATAAGGAACCTCGTAGGCACACATTTTCGTATAATTACTGATCACAAACCGTTGCTTGGGATATTTGATCCTAGAAAACCAATGTCCAATATGGTCTCACCACGACTGACAAGAATTGCTATAGCTCTAACTATGCATGACTATGAAATCTCTTATAAACCAGGCCCACAGATTGGCAACGCTGATAGTTTAAGTCGATGGCCTCGTCCAGTTCCAGAAGAACCTGAAGCACAGTTATGTGATGTGTTGCTAATGGCTGAAACACCCAGAGACTTCCCATACATACCTGAAGATATAGCCAAAGCAACTAGACTTGACAAGACATTAAGCCAAGTAATGTACTACATACAGCGTGGATAGCCTGCCAGAGAAACGAGAGTAGACCTCCATCCTTATTGGTTACAGCGTTCAGAACTTTCAGTGCAGGAAGACTGTATACTATTGGGCTGCCGAGTAGTAATACCTGAAACACTACGTCAAGCAACACTGCAAATGTTACATAAGACCCACAATGGAATAGTTCAAACCAAGGCTTTAGCCAGAAGCTATGTGTGGTGGCCTCGGCTTAATGATGATATAGACTCGCTAGTGAGTGGTTGCAGAACCTGTCTAGAACATCGGCACATGCCCCCTAAGACTGCACATGAGTGGATAACACCAAGCAGGCCATGGTCTAGGGTCCATATTGACTTTGCTGGACCTTTCCAAAATAAATATTTTTTGATTCTCGTGGACGCTTATTCTCGTTGGCCAGAATTATTTATGGTAAATAATACAACCTCTGCTACAGTGATTCGTCTTTTAAGATTGACATTTGCCACTCATGGACTTTGTGAAATATTAGTTTCTGACAATGGGACATCTTTTGTATCATCTGTAATGAAAGAATTTTTAGAAGCTAACAAAATTCATCATGTAACAACTGCACCTTATCATCCGGCAACTAATGGACTAGCGGAACGGATGGTACAGACCATCAAAGACAAACTTAAGAAATTGGAACCTTTAACATGGGATGTTAAAATACCAAATTTATTATTAGGACTACGTGTGACACCTTGCACTTCAACAAATAAAAGCCCCTCAGAGCTATTGATGCGGCGACGATTACGGACTATTCTTGACACCGTACATCCAGAAAACATACAATCTAAGAGAAGAGATTACCAAATAGAAAATAATCAGCAACAGAAAAACAGAGAGACTAATGTAGGACAGAAGATTATGTACAGAAACTATAGAAATGAAGGCCCTAGATGGACACCCGGAGTGGTAATTAGTAAACACGGACCTTCAAGTTATCAAATCAAGAGTGACAATGGTGGAGCAATTGTTAACCGACATGTAGACCAAATTATAACCATAAAAAAACCAGAAACAGAACAGATGAATTCAGAGGAAAGGGAGAGAAAGGAAATGGAACCATCACAAGAAGAACACAGGAGTTATACAGATATAGAGGAACGCTACTTGGAAAAAGAGACTGACACAATAGATGACAGTCAGGCTAGCGAAGGCATTATAGAGATTCCTGATACAGACAAATGGGCAGAGATGCTGGGAATTCCAGCTACAGCCGAACTTTCTACGTCTACGACAGGAAAGATCAGAAATAAATTAAATATTCATTCTAAGACTCCTTATCAGAGACCTAGTACTTCTTCAGATGTTAATTACATGTTATAATTATAAGTAGAGCTTCAAAAACTATATTTGTTGATTAGCTATTTAAAGATTTTGGTATTTTGCTATAATTAGAAAAATGTTGTGTTATGTCTAATACTTAGGGGGAAGGTATGTTATATATGGTATATTAGTGTAGGTACTTGCTTACTTTGTGTATTTATAAAGTGAAGTATAGTGAAGGTAGATTTGATATTAATGTGACAGTCAGGTTTTGGCCATTACACAACAAGAGCTACCTAGCTTGTTTTATTTACTTAAATATTAGTTATCCCGAACATAATACCAACCAATGTGGATATAAAACGGCAGTGAACTGTTTTTACGATTTATGCGGGATGCTTGCCTGGAGCTACCCATTCCCGTGGGAATTGAGATTTCATGTTTTCGGTTTTATATAAGTAGATAGATAGATTATATATAGATTTTATAAAGGAACTTGCAAATGATTCTTCTTCTTCTTTTAGTGCCACTTCATTACTGAAGGTTAGCTGTCAGCTCTTTAAATCTAGCCTTATCCGTAGCGAGTCTGAACAACTGTTCCACTGTTCCAATACCATGCGGATGTTCTTCAGCCATGACATTTTGCGTCCTCCTACTCTGCGCTTTCCGGCTACTTTTCCCATCATGATGGTCTGCAGAAGATATTGTGGGTTTCTTAAGATATGCCCAAGATATGATTGCAAATGATAGACAGAGATGGAAGGAACTACCAACTAGAGCTTCGGTCTTAATGATGATGATAATGACGATAGATAGATGGATTTTATCATAGTGCGATTCATTTACGCTGTTCCTTTGATCGGCATTAAGACAGATGTGCGATGAATTCTGCACGTAGGTTCCCCTTAATCTTTCTAGACAATGCTAGATTTCCCTAAATTTCTAGTAAAACCCTGGGTTAACCCTACAAGTAAAAAAATGTTTTCTTATTTTCAGCCTGACCTACAACTGATACCATATTCGGTGAAGGGTCCAGTAGCAACGCCACCAATCAAAGGATATGACTCGCCTGACGGAGAATACGTGGATGTGTCTAAGAAGTGGGACAATTAGGAATCAAAATGTAATTTTGCTTAGTGTAAATAAATGTATTATGCTTGATGTTAAATTGCCGTTTTAATACTTAAGTATTGAGTCCATAGATGTGGGCACTTTTGAGAAAATTTGAAACTGTGTACTGGAAGATGTAAATTGTTTCCCTTAGTTGCCTTTTACGACATCCAAGGGATGAGAAAAAGGCTCTATTAGCTGGATTCACAAAAATATATAAGGGTTATCTTTTTTAAAAGACTGATTTATTTTTTAAGGTACGGAACCCTAAATAGGTTAAATAGTTAGAGGCTTGCATTTAATTCTAGAATGAATAATAATACAATGGTAGGGTGCGCTTTTTGTTCGTTTTACCGGGTAATTACGTACTAGGTATACTTTGCAGGGCGATGACAGTTGCATTTTTTCATTGTAAATACAAGTACAAGTTGAACTCGCGTGGAGAAGGTAGGTACCGAACGATGCCAAAGTCAAATTTCATAGTGGAACAAGTTGACCCTTTGGGTCATAGGATTACAAAATCCAGAACAGACAGACGGATAGTTATACAGACAGACGCACGAATAAGGGTAGGTAGAGGGAAGGAATACTCGTTATTGGTCTGATTTCCCCGTAAAAGTTAACAAAGGTCAGACGGCAGTCGCTCCTTATTGCCAAATCTTAGGACCATAATTAAAAGCGTACCTGGGCTCTGAAGCGTTCGCGGAAGATGTAGGTAACCAGGCAAAGGTACACACTCTGATGAAGAGTGAGACAAGATGTCACTCCAATAAGTATAACTAAGATCTGTACTAAGATATTCGCATTTGAAGTAGGTAGGTACACCGTGTATAATACCTACGGAACAATTAGTAGGTGTATAACTTACCTATATATAGTATCATATCCTTTATTTGCCGGCCATTGAAAACGGTGTGGTATGTTTATCGATAGGCTCATCGTGTAGTATATTCTATTGTGCGGTTGTCTATTGTGGGGTTTGAAGCAATCTCGATGATAATGGAACCCTAATTACTTACACAGGGCTTTTGGATGAACATTTGGAAGTCGATTCTATAGATAAGTATGATAATGATAGGTAGCGGTGACCCCTGGTCAAATGTTTGCCCCTCCTGTGCGTCTACCAAGAGATTTCATACACGCAGACGCTAGCGACTGTTATTATTATTCGCCAGGGGCGCTGCTGTAGGTACAAATTAGTCATACTAAGGCACACATTACATGCTCATGCACGCATGATGGTTTTCCATCAAACAAAGGGATGGTACTCGAAAGGTGAATTGAATCGACTGATTTCCAAATAAAAAATCCTATTTTTTTTAGTTTAAATCAAGAATTTTGCGATGATTTACGATGGAACAATTAAATCAACTAATTTCCAAACAAATCATCGCAAAGTTCTTGATATAAATTAAAAAAATAAATTGATTTGTTTGGAAATCAATCGATTCAATTCACCTTTCGAGTACCATCCCTTTGTTTCATGGAAAATCATCATGCGTGCATGAGCATGTAATGTGTGCTTAATGCCAGTGCTAATGCTAAACTACATAATATACATAATACTAAACTAAAAATAAGAATAAACAGATTCAACAAATCCACCACCTGCTTGCAAACAACAAAACTATTTTTTTAAATGAAATGAAATTACGCGGCCGCCGCTTTCCATCCGCAATTATAGTGTGGAAATGATTACGTCACGAATTCACGATCCTCAAAAAGAGCGTCGGTCGAACGTCCGCTTTTCATTCCGACGATACATCATAATGACACGATTATACGACTCCCTCAATGAAACAACTCTTTAACTTTCAACTTTATAATTCCGTATTTAAAGAAGACATTCCTTTGAACCAAAACTAGATTTATATCATATAGACTCGGGCATCAAGACAACTTTGCGGCGATTTTAAAAAGTACGCTCCACCTACAGGGTGTTCATGAAATTTTTATGCCGCAAACCTTTGAAGCGTTTCTCGGCTCTAAACGAGAAATGATATGAATGTCCGTGGCTTAGTGGGTCAAGTGAGGGTCTATTGATGCCGAGGACGACAAGATACGAGTTCTAGTTTCGGCGACATGTCCTAAGGAACGTCGGGGGAGTGTCTTGTGACCCATTTGGGATATAGAACAGTGCCGTCTTTCAAGAAGCTTTCAGGTGCTGTGAATACCTACGTTAATCTAAAGGTTGATCTTGAATTGTATTAAAACCATACTCAAATCTTCAAAGCTAAGTTGATAATGTTTTAAGTTCTTAGTTATATACCTACGGACCTGTATAGTAGGTATGATTACGTCTATAATATATTGGGTACACATACATACTGTCCTTAGAAAATTACTCTAAAAACAGTATAGAATCACGAGGCAAAAAATATACTTAAGTTTTATGTCTACTCAGAACAGAAAAAGGCTGACGGACAGCGGAATCTTAGTAAAAGGATCCCGTTTTGGGCACGGCACCCCAAAAAGCAGGAAAAATGGGCCTACTTAATAGTATAAAAAAGTAAACGTAGGTACGGGTTACATACATAAAACCGAAAAATATTTCAGGCGATTTGAAAATACCTAGTCGCTTATCGACACCCGAAAAAAATCTTTCAAGATTTCCACTTTATTATTCGTTCCCATTGACATATATATGACATTAGATTAAGGACGTGGCCAATAGCACCACAAGATGGCACCAGTTTTATCAGCACTAAAATGGCTTGTTAGGTATATTAGGGCCAAAGTGATGACATGTCGCGGTTCTGAATTTCCGATTTGTATCCTAAAAATTCGTAGCTGTGTTTAAAAACATCCATGGAACAATAATTTATGCTTCTATAAAATGATATAACTAAGTATATGGACTAACTACACAGGTTGTGCTTGCCCCAAAGTAAATTAAAAGTAAAGTAGGTAGGTAAGTGCGTAAAAGTAAATTAAGAACACGATACTTACGCAAAATATTTCCAGTGGGCATATCCTCAGTTGAAACACGTTGAAATCATTGTTCGTTTCGTTCGATTCAGGATTTTTTCGAGAGTTTTCTCGATGAGTCCCTTTCTACGCGGAATCGGAGACGTGTGGGGAATGTTATCGCGTTGGCCTTCAAGGCGTCGATTCTCTACTCACTTTTCACCCGACAAATCCTATGTGAATAACTAAATTACATTTTATTAACGCGTACGCTGCCATCCATATCCATTAGAGTTAGATATGGTTTATTTTTGGGAAGAAGTTTCTTTATGCGGCTTGTGACAGGGTTTGACTTGAGAATTATCGATCTTTTTGTTTTAAACGGTCTTAGGTTGTGTACGAGTCATCAGCAAATCCTATGGTCTTAGGTTATTAGGTATTAATGATCTGTGGAACTAATTTATGTTCGTTAAACGACTAACAGCTAGGTTTGGCACCTGAATAGTGAGATACGCAAGTACTTAAGTAGTTAGTATTTACTAAATGAGAATGCCTTATGGCTAAACTTAAAAAAATAAACAATGTCTCATGTAGGTAGAGTTAATCTCGTGTGGTATCGGCAGGTTTGTTTGTTTAGGCCAACGATTTATGTTGAGTATGCTTAGACATGTCGATACCGACGACAGTAGATTGCACGAACTAACTGGTGGCGAAAGTATACAAAGTTATTAAAACTGAATAAAAATATACACAATAACTCTATATATTTAGGTATATGTAGGTATGTTGCTAGCTGTTCTCGCAGCTCCACCCAAGTGGTACTGGATTATATCGTATCTTAAAGTAGTCTATGTTTGAAACCCGTACACGTAAGTGTATCCATACCAAATTTCATTAAAATCGGTCCAGCGGTTTAGCTGTCAAAGCGTAATAGACAGACTGACCGGCAGACGAAGATACTTTTATACTTACTATTTTTTCGCATTTATAATATAAGTATGGAGCTATGGATAACCTGTCTTAAATAAAAAAAAAAAAAAAAAAAGATAATTATTATATCTAGATAAAAGGAACACCCTGTTTATAAGTTTCGCTACATGAAGCTAATAATATATTTTTATTTTAAAAATAGGTATAAAAATAATCTGCAATTTATTCTCCAGACATATACCCCGTCTACCCCGATCGTTAGGGATTGTTTAATGATATTTTTTCAACATAAACTTATAAAGAAAACATGCAAGTCACTGTCGGAGGGTTTAAATAATTTGAAGCAAATTTTTACCGCTTAGTTGCACCTCGCGATTGTTAATTTGTTTCGCACCAAAAGAAAAACCAAACAATTGGCCCCTCCATTACTCCGCGTTCCTGCATAATGCAATGAATCTTTGAAAAAATTCTTTATTCAAATTTGTAAAGATGTTAGTACTTAACATTCTATCGTGGTGTGTATTGTTATGTTAAATACGATTAATATAACAAGATGATACTATGCTTTAATATAACTGCCATGAATCTTGAATTTTACCCTATAGGAAAAGTAAAAGATGTTTACAACGATGTGAAGGGAATATACTCAGAAAAAGAAGATAGGTACCTATACTTACTTATAATTTTAAATTATTTTTTACATGGATAGAACTTCTAAGATTTTTTTTAGCAAATCTGAATGTAGCTGCAAAGAGTTTTTATAATTTCACACCAAGGAGCATTTGTCAACAAAAGTTCAAGTTTTATTCAGTTGCGAGCGTAAATTCTACAACCAAGCCATTAGTGTCTCTGGGCGGGCTGGCGCGCGTAATACTTGATGCATTCCTCTTGCGACCTCTTTGAATTAATAACGTTCTGTAACTTTGTCAAAAATATCCCCGTTCCACCCGATAGAAGGTGAGATTAGAATGATGCTGGATGAAAGGATTCCGTGCCTGCGACTTCATTTGAGTATTAGCCTAACTGCAACTTCCTAGAAGGTGTCAACACACTTCAGTTATGAAAAATCATAGGCGCTAATCTCTGGGATTGGAATGAAACTATGATTTATTTTATTTATTTCTTTAGCGTACCTAACCTTAGTTCTATATATATTTTATGGCCTACCTAAATATGAAATGTGACCGTATCCTTATAAATAAATCCCTTCAATTATTAACAGAAGTTGTGAAATGATCACAGTTGGTAATAAAATAAGTACCAAAGTAACTGAAAGGGTCAGATTTGTCCGACTAGGACTTGTCCGTTTTGTCTCAGTTTACCGTCAATGAACATTGATCGAAATGTGACACAAGAGGAACAAATTGTATTCGCAAGTAAAATTTTATCTGCAGCTATTAAAGAAGGGTTCGGAGATTCAGGTAACTTGGTTAGACATTGGTTCACGTCGCCGCCCTGACAAAACGTGATCGGTTTACATAACTGTGTCCCAATTTTAGCGCGAAGTTAATATGGTGATAATAGAAAATGAAATGCTCGAGGAGCCCGATAGCCTATACGTACAGCATATTCGTGACGATCGTACGTGTTAAGCGGTCAGTGTAGCTTGGCTGGGATTGGTTATCACTATATTGGTTTAAGATATTTATTCTCATAAAGAAATTTACATTTCACTTGACATGAGAACACACACACTACACATATGTTTAAAGCAGTTAACGCGTACAATGTTCGTAAGTTGACAAAGTATCACACGCAATTCACCGGTACCTTACAAATGTTAACAAAAATATGAGTCACTAGCTCTGAGCGTAGATAGCCGTGCGACGAAATGCGTTACAAGGATACAACTGTTCAAGAAGCGACAACGAGTTTGGATTCGGAACCAAGTAAGTTTATGTTTGTATTGTTTTATAATATGCTTGTTTATATTGTAAATGTAACTTTGATTTATATAACTTTGTTTTATGGCTTTATAATTTTATATCATTTATAGGTATCTAGAATTATTAAGTTGTTACTTAGGTTGAGTATGTATTTAATTAATTTATTTATTCTTTTAATAATATATATTTATTTAGTTATTATTTTCAGTAAATGACATATATTTTTTTTATATATATATAAATAGAAATGCGTAAGTTATTTTTTTTTATGGAGTTTCATGATATGTAGTTTTAACATTTTTTTAAAAGCATAAACAGATTTGCATTCTTTTATGTTTTTCGGAAGTTTATTGTAAAGTTGAGCACCCTCAAAAAGAATATTTTTGTATCCATAATTTGTTCTTGGCTGTCTTAAAATAAGGTTGTTCGAGCTGCGAAGGTTCATTTTGTGCACACTGCCCTTTTTCGTAAAAGTTATTTCCGAATGTATTTCTTTTGTAAGTATTTTACGTATTAAGAGACATGTGAAGTACACATATGTCTGTCGGATATTCAATAAGTCGGTCTCATTGTAAATTTTCTCCGTAGAAGTTAAAAATGGATAATCAAACAAAACTTTCACTAATTTATTTTGAGCTCTTTGAATAGTATTTAAATTAGTTTTGGCTGCCGTACCCCAAATTTGTATGAGATAGTCAATATGAGATTTTACGAGAGAATTATAAATGAGGTAACGAGTCTTTTTTGGAAGAAAACGCACAATACCACGTAAAGCACCAGTCAGTGATGAAAGTTTTGACCTTAAATTTTTAATATGCGGTAACCACGTGAACTGACTATCAAGGAGGATACCCAAATATGTTTGTTCTTTTGTTAAACTAATGTTTAGTCCATTTATTTTAAGTGGTTCATAGCATGATATTTTTTTATTTTTAGCTTTAAATATGATGTAGTTTGTTTTAGAAACATTAATTGTTAAAAGGTTATACATGAACCATTGATTTAGTAGGTTTAGATCACTCTGGGCATCCGAAATTATATTTTCTATTGAATTTCCGAAATAAAATAGACTCGTATCATCGGCGTAGAGGGTGACATCACCCTTGAGGCCTATGTCATGTACATTGTTAATGTAAATGAGGAACAAAAGTGGTCCTAAAATCGATCCCTGGGGAACCCCAAATGAGATGAGCCGAGGTTGACTTTGATGGTTACCGATCTTGACAATTTGTTTTCGATTTGACAGGTAAGATCTGAACATTTCGAGCGCGATCCCAGTAATGCCTATATGTGACAATTTTTTTAGGAGTATTTTGTGGCTTACGGTATCGAAGGCCTTTTTTAGGTCTATGAATATGCCCAGTGCTATTTGTTTTTTATCTATATTTGTTTTAATTTTAGTAATGATGTCAATTGTTGCTGAGAGTGTGTTCGATTTAGGCCTGAAACCGTACTGTTTATTGGAAATTATATTGTTTGAAACGAGATGTGATTCAATGCGGTTATATAAAATTTTTTCAAATATTTTTGATAAAATAGGCAAGACAGAAATAGGTCGGTAATTACTGGGATCGGCTTTCTTTCCTGATTTGAAGATTGGGGTGACTTTAGCAAGTTTTAAACTATCCGGAAAAATACCTAGTGCCAAACATTTATTAATACATATGGTTAAGTCCTCAACTATCAGATTTTTTATACACCTTATAGTCCTAGCAGTTATGCTATCTATGCCCGAAGCAGTGTTACACTTCAAATCATCAATGATTTCGCTAACTTCTGCCGCTGTCGCAGGCGACAACTCTGTGAGTTTAGATAAGTGTGATTGAGGTCCACTGCTTGCAGCAGTGAAGATGTTGTCTTTGTGGTACTTCTGCGGTATTTCACTCGCCAGCGTTTCCCCAATCGTTGCAAAGAAGTTGTTAAAATATTCACTAATTGAAGCGTCATCAGTAATATCGCCATTTGCAGTCTCAAGCTTAGCTGGTGTAGATACATTCTTTATTTTGTTTTGATATAGACTATTAATTAGGGACCACATTTTTTCGGGTTTGTTTTCGCATTTTTTAAAGGAATTATGGTAGTATTCAGCTTTAGTTTTTTGTATTTTACAATCTACATGTTTTCTTTCTTTCTTTAATTCTTCTTCTATCCTTTTGTCTGTCGGGTTTCTTCTGCACATAAGACCTAATTCATTTCTTTTGTTTATAAGGTGTATAATATCTCTGTTTATCCAGTCTTGCTTTGGTGGATTCAATTTTTTGGTCTTAGTCGTTTTTGATTTTGTTATGGCAGAAATCAGTCTCTTTTCTAATGTAGAATATTCAGAGTCAATAATTTGGCCAGTATCATTCTTAATTTCCTTGTATAATTTTCCATAGTCTATTGCTTCATATCGGATTGGTCTAATAGGCTCTGGCTTAAATTTTTCAATTTCTAGAAACATTTGCTTATGGTCAGACATGTTGGACTCCACAATAGCAAGATGAAATTTGTTCTGTTTTATATTTGTGCACACATGGTCTAGTATTGTTTTAGATGAATCCTTCTCACGCGTACAGTATTGTCGACTAACTTTGTTCAATATCAGAAAACCACATTCTTTAACTGCATCTTTGTAATCGGCTGACTTTTTTGGGACTAGCAAATCGTAATTGAAGTCACCAAAGACTACTCCTCGTTTTCGATTTTCTAGCTGCGTTGTGTATTCGTCCAGAAAATTTTTACTATTTGTCCGACCAGGTTTATATACAGCACCTATATCTAAGGAAAACTTATCGATGTGTATCCATAGATAGTGATTTTCGTCAATAGATTTTTGCTCGATTAGGCTATGTTTCATACTGTTGTGTGCAAAGATAGACACTCCTCCACCTACGGCACTTTGTCTGTATTCATGGTAGTGGGTGTACCCAGGTATTTGCATAATTTTGGCATCTTCGTCGGACTTTATCCATGTCTCAGATATGATTATGATATGCACAATCATGTCCAATGACTGCAGTATGCACTTCAATTCGTCCATTTTACCAGCTTTCATAATACTGCATGCGTTAGCATATAGAAATTTAAGGGACTTTTTTCTCATTGTTATATTTTGATACTTACTGGTAATTTGGTATGTTGTATTGCAGGTGTCATTGCTGGTCAAAGAGCTGCTCACGTCGGGAGCAGCTACTGCTGGGAGTTTTTTGAAGCCGACACAATAATTTTGGGTACACCTTTAACGTATTTTATAATAAGGTTTTTCTCACCACTTTTTGTTCGATGATCTAATTCTTCTTTTATCATTTTGATGTAGGCTTTTTGTTGCGGTGTCTGATCAGAGAATATTTTAATATCATTTTGATTCAGTTTTTTTTTGAAACGCAATATTGTCTTAGCGCTTTCCTGCGAATCGAAAACAACTTTAAGAAGCCTCTTTTTATCCGGACAGTACTTTCCTAGCCGAAAAGTCTTCGCTGGTTCTGGGCAGTTGGCAGATACGGATTTTATTATGTTAGTGACAATATTTCTGTCTTGGTCCTGTCTTTCCTTGGTATTTGAAGACGTTGGTTCAGGTACGCCAGAAATTAAAATATTTTTGCATCTACTACTGCGTTCGTTGAGCTCTGTCACAAAACTTTCTTGTTCTTGAATAGAATGAGATAAGGCTGATAGATTAATATCTTTGAGGCCGAACTCGACCACTGCCAACCTCTCTTCACCTTTGATGTGCAAATTTTTCAGTTCTTCAACATCAGATTTTATTTTAATTTGCTCTTGAACTATGCTCTCTGTAGTTATTTTCATACTGCTCGCTTGCTCTTTTATTATTGATATGTCGTCGCATAATTTGTTAAAGTTATCTATCTGCAAATTGTTGTTAGTCACCATATATGACATCATCTCTTTCATTTGCAACTGCATATCCGACATTTGTTTCCTCATTTCAGAAAGTTCCGTGTTCACTGACGGGGCCCATTCATCGCATTCGCATGGCAATTTTCGCTTATTACGGAAAGTAATGGATGTTGAATCAGAAGATTGACTTGCGGTAGATAGTTCAGGGAATGAACCACTTCGGCTAGTGTGTAGGCCACTTCCAGGTGGAGATCGCTGTACACTCATGTTGATCTGTGTTGTTTACTCGGCGTTCTCGTCAATGCGGCGCATGCACCGACCGATATAGCACTCAGAGCCTGTGGCAGATGCCTTTTGGCAGCCTGAAAAATCTGACAGTGTTGGTCAGTCCGACCAAACTAAGCTGCCGTAGTGCACACACCGCAACACTGGTCATCGCAGCATCGTTAGGTGCCTTTATTATTAGAGCTGCAGATATTCAGGTAAAGTCGTGAGTATAAGACCTAAGCTATATTATAATAGCGGGATCGGAGCTCCTATCTTCATTCATTTAGTTTATTCCTATATAGGTATATAAGGTGGACTCAAATCAACTGCAAATATTTTAAGGACAGGTTCAGACCACTAAACTGAACAACTTTTCCAAATAAACTTATATCGAAATAAGAAAAAAACTTTTTAATCTCCCATACAAATTTAAAATCAGCTGATCTGGTTAAGTATGGAGAGTGAAAAAAATATTTTGACATAAGTTTATTTGGAAAAGTTGTTCAGTATAGTGGTCTGAATCTACCTTTAAAATATTTGCAGTTGATTTGTGTCCACCTTATATAGTGTTAAAATCACTAGTCCACGTCGTCCGACCACAACAATTAACTGAACTGCCGTCAGCGCCTACCGGTAGTGCACACACCGCAACACGTGTCTTGGTCACCGCAGCATCAAGGTGCTTTTATCCTTTAGAGTTGCAGATATTCAGGTAAAGTAGATTGTCGAAAATATAAGACCTAAGCTATACAGGGTGGCAGTGTGTATAACACTACCGGCGGCGGACGAAATCGCGGATAATAGCTAGCAGAAACATGAATCGACAGCGGATTTACCACGAAAAAAATTATTTATTAATACGTTACTATACATTTATTTTTTCTTTATAGCACAAAAAAGCATTAATAAATATACAATTACAACTACTACCACGAAGTGAATTCTTCTATTCAATCAGTAAGTACCTAATCTTCACAAATGAAAGTGATCTTTCGGCCTTTTTTGTAAATAAAATATTTTATTTCTAAGTATGATTAAAGCCCTTTTACTTTATTAACAGATATTTATAGCCATTTTGTTTATGCCATGCTAGAAGGGGTTTCTCTGACAGCAGCCCATGTGACTGCGGCGCGGTGCAGTCGATGGTTAACCTTTTGTCGTGCCATAGCTGCCCTGTCTCCTGAACAATGCGGGACTTGAACGAGGCAAATGACCGAGCGGTGGAGGTGGCCAAATACTGGGCAAAGTCAATGTAGAGTCCATATAGCCATTATGACTCGAAAAGAAGAAGAAGACTTTATTAAACTAAACTAGAAGAGAAAATATAATCTATCAAGTGAATGCAAGCAAACCCGAAATTATTTCGAGTGTAAATTCGTAACAATTTAAATGTAAAACAATCGAATACAATAGATAGTCCCTCTTCAATATCAATAAGGGTCATAGAGATTAACTTACCTGTCAAAATGGTGATATCGGATTCAGTCAGGTCAGATAAGTTTATCAAAGCCGAGGGTTGATCCGGCGGGGCAAGTTACCTCGAATTAGCGACCGCGGTTTGTAACTAGAAATTAGAATAGTGTGGCCATTTACTGGACATTACAATACAAGTATTGAATATACATGTTTAAATGTTTACTTTCGCGTCTTTATCCCTTACAGGATGGACAGAATTTCGTGGTCTTCTTAACGTGTCGACTTAAAACTTTCAGACCTAGACCAGTAGTTACTCCGCCATGAATAAAGTATCAGTAGTCTCTCTGTATGCAATTGGCGACCATTGCATCTAAGTAACCACACTGGTATTGTGAAAATTGCTTTGTACTATATCTGTTACCTCCTCACGGATAAAACTCTTGAATTGGTTCAAAAAGCGCACATTACATCTTGGTATTGCAGGCGTCTATAGGTAGCGGTAACCACTTCCCATCAGGATATCCATGTGCCTGTTTCCCTACTGAATCCATATTATTATTAAATGCGAAAGTCTGTCTATCTCTCTATGTTTGTAACGCTTTCACGGCTAAACCCCTGGACATATTTTGATGAAATTCGGTATGGATATAGTTAAGGTCCAGGATTCAAACATAGGCTATGTATATATATATGGCTTTTGGGCGCGATATAACCTAGTCCCACGTGAGCGGAGCGGCGGGCAACAGCATAAAAACTGGGAAATTACAAAGACCAAATCATTGTCGCAATATATGCGGAATTCACATATTTCAATTGAATTACAAGACCAATAGGATCTTATTTATTTAATTTATTAAACTTCATTACAAAATATGTAAATGGCGGATTTAAAGCCTTGAGATTTTTCTACTTAACTTTCCCCAGTATGTTGATCCTGGCCACGAATTATCATCATTCAGAGTATTTTATCGGAAAGACTGTAATTACATGAGATAATCTCGGGCAGGGGATCTCGTGCGTGACCAGAATGCTAGTGCCGATGTGGAGGGATGCGGTCTATCCCTTAATGACTACTGTCACTATAATGACGAGGATATAGGAGCACATTTTTTAAACGGTTTTATTTAGCTCACCCCGTTTGTTTTATTGGGTCAAATTTAGTAATTCAAATTTCACCCTCTTCCTGTCAACCGATTAATCTGAAATTTTGTATACACTTTGGATTTTGGTGACAATACAATTATGTTTATTCATTATCATTATTAATTCAAGATGGCCGCCGCTACAAAATGGCGGATATTTTATGTTTTATTAATCCCATCAATATGGGTGTCAAATGAAAGGGCTCAACAAGCAGAATACAATATACTATAAAAAATTAAAATCCAAGATGGCGGCCGCTACAAAATGGCGGATAACGTAGGTTTTATCAATCCCATCAATATGGGTATCAAATGAAAGTGCTCAACCAGTAGAATACAATGTACTATATAAAATTAAAATCCAAGATGGCGGCCTCTACAAAATGGCGGATAACTTAGGTTTTATCAATCCCATCAACATGGGTATCAAATGAAAGGTCTCAACAAGTAGAATACAATTTAGTATGCAAAATTGAAATCTAAGATGGCCGCCGCTACCAAATGGCTGATAACATTTTTTTATCAATCCCACCAATATGGGTATCAAATAAAAGGGCTTGACAAGAAGAATACAGTGCACTATACAACCTCAATAATTAAGATGGGCGCAGCCACTAAATGGCGTATAATAATAAGATTTAAATTTAGAAATTGAATCTGTAATTTAGGTATCTGATTAATCCAGCCTGAATCCACCACCCAAGTCAAGATTTTGTATCGTGTTGAGGACTGTGTGGTGTTAGGGTGGCTAAAAATGAAACGTCGTTAGCGGTACACCACCCAAGTTAAGGTGAAAGGTTAAAACGCGCCGAGAACTGTATGACATTAGGGTGGATATAAATGAATTAAAAAGAATGCGAAATAAAAACTAAAAACTAGAAAATAAAAATAGGTAAAAAAACTTTTTAAATTAAACGGTTTTATGTTAAACATACATTGCAATTAAGATAAATGTACTAAAAGCCAAAAAATAATAAAATAGATACAGTCGTGGGAATTATAAACATATGCATAGACTAGACTAAAATAAAACCGTGGGGCACGTCAATTGTCTACAAATTATCGACTTAATGTGCGATAGAAGAATCGTTTAATTCGTCGTTAGGCAGTTGGCCCGCAGACGGTGAGGAAATTACTTACTATTTTCTTGCTCATGGAAATTCCAATAGTTATACACTCCATGTAAATAAAAGAGATGTTTCAACTAGTTTATCGTTGGACATTCACACTGCTGGCTGGCGAGGAATCGTTTCACTGCTTGTAGTTTGTCTTTAATCGACAAAACATATGATAAAAGTACTACTCGCTCACCACTATGAAACCCTAAAACTCGCTTATAATCGAGCTTGCTAGCTTGTTTCCACATTCTAGCCCTACTTATCACACGTCCATCGTTGTCGGTTGAAAAACTGCCTAATTATAGTGTAACATTACAAAACAAACATTTTAATCAACGATTGTAGACGATTGACGTGCCCCACGGTTTTATTTTAGTCTAGTCTATGCATATGTTTATAATTCCCACGACTGTATCTATTTTATTATTTTTTGGCTTTTAGTACATTTATCTTAATTGCAATGTATGTTTAACATAAAACCGTTTAATTTAAAAAGTTTTTTTACCTATTTTTATTTAATTTCAAGATTAGATCACACGCATATAAAAGCTTGTGAAACAAAAAACGTTTATTTTTGCTTAGAAGTTGTAGTTGAAAAAATAATTATAAATTGCCAAATAAAAGGTAAGGAATAGAAAGCTAACTATCTAAGTAGGTACATTCATTTTCATGTGGTTTTAAATATAATTTAGAGGCATTCTTTCCTAAAAGTTTTATTTTAATTTTAAGATTAATGAATTATTTTATACATCCAGGATCTTATTAGTGGCTTGTATTGATTTGGTCAGGAAAAAAATCTTATCTCCATTTGAAGTGCACGCAAAACCGGGGAGATAAGTAAATACATTTCGTTTCATACAATTTCTCTTTTAATTAATTTAATAAGAGCAGGCACAAACTTCAGGTTACTCAATCTTTCATAAAAATAAATTGTGATGACAAAATGAAATTAAACTAAGTAATTGGTTTTAGAGAAATTTTCAGCTCGCGATAATACTTTATATTTCCCAAGGACGGACGCTCCGCAACGGAACTACGTATTATAACTAAGACCAAGACAAACTTTAGATGAAATGAGGAGTTCTAATTAATGATCGTTGCACTGTAAATATTACTTGTGTATTTTGTGAAACGTAGGCTAATTTAAGAAAAAAAAACGACATGTCTTGAAGGTCGATAGATATGGAGCCTCGTTGAAGATATAGTTGTGAAGGATCTAGAAGCAGTTCAAAAAGCCATTTCGCTAGGTATAAAAATTACAATTATGAACAGATGGCCTCACAAAAAATACCTACCTATATCACCTTAGCCGTAAGTGCAGGTAATGTGGTCTTTTCTCTTTGGCCCACTGTATTTTTTTATTTACTTTGTAGTCAATTGCTTATTATTTTAATCGCTTGAACTAAACCCTCACTGGGAATTGCGTAAGTGGTTAAAAAGTAGGTATATCAAAAATTGGTGCACTAACGGCACAGAATATAAAAACAAGAGGTTGAAAAAAATTCAAATGTTACCTATTTTCTGGGCAACTCTTCTTTAGTAGTTTGCCTGAAAAAAAAATAGAAATATTCTGGCTCTGTCTACTTTCGGAAGACAAGAGGCCAAGACCACTTAAGGTCCTGAGCTGAGCCCGCGAAATAGATATTTTGTGTGTAGGATTAGGAGTGGGAAGCAAGATAACGTGGGATACTCTAGTTATAGTTCCTCTTGAACATCTATAGAGAACTTTCTTCTCAATGAAAATTATTATTGTAAAATTTCTATAACTTTGCAGCGATTATTTATGAAGCAATATCAAATTAAATTGAACAATAAATACCGAAGAAGAAGAACCGGTACAACTTTAAGTCAATTTCAGGAAATCGTGGAGATAAATAAGGAAAATTTAATAAAGGCCCGTAAAACAGTTCATTTCTAATTATTGTTCATTAAGTCTTATCGAGTTTGTTGCAAGGTCAGTTGACTCCAGAGAACTGGAAAATATATTGTTGACTCACACACAAGTGGTAGCACGAAGCAATTTTTTAAAAATTTATTTCTAACTAGCTGTTCCCCGCGGCTTCGCCCCGCGTGGGACTCAGTTATATCGCGCCCAAAAGTAGCCTATGTTTGACCTCAGGTCGTTAACTACATCCATACCAAATTTCATCACAATCGGTCCAGCAGTTTAGCCGTGAAGAGGTGACAGACAGACAGACAGACAGACTTTCGCATTTATAATATTAGTATGGATTTTTTTACGCGCCTTGATAAAAAGCTGTGCCGCTAGTATCAAATTTTATAAACGCAGTCGTAGCAACTGCGTTAGAATTTAGTAGCAATTTCTTAACAAACAAATTAACTAATCTGTACAGCGCGGATAGTAATCCGCCAGGGGCGCTTTGCAGATTTGTCATACAAAATCGCTAACGCAGTAGGTACTAATGTAGGAAATGACCTCACTAAAATAACACGGTGTCATGTGGTGTCTTAACACTTATGTCCCCAGGTGGCCTTCTATCATCTCTAAAAACCATGCAAGTTCCAGTGAGTAAGCGTGACAGCGCAAAACATGATGTAAGGCGACATCTCCCTTACTCACTGGATCTTGCATGGTTTTAAGAGGTGATAGTGGCCACCCAGGGCAGTTGTTGCAGTCTAATGTCGTCTATTCCTAACTAAAGCCTAATTATCCTATAACAACTACACTTACTTGTTATCTAAGTTACATACGTGTCCACTTTCGGTCTTATTCGCAAAGTTTTCCGGATACGGATGTTACAAGTTGCGTTAAATAAATAGGGGAAATATTTGCCAAACAGTAACTTTCCTCACGCGGATCAGTGGCGGATTTAGATAAGACCGTCCTTTTTACCCGAATAATTTCCTTTCAAAACTTCCATTTTATTTTGCTTCACCTTATTTTTATTTATCTTTAAGATTATAATAAAAGTATTTTAGCAATAAATTTACATAAGCATTTATTATTTCGTTTTATTTGACAAAGTTTTGTGTTTTGTATTTAAATAAAACCTTGACCTACAATTATTTTAATAATTCATTATTTTTTGACGTCACAAAATGTATTTTAATCTGAACTTATGCTACCTCGTGCTTACGATTTAGCGAAGCGTTAATAAACGATACCATATGAAACTCATCGAGTACTGGAAACTTCGTATTGTTCTTGCAATGTCGCCCGAAGTCCGTCCCTGTGGCAAGGCAACCCACGTACGGCAACTTTTGCTCTGCGGTTACGAATCCCTAACTATTTGGTATCAGGATCAAGCTTAAATAATACGTTTTGATTGCTTATGTACCTACCTGATATATTGTTTACACCTTAATTCCGTTCTGACTCATCTTTGACACCGCCTATTATTTTTGTTATACATTCTAAGCTTAATGAAACCGACTTTTAAAATGGGGGGAACGCATAAGGGTTGTATCATATTTATACGAATATTAGAGTAGGTACCACAAAAAAAGAACAGAAACAATAATAAAAAAAACAGTCAGGCACAAAGGTGGACTTATCATGCATGATGATGAGTTCCCTTCGTAACTAAATTTATCTAACCAGTTACAAGAGAAGATTTTTCTTTCGCTGTTTGGTAACTAGTTGTGAAAGAAAAATTATTTTTCATTTCTCATACTCGGAAAGTAGTGTTTTCCTGATCTGAGTATAGGGTGAAAACGCTTCATGCCCTCCCACGGGTCGAAAAAACCCCTAGTAATCACTTTCTCCCCTAGGGCGGGCATGAAATTTCAAAATATAGAACAAAATTTTGTCTGTGACTAGGGAAAAAAATGACAACAAAAAATTTCTTAAAAAAAACGTGAAAGTATAAACAGCCAGTGTGAATTTAAAAAATTATTAGATAACACTAAAATATTAACTTCTTAAATATGGACATACAGTTTAAAATAAACACATATACAAACGTGATGGTCCTGAACTTCACGTAAAGAAGTTAATTTAATTTTGCATTTTAATTTTTCTGATAAAACTAAACACGCTAAAACAGTTGATGGTAAACCCGCTGCAATGCACTTGGTGTGTGCTGATCTTAAGCGGAACGGAGAGACCCTCCTGACGCGCGAGGTACGTTCCATATTCGAAATTTAAAACTGATTGAATTATCAACACAATATCATTTAAGTAGGTCTACTAATAGTATCTCCTCCTTAGTCTGTGGTCTACTACTAATGATTTTACTTCTGTTTGTGAAGTTTTCTTCCATTCTTAATTCTTTTGGCAGTTTATTATATATTTAAATTGCGCTAACGTAAGGGCCCATTGCTAACCATAGCTAGATTACAAATTGGTAGTGCTAGTACATATTTTTGGCGCGTATTAATTTTACTTTTGTCTTTTAACTGTTTGAAAAACGACGCATTTTTTTAACAATCGCTTATGAAGTACATTTTGAAAAACAAATACAGTAAATAATATCGTTATACCTAGTCCACGAAGATACAACACTTAACATTACAATTATACTTTATAATATATTCTTTTTATTTACATGTCTATCAGGCGGACAATGCCGGGTACGATCCTATTGGCCTGAGTTTTGGTGGTTTATATATGTTTTAAAATATTGTATCGTGCATACGTCTCGAACTTGCCTTGGGACTAACTCAATCTGTGTGATTGGTCCGTATATACTTATTTTATTTATATAAGTATTAATAAAACATAGAGAAAAATAAAGCAATATCTTCCAGTCAACTTTTCGGTAGCAAAAGAACCCAGTCCAATTCCTTAAGGACAATTTTACTTACTTTGGACTTCAAGTATACTTAAAGTAAGATTAAGTGACATTAAGGAGTGGTGATCGATGGACAAACCATCAATTTATTCAGTATCAGATGGAAAGAAAGAACAGATGGGTATCGATAGGCGTATTTTTAAGCGAAATGAACAATGGCGCTATGGTGCGACTGTTGAGAGCTGGAATCATATTTTATTTCAAAGAAAAGCAATGTTTTGTTATGTTAAAAAGTGTAACAATTGGTTAGTATTATTTTTAAAATTTTATTTTATACCTAAATTTTTCTTTTTCCTTCAAAACTACTTAATAGAGTATACCCTGGGATATGATGTTATTAGATGATGTAACTGGGACTTGATGAAAAATATACCTATTCAATACAAAATCGTACAAGTATGTATTAGTTATAATTGAAAATTAACCAAAACATGTTTACTGTAAAATATACTTTTTTAACATAGAAATAGGAAATCGCGCGCGGAAGCAATTTTTTTAATCTAAGTTTTATTATTTATTCTTACACAAAAGTAACCTTGAAGAATTTGAGTGTTGTATAATGTTTTGATTTTAAGTGTTTTTTGTGGGAACAAAACATACGTTGTGCCATGTCTGATTTAATAACAAAAAAAGAATAATGATTAACAACATTTAGCTGTTTATAGTTTAAAGAAGATATGTCTTAAACTTAGGTCTTAAAAAGCCGACCTTTCCGTGAATAACGTTTAATCGCCAAACGTTATTCACGGAAAGGTCGGCTTTTTATGAGATCTAAATTTTTTGTATTTCTTTGGTAGTAATTTCCACTACTACGACGTTCTCAAGGTCAGAAGAACGCATTGTTAGTTACTAAAACAACAATATGCCGTGACCCGTGTGCCTAGTTCGGCTTAGAATACAATCGAAAAAACGCCTATATAAACGAATATAATCTACTTTTCAAAGTCAATTTGAAACGAGTAAGAAAGAGTAAGCAAAAAAACAAAGTTTTTTTTCAGTGTTTCCTCGGGAAAGTTTTTAGAGGTTTCGTTTGTTTGTCCGACTTTTACGACTCAATCGTCCGGATCCAATTTAATTTACTATGCACATAGTGTTTATTAAGTAGAAAACTTATGAATATGAACTTCATAATACATTATTTGATTGTTTGTTTGTAATAACTATATTGCACTAAATTAAAAAAAAAATACATAACACAATTAATTTATGAGATAAGTACACGTCATTATCGTCATCTCAGCGGTTGTATTTCAAGCTGTGAATTGCGATGTCTTATTTTTTCTTCACGAGGCACTCAAATGACCTGTTACTGACGTCAAATTTCGCTGATATTCGCCAATATTGGGAAAGTCGTACAAGTTTTAGAGTACTTGCCTTGACCATACACAGGAAGACCACTTTTAAGACATGGATATTCTACTGTATTGATGTCATTAAGTAAACCAATAATTTACACAATTACACATGTTATTGTTAGTAAAGGAAAATTTATAAAAGGCTTATAAAATAAAATAATACATAAACTATCCTCATCATCATATCAGCCACAAGACGTCCACTGCTGGATATATGCATCCCTCATTGATTTCCAATCGGACCGATTTAAAGCGGCCCGCATCCATTAAATCCACTCGTTTGGTACTTACCTAAAGGAAGGGGAATTGAAAGTAAGCCTTTGGTTGGTGCATAACGACTCTTTTAGATCCCCGAATATTCCTCAATAAATCTATGGTAATCTTGCATGTGACAGGCCCTGACAGTCCTGAAAAAGGACTATAATTTTCGCCTCAAGTGTCAGTGCGTCGAGCCGCGAATGCGGAAAGTGGCGGAAATCTAGAGGGGGGAGGGAATACTCGCCCTTCGTAGCCGTAGCGCTCGTAGCGGTTATCGTAGCGGTGCTACACACAGCCTCCAGTGCCCCGGCATCAGCCGTAGGTATTGCACGTGGATTCTGTGACGGTTGATCTCGCGCGCGAGTGATGATTATTACGATGTCTAGTGACCAAAATAATATGAAGTGTTTCTAGTGAGTGATTTAGTCTTGTGTGTACCCTGGCTGGTCTAATATATTCACACCGTTAAAATGTAAGTATGTAATAGTGTGAAACTTTTGCAGTACCATGGTTTAATTAAATTGTACCCGGTGGAAATTATCATACTTTGTGGTTTAGATAAGAACAGAATTTCATTTAAAAGTTAGGAATCCTGTTAATAACTTGTTATTTATTTTTGAGAAGATAGAAAGACTATTGAGTTGGCAATTTGAAATTTTACGCTCAGTAACAAGTTAAAATTTTAAAATGTTTTAATCTTCAAGTTCGTTGAGCAAGCGTCTCGAATTTAGTTTCTTCTATTTTAGTTTGTCTTTGTAGATTATTTAAAATTAAATTTATTTCTTGTTTTTTATTTAGTAATTACCTTGTTATATGAATACTATTTATTGTATTTCAATTTAATAGTAAAAATGTAAATGTTTTGTTTCTTTTTAAAATTTAATTTACGTCTCCTATCTGCAAAGTACCCACCTATTTTCAAAGTCAAGTTTTTTTGTGACTGTATTTCATGAAATATAAATATTTATTATGAATCAAGTAAACACCTCGTTAGATTGCCTTAGCAATTCAACGAGGTATTCTTGGTATTCTGGGTACCTTTGCACCGGAAACACTAATGAGTGGGTGATCTCTTCTTCATTTTATTCGTTATTTTTAATAAGTTTTATTTTTAATTAAGTTTAGTTTTATTTAGTAGATATTTAGGTTTTATTTCTTAGTTTATTTATTATTGTTACAAACAATTATCTGGAATCAGTAAATATTTAAAAAAAATATTAGGGTAGTCAGACATTGTAATAATTAATTGTAATATTAGCTACTAGTTTTTGCCTGCACCCGCGTGAGCTTCCTTCAGGAACAGTGCTTTTTCTCGGGATGAATGATACCCGATGTCCTTCTCATACTTCTAACTCACTTTCGCATTTATAATATTAGTTGGATTAAGTTCATAAGATACAGCCTGCTGAAGAACAGAAGATTTTCATGAATAAAGACAATGTTACGCTAATCTTGACATATATTATACCATTCACAATTTTAAAACAATATCATGGTAACCTACTTTGGATCAAATATCAAAATTTTCTGCACTTAAATTTGAGTTCTAATTTTGTGCTATTTTCATTTACTAAATTGGTTGTTTTAATACTAGCACAACACAAACACACTGCTTAGCTGTGTGCTATCCATTAGATTATAGAACAGTTAGTACCTATTGAAAAGAAACTTGCCAAATCATTATTTATCTGTTTGTGTACCTTGTAAATAAAATAAAAAAATTAAATAAGTACGAACAAACATCCAGAGGCTTAGAATGGGATTTATGTTAGAAATGTACCTTTATGTACGGAATTACCTAAAAGAGATCCAAGTTTTTCCTTACATATAAATTCATATCTTGGTATTGTATAAATATTGTAATAGAAAAAATATCAAATATTTATCCGTAGAAATATTCCCATAAAATGTTTCGATACAGAGAAATGATTTATTTTTCTGAATTATCGGAAATTAAGATTATATCTTGGGATTAAGCCCGCCTACTTATTAATAATAGAATCAAAGAAACTATTTATTTATATATTGTAAACTTATTTTTTCGTTCCATAAGTACAAAATACTTATATAACCTACAATTGGCCCACTTAATGCTAAACCAACCACCACTTCTCTACCAGTCAACCATTAGGAGAAACAAAAAAAAATCCTAAAATATTGCTCGCGGCTTTAGTCTTTCAAAAGTTCACATTTGTATTAATTTTTATCAACTTTTTTCAGATGTTCAGCTTTTAACGATGCCTACAATCAAATACAATCTTATCCAAAAAACCTACAATAAAAATAGTTAAATATCTTTTAAATATATGTAAAATTCTGTTATTGTGAAAAGGTAACAGACAGAAAGGCAGATAGTTACTTTCGCATTCAATTAGTCTGGTTGAATGGTTTGTACGTTAGGATTAGGAATCACACCTCCCTTGCTCCAGGGCCTTTTATATTTACTTAACACGCAAACATTTATTATATATAGCTAGTACCTTCTATATCCGACCGTGTTACTTATATGCATCTTCAGCTTCCAATTCAGAGCCCAAGGTACGATTTTAATCATTATCCTTATTTGGCGATATTGGTTATTTATAACCACAGAATTTAGAAATATTAACAAGAAGTGGCATAGCGCACGAAAACGTCTCATTAGTTTGGCTTGCAAGCCAATGTTTCACACAGAATAAAAAAATAGGCGGGGAATTAATTTGATTGCGTCATTTATTGCCACTGTTATTGGTCGATAATATTAGGTGGCTTTGTTGTTAACTACGTAATACATTTCTAATAAGGTGTGGTGTGGTTCACATTTATTAATTGAAGATATGAAGAGACAATACGCTGCCACACTGATCCTGATACTACATTCGCGTGAAACATTTTCTATTCGTATAATTTCTCTGTACTGTGGTTATTACAATGGGGCGAGTGTCGTCTCACCTCCGTACTGCCAGGGAAACCAGACCAATAAGATATGGCAAATATCAGCGAGTAATAATCTAGTCTAAATAAACTGTAGTAAAGTATAGTTGAGTTTGAACTTATCTATGTATAAACAAATTTACTATACGGTTGACTCAATCCGTGCGTGACTTGTCCTTAGTATTTATATATCTCCTATTTATATCTCAAATTGCGCTGCGAATCTATATATATAAAAGCGAAAGGTCATGCGGTCACTCACGTAGTAGACATGAGAAATCAAAATTTATATCCTTCTTCATCTGAGAGTGACATCTTCAGCGAGTGCTCTTCAGTGATCAGGGCACGCAAAAACTAAAATATCTATTAAGTATACAGAAATTTCGTAAGTTAGCAGTTAATACTATTACTTTATAGAAGAACAGACTACTCTGTATTCCCACAGAAGTGAAGACTCGGGCGGCCACTAGTACTGACTGAGTACCTACCAATTAAATATTTTCAGTCCGCACACACCACTAATCGCACATTGTATAATGATAAATGTTAGACATCGTATAACTGTAATATTAAGTTGGCAAGCGTACAATGCACATTTTGTGTGACTGCGATAATAGCACTTCAGACTGAGCGGTCAAGGCAAAGATAATTTATTGCTTATGCTGGCGCTCGTTTCGGCTTAACATTTTCATAATACAAGGATTTTGCGTGAAATACACCCCAAAGTTCATGGGCGACATGAGTCGTTATTGTTAGTGAGTTTTGCGATGTTATTATCATAACCATTAATTCAAAACTTGCCCTAACTGGAGATAGAACCCAGAACCTCCAGATTAGCGGAATGACGTAGTAATCATTACGCCATCGGTCATTATTTACTCATAAAAATAAGTAATGAAGTTTTTTTTTTGCAGTATTTCGCATTGTTGTTTTTTTTGAATGAATATGAAAGTAAATAAGAAAACAAACTTTGTAAACAAACCAGTGAATATATCTGGGTTTAACTTACAAGGCAGTCCACCCAATCATAGTAGTTTTCATAGAGAATAGACGAAAAGTTTTAGAAGATCGATGAAGGGGGACTGAGTCGAAGTTACTGCTAACTAAATCGAGCGCTGAATATGAATGGGCGGAGGATTCTTGTCAGAACTTCGGAATCATTTGAAAAAGTAGGAAATTTTTATTGGAGAAAGGTTGACAAATCAATCCTTCATTTATTTTTCAACCTACTTCCAAAAAAGGAGGAGGTTCTCAACTTGGCAGATTTTCTTTTTTTTATGTTTGTTACCTCAAAAACCGTCATTTCCAAACCGATTTTGAAAATTCTTATTTCGTTGGAATGGATATAGGTAGTTTCAATTTCGTTCTAAATCAAAATAACTAGAAAACGTAAATCAGCCAAGTCAAATAAAAAAGCATGTTTATTTTTAATTTTCGTATGTTCACAAGTTGCTTGTTTGATTGATTCATTAATTTCGTGTAGGTGTTATGGTCAATCGACCATGGACACCCTATTGTCAGATTTCTTCGGAACCGCCTCTCGGCCTCTGACGTGGTTCCTTTAACGACTACCAGATGGCAGCCGGGACCATCGGCTTAACGTGCCTTCCGAAGCACGGAATCATCTTTTTTGTCAGACAGGTGATTCAAGCCTGCATGAATGAATTAGACGAAGTTCAAGATGGCCCCATTGAACAAATAAAAGTCGGTTTTTGGTTTTGGGCGTTTTCATAACGTTTTTTGGAAACTGTACCTACTTATGTCTTTTCTATATTTTGGTTCATTGACACCATTAGGCCGTTGGTCCAGGCTACCATCAGGCAGTCGTTAAAGGAACCATGTCAGAGGCCGAGAGGCGGTTCCGAAGAACTCGGACACCAGAGTGTGCAAGGTCAATTGACTGTGTTACCTAAGAAATGATGATGATGATTGACACCGTTCACGTAAACACGCAAACACACCCGCAGTTAGCCAACCGGAGAGATAAGCTGCTGTAAGTATTTCTTCGGAATTCAGTCTCGAGTACCAAGATAAACATTATGTTGTGTTACGCATGCTGACACTTTATGTAACTGTATTGTTCAGAAATCACACAATAATAACCAGTTCCGCCAAATCGGGACCATGACTAATAGCGTACCCTGGGCTCTAAGCATAAGCTGAAAATGTAACGGGGAAACACGCTCGGACGAAAATTGTTCAGAAAATCACACTAACGCCATCTATCTATTCCATGTGATACTGTCTTTCTTAATCCGATAACTTATAAAATTGTAGTAGGATCACGTTAGGTACCTTGTACCGAATAGATTAGCTGAATGCCTACCTAAAAAGCCTTTGATATACGAGTAGCCTTCGTGGTGTAGTGAGCTAGGTCTTATGGTCATGGACACGTTAAGTCGTTGGTCCCGACTGCCATCTGGTGATTGTTAAAGAATTTATAATAAGAGTCCTAGAGATGGTTTCGAAAAACTGACACCATGCAGAGATCGTGCAAGGTCCGACCTTTAACTAACGGTAACCTTGTCTGTCACAACATCACATAAGTAGGATAAAGCAAAATCGCTTCCCGCTGCCTATATATATATATATATATATATATATATGTCGCAGAATGAAGTACTAAACGTAAGGTCTTTATCAATCTGAAAGCAACTTAACTATAGTGGTGACACTATGCGGTTGGCAACATCAAATGACATTGTTAAATGTCAATGTCATAGAAGTAGCGGTTGGGAATCGAAATGAACGTTTTTTTGAATATGGCGTCGGGCGTGTACACTTGTGAGGTTATCCCTACTTTTGTAACGGTGAAAGTGATTGCAATGGCAGTTGAGAACAGAATTGATCGGGCCGAGTTCGAATGTAGACGCGCGGCAGTGCACTGCAGTAGCTACGAAATAGTATCGTGATTAGTTGATGTTAATTGTTTTAAGTGTTAGCGCGTGCGTGTGACCCGATATGTTTAGATGTGTCCTGAGAGCTAGCTATCCCTTGTTGACCTATGGGCGAGAAGCCTAGTGTTCAGAAGTCTCGTGATGAGGCGCCTAGATGCGCGAGTGTCTGTGTACCCTTGACCCTTGATTTCACCAATTGCTGTTGGTTATCAGTTGTGTTAGCACGGAGGAAATCGAGAAGAGTCTTGGTTGTGAGATTACTATCGTGTGCGTGTGTGGGGCACCGATCTTAGCCGTGATTCGGGTTACCGTCCCTCTATCGGGACAATTATGCCCTCGCTTGACCCTAGTAAGATTGTGTAAAGATACCCTGTTAGTTAACTGTCACTCTGCTTTAAAGAGTTGCCCACGAAAGCCATCCTATGACCCTATCTGATGCTCGAAAGCCATCCATCCTGACTTGCACTTGGCCCCCTTATACCTCTCACTCCGACATCAGAATTGGGATGGTGAACCCTATAGTTTTGGTTTTCTGACACGCTTGTTTTTTGATTCATGGCTTTAATCTTGTAATAACTCTACGCGTATAAAACTACCTACTTATGCGGATAATAATGCGGTTAGTACATATTTCTGTAAAATAACGGTTTCGTGTTTAGTACAGTGTAAGTACCAATACGTTTGTTTTGTTGCAGTAACCGGGGTAAGTCTTTTGACATTTTTCTTAACCTGATTTTTTTGAAATTTTATGCGTTTATCATCAATTGAGTAATTTTATTTTCAGTGGTAAATTGTTTGATATTTGAAGGTAGTTATGATTAGATAAAAATAACTGACAATATCGTCTTTGATATCAATTTAGCTACCACAGGTTTTTAAAAACGTTGTCGATTACATTAATATAGTGCGATTATAATGTTTCATTACATTGTGCATTTTATTTAGTCAGAAAATAATCGATTGTATTTAAACGACTGCGATGTTAAATTATTTAAAAAAAAAATGATATTTCACTTTTGTTATTGAACATTTTCGCATACATAAAAACACACTGTGGTTACGAGATATTTGGGGTAGTTCGAGAAAAATCTTAAATTACATGGACAAAGTTAATTTTAAATTGTAATTTTCGGTACCTAAAGTTTAGGTAGTGAATTTAAATTGCGAAAACGACGTTGACTGGTAAATTCAGTTGATTGATTAATCTGTTTAAAATGTTTTATTGTCAGTAATGATTTAACGTTCGTTTACGCGTAATAAAAAAAAATGCTTAACGGTTTATTGAATCTACATTTTTGAGGGTTTAATAACGGCGAAGTTATTATGAATTAAATTTTTGTAAGCGTGCTTGTAAAGCGTAACTTGTGATTTTTGGTGATACGCTAGAAGCAAAAGAGATCATTGAAGAATCCGATAGTTAACTTTCATAGTGTAATAGTTGAATTTCTAAATTGCGTTGTTTGATATTATTTGTGTTTTGACTATGCTGGAGTCCGAGTCTTAGCCGTACCTCGAGAAAAATCGGTTTCTGCCTTGTGTAGTCCGTGAGTAGGCGATATGCGGTTGACTCTGGTGGAGGTCGGGTTTCTGAGAAAACAGTAGGGTCAGTTGGACCCGGTGATCACAGGCGTGGTACGCGTATTTGTGGTATTATTGAGATTGCGCAATTTTGGATTTTGTGTTGACATTAATTGCCATCAAGATATTGAGTTATTGATTAAGGTGATTCAGTGATCTCTGAGTTCTCATTTTGTAATCGGGATTTATTGATTTAAAGTAACTTAAAATAAAATAATAAGGCGGAAATGGACCGGTTGTTCATAATGTGCGGTTTACTGATTTGATTCGTTGAATAAAATTGATTAGACAATGATGTTTTGTGTGCTTGTTAAACAGAACCCAGTTTATTATTTTGAGAAATTACTGCAATTTTTGGAAGTTATGAAAAGTTTTGCATTGCTTAGTGGTAATCGCCAGTATAAATATGCTCACGATCGATTGAGGAAAATGCCAGATCCTAATTCTCCCTCAGAATTTGATAACAATGTAGTATCTGAGGATGAAACAATTAGTCCTTAAGAGTAGAGGCCGAAAGTATTGTGATTCTTTACAAATGCTGAAAGTACATTTTACGTTGATTTACGTTTATTACTATGTGCCGGTGTGTGTAGTGCTGGTTAAGCGCTGCTCGGTTAAGGGATAGTACTCTGTTATCACCGGTTAAGTGTTAGTGTGTGTGTAGCGCTGGTTAAGCGCTACGATTTTGCTTTGCTGGTTAAGCATTGCGGTTTAGTGCTGGTTAAGTACTAGACGGTGTGTGACACTGGTTAAGTGCCACGATTTTGCTTTGCTGGTTAAGCATTGCGGTTTAGTGCTGGTTAAGTACTAGACGGTGTGTGACACTGGTTAAGTGCCACGATTTTGCCTTGCTGGTTAAGCATCGCGGTTGGGCTGAGTGCTGGTTAAGTGCTCAGTGATAAGTAGTGCTGGTTAAGTGCTACGGTTTTGCTGTGCTGGTTAAGCATTGCGTTGTACTGCATAGTTTTTACTGATGGTTGGCTGGTGATAACGCTGTTTGAAATTCAAAATAAATTATAGCAGAACAAACTTTTTGTAAAATGTTACTTTTGGCAATATAATATTTTAAGTTGTTGTTTGTAACAGTGATAATTTCACTGGGCTCACTTGATACCGTAATTTTTCCAAATGGGTCAGGAACGACCGAGCGGTTAAATTTTACTTTGTTTAATTTCGTTTAGATTATCGCTTTTTTAAAACCATCATTTGGTAGAAAGTAAAATTACATTCATGATAATATCGGGAAGATGTTTAAGAGTCAAGTACCTATTGAGTTTGTAAAGTAAGATGACGTAAAGGCGGTAGATTGATTGATTGATTTGGTTATAGATTCGGGGCTAGGAGACTGTACCAATATATCGTAGACGTAGCCTGGTAGAAATTGGTGTTATCTCCTTGAAATGAGATGACCCTGGGTAAGCGGTAGGTGGTAGTACGTAGATCGTAGAGTCGCGGTCTGACTCGGGATTCCCATGGGGAAGTCCGCAAAATAAAAGGTTTTGGTGCTCCATACCTTTTGAGCTATTGTGTTGTGATAGCTATTGGCCACAAATGCGATAACAGATGTGAGACTGTAATAAATTCTAAATCGGTCAAAATTATTTTGTTTTGAAAAAGTGTAATGTGATAGTGTAACTCAGTGGTACTGGGACTCGGTAGTCTATTTGGTTATGATGTAGAGGAAAGTGTAAGCCCATTGAACACTATTCAATCAAGTAACTAAGTTGTTATTTGTTTTCTCTGGGGGGCAACGTGGTTATCGTCACTTGGTGAGGGTGGCAAGGTTATCGTCACTACGAAAGTGGCATGATCTGATACCGCTCGATTTAGGTGGTAGTGACGCCTTGAGAGATCGTCACTGGAGGTGGCATGAGTCTTATTGCTCGAATTAGGCGATAGAGACGACCGTAATCGGTAGATTCGATATGAGTGATTAAGTAGAGCAAGTAGAGTCTTACTTCAAAGTATGTGGTTGAGTGAATAATGGCCATTGGTCAGTTTATAATTAGAAGTAATTTGTGATTATCCCTAGTAATGATGTAAGCTTAATTATTTGAAAATAAACTTTGAATTACTATGAGAGTTCGTTTGAAGCCCTGTTCCGACTTGTCTAATCAGGATAGGCCGAGTCGAGACAGTCTGATGCAGCAGAATTTAATCCTTGTCAGATTACTACGTCATCAAATGTCACACAGGGACGTGTGACTTGTCAGAGATGGCCGTGTCGCAGAATGAAGTACTAAACGTAAGGTCTTTATCAATCTGAAAGCAACTTAACTATAGTGGTGACACTATGCGGTTGGCAACATCAAATGACATTGTTAAATGTCAATGTCATAGAAGTAGCGGTTGGGAATCGAAATGAACGTTTTTTTGAATATGGCGTCGGGCGTGTACACTTGTGAGGTTATCCCTACTTTTGTAACGGTGAAAGTGATTGCAATGGCAGTTGAGAACAGAATTGATCGGGCCGAGTTCGAATGTAGACGCGCGGCAGTGCACTGCAGTAGCTACGAAATAGTATCGTGATTAGTTGATGTTAATTGTTTTAAGTGTTAGCGCGTGCGTGTGACCCGATATGTTTAGATGTGTCCTGAGAGCTAGCTATCCCTTGTTGACCTATGGGCGAGAAGCCTAGTGTTCAGAAGTCTCGTGATGAGGCGCCTAGATGCGCGAGTGTCTGTGTACCCTTGACCCTTGATTTCACCAATTGCTGTTGGTTATCAGTTGTGTTAGCACGGAGGAAATCGAGAAGAGTCTTGGTTGTGAGATTACTATCGTGTGCGTGTGTGGGGCACCGATCTTAGCCGTGATTCGGGTTACCGTCCCTCTATCGGGACAATTATGCCCTCGCTTGACCCTAGTAAGATTGTGTAAAGATACCCTGTTAGTTAACTGTCACTCTGCTTTAAAGAGTTGCCCACGAAAGCCATCCTATGACCCTATCTGATGCTCGAAAGCCATCCATCCTGACTTGCACTTGGCCCCCTTATACCTCTCACTCCGACATATATATAACTATATATATATATATATAAATTACGCAAAAGATTTCGATGCGTTTTTTTTTAAATAGAGTGACTCCAAAAGTAGTTTTTATGTATAACCCAAAATATTGCACCCGTGCGAAGCCGGGGCGGGTCGCTAGTAAAATGAATAATAAATGAACTCTATAGTCCATAGTCAAATCTATAAACAAACAAATGAAGGTAGCCGTACAAAAAAGAAGTATTGCCTCCGGGAATATCGACATAAGTCCCCAAGTAAGTATCAACATTTATAGGTCATCTCCTACATACCCCATCATTTATCAACCTTTTTCCATGGCGTAAAAACGATTGATATAAATAGTCTTGGCAAAAACAAATACCACAGTGAGTCGATGACATACTCGCCCAAGTTTTTTAATCATCCGCAACCAGCCTCTGAAACCCTTGTGTGATTGTTATATGCGATGTGAAGTCAAAGTTTTAGTGCTCAAAATGGCATCGACATAAAAGTTGTTCTGAGAACCGTTCTCCACAAGTTTGTCACGTTTGTATCTTATCTTTGTATGGTGGTTTATCTTTTTTAAAGTAACGAATGATCTTTTTTTCTCTTTTTTTCTATATTTTACAATATCCTTTAAAATTTGCCTGGCGTGGCATGGATTGTTGAACAGGTAAAATGTTTTTCAATCAATCCACTTTGGCTATTTGGCAAACATATGCAACATACTTTTTTTTGGTCCCGTTTTTCCAATTTGTGTGCGGGACCTTAAAAAGAGAAGGTGTAATGTGATTTTGACAAGTTTACCTGAAAATATTGTGGTTCCTGAAGCAGTGGTATTGTTAGTCTACTATAATGATTACATAGAAGGGTATTCTCCCATGGTGCCTGTAAAGGGTCGTACATGTTCCCCAGTAATACCCGCGGGGACGCTCCATTAGGCCGTTGTTAAATTTGAAATAACATTAGGTTACTAAACAATAGTATATGTACGTACATGTTGTACAAAATGTTAACATTTTTACAAACAGGAAAAATAACATACTTAGGTTACAAGGAGTGTAATAAATAGCTGCGTTATGTTTAAACTCTACTGACACTAGAATACCAAAATTTATTCATCTGTTACTTCATCATGCTTCATTCATAATTGTGGGTCCTTGGGACCTTTGTAGGTCAAAAAATCCTGCACAGCCCTGGCTACTGTGCGACTCTGTTGTCAGTTTTTAGAATCGTCTGCAGTCTGGGCAAGTGTTTATAGCGATTCTTATGCTTGAAAACTTGCGTCACACATATATATAGAATTATAGCTGCGAACGCCTTCTGATCACGAATATTCGGTTAATTGAATCTATTCGCAGCCAATAGCCTGTTACTTATAACAGGCTATTGGCTGCGAATAGATTCAATAGCAGCGAGTTGAATTTGCCGCGGATTTAGTTCCAGGATCAGTGTAGCACTCTTCTCACCTTCAATTCATACATGTTAACCACAACACACCTTATTATTAATGTATTACGTAGTTTACAACAAAGCCACCTAATATTATCGACCAATAACAGTGGTTAAATGACGAAATCAAATTCCCCGCAAATTCTTTCTGTGTGAAACGTTGGCTTGCAAGCCAAACTAGGGACACGCTTTTCGTGCACTATGCGGCATAGTTTAGAAATATTACCAAGAAGTGGCATAGTCTATGCCACTTCTTGGTAATATTTCTAAATTCTGTGAAGGCCGCAGATCGGCCCAGACAAGACCAGCGGCCTAACGTGAAGCACAGAATCATGTTTCTTATCGTACAATCGAGTGATTCGAGCCTGCAATATTCTAAGGTAGGTAGGAAACATCTTGCACAAAGTGTGCTTTCTCCAATAGTTTTTGGAGATTCTGAGTAAAACCGATAGGTATGAAATTTATAAATCGAAATGGATAAAAAAACCGGTCAAGTGCGAGACGGATGCGAGTCCGTCTTGCGCGAGCTAGAAGTATTCCCAACGGCAATAAATCACGTTTGTTGTAAGGCTCCGCTTTAATAATATTTTATTCTGTTTTTAGTAGCTATTGTTAAAGTGGTAAAATACATTATTAATGAAAATTTCAATTGTCTAATTATCACGGTTCATGAGATACAACCTGGTGAAAGATGCACGCAAAAAGACAGACGGACCAATCGAACGGACAGCGGAGTATTAGTAATAGGGTCCCGTTTTACCTTTTGGACACGGAACCCTTAAAAAATAATTCACATTTAAAACACTTACACGCATTAAAATGTATACGTTGCTATATACTGATGAGAATCGGGATTATTTTTACCATTTGTCCCCAGTGGTAACAAAGCCAGTGGTAACCAGGAATAGATGGCACATCCTTCTCTTGCCGTGGTTTAATAACTAACTAAAGTTTCTCACAAAACTTAATTGCGACGGAAATAGCAAGTTTTCTCGTAACTAAGTTAGCCGCTAAGTGAAGTATATTTTTCTTCCCTTTGGAAGTATGATACACAACGTGACAAGAATAAAGGTTGTACTTGTAGAAGAATGGTAAATCTACTGGAACTACACAATATTTTACCCGTTCTTTAAAAGTTTGATACATAACGGGAATAAATTTGGGGTGTTTGTGTTGTGTTCACGCGGAACATTTGCTAGTTTCATCTCTTTTCAAAAGTTTGGGAACGAACGTGTCAGAAATACTAAACTACTGGCCACTGTGTACAAAAAGGACTTTTAATAATGATGACAAGGTATGTTATATACTTTTTTTGGTTAGGGTTTACGAAAGAGGGTCCTGGACTTAGAATTTTTTTTTACCCCCCTTAACCCTCCCTTTTTTACTGAGAATGGCTAGAGGGGTGGCAGACAAACAATAAATGTCCTATAGATTGATATCGTCCGACGCACCGTTCTCGAGATATTTGGTTAGAGTATACGAAAGAGTGCGCAAGACTTGGGACTTAGAAAAAATTTCGGAATGATTTCGGTCGTCATATTGACACCCATTTTTTAGTGTCCCATGTTGTAGACAACATTATAAGCATCACTTTTGGTCATGTGAAGATTTTTCGTGCGACGCTTATTTTCCGAGTTTTTCCGTATTTTCGATTTCGACGACTCAAAAAGGGGTGAGGGGATGGCGGAATTTTTCACAAATCCGACTTTATGGAGGGTCATAGGTTAGTTTATGGTTATCTTGCGACCCCCAAAATAAGCGAGCGAGCGAAGCGAGCGAGCGTTCGACTTGCGCACCGGGACCCTCTTTCGTACACCCCGACCAAAAAATAAGTTTCATAACACAATAAATATTTTGGTTTTAATTTTGAAAGATTTTTTTTATTATTATAGACTGTATACAATAAACTTACTTAAATATAGTGTGCATAGTATAATTTTGTACATTTAAGTGACGTGTAAGCTTTAAGCAATCTGTTTTAACTGATAGGTTATTAAATCGTCCCAGTTGTCTACACAATTGGAAATTTTACTTAGTGCGCACCCCGCGCGTTTTTCAATTAATGCATACCTACTTCCTGTGTCAATGATTTCAATCGTATCTGTGTTTATTTGCATGGTTTGTTTTATTTATTGGATTGTGCCATTTCGCTTTCTATATTTCGAATTGGATTTTCCAAATTAATGTCAAATTAATACGGCAGAATTTGGGCACTTAAGAATATGGTACTTATATAAGGAATAGGTATATTAACACGAATAAGAAGTGCTGGTAGATGCGCAAACATAAACCCAGTCTAAACATCTAATAATAAAACATTAATGTTTTGGGCACATACGAGTACTAAAGTATCGCCACAGGTAAAGCCAACAGCAAAGCAAACTAGGTATTTCCATTACCGCGATATAAAGGATGATGTATGATAACATGAAATGTTGTCTGTACCTGAGACATTGTAGCAGGGCCGTAAAATTTGCATTCACTTTTAGCATCAAGAAGCTTGCTCATAGATGTGATGCTAGGTGACAAGAATTTGGTCTTTAGTTCCCCAGAAAATGCATACAAATTGCTTATAAACTTTGAACCGAACACAGTTTGGTTTAGATTAGAAATTGCTGTGTAAAAAATAACCACTCATCTCCTTTGGTGAACGAGCTGTGTGGTCGACTATTCCATGAGTGTCAAGAGGTAACTATGGGAAAAACAGGTCTCAATTCAATTGTATATCTTTCTGACTGGTGATGGATTTTCTAAATAACAACATTTCCGAAAGACAGACGGTCATAAAAGTAATGCTGAATCTTTAGTAACTTCTTGCCTCTGTGGTGATTATCCTAAGTATAAGTCCTACGAGTATATTGATGGAAGCACGTCGAACCTATGGGTCCTTTTGTATTTGTACTAACCGCTGACATTTACCGTAAATCAATTTTAAAAACCCTCACACACCAGACAGACCGAAAGAATATTAAGCCAACCCCATGTTTTGCAAAGAATAAAAATCATAAAAGCCATTATCATTCTTTACGCCTTCTTCCGGCGAAAGAAAGCCGATCAATTTATTCTGCACCGAACCTCCTCCCATATATTAAGCAAATTAACTCGCTGTATAAACGCAAAGGAAATAAGAGACAAAAAGCGAATGTTTTTATCTATGGAACGTGGAGTATGATGTAAGGCGAGGACACAGACTTATAAGGGCGAGGAATAAGGCAACGAAGTTTAAATAACAAGAAGTGACTGGCAAAATATGGATCGGAATTCGGATCACAATCTTATCGTTGAATGTCGTAGTCTTAGTTTTAGCCAATGAACTCAAATAATTTAAATAGTATCGCCTTTGAAGCATGAAGAGAAAAACAGGAATAGTTTTGAAAAAAAAAAATCTTTTATAGGATAGTGGCCGATGTCGAAAAAAATACATTGTGCTTGTGCGGACTCTGAAGCCATATGTTGCTTGGGATGTAATAATGACGATGAATCTAGCTGCACGATAATTTCTTTTAACAAGCCTAGCTTTCGCAAGCCTTACATAAAGCAACGAATCTTTCAAACACCTGGTTCTGGTTGGTGGATTGGTTGCTTTACCTCCTGATACGACATATACTTGTAGAATCTGTTAATTATATATCCCAACTAATCCCAAGTATCCCATCCCAACTAATATTATAATTGCGAAAGTGAGTTTGTATATTTGTTTATTACCTCTTCACGCCCTATCTACTGAAACAATCTTCCTGAAATTTCATATATATATAGCTAGGAGTAAAGAAGGACATATGCTACCTTCCAGCCCGGAAGAAAGCACTGTTTCCGAGGGAAATTCATCCGGGCGAAAGCTAGTCACTTATAATTCTTTGTGTCTGTTCTATACATATTAATTCCGGAATCTGTGACTTTTTCGGGTTCCATCTTAAACTAATCTACCTCGTGTTTGATCAAAGTTTATCGGATGGTCCTCTAAACTTGTCCAGTGTTTCTCAATACGTATTTGTTTCTCGTTCTCGTCTCTAATGAGGCAAGTTGTGAAGTGGCTTACACTGAGAACTTTGGTCGTTTGCTTGTTTTGGTTATTTACAATTCATTGTAGCCATTGCTGATTTAGGGCTAGTGAACAGAATACAATAGGGAAGATGCAAGGTTTTTAAAGAAATTTTAAGAAAGTGGATCACTAAAGTACTTAAACCAATTCCGAACTGATTTTTTTACGGCACGTCATTATTTTTCGAAATGCTGTTACTCAAAATTGTTTCGTATCAAAGTATTGAATGTAATGACGTCACACCAGTAGTGCCAGTAGTATAATACATACTGACATGAGCGATATGACGCAGTACCATCGAAGTCGCGGCCAAGATCTAGTTATTACTAAAAGCACTTCTCTTAATAGAGAAATTAAAAGTTTGATGAAATTGCAACCATCAAAGCTACCGTTGTTAAAATTTTCACGATAATTTTAAACCATAAGATTATGGTTTTGGCAAGACTTGTTGACTTGAATTTGTTATTTGCCTTGCACTATGCTTACTTTTCTTCAATATTAGATTAAGTACTATTTTATTTGTTTATAAATTAATTTAGTTTACAAATATTACTAAAATAAGTGAAGTTAAACAGTTTCAATAATTGTCTGATAGGCATCCATGTACGCCATAGAATCAGGAATCGCGCGCGATGCGAGGCAAATTCTTTAATCTATGATGTACGCAGTATGTCTCTGTTTTTCCTAGTAGTAGGTACTAATATTGTATGGTAGTCAAAATTACATATTTTTTTTACTTTTGGAATTGAAAGAGTTTCGAATGCGTATCGTAAAATCTTTGTAACTATCTCTCTCCGACTGGTGGCAGAAAAGATGGTCCAGGCAGCGAGCGGTCATAACTCAATTTCCTCAATTAAGACTCTATTTATCATAGGATGCAACTAGGAAAACACTGAAAAGATATTACGACTTCTCTTACAACAAAACTTAAGAAATAAATAAATCTAGGTTTGCATCGTCTTAATTTTAAATTTGGATTTGAAACGACGGCTTTGGCGGCTCAAGTAACTTTACAACGGCTCCCGGTAAATCCTGTCTTCCCGAAAATAATTCTGGGCACCCATTGTTAATCGAGTTCTGAGTACGACTGTCAATCGTCATTAAGTGATGATTAAGGCTCGGTTTAGATAGACCATATTGCCATTTTAAATTGACACGACCTTTTAAGGAGTAAATGAAAGAAAGTTAGAAAAGGTGTTATTATTATACAAAATAAGCATAAAAACATAACTATTGTAGTTATATAAACAATGGAGTAGTCATAGATTTTCATAGCTCCCTAGGTTGTACTTGTACCAATCCTGTGTTTTGACAAAAATGGGACTATTCTCAAATACAGCATGCTTGTGTGATTGTGTGTAGAGGCTAGAGAACGTCCAAAATTACGCCGACAGTCAGGCAATACCGCGGTCGTATTGCTACTGCGGCAGGCGCATGAGTAGCCGCCTTAATTAGATACTAAAAAATCTATACACAAAGAAATTTTAATTTGAAATTTACTACCCTTTTCTGTATAAAAATTTAGTCTGCTAATTTTTAATAATTTTTTGTTTCAGGTATGTATCCGCTATATGCCACTGAAAATAAAATAAAGAGGTTCAAATTCTTCATACTCGATTGCACCGAAAAACGCTGGGATTGTTTCAAATATATATTAGGTAGTCCTGTGTACTAAACCTTACAGACCTGTTTCAATTTTTGTTATAATCCTCTGAGATTACACCGATTAAACCATTACCTGTGTTTATTCATTCAGCGATAACTCTGAAACTTTTCACAAAGAGGATAAACAAACATTTATGGGTATTTGGCTAAGACCGAGTCGTATTGTTGGCAGAGATTTCAGTTTTGAAGAGACTATTTCGTTTTCCTAAATAAGTAAAGCTATAAGACATATTACTGTAAACTTCTGTGCTTCAAGTAAGTATCAAAATTAGTTGACTATACAAATGTGGCTCACCAATTATCTGTTGACGTAAGATTCGAGTTATCTATATGTTCTTATTATTAACTCTTGATATAAAATGCCTATTAGTATTAGTGGTTAGTATTATAATATAATTATATATTCTGTCTATCATTAAAATTTTGCTTTTAATTGCGTTTTCAACCGTAAGTTTCTGCGCCACACTATCTTTCTGTTTCTCCCAATGGACTGGTAGATAATGCTCTTAGTGTTTAAGTTTTTACTCGTGAAACAATAAAATTACTGAAAATATTTTTCTGTACTTCTTCTTACATTTATTGTTTCAAGTATCCAAAGAAACTTAGGTAACATAATATAATAATATATACCATAATATATAGGTAAATATAATTTTAAATGAATATCCCGTCTCGTCTCGAGTAAGAATAACCACAGCCCCGAGTAGTTAACAGTTTTAGCCCCACACTTTGTTATCTATTTAGCCGAAAGTTGGTGCTTGATGACTGCGTCTCTATTCTAACGCTTAATGGTCTTGCCTTTGATTTATATTCTTTAACGGATGTTGCTAAATCTATTAGAAAAATACCGCATCAAAATCCGTGGCGTAGTTTTAAAGATTTAAGCATACAAAGGGATATAGGGACAGAGAAATCGACTTTGTTTTATACATGTAGTGATTTACTCATGATAAAATCCCATATAAATAAGTGCTTAACTTGTATGATTGCTTTCCCTTCCAATCTTATGGTCATCTAAACAGCAAAGTAGTGATTGATGTATGGTACCAAATTATCTTTGCATCTGTCATAACCACCACAAAATAATAATACAAAATTAAATAAAGGACTGTAAGCAAAAAAATTCGCACAAAACAAATACTACAAAAGATTACGTACTGGACACTTGACGCGCGAATCCAACTCGCTCTTAACCAGTTTTATTTAAATCATAACACAGTTGGCACATTGAAAATATAACGTTAACTCAAATCACTGAAGGCCAATATATAATCCCCCGATTTTGGGATTTACGCACGTGTTCCCATTATTGACTGCTCTTGATGTACCTAACCCTCAACTGACTCTGTTGCCGCTGGGCATTGTCGAATCGAATACAAATTAACCTGAAAACAGGCGCAATTCAGATAATAATCCACATTGTTCTTTGAATACCAATTCGTTTTTAACCTTAAATTAAGTTGTTAGAACTAAATTAGACAGCAATGTAATTTTAGTAGCGTTGCAAAATTTAAGCCAACATCGATTAATTTCTTTACTTATTTATATCCATCTTTGAAGTAAGTTTAGTATTAAATTTATTATCAATTCCAGCAGTTAATTAAATAAATTAAAATTTCTAAATAAAATTTTATTATTAGAAGAAACAGGTATTCTTGGGTTTTTTTTATTAGAAACGAGTTGACCCGGCGAACTCCGTTAGGCCAAATCCTGATTGACAGGTACGAATGATGTTTTTCTCACTTTCTTTGCAATTTCTTTAATATTTTCTCACCTTAAATACGAGTTAATGTCAGACTAGCAAACGTCATTTTTTTTTATAAAGATGTACAAACATTAGTGCTATGTTCAATTAACCTAACCGGACTGTGATTTCAATCTTTTTTATTTCAATAACCATTAAGTATCAATGTGATGTATTAAATTGCTAAAATTAAACAAGAGTATGAAATTCGGCTCAATTTAATATTGATTGATTCAATTTGGGGGAATGTTAAGCATATTATATAAATAGACTGATTAAAACCTCTTAAAATTATATTTTGTTGTTGGTAATACGCGTTAGTATAATAACCTAAAGATTTGTTATACTAATTTTATTTTATTTTATTGTATAAGGTACACATTACAGACAGTTTACAAATATGCGTTAAATACTAATACAAACAATGATCTAGTAACTTGTCCAATATACAGTGTACACAACATGATCAAACTAGGTAAGCCATTAATAAAAACGAAAGTCATTAGACAATGTTGATTACCAAATAATACAATTGTTACATACAAAATCTTGAAAATTCTGATTTTAAACTTTATTTTAGTTTAAACTCTATGCTTTTGTATTAACGTTTATTAAGATACAAAAATAAAAAGTACAATAAAGTTATTACAAACAAACAATATATTTGGAAGAATATGACATGACATATCTACAAAATCTAAGATAGGAATAATTTGATAACAGAAGTTCTAAATTGCCTATAGCTAAGACCAAATATGTCTAATCCGTCGAGTTTAGCATGATTATTAAATGATCTGGTCATGACAGATAAAGGATTGTTGAAGGAGACGTTATTTTTAAATGATGACACTGAAAACGTATTAGGATTGCGAATCCGATAGTTAGTGTTGAATTTGATTTGCATCAATAGCTCCGGACAATCAATCGAAGAATGTACTAACTTGTGCAGAATGAGAAGTTCATTTCTTTTACGTCTCGAGATCAAAGACGATACCTTAAAATAATTTAACTTAGTATGATACGTATTCAGTTTTCGTTTAAGCCCAAATCTACCACATATAGAAGTCAAATAGCGTTTCTGAATTCTTTCTATGTTGTCCTGGTGCACTTTGTAAAATGGCGACCATATCACTGAGCCGTACTCAAGTATGGGGCGAACAATAGCTGAAAATAAGTACAAAAAAGTGGAAGCTTTTTTGAAATTCTTAGAAATACGAAACAGAAATCCATTTAATTGATTACACTTGGCAATAATCTGATTGTAATGAGAACGGAAAGAAAGCTGATAATCAAATAGAACGCCCAGATCTTTGGCTTCTTCCCTACGCTCCAGAATCTGGCCGTCGATACTATAATTATATAGGAATTTAGGATTCTTAGTACAAAATGATATAGCAAAACACTTTTTCACATTGAGTGACATACAATTAGATTCACACCATTTGCTAATTGTGTTCAAGTCATTCTGTAAAACAGAGCAGTCAGTGTCGTCTGAAATGGAGCAAAATACTTTTAAATCATCTGCATACAGTAAACAGTTACTATTAATGTGAAGGAGGTGATGAAATAAAAATGATGCGTCCGCGTAAGCCGATATATTTGAGTATAAGCACAGATACAGTGATAACACAAAGTCCAGGTAGGTACAGAGAAGAAGGCACAGTCTAAGAGATAGCACAGGATAGAAAGAAGAAAGTTCAGTAGAGAAAATAGGTACAGAGCGCAAGATAAAAACAAAATGAAATATGCGTGCATAAGCGTAGCGATTTACGTGCGCGGTAAAGCAACGAGCGACACGGGCTCCGCGTCGCACTGCGAGATCCCGACTGGTTTTTGACCGAGCGTTAGCGGGCGCAAGCGCAGCCTGGCCGCGCCCTGTCTATAGTTATAGGGATATATTGCAAACTGCATTCCTCGCTGCGTACAACGAGTTTGCCGCGGCGATGCTTGTGTATTATTTTGTCTGTCTGTATGTAAGATGTCTGAATGGGATTATTGTGAAAGATAAATAAAATAAAATATATACTAGTGTGTTTCGATGATGTATGTGTGTATGTAGATAAGTTCTGTATATACCGGTGGAATGGATGATAATAAAGGTTGCGCACCCACATCACTCCCCTCCAGAGACCGTGTCTACGGGCGATAATAATCAGGGAACCTTACCCTTCGACCCGATCTGGTTGCACGCACGACCTCTGGAGGTTCCTGTGTATGTTGGTGTGGAATTTGGGAATATACCTGTGATTGGTGATCGGTATGTTCAACGTCGTCGTCGGACAGCATGAAGGCCGGCTTAAGGCGGTCCACAGAAACTGTCACGTCCTTACCCTTGACACTCACTTTGTAAAATTTTGGGTCCCTCTTGATAACTTCGTAGGGGCCTGTATAAGCTGGTTTAAACGCACCACGCAGCGTGTCATCTCTAATGAAGACGTGGCTACAAGTGGAAAGATTTTTAAAAACAAAAATTTTTGGTGTAGTGTGGTGTTGTGTAGGTACAGGACGTAAGTTTTCAACCGCAGATTTTAAACGGGCCGAGAAATCCGTTATATCAGTGGTGTGCTCGATATTACTTTTATCGAAAAATTCACCGGGGAGTCGTAGGGGTTCTCCGTATACGAGCTCCGCTGATGTTGATTTAAGATCTTTTTTGAATACGGTCCTGATACCTAGCAAAACAAAAGGTAATAACTCCACCCAGTTTGGATCGGAGTGGCAGGTTATCGCGTACTTTAACTGCCGGTGGAAACGCTCCACTAAACCGTTCGACTGTGGGTGATATGCTGTGGTTCTGCGATGTTTAAATCCTATGATCCTGGACAACTGCTGGAAAAGCTCCGACTCGAACTGTCTGCCTCGATCGGTGACGATATCGACAGGACAACCGAACCGTGAGACCCAGCACGATATGAAAGCTTGAGCCACAGTGTGCGCGGAGATATTTGTTAGCGGAACAACTTCGGGCCATCGTGTAAAACGATCGACCATTGTCAGGCAATAACGAAAATCTCCGGAGGGAGGCAAAGGGCCGATAAGGTCTATATGCACGTATTTGAATCGCGCTGAGGGTAACATATGTGTACTCAAAGGTGATGACACATGCCTAGTTACCTTGGTACGCTGACAGGTCAAACACGCCTTAGACCATTCTCGACACTCCCTACGCATGAGTGGCCAAACAAAACGATCTGCGATAAGCTGAGCAGTAGCATTTGCGCCGGGATGGCTCATAGAATGCAGACAGTTAAATATTTGCTTCCGCAGACTTTTTGGGACAAACGGTCTGGCTGTCGACGTACTGATGTCGCAGTACAAACTTTTTCGACTGCCAGGAATATCCCGTTTAACTAGGCGCAGAGAATTCTCACCTTTAAGGCAATCGGCAAGTTCGGAGTCGGTAGTTTGGGAGTCTGCTAATACTTCCAGATCAACAGGGGCCTGTAATTCCTCCACTCGCGAAAGAGCATCTGCCACCACGTTGTCTCGACCAGAGATGTGTTGTATATCGCTGGTGAATTGCGATATCAAGTCAAGGTGTCTGTACTGACGAGGTGAGCAGTTACTCTTCCGCTGATGGAAGGCGTAACATAAGGGCCTGTGGTCAGTATACACTGTAAAATGGGTAGCCTCCAGCATATGACGAAAGTACTTTATACTTTCATATATCGCAAGGAGCTCCCGATCGTATGGTGAATACTTTATTTGAGATGGGCTCAACTTACGAGAAAAGAATGCTAGAGGCTGCCAATGTCCATCTTGCAGTTGTTGAAGAACTCCACCTATCGCCGTGTCGGAGGCGTCAGTGACGAGTCCTAATTTTGCACCTGGCTTGGGATGTGAGAGAAGGGCTGCTGTGCACAAGCTTTTCTTGCAGTCCTCAAAGGCTTGTAGTGAATCCCCACTCATGTCGACGGGCTGCGACGGTTTTGCTGCTCCGATAAGAAGTGCGTTTAAGGGTGCTTGTATTTTTGCGGCATTGGGAATAAATCGCCTGTAAAAATTTACCATACCCAAAAATCGTCTTAATTCTCGCACCGTTCTCGGAGCAGGAAAATCGCTGATCGCCTGGACCTTGCTTTTCAGAGGTTTAGTGCCAGCTTCGGAAATAGAATACCCAAGAAATGTTACCTCATTTACACCGAAAACACATTTAGCCGTATTAACTAGAACGCCGTAGTCTTTCATTCGTTTGAAAATTTGATGTAAATGGTTTTCGTGTTCTTCCTGGGTCCTGGAAAAAATTAAAAAATCGTCCAGGAAGGGGTAACAAAAGTCGAGACCGCGAGTCATCTCGTCCACAAACCTCTGAAAAGTTTGGCCTGCATTTCTGAGACCAAACGTCATGAATGGGAACTCATACAAGCCAAAGGGTGTCGTAATCGCCGTTTTGGGAATATCCTGCTCCTCCACAGGGATCTGGTTGTAAGCTTTAACTAAATCGATGGTTGAAAAATACTTACAGCCAGATAGGTAGTGAGAGAAGTCGTGGATATGTCTGATAGGGTACATATCAGGTATGGTGCGCGAGTTAAGCAACCTGTAATCCCCGCAGGGCCGCCACCCATTATCCTTTTTGGATACCAGGTGGAGAGGCGACGCCCAGGGGCTGTCCGACGGACGTGCTGTACCGTTGGCTAGCATCACCTCAAATTCCTGTTTCGCTATTTTGAGCTTTTCAGGAGCTAGTCTCCGAGGCTGACATGATACGGGAGGGCCCGGAGTGGTACGGATGTGATGTGTGGTGTAGTGTCTTACGCGACTCGGAGTACCAGAGGGACGTGTAATCTCTGCGTATTGATCTAAAATTGAAAGATATCTGTTAGATGTACCGTTAGGAAAACCAGTCAAGACCTTTACACTCGGTATTAAATTAGATTTTACCTTATCAGCTAAAGCGCTTATATTAGTTGTGCCATCGATGAGCCTATGGTTACCCACGTCAACCAAAAGTCGGTAATGTTCTAGAAAATCAATTCCTATAATGGGTTTTGTGACGTCGGCTACGACAAAACGCCATGGAAAGTCACGACGCAATCCCAAATTCAAATTTAAATGAACGTAACCATAGGTGTCGATGGCAGAACCGTTAGCGGCGCTAAGTTGGTAACTAGTTTTAGTACGAGATTCACTACACGCGGAAATTGGGTACACACACAAGTCACTGCCGGTATCTACTAAAAACTTTATTTTCGATGCGCGGTCGGTGACGAACAGGCGACCGGTCTGGCTGAGGCAATCGTCGGTCGCCATTACTGACTGCCTGCGGAGTTTTCCGATTTGTTAAAATCGCAGGGCTGGATACACCTCCTGGCTTGTGACTGGAACTTGAAGTGGTACCAACACACAGGGAATTTTCTATAACTGGAATTCGACCTGCGTGATGATGATCGTTCTCGTCTTCCATTGTCCTGTCGCTGGCGGGATCGTGAGCGACCGTTGACTTGGGCTGTCAGGGCACTAACTTGCTTTGTCAGTGCTTCAACTTGATGTGTCAGCTCACAGATTGGAGAAGAAGCTGGTGTGGCTGCTGCGACCTGGGCTGCGGGCTGAGCAATGTCGTTGATGCGGTCGGCGAGGTCTGCCAGGGCGTCCAGGGACAGGGTAGACTGCGACGCTACGATAGGCTGCATAGTTGTCGGTAGACGGCTTGTCCATATCGTTTTAATGAAATCTTCAGGTACCTCTGGACCCGCAAGGTGCCTTAGGTGGCGTAGGAACTGGGATGGCTTGCGGCTACCAAGCGATTCATGCATAAGTAATTGCTTTACCTTATTTTCTCGAGATACGGATAGCCGCTTGATTAGTTCGTTTTTGAGTCGGGTGTAGTCGGGGGTACCTACTAAAATATCCTCCACCTCTGCCGCATACTGTCGCTCCAGCGAACCCAATATATGGTAAAACTTGGATGAATTATCAGTGATTTTCGCGATTGCGAACTGGCACTCCACCTGTGCGAACCATATTGCTGGTTTTTCAGGCCAAAATGGAGGTATCTTCACCGTAGTAAACGTGGCTGGGTGTGTCGTTGATGTATCTTCCGCCTTAACGTGACGAGAGCGAGGCTTTTTGTTCACGGTGGCATCGCTATCACCATCACTTCCAACTGCTGCATCATATTCAGCACTGCTCATCGTGATTTAAATTCAATATTCTTCTTAGGGGTCACCACTGAAGGAGGTGATGAAATAAAAATGATGCGTCCGCGTAAGCCGATATATTTGAGTATAAGCACAGATACAGTGATAACACAAAGTCCAGGTAGGTACAGAGAAGAAGGCACAGTCTAAGAGATAGCACAGGATAGAAAGAAGAAAGTTCAGTAGAGAAAATAGGTACAGAGCGCAAGATAAAAACAAAATGAAATATGCGTGCATAAGCGTAGCGATTTACGTGCGCGGTAAAGCAACGAGCGACACGGGCTCCGCGTCGCACTGCGAGATCCCGACTGGTTTTTGACCGAGCGTTAGCGGGCGCAAGCGCAGCCTGGCCGCGCCCTGTCTATAGTTATAGGGATATATTGCAAACTGCATTCCTCGCTGCGTACAACGAGTTTGCCGCGGCGATGCTTGTGTATTATTTTGTCTGTCTGTATGTAAGATGTCTGAATGGGATTATTGTGAAAGATAAATAAAATAAAATATATACTAGTGTGTTTCGATGATGTATGTGTGTATGTAGATAAGTTCTGTATATACCGGTGGAATGGATGATAATAAAGGTTGCGCACCCACAAATGTTATCAATCAAATCGTTAATGAAAACTATAAAGAGTAAGGGTCCCAAAATCGAGCCCTGAGGCACGCCAGAAGTTACGTTTATAGAACTGGACATAAAACCCTTAATAGTAACTATCTGACTCCGGTTAGAAATATAGGATTTAATCCATCTTAAAAGTGATCCGTGGATTCCGTAGCTAGATAATTTCTTTATAAGACGTAAATGTTGAACCTTATCGAATGCTTTCGAAAAGTCAGTATATATAGAATCTACCTGTAAATGCTTGTCAAAAGCATCACAAATGTAAGATTTATCAATACATATAATAAGACACTAAAATGCGAGTGTCTGTACATTTAATATTTTTCAAAAAAACTGATTGAGTGCGATTAAAAAGGAGTAACAGAAACCAAAAAAACAGTTTTTGGAATTTTTGTCTGTCTGTATGTATGTATGTATGTATGTATGTCTGTCTGGTACGTTATAACTTCGAAAATACTCAACGGATTTAAACGCGGTTTTCACAGTTGGATTACATATGATTAGGAGCGTTGTCAAAACTTTGTTTCGTCAAAATCGGTTAAGGGAAAAAAAAGTTATGGTCGATTGAAAATTTACTTCAAACACTGCTTCTAAACTTTTAATGCGTTTACTTACGTTTAATTTAATTTAGATAAGGCTAGGATTTCTACTTTTTATTATCCATATCAATAAAGACGAAAACACGCACTGCACCTATTAATTTTAATAAAATAACACATTGAATTTGATCGTAAATTTAGTAACATAAAATCTCAATAGATGGCGCGAATTTGCGTACCTATAGACAAATCCCATTTGAAATTTCGCCAATCTCTAGCAACGTATGTTGGCCTATCGGTAGAGGTCGTAGATCATATTTTTAAGTCGAGGGTTCGAATCCTGCTATAGATGACTTTTTTTTTACTTACTTTCTTTTACTTACTTTTTTGTCGTTTTGTATTAATTTTTAAGAATTTTTTAATACTTTAGTAAAGAAATGTTTCAAGAAAGTACCTGGATCGAATCCTGTCACAAACAATAATTTTATGAATTCGTGTTTTATTTGTTTTCTAGAATTATTTTCTTACTTTTTTTTATAATTTTGAAAAGAAACAAATAAATTCATTTGCAAATTTATTTCAGGATCAACGATATCGCAACCCCTTACAAATCATATCTAATAGTTTGTCATTGACGACATTGAAAAAGAAGATTAATCAAATGGTTGACTGGTAGAGAACGCTCTTAGCGTTAAGTCCGTTAATATATAAGTACTAGCTGTTCCCCGCGGCTCCGCCCCGCGTGGGAATCGGTTATATCGCGCCCAAAAGTTTATGTTTGACCTCAGGTCGTTAACTACATCCCTACCAAATTTCATCACAATCGGTCCAGCAGTTTAGCCGTGAAGAGGTTACAGACAGACAGACTTTCGCATTTATAGTATTAGTATGGATATGGATTTTGTACTTATCTATCTATCTTTACATATAATCGGACAGTAAAAATTGAATGTCTGTACATTAAATATTTTTCTAAAAAACTGATACGGGGCGATTAAAGAAAGACGTGTAACAGAAACCAAAAAAAAACAATTTTTGGAATTTTTGTCTGTCTGTCTTTCTGTATGTCTGGTACGTTATAACTTCAAAACTACTCAACAGATTCGAACGCGGTTTTCACAGGTGGATTACATATACGTTCAACAGTTTTGTCAAAACTTTGTTTCGTCAAAATCGGTTAAGGGAAAAAGAAGTTATGGTCAATTGAAGTTTACTTCTAGCACTGTTTCAAAACTTTTACAGAGTTGAATCCGGTTTACATAAACGTATTTAATATAGATAAAGCTACAATTTCTACTTTGTTTTATCGATATCAATGAAGACAAAAACACACTGCAGTCTCTATTAAATTTTAAAAAATTAACACATTGAATGTGTGTGGGCGTATAATTTAGTTACATAAAATATCAATAGATGGCGCTGAAGTTAATTTAATTATTTTTTTCTCATATGGTATTATAGCAGATTGAAATTTTTCCAGCAATTAATTCTAATTATTTCAAAAAAATTTTGGTTGTTTATTTAGTTCTATTGGTTGGTTTGTTTATCGGTCGTTTGTTGTATTCTATTGTAAGCTATTTGAATTGATTAGTTGGTTGGTTTGGCTTTGGTTTAAAAAATAATCAAACCAGCAAGTCAGTTCAGTTGTTGTTCGACGGAACATACGGTCGTGTCGTAAGGTCTAATTTAACTAACATAACACTATTTATTGAGTTAGGTTCTAATGACCCTGTAATAGGCTGCGTCTACTCTTTTAGAGAAAAAGATGTGATAGTATGAATGTTAATATTTTTAGTTTGATATCGTAGCAATGGCTAATGGCTTTATAAAATTGGCATGGGAATAGGATACTACTTATAGATTTAACTATAGGTCTGGATAGTTGTAGTTTCCACAGGTTAAGCGAAAAGCGAACTACACGCGGGCGGAGCCGCGGGCAACAGCTAGTATATTAATAAGTTACTAACAGTAGAGCGACCAGGCATAAAACCATGCTGAAATTGAGAGATGCATTGTTTAAAATGACTAAAAAGAAAAGGATACACTAGCGATTCAAAGAGCTTGGCCATGCATGAGAGTATGCTTATTGGGCGATAATTTTCACACATCGATTTATCACCAGATTTGAAAATCGGGACTACAAAGCTATTTTTCCAATAATCGGGAAAGCGACCAGATTTAAGCGACTTATTAAATAATATTTCCAAAGGAATACTTAATTCATTAGCGCAAGCTATGATGAATCTTGCTGGTATTGTATCAGGGCCTGCGCCTTTATTGGGATCGAGCTTTTCAATTTCATCAATGATGTTCTGCCTAGTGATACGAATGTCACTTAGAGTTTCGCGGTGACATATATAATCGGTATCACTTGAACAATCAGTAGGCAATTCGTATACAGATTTGAAATAGTTAGCAAACAATTCGCACACACTCTGCGCATCTGAGCTAGAATCGGACTGGTGTGACATGTTCTGAGGGATAGAATTAGTTGTTTTTTTACTGTTTACATAATGCCAAAAAACTTTTAAATTATCTCGCATACCCTTCTCTGTAGATTCAACAAACTGCTTATAACATTCATTTATCATTCTTTTGCTCCTGTAACGTAAAAGATCAAAAGTATCGTAATCTCTGGGATTGCCATATTTTTTAAACTTCCGGTGATACTTATATTTTTCCTTTAAACAATTAATCAAAGCTTTACTGTACCAATGTGGGTAGAGGGAGGATTTAGTTCTATGGGTGGGAGTGTATCGGTGTATAATTTCATTTAATTTGGAATAAAAAATCATTAGTGCTGCATCGATGTCCAAATTAGATAGAAGTTCCAACCAGTCAATAGCCGATAAGCATTCTTTAATTTTATTATAATGACATTTCCAATAATTAAGTTTTTGAGAATTGGGATTATGATTAACAGTTGCAGGTGATTTTGATACACCGACATCTATCGACATTGAGGGGTGGTGTCCTTCCAACTTAAGTAGTGAGTCAGTATGATATACTTTTATGTTACTATGATTATAAAGCACAAGATCAAGTAGTCTACCATTGGTGTTGAACAAGTAATTATATTGCAGTAAGTTACAAACAGCCATAGTTTCCAACAGTATCGGCCCGCGAGCATGATTAACTTCATAGGGCTCCAAGTAATCGCAAGAGTGTTTCCTTTTCCAAGATATTTTGGGAACGTTAAAATCACCCAACAGCAAAAAGGAATCAAACAGATCATTACCAGTAATTATATTTTGACAATGTTCAAAAAAGCTTGTAACGCTGTCCAACCCCATGTCAGGGGGTAGATAACATAGACAGATATTTAAAGGAGGTTGTTCCTTAGACTGCGGAAGAACAGTAAGCCAGATGTCTTCATAAGAACTGTCCCAACTAAACCTACGCAAAACATTCAGATGTTTCTTTACGGCCACTATAATACCGCCTCCTTCAACTTTCGTACTAGCTGGACAATTTGAGCGATCTCTTCGGAATATGGTGTAACGCTCATCAAAAAGTTCTGCATCAAATACACTGGAGTTAAGGTTAGTTTCATTTAAGCAAATAACGTCATAATCATTACTTAACACATTAAGGTAAAGCTCAGTTGTTTTAGATCTCATACGATTTACATTTTGGTAATAAATTAACATGTTTTATAACTATAACAAGTTTTTAAAATAAGTAGAAAGAAAAGGAAATTTGTTAAACATAAAGTACTGAAACAAAATTAAACTAATTTACTCAAGCTGTCTATGTCTCGGACCAAAATGGCAGGACATTGTTCATTCTTTCTTACATATATTTGGCCAAATTTAACCCATACAAACTTGTAAGACCTTTCTTTAGCCGCTTTTCGTGCTGCAGCATACATTTTTTTGCATTCAGGTGACAAGTGCTCCACCACGTAAATTTTTTGTTTATTGCCGGCAATATCCAAATGAGACGAGTTTAGAGGATCCAAAGAGTTAGTTTTATTGTAACGCCTGACAGCAGACAAGATGCCGTCACGATGACGCGGCGAAGGGAGGGTGACTAAAAGATTGCGAGGTCGACTTGAACTGTTATCAAACTTGGCTATCCTACGGCAGGCATGAATGTCGGAATCTGCAATTGAGTAACCAACTACATCACAAATTTTATTAAAAATATTAACAACATTCTCATTCCGCTTCTCTGGCACAGCCTGAATTTCCAAATTCGAGCGGCGAGATGACACTTCATAAGACTTAATGCGGCGGTCCATATCACTGAGATCATTTTTGAATTTTATACTTTGGCTGTCCAACTCCTGAATCCTTGTGCTAACCGATGTCAAATCTGATTCAATTTGTTTCTGTCCCTCCTCTAAAAAATTAAGATCCTTGGACACAGAATATATAATAGTACTCTTGGATAGAGACATCTTGTGGGAGGGAGGTTATATTTTATTTTATTTTTAGTTTAGGAGTACCCGAAATCGGCGAGCGTGTATGACGAGAGTGATGATCGTATAGCCAATGGAAATCTCTAGTCTCTGCCTACCCCTACGGGAGACAGGCGTGATGATATGTATGTATGTATTTATTTTTAGTTAATGTTGATTGTGGACATAAAGCCCTAGGCTTTTTAGATGAGGAAGACCCAGTAAGAAAACGGAACAGGTTTTTTTTTAATAAATCCTAAAAATGTGTTTCTAGCACCCAACTCGTCAGCCTACTACGCAAATCTGTTTAAACATTTTGTTGCGTATAATTCGCCGATTACGCTCAGGTATGTTTGTGGCAAACAGGCTTTACAACCCAAAATATCCTATTCATTATTCAAAGAATACATTATGCATATAACAATGTAGGTGTTGGTTGGGGATATTTTTGTTTCATACCCTAATATTATTCTTCTGTTTATACATATTTACCATTACTTTTTGGCAGACTAAAGGATTACCAAATGGATCCAACCAAAATCCTATTGACTCTACGAGTCTCGAGATATTTTTGGGATCATTATAGAAGGAAGTGGTTAGTTTCGCTGACTGCGTGCTCTTCGTGACTAAGTCTATCTTTCTCATGACACTATAGGACTAAGACTTCTATAGTGTCATAAGAGAGAGAATTTTCAAAAAAAAAATGCTCTCCCGCTTTCCTTCGCTTCATAGTTGCCAGTCTGAAATGGTGCCAGGAAGCACATCAAACAGCGATTTAATTTTCCCTTTGCGAATTTATTTTTTTCTCTTAAAGAAAAATAAACAACACTGACCGAATGTAGTTTTAAAATAAACTTCATTTAACAAAGTTTCCATGAACTCGTAGATATAAGTGAACTGTTGGTTTTAAAAAAAGTATACGAAAACTATTGAGTTAAAAGCGCACAAAGCGAATTTTAAATCAGTTCCCAAACACGTTCTAGTAGTTAATTTAAGAATAGAGAATAGGATATTTTTCTCTGAATATGGCCCCTTTGCGCCCCTTCGAATATATGTTGTCGCAGAATTGCGGTAAAAAAGTACAGATGTACCTAACTGTACAATTTAAATATTCTTACGTCTTAATAAAGTACTATTTACTATGTATCAAATAATAATGTTTATAGGGTTGGCGTATGAAATGATACCCACGATGTACGAAAGTAGTGTTTATTGTGTGTCTCACATAGCTTAGTACATGTGCATACATATAATACTTATGGCATACAATCGCGTACAAATCGTATTTCATACGGTAACCTATTTAGGATCCTGGGTAGGACGCGGAGCATCGCAACCCTAATATCCTCCTAGCTAGCTGTAACTTGATGACGCGGGGCATCGATCAAGTCAAGCACTGAGCTCTGAGCAGACTACGGGAGCAATCGTACTCGGAGCTGTCTAGCGAACGACTGACTGCTTGATTTTTTTTTTTTTTTGACAGGACCTACAATATTAGCTTCTAAGAGCTTTAATATTTACAGCGGGACGGTTTGAGGCGAGGGCTTGACGCCACTCAGCCTTTTCGGCAAAAGCGCAAGGGGCTCCCAGTTGGGACGAACCTCGGCCATGGGCTTTGCCTTTGATCAATGGCGAGCGATGCAAACTCGCGAGCGATGCAAACGCTCATTGCCTTAAGGGCCGACACTAGGGTGCCTTAAGGGCCTAAGAAGAGCCTACTGGTGGCGAGAAGCGCCCTGGTACATTTTGGTACCTGGAAAACGAGCTACTGTTCCTTGACTGCTTGAACAGCGGCGCGCCTTTTATATGCGCGCCGTGTGACGCGGGACTGGTGGGAGGCCGCCGGTGACGTATTCATAGTGAACTCGTATTCATAGTAAACGTCGTGTTACAGTCTCCCCCTCTGGTACTCTGAAGTCGTCCCGACAGGAGTACCAGCAGCTGTATTCTTGCGAGGTCTTCCTCTGCGGCGAATGGGATTGATAGGTTCGGGTACCTTATCTTTTTTTTTTTTTTTTTTTCAAACGTAGGTGCTGCTGTGTGATATTTCCCAATTACTTTGTCTGGTGAATCAGGATGAGCCACTTCGTAAGTAGAGGTTCCATTAACCATTTAAGGGGCTGATGATCATTTATAGTAAAACAAATTTGTTTCTTCTATGTAACCACAGAAGCGTGATATAGCCCATACAACAGCTAGGGCTTCCTTTTCTGTAACAGTTTAATTTATATTCGGCAGGAGTGAACAGTCTACTTGCGTATTCTACAGGTTGTTCGTTTTCTCCCTCCCCCTGCACCAAAGCTGCTCCAATAGCGTATTGACTTGCTTGTTTTAATACTGGTGCCGTGGTTAAAGTAATTTTTAATTTATTAAATGCTTCTTGGATTTTTATTTATAGTGGGGGTAGTTATGAGTCGTCCCTGTTGGGCGCCAATATAGGGTTGGCGTATGAAATGATACCCACGATGTACGAAAGTAGTGTTTATTGTGTGTCTCACATAGCTTAGTACATGTGCATACATATAATACTTATGGCATACAATCGCGTACAAATCGTATTTCATACGGTAACCTATTTAGGATCCTGGGTAGGACGCGGAGCATCGCAACCCTAATATCCTCCTAGCTAGCTGTAACTTGATGACGCGGGGCATCGATCAAGTCAAGCACTGAGCTCTGAGCAGACTACGGGAGCAATCGTACTCGGAGCTGTCTAGCGAACGACTGACTGCTTGAACAGCGGCGCGCCTTTTATATGCGCGCCGTGTGACGCGGGACTGGTGGGAGGCCGCCGGTGACGTATTCATAGTGAACTCGTATTCATAGTAAACGTCGTGTTACATGTTCATTTTTAATTTATTACACCTCAAAAAGTTATATATCTGCCTATAAAAATTTAGTTTTATAGGTTTTTATTTATACAAGGAAATTGAGAAAATTTTGCTTTTGTAGTTACTTAATTTAAAAACTCCGATTCAATTAATTTTATATACTTCAAAGAGCCGACTGGTAAGGGGTAGCGCAGAATGGGGGGGGGGGGGGGGGGATCTCTTGGGTCATCGAGCCATTGCAGTAAGGAAGTATGTAATTATAAAGCAGAATCTTAAATCCCAAATTGTTCTATTATAGCTTTCATATTATTTTGTATAGATGACAGTATCTCCCAGTTATCATTATCAGCTTACGTTATGTTTTAGACTTTGATTAAGGTTTTAGTCAAGGTTTAGACATAGCGGTACTGTCTCCGTAATACAAACCTACTTAAGGCATAAACATGAATTGCGAGCTACTTGGAGTTACCCTTTCGTATTCTCTTTATTTTACAACTGGGCCGGCCGTTTATAGACGGTGCGCTTGCGAGAGTCTCTCTGTTTCTTTGACAAAAATTGCGATTTTGATGCAATTCGGTTAAATGCAGCACAAATCCAAATCTATGGCACGCAGTATGTGTTGTAAGTCGTTTCTGCCGCTGCTTTGACTAGTTTAATAATATTGCTATTAACTATCCCACATAGTTAATATAAAAATATGTGATTTATTTATTTATTTATTTTGTTCCTATATAGTCCAACAAAGGATTAGCTATATTTAAATTTTTAATTTATTATTATTTTTTATTTATTCAATTTGTTTTATTTTTTTATTCATTTTAATGGCAATAGAGGAGCACATGGCCGATGAAGCAGAAAGATTTTCCAATTGCAACCGCACGCACTGGCAAGCGCAGCGTCGGTTACCCATCAAACAGATGCTCAGCTGACCCAGGCAAACGCTGGGTACAGCTTCCAACCGGTCTTTCTGGATATCCTTGGGGGCCTATGTCCAGCGGTGGACAGCCTGTGGCTGAAATGATGATGATCAAAGAGTTAAATTTTATGAATATTATCAAGTTGGAAGATCCTGTCTATTAACAAGCAATCAATTGAGGTTTACTTACGCGGCCGCTGTTAAGACCCATTAACTCGAGTGAATATAACGTCATGCAGTTTTATGAGTTGACAGTAGACCCTAATTTACTTTATGCCCGTTTTATCCTGGACATAAAGCGGAACACTGTAATGACCACTAGGGAATAGCTTAAAGGCGTGCACACACGGAGTGACGAACAATTAAATGAGTTTGACGTTTTTATTATTAATGTACACTTAAAGTAAAAGTAAATAAAATGAGTACCTACATATTTTTTAGGGATCCATACCTCAAAAGGCAAAAACGGAACCCATAAGATCACTTTGTTGTCCGACTGTATGTGTCAAACCTTTTTTGAGATATACTCGAATTAGTCTTGCTTGCGGGATCGCATTGGTATTTGTACTTGCGTTTTCGAAAACGGCTCTAACTATTTCTTTGAAATTTTAAACATAAGTTTTAACATAGTCAAAAAGATAATCTAGCTAGGTTTCATGTCTGGGAAAATTCATTTTACCCATATTTTCACGCAAAAACATTTTCTTCATAAAACGAGCGAAGCTCGGTCGCCCAGGTACTAACGTTAATAGACTAACGTTAGTTAAAATTAATGTTTAATGTCGTTAACTGTTATTGTGTGTTAATGAGATAAGTTTTGCTACAAATTTGACATATGACCGCAGTTTGTCAACAAGTAGTTGCTTTGGATAATGGCCCTTGGATCATATTTTACAATATAATGACAACAAACTAAAGTATAATATTCAAGTCTTACAACTTCTTAAACAACTTTATGAAATATTTTAATTTTTTTATTTTATAAAGTTTTATTACGGTGATAATCGTGGCATTGCTTAAAATAATGGCAGACCAGACCTATCACAAAGGATCTATTTTTAGTTGACATTTTCTAAATATAAACTACCTACTAATATTGAACTTTATTTTTTTGATTGGGAAAAATGTGAATTTCGACGCTTGTGACCAATAATTAAAAAAATATCCACAATTCAAGAACTAGAAAGTCCGTCCTGCTCCAGGCAGTTCGTAATTCTATACATAACCGGACGTAATAGACAGATAGACAGACACAGACAGACAGTTTCACATCTATATATATAAAAGAAAGTCGTGTTAGTTACTCCACTTATAACTCAAGAACGGCTGAATCGATTTAGCTGAAAATTGTCAGGGAGGTTATTTAGAACCAGGAGAAGGACATAGGATACTTTTTATCCCGGGAAAAAGATCCCGAGGGAAGTTCACGCGGGCGAAGCCGCGGGCAAAAGCTAGTTTATAATATTTGTGTGGAAACATCGTTTTCATTTGGTGCATACTATAATATAGGATCTTCACAATAAGACAACCGCTTAGTGACACACCATTTATTGGAATGCTTACAAAATAAAAATATGACTACCGCCTTATAAGTCAATATGCATACCCTACAATCCTCCACCCTTATTTACTAGATAATATTAATATGTAGTAGATACCTACAATCTACATGTATGATTTTTTTAAGTAAACTATTTCTTTATATAAAGTAAGTTGGGAACACTATACACACCTTACCAAAAATATACAAATACAAGTAAACAACGCAAAGCATCAATTAGAAAGTAATGATACGTAACTATTTATTAATCTGTGGTAATATCGAGTACCAATTACAAGTGTCTTAAAATCGCTTATATTCCATAACAATGAGTGTGACCTAATAACAGGATATTTAACTTATAATGAACTATAATGAATAAAATATGTATATATAGGTACTAAAAACGATAAACTGGCTTCTTAAGTCTACATGGGCGTATTGGTCGGGAACGAAAAGGTACAGTGGGGCTTAATGGTATACGGTTATTTGTTGCCGTCCGTATTTCACTAGACACCGGTGGCTTTTCTCCTTCTTCAATTACCGGCCCAGCCTCAGCCTCCGCTCTTACACTAGAAGAATTAGGACACGAGTGATTACTCTCCTGCCCTATTTCCTCTTTGGCTGTGCAAACTATTTCTTTCTCGCCACTAACGTATGATGGTGATCTATTTGGTAAACAATCGAGGGAACACCTTGACTTCCGTCTTAACTGGTCGATGTGCCTATGAGATTCCTTACCTGTATTATCCACGATTTTGTAATCAGTCGCACCACAAACTTGTACTATTTTGCCTGTACCCCATTTATCAGATTTGTTATATTGTCGCAACCAAACCTCCTCGCCTGTGGGCAGCGAGCGATGGATACCTGGCCTACCTCGTAGTTGCCTATCCTGAGCTATTCGTACTCTGTGGTCTCGATCTGGTTTCAGCCTATCTAGTTTAGTTCTTAATCGTCTACCTAACATGAGTGTAGCTGGACTTTCACCTGTCGTAGCATGTTCCGTATTGCGATAATGTAACAAAAAAGTATGTAAGGCCTCAATAATGTCTATATTTTGCCGCGACGCTTTTTTAATAACCTTTTTAACGGTACGCACTGCATTTTCCGCCGCACCATTAGACGACGGATGATACGGAGCCGAAAACATATGGTTTATACCATTGTCCCTACAGTACTGTTCAAACTCGTTACTCGTAAAAGGTGGTCCATTATCAGATATTAATATTTTTGGCAAACCCCACCGCGCAAACAATTCTTTAAGTTTACCTAATGTACTATGAGCGGAAGTATTATTTATTGGGAATACTTCTATCCATTTAGATCTCGCGTCGATAGCTACCAAAAACAACTTACCGAAGATGGGACCTAAAAAGTCGACATGGATGCGTGTCCAGGGCTTCCCGGGCCACGGCCAGTGGTGGACGGCGCTCCGTGGTGGCGCGTCCGCCTCCGCCGCGCACACATCACACGACCGGCACATCGATTCTATATCTTCATCTATTCCGGCCCACCAAACGTAGCTTCTCGCTATTGCTTTTGTTTTAACTATACCCATATGTGGTTCGTGAAGCTCTTTTAATATGATATTTTTACATGATTCCGGTATTATCAGCCTGTAACCCCACATAATACACCCTAATTCTTCATATAACTCGTTTTTCCGGTTAAAGAACGGTTGCAATCCTTTAATCTCACAATCAGCCGGCCACCCATCTCTGATGTAACTTAGAACCCTACTTAACATTGGGTCGTGTCTAGTTAAGTTAACAATTTTTTTGTGATCCAAGGACATCGCTTCCTGAGCATAATGTAAGTATGTTTGTTCCGGTACTTCTAACTTTTCGCTCTGTGAAGACAGCACTGGTAGCCGTGATAACCCGTCAGCGCTATTCTTCGTAGTATGCACGTACTCAATATCATATGTGTATGCTGACAAAATAACTGCCCATCTCTGCAACCTACTAGCGGCCATCGCTGGTATACCATTTTTATCACCAAAAATACTTACTAGAGGCTTATGGTCTGTTTTTAACAAGAAACGACGCCCATAGAGATATTGATGAAATTTCTTCAAACAAAATATAATAGCAAGAGCCTCTCTGTCGATCTGAGAATAATTTTTCTCCGCGTCGGTGAGGGATCGCGAGGCGTACGCGACGGGCCGCTCGCTGGCCGCCGCCGCGCCCTCGCCGGGCTGCGAGAGGACTCCGCCAATACCACGGGCACTCGCGTCACATGTCAATATTAATTTACCTTTAGGATTGTAATGTCTTAGTACTTGAGCCCCCGTTAAAACTTGTTTAATATTTTTGAATGCCTGTTCACAATTGTTGTTCCATCGCCATAGAGTATCTTTTTTTAATAATTTATACAATGGTTCCAATATCGAACTAATATTTTCAATAAATTTAGCGTAAAAATTGACTAACCCCAAAAAAGACCTGAATTCCGTAACGTTATTTGGACGAGGTAACTTGACTATCGCTTCAACTTTTGAGGAATCCACTTTGACGCCATCTCTTGATATTATATAACCTAAATATTTTACCTCTTCCATCATATACACGCACTTATTTTTTTTTAATTTCATTCCGTGTGATTGTAGTCGGTCAAATACTTTTTCTAATATCTCCAAATTTTCTTGTTCATTTCGTCCGCCTATGATGACGTCATCCAAAAATACCTCGACAAAAGGTATACCCTTCAATAAATTCGTCATAGTCCGTTGAAAAATACCAGGACTGGAAGACAGGCCGTAAACCAACCTATTATACATGAAAAGACCCCGGTGCGTATTAATAACCGTATATCGCTTAGAATCATCTAAAACCAGTTGATTATAGGCCTGAGACAAATCCAATTTTGAAAATACTTTAGAGCCATTTAATCCTACGAGGAGGTCATCAATTCTCGGTAGGGGATACCTATCGACCAGTAAGACAGGATTCAAGGTTACCTTGTAATCCGCGCATATACGTAGACCACCATCCGCTTTACTCACTGGCACCAAAGGCGTGGCCCAGTCCGAGCTCTCGACGGGTTCAATGACCCCGTCAGCCAGCATCGCATCCAGCGCGGCGTCCACCCTGTCCTTGAGCGCATAAGGCAGAGGCCGAGCACGGCAGAACACCGGCGCAGCGCCCTCCCTCACATGCAACGATACCTGTCCTCCAGTGTACCTTCCCAGTCCCTCACTAAATAGCTCCTTATACCTGTTAAGAATAACATCCAATTTTTCATTTTTGTTTAAAATTTGACAATCAAAATTAAAAGTTTTTGAAATTAATGGCACCCTTATTTTCAATTCTGATAACCAATGTCTTCCAAGTAAAGACGTGGTTCCACCCTCAATAACAAATAATTCTAATTGCTTACAATTATTCTCGTAAGATACTTGTGGTTTGACTACACCTTTCGGCAAAATTTTACTACCGTCATAAAATTTTAATTGTAAGTTGCACTTTTCCATTGTTAAATTTTTAAAATACTTTTCATAAGTACTATTGCTAATACAGGAAATAGCGGATCCCGTATCTACTTCCATACAAAGTGGTTTTTTATCAATAATTACTGTCAATCTTACCGGCTTGTAACCGTTCAAACTGAGTTGGTGAAACTCCTCCACCTCGGAAGAAAAACTCTCCTCTTCATCAACGTCATTGTAGTGCATGTGACGTTTTGTTTTATTTCGGGAATAGCCACCCGACGACTTCTCTTTTTCCGGGCACACCCTTCGTAAATGCCCCATTTTTCTGCACTTGCTGCATTCAAAATGTCTGAAACGACATCCGTCTCTGGTATGACCACGACCGCCGCACGCTTCGCATGTCATGGCACCCCACGATTGGTGTTGCTGCCCGCGCTGCCTGCCGCCCGGCGCGCCCGCCGCCACCGCCCGCGCTCCGTGCCCCGAGGCTCTGTCCCGGCCGCGCGCCGCCCCCAGCGCATGCACCGCGCTCGCCGGCGCTGCAGCCGCTCCGGCCGCGCCCGCCGCCGCCGTCTCCGCGGTTGTCGAGCCCGCGGCCGTACCGCCACCTCCGCTCGGTTCTACCGCCGCCGCGTTTTTCTCGGCCGCCTCCAATACGCAAGCTAATTTCATCGCATTCCCAAATGAAATTTCGTCTTTAGAAAAAAGTCTGACGAATAATATCACTTGACACTCCGCATACGAATTGATCCCGTAGATTTTCGTCTAAATTATTCTTAAATTCACACGTCCGTGACAGTTTCTTTAATTCCGCCACATATTTTGCAATGGATTCGCCGTTATTTTGCCTTCGTAAACGAAACCGATAACGTTCCGCCAGTATAGAAGGTTTTGGGTTCAAATGTGTTTTCACCAATTCCACAAGGCTTGTAAAGGTATAGTCAGAAGGTTTTTTAGGACTTGCCAAATTCACCATTAGTTCATAGCACTTATCCCCAACGACCGTTATCAACGTCGGCACTTTAACGTCATCATCCACATCGTTTACTTTAAAGTACATTTCCAATCTTTCACAATATACGTCCCAATTTCCGGAGTCCAAGTCAAATTCATTGATTTTTCCGATTCCCATGACTGCGTCTGATATTCCGATCTTCGTCGCCAAATTATAATATAGGATCTTCACAATAAGACAACCGCTTAGTGACACACCATTTATTGGAATGCTTACAAAATAAAAATATGACTACCGCCTTATAAGTCAATATGCATACCCTACACATACATAGACGCTTTATTCTATTTTGAGAATGATATTAAACCACGAACCAATTATACGTGACCTATATTATATACTCAACTTTAAAACTAAAATCAACTACCCATTAAAAGTTGGTAACCTCGCTTTAAGGATGGCAAACAGCAAAACCATGCAGTGCCGGCTATTCATACCCGAAGGCCCAAGTCGGAAAATAAGGAGATAACAAAAGGATAACTCATTTAACTCTTGACGTAGGCTCCGCATCATCACTACATAGTACAAAACAAAGTAGCTTTCTCTGTCCCTATGTCCCTATGTATGCTTAAATCTTTAACTACGCAACGGATTTTGTTGCGGTTTTTTAATAGATAGAGTGATTCAAGAGGAAGGTTTTTATGCCAATGCGTAGCTGGTGCGGGTCGCTAGTAGTAAATAAATTAGATAAATAACTAGAATTTGTATTAGAATTTTAAGAAAGCAGAAAAAATTACAGTATTAGAATTTCGTAACTATCAAACAGACTTCCTCGAGATTTTTATAATGCACTAACTTGCCTGTTCCAACGTTCCAAATACTGCTACGAGTTGAATTTAAAAACAATTTTTATTTTCTTTTAAAATGGCTCGTATATTTTAAATAGGTAAGTCTAGTTCTACACCACTAAAAATTAATTTGGTTCTGTGTCTGTCAAAGAATAGCTTCTGTTGCTTTTAAGATCGACCATATAAAGTTTTTTCTTAAAGTAGTAGGTTTCAAACTTGTTTCAGGGCGCATTTTCGCGAAGAGATAATTCTGTACATGTATTATTTAAAGCAAAGTATTCCTTGTAGTTAACGAACGTACTGTGTACATAGGTACATAATGTAAATTTCAGGATCCAGATTACCAGACCAAGGTTGAGCATGGGTATGTATAAATTATGCATCGACATTAAGCTCTGCTATACTATTCAGATTTCCTTCGTATGAGATACCTAGTTATTATATACCGGTTAACTTTTTGTACATTTGGCCTCGTTGAATTGTGTTAACTTTAGAAAAATTAGGTTCCGAGTAATTTTATTTGAATATTCCAAATTACAGTGAGTCAAGTAGATTAATATAGATCGATAGTGCTAGGTTAGCGCCTACTAAGTAATTCTAACTGGAAATGATTTTTTTCCTTTAGGACACTGGCAGGTATTAAAAATTTGAAGTTCTTAATTTAATTTTATTGTTGACTATAGGTCATGAAATAGGAACCCGCGCGCGGCGCGACGCATTTTTTTTTTTAAGTCTATGCTATAGGTCTATGAGCAATACGGCCTCCGTACCGGGAGCAAAGAAAATATACGGAAGGGATTAGCCATACGCTGCGTCCCCTTCTGTCAAAGTATAAGCCCAATCGGCATATAATTGTAATTGTAATTGTACACAAATTATTTCCTGTTTTATTTCATTTTTAAATGTGTATGTATCATCATTACAGTCAGGTGATAGTATGTTTTGTTTATGTGTAGTATACAGACAGTATGTTTTGTTGGTATGCAGAACTGTACTTCGGTGTAATTCCCTCATCGCTAAAAACGAATAGTAAAATATCGCTAAGGGTACACTCCCTTCCGGTACGGAAGCCGTGTTGCTCGGAGCTATAGGTATATATCGTACATATTTTATTGTAGAAAACAATCCTGTAACCTATTTTCATGGCTTTTCGGAACCCGTATTCGGACTTATCCTCAGTAAACATCCGCTGTTACATATATTCACAAAACAAATAACATTGTTTTGATTGATTATGTAAAACAGCTTCTAGGTATATAATTCTATGAAGTCTAAATTCCATAAAGATCTTATGTAGGTAATACCTATTCTCATGTATTATAGATTATTTTTCAAGAACAATTTTCAAATACTCAGACGTGACTCCGACTGAGAATCACTTTTCATTATTTTGTTGCTAAATTACTATATTGTTATTTTGTGTTAAACTGCAATCTCGGGAAAATATAAAAATTATACACATTGGAGCCATCAAGCTATGGCTTAATTATTACTAGTGATGATAATGATACACAATTAAATGCAATTTGAACTTAATTATTTTACGTGCTTCCGCCATCAGTTAAATTCTGTAATGTAAATTTTCTGCTACTTGGCTCTGCTACAAGAAAATATTATACAGAAAAAACAGTTTCTAATATCTATCAAAGCCCTTCATTTTTTATCTGCACAATGGGGGACTTGAACGAGGCAAACCACCGGGCGGTGGAGGTGGCCAAGTACTGGCCAAAATCAATATAGAGTCTATATTTTATTATGAATCGAAAAGAAGAAGAATATCTTTTTTTAAATATCCTAGTAATGTATCCTCTATATTTGCATTGTAAGATTTTGTGGCGGTTTTATTTTCACAAGCAAAAACTATAGCATATGCTATATTTTCAAACAAAAGCTTAGAGCCTGTAAAGCCAGGCGTAAACATAAAAAGCAAAGGAACTAATTTAGTCGAGATAAAAGGTCGTTCAGTCCATTATCAGCCTGTAGTCAGCTCCCTCCATGTACCCTGAAAATTTATGTGTGATGTTATCATACAACGGAGCTATGCTCAACATTGTTTGGGAATACTATAGACTGACGTTTGAAACGTAATTATGGTATATTTCGTTTTAGTGAATATTTTTGTTCATTCTTGATTCTATTTTATAACAAACTTCTATATTTATACTTTTGACTGACAACGTCAACTGCTATCGCAGTATTATTAAATTTATAATCAATAAATAAATTGAAATAATATAGAAAAACGTTCTCATGTGTTTTGAGTTATGAAAATTCTGTTCATAAATATATTTTGAGACGACAAACAAAGAATTTCTGACTGAAATCAGCTGCTTAATGGCAAATAATGACAGTGTCCATGAATGACATCTATGATATGACGACGAAAGCCTTTCAAGATTACGCCTTAGAGCAATCAGCAAATATTTTATGTCCAAAGATACAATAGAGCAAACTAGCGTGCTTTAGAAGATGCAAGGACTGGTTTGCTTCTTTTTCCCGTGCGCCACGCACGAAGTTGTCTACAGCTGTCATCTTTGACGAATTGTCTTTTACACATTATTATCTATTATATTTTTATATTGTTTTAGGTGTTTTAGGTGTTTAAGTTATTTAGTTTTATGTTGCCCGACAGAAGTGAGTCCGGCAGCAGCCTGAATTTGACATCATCGGATAATATAATTCGATGCGGTAAGTGTTCTCAACCTGGCGCTGCTGCGGCTGAGGCAGAGAATCTCAAAAGGCGTAAATATGTAGGTATAAGTAGTAACTATATTTTTGCGCCTTTTGGGGTAGAAACTCTGGGACCGTGGGGTCCATCGGCTCATCAGCTTTTTCAGCTTTTGTCGAAAAGGCTGATAGAGGTATCCCGTGACCAGAGGGCTGGTAATTACCTTGCTCAAAGGATTAGCATTGCCATTCAATATGGCAATGCTGCCAGCCTTCTTGGCACATTACCGCAAGTGGAGCCTTTAACGGGACTGTACAATTTAAGTTAATAATTTATTTGTTTATTTTTTATTATTATTATTATTATTTTTAAAAATATGAGTTAAATACCTATATTTTTAAATATATTACCTACTTAATATCTTTATTTTTACTAAACAAGCGACCCGCCCCGGCTTCGCATGGGCATAAAAACTTTACTCTTGAATCACTCTATCTACTAAAAATACCGCATCAAATTCCGTTGCACAATTTTAAAGATTTAAGCATACAAAGGGACATAGGGACAGAGAAAGCGACTTTGTTTTATACTATGTAGTGATGTAGTGATAATGTTGAACATTTTTTCTTGTAGGTATAACAAATTTTGTACAATATAAGTGGCCAGCGCCTGTTGAAGAGTACATTCTATAGCATGAGTATAGTGTTCTTACAATAAAATTATAAAAGCGCAAGCAATATCCCACATATTATCCAGTTCTGTGCAATTTCCCAATAAATGTACTTACGCTTTATATGAAACATGAGTTTAACTGACTTCACCCATATTTGACATCTAAGCTACAAACACCACTTTTTCTTGTGGAGTAAAAATGGGTAACTAACTACTAATATTAAACGGGTGAATAAAAAAAAAATACCGCTTCGACTCACAGAAATTCTTCCTATTTTCATTAATGGGATCTATGCATCTAAATATCATGTAATATAACTAAGTAATTCTAACATCTATCTGCTAAGTTATCTTAATTAGTAAGATATCATTTTTACTTACAGTTTCTTTTTCATAATAATTAATACTGGAAACCATAAATAATTTGAGAAAAATAATTGTTTAGTTTTTGTATACCATCGCTCTGTTGTTTATACAGAATACTTTGAAGCAGGGCTTGGAACCGGTATTTAAAAGACCCAAAAAAAATGTTCTTTAACCTGGGTAATAAATATAGCGGTCCATTTTAGGGTCCTAAATACCTGGTTAAGACCGTTATTTTTGGGACAATACCGCTTTAGTGGAACTGTAATGCTAGCAGTCGCTGTAACGATACGACAGATAACGAGCTGTTTTAAAAAAAAAAAGTTTCTTAGCAATGCTTTAAAGTCATTAGGCACAAATCCTTTAGATTACGATTTAGATCAGTACGTACACATGTTGTACTCTCCCATTTTGTCAGTCAATGGATTATTATCTGTTTAGTGTGTATGGAATTGATTATAATAAATAAAAACGATTGTAGATCGTTTTCACTTCAATAAATATACTTATTTAGACTCTTTGACCGTATACATATAAATATTTATGTTTTCCCTATAGCAACTCGACATTTAATAATGTTACAAATTTATTCCTTCATATTATTTTTCCTCTGAAAACATCAAAACAATTTTATGAATATATTCGGCATAGTAGCGATTGAATTGTAAATATTATTTTGATGAATTAAGACAGGTTCCGTATTCAGTACATATTCGAAGAACGAAACACAATCCGGATTTGAAACTCTAATAAAATTGGTCAAGTGCGAGTCGATTTAGATTTCTTACCATCTTTTTCTATGAATAAGTTAAATGTTTACATGAGGTCCTCTTCACTGTAAAGATATTGAATTAAAACATGTGTGAATTTCCCGCATAAATAAAGCGAACAAAGAATTTGAAATCGCGCGCGGCTCTATGATTTTTTTTTTAATCTATGATCAAGCGAAAGTATCTTTTGTTATTTCAAAATTTTGTTCATTCATTCTTTTTTTCTATCATTTGGACAACGGTGTCTTGTTGTTTTTATTGTATTTTTTAATAATAAATAAAATAAAATTGTAATTTATTGTACACCTATACATTGTAGGTGCCTCGTATAATATATGAACATTGTTTTATGTATCATTGCCGACTGTTTAAATGTAACTATGTTGCATAGAATCATGAAATCTTGCACGGTCCCAGTATTTTTTTTAAACTGTGGTATGTTTGTATACCATGGAAGTAATAATAAAGTTGAATGTGGTATGCAGATTATATTTTTAAATAGCTAAAATTCATAGTATTCTATTGAGAGATAGTCAAGTGATGAATGGAAGAAGCGAGAGAGGTATGTAAGGATCGTAGCCAATGGAAATCTCTAGTCTCTGCGTACCCCTACGGGAGACAGGCGTGATGACATGTATGTATATAGATAGTCAAGTCCTCATTTTATATATTTTTACATTTTTACACGAATGATTATTTATTTTTTCATTAAATTTATCACACTTAATGACCTTTTTAATTAGAAATAAAAAAAGGAATTAAAATCATATAATGATATGGTATGAAAAAATTATGGAAAATAACATTTGTTAAATCTATTTTTAACCTCAAATACTCATCCAGATTTTTCAACTTCTATCGTTAAAGCCCATATGTCCCAAAAAGACATTACGACATGGTAATCAGTATTCAAGTATAACGTCCCTAAAGGTATTTACTTCGCATCCTTTGTCATTACCATATCTACCCTGTATTCCGTTCACGCTGAGATATCTGAAAATAGGTTTGTGTTTCCTGGAATATTCTGTTACTGATGTCCTAATTTCCAATTTAATTTGCACTATGTTTATCTTGATTGTAGAGGATGTTTGATTGTAGCAGGACAATGATTAGTAAGGTTTTTCGCACATAAAATTTCGGAATTTCCTTTATTTTCCTTTTTACAAAAAGTCTTATGAAAATAAGTTATTAGCTGGTTTGAAACATATTTATATTTAATACTTACTTTTATCTCTAATTGTCAAAGTTATGGTCTGTTATTGAATTTAAATGAATAAGATTTCAAAAACTATAGAAACCACTTATATTAATAGTAATCATCACTTAAATCGAAGTATTTTTTATCATTTTTTTTTTGTTATTTCAACTTGTGTTTCACTATTATTGTGATCCTTTATTTTTAAAACGTGTGTTGTCAAATTCTCACATTGATGTATTTGATACCCAAATGAAAAGTCGCACGATGCTGTAAAAGTTTACTGTCAACTCTCAAGCAAGTATGAAATAAAAGGAAATCACCCTTTTTTACTGTTTCACACGTTTTTATGCCGTGAAAATGTATTTTAATGTTTTGTGTTTATTGTTCACATTTCACTTGATTGCTTTTTTAATCTCATACCTATTCATTTTATATTATACCAAATAAATAAAATTATTTTGGAATTTGAATTAAATATTTATTAAATGATTTTATAACACGCATGCAGTGCGAAATAGCTTTTTAATATCTTAATTACATACTTAAATAAAATTGTCACTTTATACCACAATTTAAAAGCGGTTTTATATGTATTATATTAATTTCAATTGACTCATTGTATTTACATTGTACATTAGAACTAGGCTACAATAGAACTAGAAGTCACTGACCTTTAAGAGTTGGAACAATATGAACCCTTACAGACAGGTTCAAGACGACACATAAACAAATTGCCTGAAAAAATATCACAGAAAACCTACGCGAAATGAGTTGACTAAAGGCTAGGGAAAGATAGAGATGAAATTTCAATTTGTGTAAAACAGGTCGTACCAACTCAACAATAATCCGTACGACCGACCCAAGATTGTGTCGTTAAATGTAAGAAAGACCTTAAGTCGCAGCAGCCTGAGTTCAAGATTGTAGATTAATTAACAATTACAATGATGTTAAAGTAATATAGAAGTTGCTGTTTTTGGCCTCTTTACAGGGAGCGTCATAAATCAGAAACTAAGATGGCTAGGCGCCATTTTAGTTATAGGAATAAGATGGTACGTGGGCGAAAATATTCAGCAAATATATAGGTACTAATATAATAATACTAAAGCACTACCGTGACTGAAGCGTTTGTTTGCTTGTTTTCACGCTTATAATTTTAAACATGTGGTAGAATTTGAAAAAATATTTTTGGACATGATAGACTGATTCTTGGGAAAGCTATACATACCTACATTACTACGGGCCAGAAAATCGCGCGTAGAAATTTGTAAGTATATAAATAAATGTAATACTAAAATAAAAAACTATTATACTAATTAGGTACTACAGTCGCAGTTAAGCACTGATTTGTTATCATGAACGAATTATTAGTGGGAAAATTGCTGATTGATTGCCATTCTGCTGATAGAGAAAATGAAAGTAGTTGTTCTTAATAACTTTAAAAAGTGATTCTGGCCAAAAATAAAAGATTCTAATTTTAAACAATGCAAGCCAGAGAGAGCAGTGTCACAAATTGAATAATATTTTGTATGTAGTATAAATTGTTGTAGCATTATTTATTTTAAAATTATGGTAGATACTTGTAGATGTAATCAGAAATAAACATTCCGAAGTGTAGCTATAACAAAGATAGTTGGCACTTGGATTAGGATTGGTGATTGAGTTAAATTGAAATGACCGAGCCTGCAATTCTGCTATTGATAAGCATCTTATTGGTTAATCCTATTATACGTTATGTATTAATTGTGTAGGACTTAAGTAAACTTCCGGCTCGATTCAATACTCATTCCACTTTTTTCTTTCTCTCATATCTTAGCGTTTTACTGTTTGCCTTCAAAAGCTTCAAAGCAGTCCGCCAAAACGCGTTAATTTATTGCGTTTTTGGTTTCGTATACTTATAAGATTTTTAATTTTTATAGTATACCGTCTTCCTGTTAATTGAATATTAATAAATCTTTTCTAGAGCCGAGATCAAAACGACAAAACATTTACTTAAACATTAAAAACACTTTTAAAGATGATTTAACAATATGGATCCATGAATCAAGAGTAATTAGTCCTAAAAAAAATTCGCACAAAATTTAAATGGAAAAAAGAAATATTTTTAAAGTCATTCGTCTGTTCGAGCTAATCTTTTTATCGAACCACTGAACTACTCAAAAATCATATTAACCCGTCGAATAATTACCTGATTATTGAAAAATACAAGTACTTTTGTAAATCGTCTGCTTGTGAAGTGTCGTTTCCTTTGGCGAGTCAATTAGGCGAGAGGTTTTACGCCATAACCGTCTGCTAGCTCCAACTTTTCTTTGGTCTATTTTTGGTGCCACCAACCAAATCAGATTATTAGACCGAATTCCGTATACAAAAATGTTTTTTTTTTAAATATTTCTAGCACCTTGCTTTGTTTGTGGGTCTTCCTTATCAAATGCATTAGGCCCCAATACTGTCAACACTGGTTGGTATCTGAAATTTTAAGGTGCCTTAAAGCGGCCAACTTCCTACATTAACATTAACAGATCTACATTTTTATAAAACTCTTATAATTGTTACTATTTTTTGATGATAAATCACACAGTATAGTTAAAGAGGCTCAGAACGGATTTTCTTTAAAATACCCATGAAAGCGAACCGAAGAAAAAGAGGAATGTTTGATCAAAGGTAAAGAGTGTCTCTGGGGTGAATGGCTATGATTTTTTCACATCCAATTTTCACGTTCTATGTGGGCAACATAGTGAAAGATACAACTCATAGTTTATGATCCTAATATAACAATTTCATAGCTCCCTAGAAAAGGGCGAACACAGATTAAAATTTATAAGATTACACCTATAAATACAAAGTGGTTACGCAAAGAGTATATTACGACATTTTATGAATATTTTATAGTTAATACGGATCCCTGCTTGCGCCGTGAGAATTCGTAGTTTTTCTGTTCGGAAGTTTATTCTGGAATATAGGTGGCGAATTATTGGAAATTCAAAACATCGAAAGTGCTCACAGGAAAAGCACGGAGTTTGCTAGAAGTTTTAATTATTGAATTCTGAACAAAGAACTTTTATGCAGTTTCTTGTTAGCGCTTCTGAAAGAGTGTGCTGGCGAGACGTTGAAATGATGAGGAAAGTTTGCCTTCAGCGCGATTTGTTTAATGCATTACAATTTCAATTAAATGTGATAGGTGCAATTTACAATGTGTCCGTGGTAGAGGACTTATTAACTAGGATCTAGAATTATAGTTTTCTGTATTAAGTGGTTCTAGGTATCTTTATCTATCTTAATCTGTGGAATCAGTGATACAGTCTGTCAGTTAATAGATATGATAGATGGATTTTTCAATTCTCGTTCAGAAAACGGTTAGAAAACGATTCTCATTTACTCTACGCTAACGCTTGAAAGCTTCCGTGCCTGTGCCTAGGATGCCTAGGATGTTTCACCACAGAACCCAGTAATTTCACAACCTTACACACTCTCTCACATCAAATCGGAACACAACATTGCAAGCACTGCTGCTTAGTGGCAGAAATTAGTGACCTGACCTACCTAAATTGTATAAAAAGGGAAAAAATAGCTTTGCCAATACCTTAACTACAGGAGGTAAGTAGAGCTCACGAACGCCACTTAGCTGGCACTTACCGAGACTGATCGACCGGGATGCAGTTGAGTGCCCATTAATTTCTTCAGGATCTTGAGTAGCAGCTTACTTTAATCAATCAATAAATCAATCAAAATCTTTGTTGTGGATAGAATGGATGATTTACCCCGAATAGTGACTCTCTCTGCGCCACTGGTTGGTTGACTGGAAGAACGAGCCTACGGTTTTAAGTCCGCCATTTAAATGTTATATAATGAAGTTTATTAAATAATCAATGCGAATTTTCGACTTGTCCAATATAATCACTACATATATAGTATAAAACAAAGTCGCTTTCTCTGTCCCTATATCCCTATGTATGCTTAAATCTTTAAAACTACGCAAAGGATTTTGATGCGGTTTTTTTAATAGATAGTGATTCAAGAGGAAGGTTTTTATGCGCATGCGAAGCCGGGGCGGGTCGCTAGTTGTAATATATACAATTTAAGATGAGCTGTTTAGGCGAGAAGTTTAGGCTTTGTTTAGGTCACATATTGCATCTCTGTACTCATTATTACAATTTAACCCACAGATTTAGAATGAAGTTTTCAACACTTACTTTTTTTTTATCCAAATCTAACACGCGGAAAATATGTTAAAAATATTTGGGTCATCGATGATTTTGAATATTTCGAGATAAAATAAAATAAACAGCTTTCACACAGTCACACAGAATGACCGTCGTTGCCACAGCAATGTAAATACTCGTAAATCAACCATAACTTCATTCATATTTCGATCACACGAATATCACCGTTAAACCGCAAACGAGACATGGAATATTGTAAATTCGAATTGAATATATACAAAATAGATCTCAAATTTAAATAAACCACTAATCTACTATCACGACCGTGGAACGTTTTGCATTGGATTGGAAATTGAATAAATGCAAACAAATTATGCAAAGCACCATGGGCTACCATTGTAATCGGAGCGTCCATATTTAATGATGCAATTAATGTGTGTATTCTAAAATAAATACGATCGTATTTAAATACGTTTATTTGTCCATAAAGATATACAAATTATTATCATAGGTAACTTTTTGAAGCATGGTTAAGTTTGTAATAAGTACAGTTTTTTATAGGTATTTTCATGTACCTATTTTAACGGGGAAAATATTAATTAAGTTCTACTCACACTTCGACCCCGACGGAAAACTATAGCAACGAAGATTTTTGCCTCCGACGAAAAGACATAGAGCATGAAAAACATATAGCAACGAAGACTTCCAACTTCACCGGAAACACATAGAGCAAGGCTTATCCGACTTCGACCGGAAAACATAGAGCAGGTTAGATTTCGGACTCCGACGGAAAAACATAGACTCTATAGACTGTATGTTTTTCTTCTTTTCTGTTTTTAACAAGTTTTCTGACTCCAAAGGAAAATCATAGAGCAAAAATGATTTCCGACTCGGAAGGCCGCAACACGTGTAAGAGTACAAGACTCTTGAGTGAAAATATCTCTTTTTCGGTATTACACACAGACGCTCTGATTTTATTTTATTGTGTTCTTTGTGGTTGCTCAGAGTGTAGGCGTTGTTAGAGTCTATTGCATTGCACACAAGCGTCTCGTATCGTAACATTCATTATGTTAATAATTGCGCTTGCACTTTGAGTGTAAAACAATGAAAGTGCAAATATAACTCTCCATATTATTTGCGTTTTACCGTTTAGTGTTTTTTTATTTTATAGTTAATTTAAAAGCTTGAACCTAAAGTAGGTAGACATAAAATTAAGTATTAATTATCACTTTCAAAGTGCTTTAGTTATTCAACCAACATGCCTGCTTTATCTGTTTAATTGTAAAATAAATGTATTTTATTATAAATGAATTTTCTGCTATTACATCTTATTAATAAAACCTTAAAAATATATACTTAAAAATAATAATAATAATATAATTTTATATTATATTTATATATTTAAATTCCTTTTTTATAATTAATATTTATAAATGTAAAAAAAGAGAAAGTTAAATAAAGGAAATAATAATAATAAAAATAAACAAAGAAATTATTAACTTAAATTATACAGTCCCGTTAAAGGCTCCATTGTCTGCTTAATTTCAACAATCCGTCCAGGGGATTGGTTGATAGACGGGAATCCTTAAAAGGAATTAATTTAAATTAGATTAGAAACATCTTTACTGACCAGATTCCCTCTCTCTCCCACGTGAGGTTTTGGTGAGATCCGGCTGAAACCTTACCCCTAAAAGCCTCACGTATTTTATGGATCCCCTTGGTTGACTAGACCCTGGGTTATCGAATTATTATAGCTATACCGGGGGACCGGAAATAGACTGATCATCACTCGGGAGGCGTACCTGCACCTTATGATGATCTAAAGCAAATAACTTTTGTGTTTGTCATTCTGTGCAAACTGTATTTTGTACTATGTTGCAGTTGCTGTGTGGCCTTGTGGCACAGATTATATAATAATTTCCGTTCAATCGACGCACCGCAGCTCGTTGATTGCCTTTAGCTTTACTAACATATTTTCACTAGATGAATGAGTTGTGGAAAATCAGGACAATATCGATGATTAAGGGATCGATCGCAAGTGGAAATAACAGTCTGTCTCTCCTGGCGGAAAATAGTCTATCAGTCGTGATTCTGTAAGATTTTATTTTAAACTTCGAATCTGAACTGTGAGTTTCTTGATTGGCATTCTAAAAACTCGGTTGAAAATTCGTATCTATACTAGCGCTACCCTTGCGAGCGTGTTAGCGACATGAACTATATTGGACGTGACATTTTGTATGAGATTCGTAAGATGTGGCATTCAGTAGGGTAATTTCCCCGTCACTTCGAAGCTCACTTCTCACTTGTCATTTTTAACCTTATGCGAAATGTGAGTGATAGCGACATGAGAAGAGAGTTGTTGTTTGAAATTTATAGAATCGACAGGCTGGCCTCTATGTCCAATGTATGCATGACATTATTATTGCCTATATCTGAGATATAAGTAGGTTGTTGATGATTTCCCTGCTCCAACCAAACTAAATTCTAGGTGAGAACTCGTATCATTATCGCGATAACGCTGTCACACGCTCGTTTTAACGGCTATTGGTTACTGCTGCGTATAACAGTTTCCACAATCAAAATGGAGGACAATTGATGCAAATAGCAATCAACGCTTGCAATAAAATTGGGTGGTATTTTTAAATTGACTATATATAAATCCTTAATTTATCCTTTATCGCGCAAATGATGGCATTGAATAGGTCTCTGGAATTTGTTTGATGTTTGCAAAAACAAATATCTAAGATTTTGATTTATTGTTTAAAATTTGTTACAAATTCTATTATATTTATTTAATTTTTATTTATTTTCGAATTCATGTAACACACAGATAATATACAAAAGAAAAATAAAGAATATAGAACATTAGTACAAGGGTGCTGCTTATTTCTAAATAAGTATATTCCAGCAGACTCAAGAGGAAACGAGAAGAAAAGGATAACTAGGTATATAGACACTAGAATATTATGATATAATAAACATAAATACATATATAAGTACATACATACTTCAATAAATATATATACCTTATAAATTCTTATACTTAGTAACTATTTAAACGCTTTAAAATGTCGTTGTTAACGTTTATACTTAAAGTGATTAATAGACATGTTAATGTTATTTATAGATTTACAAGTAGCCTTGGTCTCTTAGAACTCTAACATGTCTAGTTACTTACTAGATGATTGGATTTCTGACCTTATAAAGTATATGGATGTAAACATCTGAGCATTATTAATAGCATACTAAATTATTAGAATAAACTAAAGTATTATTTTCTACCAAATAATAAAAATATATACCAATTTAGTATGCTATTTAGTATACCAAGGCCGTTAAATAAATTGCTAACTTATTGTTTTATTAACAGCGTTGATTTATTTATATTGTACGAAACTATTTAAAATATAAACAGCCCCAATACTAGAATTTATTCTCTTTCGGAACACTGCGGTTGCTTGTGGGCTTAACCAGTCATAATTACAAAACAAGAAGAAAATCTATAGAATAGGCTAGTTGACAAAATTTCAATAACTGCTTAATATTTTAGCTTATTAGGCATTTTATCGAAAAAAAAGGTTTATTTATTTTTAATCGAGCGTTTACATTATAAATTTCGCGTTTTAAAAAACCATTTTTCAATTTGGTTCCAAAACGCACAAGACTGTCATGGCGTCTTGAATGACGTCACGCCGTGCGAAACAAACCAAAGAGCGATCGTGTCTTCGTACGTTATAGCTAGTTTTAATCGTTTAAAAATAAATTTCTCATATTATAAGTACTGTATAGTGCCCCAGTGTGATAGCACAACTATAAAAACGCCAAACAAGTTATTTATATATGTTCCAAACAATGGAGAAATACGGAAAAAGTGGCTAAAACTTGCAAGAAGAGATGATGCTCATACTTTAGAGTTCATAATTTATGCTAAGAGATCCCTTCCTGGGATAAGTCCGCCATTGTCTTCTGATTTTAATAATGTTCTATTCACTATGTATTTTAAAGCAATAAAGATATTACAAACAAACAAACTTTATCAACAGGTCCAAGAATGTATTTTTGTGAAGATCATTTTGATTAAGTATTTCACACAATACAATCTTTTACTTAATTCGAGCAAACTAGATGTGTTTTGTAGAATCCCTATTTCTAAATAATAAATACATGAGTTCAGATTAAGTTGTTTCACTTTTAGGAGTGAACGTTTCATTTTAGTTTTCTAATTAATGTTACAAACATACTCTTTTATTATTCTAGTTGCCAAATGATATGACTAATTATATGGAGTATCATATGAAGGGAACAGTAAAATAGTAAACAGTATCTTGCAAATGTACGTCACAACATTAAGTTCTTGTGTACCAAACTGAAATATCACATAGCATTTAAGCTTATAATAAATATTTTACACTTACAAGGAAGTTTTAACATTGCGAAATTCAGATGAGCAAAAGTTACTGTTCGACGCGAAAAAATTTCCAAGCATAACGGCATCGATTCTGGGCAAATTATTACTGTCTGCTTTGCTGAATCCAGATTCCATGGTTAATTCTTTCAAATTATAATTAGCAAAAACTGTATCAACTTGATATTAGTTGTTAAAAACCAAAATTTTATCAAGAACCGGTAGTGATACTCGAAACGTCAAAGACAAGATTGGAGTTTCGCACGGCGTGACGTAACGCTTTCTGATTGGTGTTCACTGTCACGTGACTAAAGGTTTCATTTTACGAAATTTATTTTTAAAAAATATTATTAATCTTTAACGCTTTTAATAATTAAAATTGTTTGTTGTTTTCTCCATAATATAATTAATCATTATAAACCCCTATCCATTATATTTATTCTTAATGGACACAAGCCTATTGACATAAGCCGCGCTAAATCACGTGGTCAATCGTATGTCAATTCCATACATTTTGTTCTTGTCGAACTTCTTGTTTTGAAATTTGGCTAAATCCCTTGTTATATACAGGTTGGTGGTACAGGAAGTAAAGGCTTGAGGAGCGCTTCAAAACGGAGCGAATAGTTATTGTGACTTTAACCTATAACATTATTGCTGTAAATCAACGGTGACATTGAATATAGTTATTTTCAATAAAAAAGTTCAATTGAAGTCAACTACCACTAAAATCTTTATTGGCAGGTGACTTTTTTAAGTAGTTTTAGTGATGTGCCTGTCTAATAGAGGAATAGTCTCTACTATTGTCTACTGGTAGGATCAATTGTGAATCGTAATTGCAGAAGGCGTGATCAGCATTGTATCTGCTCGGTCATATACAAAAGAAGTAAATCAACCGAGAAAATGTTCTACCTTCGAGAATACGATTCGCAATGAATCAATTATTTTGCTTGCCGATGGGATATTCAATCAAATAAGTAGATGTATTGTGTAGAAAAGGTCGCTGAAGTGGCAGGCAGACAATGTAGAGTATTCTATCAAGTTTTTGCATAAAAAATTGTCTGCGTTATCAATTTTATGTTTAAATTCGCTTAGCAAATAGTAACCATAACTAAATTAGCATAGTATTTAATAAAAAAATCCTAATGCGCATTTGTAAAAAGTTTTAGATAAGACAGAAATGCAGTTGGTGCAGAAATATTCTAAAATGATGTTATTTTTTGTTTATTTATTATTTTACTAATAATTGACTAGACAAATTATGGTACCTAGTATAAGAATTATTATATGAAAAGAATTTAACCAGTCGTGTAAAAATGGCTTGTATTATGACCACTAGATATAGTTCCCAAAAGGCTAAGATATTATAATTTTAATAGAAATTTCCAACTCAAACGGATAGCAACTTTGTCGTTGCTATTTGACGAGAAAAAAATACGGACTTAAATAAAGTGCGCAATTCCCACAGACGTGTCTCTTGGCGGCTATTTGAGTTGTTATTAAACAATAAACATTTGTGCAACTATGTAATTTAACAATACACACACACACACATGTAAATTCAGCGTCTCTACTATTATCACTGACGTTCGACAACCCGTGTGTTCCGGTTGCTTCTTAGCTTTATTTTACTGCAGAATAAAGGTATAATGTAGTATGTAGTATACAACAAATCATGGAGTTAGAAAATCGCGCGCGGTCACAACGCAATTTTTTTTAAATCTATGGAACAAATGTTATGTAACTATGCCGTGCACCGTATAAATGATGTATTTATGTAATTGGTGCAATAAAGTGTTTATTCATTCATTCATTCATTATAGCGAAGTGTAAACATGCTCTAAATAAATGTTTATGAGCAATATAGTTGTACTACAGAATTTATGATAGTACCATAGTACTAAAGTAGTAGTACCATGAATTATATGCTATCAAGCTTTATAGTGTAGTCTGAAGTGCGCTTTAATTATTTTTTATGTCATATAATTTGTGTTTATCCTTTCATGTTATATAATTCAACCCTAAGAATAGGCATTGATACGTACATGTCCAATATATTTTTTCTTTTTTTATTTAATTACATAAAATCTTTATGGCTGACGATTTGCCTGCTAATGACCAGTGCCCCGCGTATGAGTTTTTCTTTACGCAGACGCTAGCGACTGCGTTAACGATTTATATGGCGAACCTGTACAGCGCCTCTGGCGGATAGTAGGGCAACTAAAAAATTCCATACAAAATCCTAACGCAGTCGCTAGCGTCTGCGTTAAGAAAAACTCATACTAGGGGCACTGTGGTGCAGCGATAAAAACATACTCTTTTTCTTACGTTGCTGGCCATTAATGTAAACAAAATAAGGCAAGGATATTTGTCTATACAATGACAGATCAGCTAGTACAATACTTGTATATGGTTGGATCCTTGCCAACCATTTGCCAATACTCCATATTAATAGCGATACGATATGACATTTAGGCGTTCTTTCAGACTACTTCGCACGTAGACGCAATATCTGGCCATTGTTTTTCGCTGTTGCCGTGATGAGGTGCTGTAGGGGTCGATTGTTTTGGTTTTGTTTTATTTATTTTAACCAGCTGGTACTCAGTAAAGAAACTTTGTTGTGAATGAATGAATGTGGAAGATAAGTAAACTAATGATAACTACAAACGTTTTCGAGTTAGCTACTAAAGGATTTTTTAGGGTTCCGTAGTTTATTTCATTAACTTAACGTATGTCGAGTCATATGTTTAAAATATAATGTTTAAAAACTTCAAATTTCAAATTATTTCAGTTTGTGTGTCGATAGACTAAGAAGGAGGTATATACCATTGGTGGTGTCTCTGCCTTGTATATTTTAACTAACTATTTTCCACGGAAGGCCTGCTGCTCTATCCTTAAGTGTAAATAAGGATGTCCTTTCGTGTAATAGAAATCTTTTAAGTATAATCTTTACTATTCCTTTATTATTTTTCGCGGTCTGTAGGACTGACTGCCAACTTATTAAATCATGTACAAAAAGTTTTTAGTTGTTAATTATTAGACTATGCAGAAATTCGGCCTAAATGTTTTCATCATTAAATTGATGATGCACTGTTACAAGTACCTCATGAACAATAATATCGTAATACTGCACCAAAATTTCCATCAAGCTAGTTGTATTCGATTTGGAGGCTTAATAGTATTCTAATCTACAAATGTAATGAGATGTGAGAATTCTAAACAGTTGCATCTGATAAAACAGAGGAACAGCAAAATGTACATCCATCATTGCCAGCATCACATTTACATAATGGTAATGTACACGCGTCAGCACCACCAGCACTGATACAAATATGGAGGACACATAATTGGCACTTCTTATAACACAGAAAAATTCAAATTTTTATTTATGCTTAAGATTTCGCGAGCTCATATTGAGATTCTGTTTTGACCAAAAAAATAGATTGGTCAAAACCTAAAATGAAATAAACGTTATATAAATGTATAAGAAAATAGCTCTCGGAATTTTTTACTTTCTTATTTATCATAGATTAACTTAATTGTAAAATAAACGGTAATTAGACTAGGCTTAAAAACCTATATTATAAAGAAAAGCGGTAATATTCAAAGTTGTCTTAATTATTTTAAGGGTTTATTACATGACATAGCTCATCGGTCATTGTATTTTAAAGTATAAGTAATCTTTCATACAGTAATTTATCTTTTACACAGTCGTTCAAAATTGTAGACGTATTCAACACAACACAAACATTCATTCCCACATCCTACACATGTCTCTTCTCTTTCATGGTAGCGCTTTCCCGGTTGCATCCTCACCTCAGCTGTTTGCTATGTAGCCCAGGGATCGCTTTCCTACTAACAAAAACTACGAATGTGTACTCTCCATAATCTGTTAAAATAACCGACACAGGACAAATTAAATTGGAGAGAACACGCGCGAGACCGCGTCTGCGTGTATCGTTTTTAGTGTCACTGCTCGTATTATAAGTAAAACGTTTTAAAATTATACATTGTAGGTTAAACCTGGGTTTAATGTTTAAATGGTATGTCGACTATGATAGTAGTCTCCGATGGCGGAGTAATTGCTGTAGTAAACACTTGCTGTTTTTTTATTATTGTCATAAGTTCTGATTTGCCAAGACTATATTATATTTTAGCGGTTCTATTATACAGGTATATCAGATATACCGGTATTTGTTAGTGCTATTATTTATTCTGTCTGTATTAAAGGATTTATCATTGTATATCAAGTCACCTGCCTGATATCAACCTTTCTTTGGAATGATACATTTTTGGTGTTTATTAGCTATTAGTCTGAGTGGCACAATTAATTTAGACCTCTGTACCCTAAGTATTTTCGCATATAATTGGAAGAAGTGGTCTATTTTGAAGCCGAATAATCACATGGCATGAAAAACTAAATTGAATTTTTTAAGTTATTTGTGTTTTATTTTATTATTCTGACATCTTTCGTGGACTGTGTTAGAGTGCAGTTGCATTAAACACATTATGTAGCGGAAAAAATGGGTAGCCTCAGCGTGATCCATTACATAGTTTGGCAATAAAGCAGCAACATGTATGTTTCATATAAATAGCAGGGTTGGCATTCGTTCGACAAATGGTTGTGACAGTTTCGCGTGGCACCAAATTTACATATACCTAGTTAAAAATTCACACTTTGAAATTTATTTCATTGATACTGTCTGGAATAAAATAAACAGTTTTCGCACATTGGTGCACATCCTAACTAATATTATAAATGCGAAAGTGAATGTGTTTGTTTGTTACGCTTTACGCTCTATCTACTGCACCAATCTTTCTAAAATTTTGCATACACATATATAAAAGTACTAGCTGTTCCCCGCGGCTTCGCCCCGCGTGGGACTCGGTTATATCGCGCCCAAAAGTAGCCTATGTTTGACCTCAGGTCGTTAACTACATCCCTACCAAATTTCATCACAATCGGTCCAGCAGTTTAGCCGTGAAGAGATGACAGACAGACAGACAGACAGACTTTCGCATTTATAATATTAGTATGGAAGTATGGATGGATTGAGGAGGTCATAGGATAACTTTCATCCTGGGAAATTCACGCGGGCAAAAGCTAGTAGTTTATAAAATCATTATCACGGAACGCAAACATAGCCTCCTTATTACCTCTAGTTTATAGTGGGCATTCATTTTAATTGTATTTTTATTTGATTAAGCGTTAGTTATTGATTTATTTGTGATGATAAAATTATAGTCAAATAGGTCTAAAGCAGACACGTAGCAATGTAGATAGGAAAAAGTGGTGGCTCCATGTTGCACCGTTGGATATGCGTGCAAATGGTCTCACATGGACGCCAAAGATCGTGCGATTAGAAAAGCAGATCCTGGGTTTCGCAGCTACAAGCTGATGATGCGACTAGGAGATGCTTAGGTGAAAGAGTGAGAGAGTAGGTTCTAGAGTGATCTGAAGCAGCCACGGAATTACGGCTTTTTGTAGCAGTTTTAATAAATTGCGCGATAAGCGTTACTGCCTGCAATCATTGTGGGCATCGTGGCCATGTGGCGATCGCTGTGGAGTGAATAACGATATGTTTTTCATATGTTAATGATACATGATAAAATATTGTAGTTTGATTAACGAAGTTTTTATGTGTGTTGAGATTTTATTAATTACAACTAAGATACATTTTTATGATGATGCCTGATGGAGAATAATGTTATTAAAAAGAGATATTAATAACTCACCGTGAAGTAAACTTGTAATTTTTACCTTTTAATTGTTATTTCGACCATCAAGACTCTATAGTTAAAATATTTGGATATCCCATCACCATCGTTAGTATTGACATTTAGTTTTTCATTGGAACATAATTGAAAAACTACATGTCAATACTAACAAAAGATGCTTTCCAGTTTTCCCTTTGGTAATAGTCTCTACATTGTTCGAATTTGTATTTTGCATCGACAAATGAACAAATTTTTATACAATATTGATTCCAGTAAAAACTAAACGAGCCTCTAATAGTTGTTGCATTTCATGTTTTGACACCGCACTTTCTGTTCCACAAAATCGGTCTAACAGATCGCAAGAAAAACCAAAGAGATGCGGCATACTAAAATTCATTTTTAAACTTTTCTAGTTGTCTATATTTAATGCACCAAGCGACATCTCTTTCACGTGAACATCTACAAAGATATGCTATAGAACTACCAATACGTGCGTTATAGCACAGAGTACCTAATAGTACTAACGATTACAAGCGGGATTCAGTTTCTAATTATTGACCATGATGAACCAAAAAAATTTGGTCACAACGCACGTAATTGATGATAGGTATATATAAATGTATGTATTAAGAGAAGTAGAGCTTAAGACGATACCTCGGTGAACACTAGCGCCACCGTCATTTAAAAATCATTACTCACTGGAAACACAAGTAATCAAAAATCCCTCTGCTGTAATTATGGTTCTAGATCTGAAGTTAATTTTAAACATATTAAATTATTAAATTATAATTCCCTATAGTTACAAATTGCATTATTGCTTAAAACGGCCACTTTTAGCAGTATTGCAATTTGTAACTATATGGAACTATAATATAATAATTGAATATGATTAAAATTAACTTCAGATCCAGAACCATAATTACAGCAGAGGGATTTTTGATAACTTGTGTTTTCAGTGAGTAATGATTTTTATATATAATCTATAATATATTCTGTGATAGTAAATAAATTATCTACAACACAATATTTGAAAGTACTAAGTTTCTTAATAACAAGTCGCCAGTGTAAAAGTAAGTAATCTTATATAGTAATCTATTTATGAAAAAATCTTTTACATCTTCTTGAAAACATCAAAAGAGTTTGTATACATGTGAAGTCTTAAAGAATAAATAAAACACAAAATCCAATACATACTGTTAATTTAGGCGCGATTTTTCTGTTCTTTGATGTAATCCGATGGAGGATCATTTCTTTGCATAATTAGTTTCGATCTTGAATTCTGGAAACCTTTATCCTTAAACAAATTTTCTCTCTGGCTTAAAAAGTCTTAATGAAAAGTAAGTAATCTCTGGAATTAATTGGGATTAAAGCCAGATTTTTCAAGCAAAAAAGGTAATGCAATACGTACATGTTACAATAAATTCCAATTTAGACAACTAATTTTTGTCTGATTTGTTTATTTATGAGGTGAAAACTCCAACGAGATCTTATTCTACATATTATACCAAACCATACACTACATTATGTAACCGATCTAAAATTAAAAGTTAGTGAAGATAGTGGTTATGTACTCCTTTACATTTGTATCAAGGGAAGTCTGATATTGGAAGCAAAAACACAGTTATATAAACCATATATGGCTGCCCTATTAGATACAAATGGAACAGTGCTTGACCAAATAAATAAATATACAAAGTAATTATTATGATCATTTTATTTTTAAAATTACCAACATAACTGCGTGAAAAATTTTAAACAAATTATATCACTGGCGGGAGTGAAAATCCAAAATTTCGCCTTCTGCACATGTCTAATGAATGTAATTACAAACTTGTCCTCATTGCATTACGTTCCTTGTCTGTGATTCTGCCCAAGCTCCAGCTATCATGTAAGGAATGACAAGTTAATCTGGCTGAGACGGCTTCTCGATTAGCAACTCAAATTTGGAGACAGGACATAGTTGTAGTCATTTGCATAAGTCTATCTCTTGGTAGACAATTGTTATATAACATCTTTAAGGAGTTTAGTCTATGCATCCGTGAATTAGATGGAATCATTATGTATCTTAACTAACAGGCTTTATGGAATGTAATCATTCTAAAACCTGAATTCTTATAATACCTTTATCTTTGCCAAGCATTGAAGAACAAAAATATAAGGTAGAAAAATAAAGGGCACAAGTTGTACAGATCATTGATGAGTTTGATGAAAGAAAGGCACTTTGTATGTTTGATTACTCACAAAAGCCAGAAAATTGATAAAAAATATTACTTTGATATTTTATTAATTACATAAGATACATCTACCAATTTGAGTTCACCTGTTTTACAGTTTAAACTCGGGATATAATTGATCAATATCCTTCCATATTTGATTAGTTTCTTTTTCTTACGCATCATGGGTAGCATCTTATTATATATTGATGAAATAGAAACAATTTTAAATTTATAATATAACTGATGTTTCTACAAGGACAGACAGTAAGATAAAGTATAGGAGAAAATTATATGTTACACGTATAGGAACAAAACAAAGATAAATCATGTAAAATAACGTGTGTTTCGCAACGTGATAGAATCTGCAACTAAGCAGCATTATCCGAGATTATATCGCGTGTATCACTCTACATACGAAATGTGAATGATAAAAGGTGTACTTTGGTTCTAAGATATTTTTCCTTGTAGCTAATATTATGTTTTTAGACATCAAGGTTGGCAATTTAGTGAAATAAATAGTTTATTAAATCGTTCCATAATTTATTCGAGAGTTGATAAAATTTTAGTTATATTGCGATAAAGTTTTGATTTATTTAGGCACCTAACCTTATAAACGCTCTAAAGATAATAAAAAATAATTGAAATTATAATCCACAGTCATTATTTAAACTTTTGGATGTTTAGGTATGTAAACAGCCATATCTCAGTAGGTTAAAACATATAGATGATGCTATTATAACAAAAGAAAAAATATTTAGAATCAATTCAGGCAAAGAAAACGGAAAAGAATTATTACGCTACCTTATTTTTTTTAGGGAATATTTCATTTTTATGGCGTCAACTTACGTTAACGATGTTTTCTGCGCAAAATCTGCGTGGAACGTTTCGCGTCGACACCACACTACCACATACCTAAAAACATTTAGCGTTCGTAAAATTGAAATTGCCGGAAAAATATTTCTTTCAATTGGCGTTAATTTTTTTTCTTACGGACGTTACAAAATCTACAAAGCATCATCTAAGCGTAGTAGATTGCATTTTAACCGTTAATGGCTTCAGTTCAGAACCAGAAGCCCGCTTAAACACGTTACAGTTTTGCGCCCTTTATAAGGAACAAGGTAGGTATTTCGCTATGAGGAACTAGGTAGGTATTTGGGATTTTTGGGATTTGGCGTTACTTTTATTACTGGCCACGCGCCTGTTAGATGTCATCTTGAAAATGCTTTTTTTGTTGGTGAAAGGTCAGATTACAATAAAGTTATCACAAACAAACTTAATCAGACTTTTTATTTTCACACCATTTTAGGGATTTATAGGCATGCGCACTGCTGTATTGGAGGTGGCCATTACAGGCTATTATAATTATACAACTACGGCTACGGCTACGGTAACTGCTTGCTGAGGTATAGATAGTTATTATACAAGATGCGTACAATATATCGGCTTCGTACGTAATGTCGTTACTGATACATTTTTGTTATATAGTACACTCGTATTTCAATTCTATAAATAAACATCGTATCATAGAATTTAGCTCATCTACACAACGAATGCAGCACAAGTTCCTATTTAAATGCAGCTATGCTAACTTTATAGCAATTCAAACTTTATAAGTAAGGCAATAAAGTTCATAAAATTAAATAGTGCAAATATTAGTTCAATGAAATGGAGCCACGTGTCTATAAATAAAGACATGTGATAGAAATAAATAGCAGTTGCGCACGCGAACATATGTGCGTGAATTAAAAAAGGAGAACCATTAAAGAACTAGCTTTCGCCCGCGGCTTCGCCCGCATGAACATCCTGCGGGAACATTGGTTTTTCCCGGGATAAAAGGTACCCTATATCCTTCTCAATACTCTTAGCTATGTGTATGCAAAATTTCAGGAAGATTGGTTCAGTAGATAGGGCGTGAAGAGGTAACATATCAATAAACAAACACATATACAAACCCACTTTCGCATTTATAATATTAGTTGGGATTCATAAATACCTACGTAATATTATGTACCGTTGATAACCATGATCAAGCATAGCCTGGGTTTTGATCCTAAACTGAGGATAACTGCGAAACACGCTCGGATGAAAAAGAAGTGCTGCCAATAAATACACTGTTTGATATTCAGTAGGTACTTACGAAACCCGTAAATGATATTGTAATATATTCCTTTATCTATATCTTTTGACATTGAAAATAACATATTTGTACAGATTACAGAATACTATACAAATAATATTTGTTAATTTATGTATATTTCTGTGTAAACAAGGACACTTATGATGCCTTAAATTTTAAATACGATGTTTTATTGCCATTCACATTTATGTAAGTAGATACTGTTGTAAAAAATTAAAAATTTAAAGAGTGTACTGGAAGGTACCTCTATGTAGCAAAATTCGATTGAGGAATTAACGAGGTCTGAATTTACTTGAATCTGCCTGACTGAAAATACCCAAAAATATATATTTTTTCACATTTATTTAATACCTATATGATATAAATAAATATATACGGACAAAGCACACAAATTGAGTTAGCCCCAAAGTAAGTTCGAGACTTGTGTTATGGAATACTAACTCAACGATACCACAGAATACTTAATAGTACTAAACGTTACTATATTTATATGTAAGTATATGTAGTTATTAACATATTCTTGTTCTTAATTTTAGCTAGCTAGCTTCAATAATTTGGATTTCGAATGATGAGTAAAGCGGAAAAAAAGAATTTAAGAAGAGAATTTAAGTGTCAATTGTTTTTTTTTTTGTGTATGTACGGTATACTATAAAATATGTATGTAATTCATTAATCGCCGACGATCACATTTTCTGCTTGGTTCATGGTAGGCTGGTAAAGAATACCTTATGGCATGAAGTCCACCATTTGTACACTTTATTTTTAATTTGTACCTACAATAAACTTTTAAATAAATAAATAAGGATATCAGTATGAGAAATTTGACACACTTCCTAATTCTAGTATTCGAAAACTGTGTAATATTTCGTCCAAAGTCCGAACATATTGTGTCCAAATTGTCAGCAATCCAATGCTAACATCTTATTTTATGTCTGTCGCCGAATCCTTCAGTCTTAGGATGCAAGGTCTGTACTTCAAGCTTAGTATCTAAGCTGTGGTTTCCAATTTTAAGTCATAGCTTTCAATTCTACACCGACCCTCGAGCCCTGAATCGAAATTAAAGCAACGAGAGCAGCATTTCGTTTACATTTTATCTGTTGCTCTTAGATTTAAATTCCTTTTAAACCTCCAATCTTTGATAGAATTTGTTGACGTATTTCAGAATTTCTCTAAGTGACACTCACTTTTATCAATAACAAACTGAAAGACTCAAACGTTTAGTTTATATATTATCTCTTTATTAATCGAAAACTTAACATTTATCTTTTTTTTTTGATAGCATACCCAAAATTAGTTTATCATAAAAATCACCAATAATTTTTACATTAATAATTTGTTTTATTCGAATTAGCAAAGTCACAGATTTAAGAAATTTGCCAGAGCAAAGTCAACTGAATATAGAATTGAATTGTCAACAGTTTATTTCTCACAGAAGTAAGACTTATCATATCACAGTTCTCATAGAAATACGACATACGTTTTGATAGTGTAAAGAGATCCGAAAGTTTGTGTTTAGCAGTCCCTTTCCGCCATAACTCTTTCCATATGATTAACTCATCAAACTGTTTACAGTATTCTTTAATCTGTGGTATAGGTGTGGTACTCAGGGTACTCTAGTCTTCTTCCGTATCCATAGCGCACTTTAGGCAATTTTAAACTTCGGAAAACGCATCATCAGATATAGTTTATCTCATTTTATTAGCACGTAATTAAAGATTTATTCCTCTTTTATTTTACGTATCAAAGACTCACATACCATTGACACACAACGAACACAACTGGAATAAAAAAACAGCAATTACCGTTTTGAAAAGAGAACATTCGCGTATTGAGGGTGCGGTGAAAATTAATGCAGGAGCTTGTCGCGTCAGTTTCCAATTTTCAACCATTGCTTTCATTTCCGCGCCGGTCCTCGAGGTCTGCGAATCCTGAACCACTAACGAGAACGGCCTTTTTATTTGCTTTTTTTATTCAAACACTAGGTATTTTCACCGTTTACATTTGATTTGTTGATTCGTTTGAGCGTGTTTTGATAGGCAGTTTATCTTTTATGAAAGGGTTTTACGCGACGCATAATTTACATGGTAACTGTAACTTTAAATCAGTTTTCTATGAATAGCGGAAGAAATACGTGAAATAGATTGAGGTAAATTTATTATGACAGATTTATTATGATATCATTATAACTTTGAAGAGGCATTAACGATGGCATTTTATTCGATCGCCAAAAAGAGATTTTAACGGAAAACTCGGTGATATGCCTAGGGAACCGAAACTGATGATGTATCCTTGACGATTTTGATGAGGTTGTACAAAAGTCTCCAATACGTAACTTTTTCGGCGTCACGTAAAGGCAATGCTGCGATTACTCATTTTGGCGCCACTTGTTCTTAAAGCTTTTTTACGATGATGTCACCATGTAACCATATTAATTAAAATTTATTGTTGTTCGTTAGTATCTTAAGAACTGGAGCATGGCTTGACTTTGAAACCTAATGCAATTCATCAAGCGAATCATTTTGATAAAATATTTTATTTTGTTCTTCACACAGGTTAATTGAGACTGGGGTTAACTGGGATTAATATGTGTGTACTTAAGGTGTGATTTTATATCTTGTCATCTATCTCTACCTATTAAGGCTGTCCACACATCACCAAACATTGGGTTCGCAAGCTATCGAAAGACTTCAAAACTGACCAAGGAAAGTGTGACCACCACAATCTCTAAAATATAAAATACAAGTTCGTGGTTCTCAAAAATCTAATCATAAATCACAAAATGCAGCAAGCAGTTAATAAAGTGCAAAGTAAGTTAAAAAGCGGCCATGATTTTGAATTAAGCGAAAATCTAGTTAATAAAACATAAATCAAAAGCCCCGCAGAGTAGATAATGCAGTGTCATCGCGAACAGTGGCCGACATTAATATTCCGAACATTCCCATCCCATTTTGGTCAAACTTTTATTGTACCTACATCACTAAATGTAGGTTTATCTCTCTAAGAAGTCTTTAGCTAGCTGCTTTAAAAACCAGGGTCTGCTTTCCTGTTTCTTCACTTCACACGGTCTTCTTGTCTTATTATCATTTATTATTAACTGAAGGAATTTTGATTTAAAAGGAATCGAATCTTTATCCAAAAATTTCATATTCATTCGAATTTTTTTCTTGTTATTATGCTAGGAAAAATATTCTTGGAACCATCAACCGAAGAGAAAAAAAATGTATTTCAAATAATTTTACAATAGTGATAATTGCTAGACAAGCGGACAATGTGAAGAATCAATTGTTTTCTTTCAACAAACTTTATCAATGTCATCATACTCACACCCAGTAATATAAAAGCCCTCGTTCCTATCCATTCCAATTACTGTCTGTTACTTCTTGAAATTTGGCTTAAATCCCAAAGTCCCGGAAAAGGACAAAGGCTACTTATTGACGCGACATAACGAAGTGCTATTACATTTGTATGGAGGGTTTTAATTTGCACACGTGTTGGCGAGCGCATTTGCGTTGCATTTTTGCTTTTGACGCTCGTTGACACGTTTGTTTTCCCGCCAAACAAACTCGTTCAAGTTTATTCTAATTTACGTCAGCCTCAATGCTTCGCTTTGAAAGTACGATGTAAAATATGATGGAGTAATTATACATACTACAATTACAAGACGGCAGCTTCGTTGCCGCGAAATGCATTCAATGAAATCTCGCATTAATTAAAATTCTCTGAGGCGCGAGCTATCTTGCCTTTGCAGGGTTTATCTTACCACTTGTCACTGGCATGAAATACATTGTCATGTTTGTAAAAAAGTTGGTAAATAATTTTTAGTACGCAAGTTTAATAAAGGAGAATTTAGTGGCGCTGGCGGCGCGGCGGCGAATCAGATGATATTGCTGTGTTGCTGTATTTTCTTGAATTTGTATTAATTTTACAAAAAAAACACACACGCGATCGCATTAAAAGCAAAATAGACGGATCGGACTGTCTGTCTGTTAGTTAGTTAATAATTCGGTAAGTAGGTATACTTACGTAAAAACATTTTTTTCATTACATACATATTCTGTCCCTAAAAACTTTATGAATCTATAACCTTGTGCATTCATTCAAATGTGAGAAAAATTTTCATAAGTGATATTATTATAAGTATGTTTTGATTAGACGTACCTATCTATGGTCAAACTAAAGGTAATGTGTATTTGTTTAGTAGTTCTTGGAATAGAGAATAAAGTATGTTGTTTGCTTAGAACTTTTAAAAAAATACAATTTAGAAAGCAAACTGGTAAACCTGATAGTAAGCTGTCATATTAGTCCATGGACGCCTGCAACACCAGGAGTGTCCTTGCGCATTGCATTATGTAGGTACATAGTGTTATTCTAAAACAAACATCTTGTTTAAAGAAATTACACATTTGAAGTCATTTCAATCGTGTGTATTCCTAATCTCTTAATCGTCTATTTGGCAATATTCATTTGACATGTGTGAATTCCGAGCTTATTCAGTTGACTGTTATTAATTACAAATTGCAGCATTAATTACACAATATTATATTTCTAACCAAATATTTTGGTATCATTCCAACAATTTGCGCTTAATTCGCATTTGCGGAATAACAATATTATACAATCGTAATAGTCATTTGCGTATTCCACTGTTTCACGAGAAATCGATGTGACTAAGTTGGGTACTGTGATATTATGTGATTGCGTGATGGAAATGGAACAACACTAGTAACATGGGGTACCTACATGACGTCGGTCAAGAGGCTTGATCACAGAACAGGATAATATGGCTTGATAGAAGCACAGTGAGACATTAAATAATTTTTTGCTTGTTTATAATTGTTTTTTTTTTTCATTGTCATTCTTAACCGTTTTGGCGCTATAAAGTTATGCTTATAGAGGTATAGCAATATTAATGAATCCTAACGTATGCACGGCATTGCGCAGATATGAACCCGCTTAATCAGATGCGCTGCACAAGATTTCACACGGGCTTAATTATACCGCCGTCGCAAGTCCTCAAACAGATTTAATCCTGAGAATTTATATGACAAAATAATTTATAACTCAGCTATTTTTGTAAGACATTTGTAGGTAAATGCATAGATTTATATATAAAAAATCTATGCTTAGACGGTACTATTTAATATTAGTTTACTAGTAGTCTCTCTCTTATCTTATTCTAACTTCAAAGCCGTTGGTCCGTTTACCTGCTTTTTTACTTTCAACTTGGATGTAATATCATTTGCACGCATATCCTTTAATGCGATATAGACCAAGCAGCATAGTATAAGTACCTAATGGTAAATTAAAGATGATTCCGTGCTTCGGAAGGCACGTTAAGTCGTTGGTCCCGGCTGCCATCTGGTAGTCGTTAAAGGAGCCACGTCAGAGGCCGAGAGGCGGTTCCGAAGAACTATGACACCAGGGTGTGCATGGTCGATTGACTGTGACGCCTACTCGAAATGATGATCGATGACCATGGTAAATTATAAGTACAATTTTTCCGTGCTCGTGAAAGGCACGTAAAGCCTGGCTGCTATTGCTTGACAGAAGCCGCTGCAGTTCGACATCAGTGTATAGAGAGTATCCAAAGGCCTTTCAGCCGTATCTGTGTAATCTATGATACGAGTAATAGAATAAATTATAACTATAAATGATTATATCTTGAAGGTAGAATATATATTAACACATTTTACCTTATATCATACTAGCTGTTTCCCGCGGCTCCGCCCGCGTGGGACTCGGTTATATCGCGCCCAAAAGAAGCCTATGTTTGACCTCAGGTCGTTAACTACATCCCTACCAAATATCATCACAATCGGTCGAGCAGTTTAGCCGTGAAGAGGTGACAGACAGACAGACAGACAGACAGACTTTCGCATTTATAATATTAGTATGGAAGTATGGATACATAAAAGATGAACATATAAAACATCTATGACTGAATATGTACAAACATATAGAAAAGCCTACTCCATATATTAACTTGGCAGGCCCGTGGCGCATTCTTTTCAGTCCCGCCTTCAAGTATTTTAATTACTGAAGCATTCCCGTCCCATAGTAAGCCCACTGCCGCCGCCTCGCATAATTTTATGAGATTTTTAAGATCCGTTGCACGTCACGGGCACGGTAGATGAACCAAATTATTAATTTTTATTTAGTGTTTGGCATTATTATTTGTATTTTTTATGGTCTGAAGTTAGCTAAAGTTATTCTTTGGTTTTAGTTTTATTTACATCGAGTAGGTGTTCAAAATAACCTTTAATGAAATCTAAATTCGATAAAATGTAGGCAGATCGAATAATCAAGGTTTGCTCTAAAACGGCTAATCAGTTATTTTCGTAGATTATTGAAATTATTTTGTTACGAGTAAAGGTTTCTATGATTCAAAAACCCTCATCATACTATAATATTATTTAATATTTCATATGATATGAATTTCATTCTTATTTGGCCTGGAGCAATGGATAAGTAACTCAATAAAAATAACTTAAAAGAAAAGTACAAATACTTAGATTTTTTATTAGCTTTCAGAGAGAAATGAAATACCAAGACATAATATTAAGAATAATAAAGTTTTTCATACAGAAGGTATATCAAATTTGGAAAATATTTAATGCATTTCTTTCACAAACTTCTAAATATCGGGTGATCAGTGATTTCTTTATATTCTCATCCACTGGCCTGAAAGTTTAAACCACATTTGCCCCAGTCCCTTATATAAGAGGAAACAGATCATGTGGATCATACAAGAGGTCTGCTGAATCCATAGATTAAAAAAAAATTGCGTCACTAGAGAGACCGCGCGCGATTCGAACTTCTTTGGCTGAATTCTTTACTTTTACAAAATCATCGTGACTTTTATTACATATGACATATTATAACGTATCTAATCTAGCCTGAAAGTTTTATACACATATGTGACTTCCATAGTTGCTTTTTTGCGCGATTGTACCGAATGTAAGGCTTCCAAAGAAATTATACCAAATCCTTGACTTTGAGTAAATATTCGTATATTTCTATACACATGAAAATATATAAAAAAAAACCATTTAGCTACACGTCCTGTGACTTCTAAAACCACATTTTGCATGCGACAGTTCTGTTAGCTAGGACCGAATTACCCATTCGCGTCTAAGCTTTGGCACTAATCACGGTAAAGATAGGAGCACCAACCCCGCTCCTATCAATGGGATCCAGCCTGAAGCGTACCAATCCCTCGTCCGTGCCTAACTATGTTAATCTACAGTTACATTTGAACACATATTAAAATTATCAACAGCAATATCATATCAATATCAAATACTAATAAAGGCCATGTTAAATCACTAGAGCACAATACACGTCTGCACCGCTCGGCGAACCCAAGGAGAAGAGAGAGTTACACTCATACTCACCCCGACACTACTACTGCCAAGAGGGGTTTACCTGTAGTGGGGAGATATCTGTCACGTGATGTTACCGGGCGCTAACACTCGGCCGTCCTGAAAAATCCGGTCGTCCCCGACCGTCGAGCTCGAACCATGAAACAATAATACATTGAGTACAAATCACCATTTATGCTTTTTCTATAATGACTTCGCCATCTCGATAATGCATAGTATCTTGGGTTGTTTATCAGTGTTCCGAGACCATTATGACTTTTCCGTTTCAGTCACTTCTGGTTTTTAACTGATCGGAACCCTCACCTATGCTAAAATCGAAAATGACAGTAAACAACTTTATTTCAGACATTCAATGTATAACCACCTCGATAATGCATAGTATCTTGGGTTGTTTATCAGTGTTCCGAGCCCCTTGTGCCTTTCCGTTTCGGTCATTTGTGGCTTTTAACTGATCGGAACCCTCACCTATGCTAAAATCAAGAATGAGGTAAACAACTTTATTTCAAACATTTACAAACGGTATTTTATCAGAAACTGTCATTTTTTTTGTACATCATTTTATTCAAATACCTACAAAATAAATAATTTTCACAGAGATATTTTTTTCATACTTTTTAGGATTGGAGTCACATAAAACTTAAAAAGACTTACCGCTTCTGCACCAATACTTACAGCTGCTCACAAAAACTTTTTCGACTACTTTAGATTACAAATTTAATCTAACCGTTTTGTGAAATTTACTTACGCGTGTGTGTCAGAATGTTAACAATTAAGTATCACAAAACATGTACAATTTACTAGACGTGGTAGAATATTAAGAAATATTCTATCATCATACCACTTCTGATGTTAGCTAGGACCGAATTACCCATTCGCGTCTAAGCTTTGGCACTAATCACGGTAAAGATAGGAGCACCAACCCCGCTCCTATCAATGGGATCCAGCCTGAAGCGTACCAATCCCTCGTCCGTGCCTAACTATGTTAATCTACAGTTACATTTGAACACATATTAAAATTATCAACAGCAATATCATATCAATATCAAATACTAATAAAGGCCATGTTAAATCACTAGAGCACAATACACGTCTGCACCGCTAGGCGAACCCAAGGAGAAGAGAGAGTTACACTTATACTCATCCCGACACTACTACTGCCAAGAGGGGTTTACCTGTAGTGGGGAGATATCTGTCACGTGATGTTACCGGACGCTAACAGTTCCTTATCTTAGAATAAAGCTATCATAATGGTTTTTGATTACTGTACTTCGTCTAAATCATAGTGTCTTTCTTTACATATAACATCAACTAGCCTGAAAGTTTAAGCTACACTTCTGGGACATATCATATCGGGTTTTGGCACAATAGTTCCTTAATTAAGAATAAAAATTGTCATAAAGAAGGTCAACTGAATCTTTTACTCTGACAAAATCATCGTATCTTTCTTTCGTTACATATTTTACATTTCTTTTGGGACTTCTTTTTCTATATAAGTGTTTTTTGCGCAACAGTGCCTCGTATTATCAGAACCCTGGCTCATTTGTTATCCCGAGCTGCAAAAAAGATATGAAATATGTTCGAGTTGGCCTTGTTTAAGTGAATATGTCGCACGCTTTACATCTGTCTCACTAACCAGTTTATTATGTTTTCCCTCCTCTAGTTTCCAAGTTAAATTGGAAGGGATTACCCGACTTTGGGAACAACGCCCAAATTAGTAACTTTTTGGTATCGGTCCTCCGCGGGATGTTCCCCTATAAATACTTGTGTACTTATAAAGTATTAATTGTGCTGAAAATGTGGGTGGAATATGGATAACTTAGAAGTATTTGTAATAATAATTCTATTTTTATTATATCACAACATATCTACCTACTTATAAATAACCAAAAACAAAAATTTATAATTTGTGTAGTCCCTGCATGTGGTTACATCGTCGTAATGTGCCCAAAAGGCTTGCAGCATTACCACGTTAAATAGCAATGCTGATCCTCTATGCGAAAAAAATTCCAGCCCTTGGGATACCTCTACCAATCTTTTGGCTATAAACTTAAAAAGCTAGTGAGCTGATGCACCCCATGTACCCAGAGTTTCTACTTATAATAATAATATAACACAAATGTCCATTATGTGTTTATCCGGTTTCTTTACTCTTATCACTCGTCATCTATGCTCGTCGATTACTCACAATATTCCTCTTTCAAAAGTTCTGCTATATGGTCGCAGTTTTTCGACGCTGACCATCGAATTCTTATATTCAATACTGCAATTTCTTAATAAAACAACAAATGGTAGAGAACCTTTAGTGATAAAATATGACGACCATCAAAGAAACGAACGAATTGATAAAATGAGAAACGTAAATTTAAATCTTTATTGAAAATAATGAGGTGTCTAAATGCCGGTGGGAATTTGTCGCTGAAAGTGTTCTGCTTATGAAGTACACAGAAAGATAGATCATGTGTGACTGGATTTTCTCTCTTTGTCTTACCGTCTAGTTACGTAGCAATGGGATATGAGTTGAAGAAGCATCTTCAACTTTATTCATTCGGAGCAGAGGGTCGAAGTTTTTATTTTTTATCTCATTGTTTCGCGATGGGGCACTAACGATAAGTTTGATTTTGCCATTAGTTGGCGGGTAATATCGTACAGCATAACTAGTAGTAGTATTAATAAACCGAATCAAATGTAAGTTGGATTCGCTTACTAAGGGTCTCGCACTACCAGTTTAGAACTAATTAAATCAAGTTTTTACTTAGAGCCGAAATTTAATTTCAAACTTACATCCTATCGAAAGAAATGTTCATAATAACTCATTTTTAGTAGAAATAGTAAGCATACGACTGTAAGAAGTCCCAACATCTATCAACCTCTATAATTTATACTTCTGTTCGTCAGTTATTACTATGGCGGATTGCCGCACGATCCCAATGATGAAGGACATTATAAATGAGTCTATTTCTTTGTCAAAAATGAACTATTACTGGGTGATTTGGGACCTATTTGAGACAGTCCCTTGCAGATGGACCTGTCATAGAAATGAAGGGTTGGAAAAAATAACAGTCGTAATAATATTTCACAATTTAGTAACAGTTTGGATATATTTGTCTTGTATTATTTTGAAATTGGAAATGTCTTTTCGTTCGCTGTAGGCTCTAGTATAGGCTCCGATTTCAAGAAAAATGCGATCCCCTTATAAGTTGGGGAGTTGTGAAAATATGATATTTATGAATGTACAAAATACGCATATTCATCTTAAAAGGTGCAAAAATATTCATTGCCGAAATAGTGAAAACAGAAGTTATTTTTTTCCGAATTTTTGATTGTGAAAAAAGTTATCAAAATTTTAGAATAACTCCTCTTGAAAATTTTGTTAGATACAATTTTTTTTTACTAACTCAATCTCTGTGATTTGTCCCTATATATATATATATTTAAGCCTAAAACGATCAGAAGACGGTCGAATTAAAATCTGCTCTGTACCCGTCTTCCACTTTGGTAAATAAATTTACCTAACTTTACAAGATAATATTTTTTTTTAGCTGTTTGGTAACAAGTTGTGAAGAAGATTTTTTATTCCATTTTTGTAACTTTAAGTAAGTGAAGATTATGTAGCCTTTTGAAAAAGTAAGTATCAAGATTTTGCTGAATTCCCTAGATTCATTTTTAATGAGCTCGATAGTCGTATGAGACACGAAATCTGTGAAGTTTTTGCCTTGTGTCAAATAAAAATTTAAAAATGTACATCGAACTGAACGGGCTAAGTGGCGGGCTATGAACAACGCTGAAATGATGATCAACGATTCACAAAAAGTTCTGATCGAATCAGATGTTTTAGCATTTCTCCTCTAAACCTCAAAACAAGGCTCGGCAAAACCACAATACTCGTACAAACATGTTACGTATGAAATGTCGTGTGGTAAAATAATAACATTTGAATTTTAATTAACTAGTCTCTCAAAAAAGCAATTATTTTTAACGAGCTTGAATGTTAAATAAATAAAAAAAGATAAATTTTCTTTTGTTTTATGCCACGACAACGTATGAAGTAGGGCTTAACTGGATGAATTTATTAATTTAACAAAGCACACCTCTGTTTTCGTAGGTACCTTGTTTTGAAGCACCATCATTTCTGTTGTTTGTAGAAATTACGGTTGGTTTTTGCTTACCGACCCAAGAATTAAGGGATCTATTCGTATGAAGCGAGATTGTTTGATTTAATTTTGATTTTGTATACGATAAATAGGCATTCTATCTATGTCCCAAAATATATACGAGTATTAGTGGTAATAAAATAAGTAATGATAAAGATATTGACCGGGATATCAACAACCGTATACTTAAGTGCAGGCTGGGCGAAATGGCGACAGGTCACGGGAGAAACTGCGATTCTATTATCTTCCGGTTTTTATACTATGTTAGTAGTCAAACAGAAAATATATATGAGAAATTAATAAGGCCTGTTATGTTATATAGAACGGAAGTTTGAACAACGAAAGCGAAAGATGAAAAGAGAATACTTGCAACAGAAGTGCGTATGTTGAGATGGATGTGTAGAGTTGTAACCTATTTTATCTAATAAAACAAGATTAGATAAAGTAAGGAATGAGTATGTAAGAGGAAGTATAAAAGTGGCACCCAATTGTTACTTAGTGTGGTCTTAAAAGTATCTTAAATATTCTTGTACTTTGACACGCGAACATGAGAAAAAAATCTTTGACTTTACACGTGAGAAAAATATTAGGTACAGTGATCCAAAGCCTTAAAGACAAGCAAACAAAATAATATTAACTTTGCTTACAGAATTTAGAATTCGGATCATTTCTGTTCTGTAACTTTGTCTGTTATTTCTAAAATTCATACTTTAATTAAAATATGTATGAGACATAGACAATATGAGCGGAGGCATCATTACATTCATGAATGAACCACGGACAAAAGAGCAACAGTCTCTAGACATTTTCATGCACGGGTTGGTTACATGCGCGGTATGGTTAAAACCATGAGATAAAGCGTACTTGAATAATTCTCTGTAATCTGTTTAATATCAATTCACCATCTAGTGAGTCTACCTAATCTTACTTAAATATTTCATTTATCATTCATTTTGTACGTATGAACAAAAATTAATCAAAAATCTCTGCAGACCGATTTCGGTAATAGTGATTTGGCATCTGGCTATTGAAAACAACGTTAAGAGCTCTCAGGTGACTACATAGCCAATTTATGCAAAAAAAGTGCGTCAACATTTACTGCAATTCAGTAACTAATAAATACTAAGTATCGAATCAATAATACAAATAATAGAACAAACTAGCTAAGGATGCACATTGGAAAATGATAATATGGAGGAGAAAATGATTGTGGCGATGACTTAATATAAATAGCTAAAAGTGCAAAAAGAATAACCTAACTTCGGTCATCAAAATGTCTTTCATGCAAGGCGTTTATTACCATAAACATCCTAAAAGTCGATCATTTGAAATGAAGAAAACCCAGTATGATATAATGCAACCTTCTGGATTAAGTACAAAATGCTTTTTATTGAAGGTTTAAATCATACACTTTAATGATATTCTTTAACTAAATTTTAAGAGCTGTGCTTTTGTCGGTGGAATCTCTTCTAGGTGCTTTTATCTTCCGCTTACTCACTGCGGGTTAGAACCCAAATGCTTTTTTAGAATTTTCATATCTTTTTAAAATATAAACGGCTGAAGTTTATGCCTTACGTTCCTCATTATGATGCGTAATATAGTAGGCATTGTTCCTCAAAATATACTCTTTTTTCAAGATATCTGCCAGTGGATTTTTTGTCTTGTTATTTCTACACTGTATTCATGAAAAAGTATTTAAAAGTTGTTTTTATACTTGGTAACACTAATACATAAACATTGGTTTCTAAGAATACAATCTCCTGACTATTTTTAAACAATACTGTCAATTTCAGTTCATGGCATCTCCATCTTCATCCGATCTTGTATCCTAGTTGCATTTTCAGCTTACGTTTCAGAGCCCAAGGTACATTATTACGGTCCTTGGTTATGGTTAAGCGGAACTGGTTATTACAATGAAGCGATTGATATCTGACCTCTGTGACCTCCTTTTACAGATAAATCACTAATACTATCCAGGACTTACGAAGCACAGAGAAACTCTAGACAGAAATGCCGCTAATAGTGACGTGCGTGAAAAACCTATATCCTAGAGTCCGGAGCAAAGTTCATGAAACCGGAAGAGATTTTCCAAAAGAGATATCAAAATAAAAGAGAGTAAAGCAAAGAAAAGCAGACAAAAAGCCTAAAGCCCAGCTGTTAGAAAATGGTCACCATCAGTCTACGAGCTAAAATAATATCTGCAAACTAAATATAATTGCTGAAACATATTAATATAGAAAAATAAAACTTCGTTTTTCCCCAAATAAGGTCTTTAAATTCGTCGAAATATGACAAAAAAGTACTTTTTACTGCGAACTTATCAGCAGTAGGTTATTCAAGTTATAAAGTAGGGCGCGTTCACAATGGTGTCCCCTCTACCACAAATTAATTTGCTTCAGAAGATCTGGTTTATGCAAAAAGTAACAGTTGCAGTAGGTCTTCTCTTTTTTCCTAACGTTTTATTGTCGATGAATCCTAATATAATTAAAATTAACCACTATGGAATTTGCCAAACCTGTATTTATCTAGACATTACCACGAGAATAAATAAGATCTTTTTTATTGTTTTCAAGAAAGCCCTTTTAAGATGAACCTGTTTAATACACTTTGATTCTTTGTTATAGCACAGATTTTCTACTCTATATATTGGTAGCCGAGTTAATAAATACTTCTTAACACGTTAGCGGACTCACGACTGCTTTAGCAGTTATAACAATTAAACTTATATTGTGTTTTCAAAAACGTCCGCCAACGTGTTAAGAAAAGTAATTTTGAATTATTTTTACTTACATTTATTTTCCAGAGAATTTCTGAAAATACGTGAATCACTTCTTATTCATTATTTTTTTGTCGAGTGTGCTAATGGTTAACACTGTTTTTGTCTGAAGAGACATCGGACTATTACTATTTACATAGCACTTACAATCAATAAAAACACAATAACGTAAATACGATCCCGATTTTCTGGTGCTTACTTTTGTTATGTCACTCCCTCTGTCGGTCGCACTTCATTAGTCACTGTTAGCTTGCTCTTTGTTCTCTTCTCGGCCAATATAAACTGTTTTTTGCAGCGCTAGATTAGGCTCTAGGTTGAAATTTCAACGATTATGAACGCAGCTTTACATTTTGTTATTTTCGTGTATTAACATTTTTGATTAACCTATTCATTTTGGCAATATTAAAAAGCAAAGATTGTACGAACATAATTATGAATAAAATATATTTTCATGCAATTGAATTATATTTAATGAAAATTATGCTATTGTCTTATGGAAATGTATGATCTAGTTAAGCTGTATATAATTAGTATAGATAATAAATCAAAATTTTTTCAGAAAAAATAAAGTAAAAAAATAAATAAATTATATTATTTTTTTTCAGGTAAGTCCCTTCAAGATTTGTTTTACTTAGATGGCAGATAAATATATGGGTAAGTTAAAGAAGTTATCAGTGTGTTATTAACTCAAAATTGCTAGTCCATTTTACGCGCACTGTATGCTTGTTTAAAAATCTAGTTTAGTTGTAGAACATACAATTATTAATGTCCTTTGTAAAGCTAAAAGGTATCTTGTAATATTTGTGTTATACATTTGGACAAGAACTGCTCACGAAAATACAGGTACAACATGATGTATTTCGAAGAATCTAGAATGGTCCTTTGACACCGGATTCTTTGTGGAATATTTTACTGTGTCTGTTGATAATTTTATTTGTACTTATAGCCAACCCGGGAATATGAAAGTAGTGTTGATAATGTTTTAATATTTGGACGAGCATTTCGAAATTGCGAAAGCAATTTGGACAGAAAATATCTCCGCGTTTTAAAAATACTTAGGACTGAAATCATTTACGTCATTCGAGAAATCTTTAGTTCCTTTTTACTTTCAATTAAAAATTCTAAGTTATAAGTTATTTAATCGATGGTCAATCGACCATGAACAACCTAATTCCAGGGTTCTTTGCCTCCTCTCAGCCTCTGAGCCTTTAACTGCCTCCGTGGTCCAGTGGTTAAGGCGTTTGCCTGTAGACTGGTGGTCGTGGGTCCGATTCCCACGAGAAGCGTACTTTGTTTAGTTGTTTCCGGTTTGGTTAGCCCATTGCAGGCTTGAATAACCTGATTGTCTGATAATAAAGATGGTTCCGTGCTTCGGAAGGCACGTTAAGCCGTTGGTCCCGGCTGCTATCTGGTAGTCGTTAAAGGAACCACGTCAGAGGCCGAGAGGCGGTTCCTAAGAACTCTGACACCAGGGTGTGCTTGGTCGTTTGACCGAGACGCCTACTCGAAATGATGAGCCTCTGATGATTTCCTTTTAACGACTACCAGATGGCAGCCGAGACCAACGTCTTAAGATGCCTTCCGAAGCACGGAATCGTCCAAATTGGCAATTACTTTCTTTCAGGCATAGCCTATTCTAGGTGGTGAACCACGTCAGAGGCCGAGAGGCGGTTCCTAAGATCTCTTACAACAGGGTGTGCTTGGTCGTTTGACCGTGACGCCTACTCGAAATGATAAGCCTCTGATGATTTCGTTTTAACGAGTACCAGATGGCAGCCGAGACCAACGGCTTGAGATGCCTTCCGAAGCACGGAATCGTCTAAATTGGCAATTACTTTCTTTCAGGCATAGCCTATTCTAGGTGTATCGCCTTTTGTATGTTGCATTTTAAAGCTGCAAGTAGACACTAGTTCCAGCGAGTTAGTGGTTTGTCCCTTAAAAAGAGATTAAGGATTACTTATTTGCTAGTTCGTATGTAGATTCGACTTAAACCATCTCCAAGGCGACATCGTAATATCCGCGAGTTCACTCGACGATTTTTGCTCTAAGCCGCGGCGTACACTGAAATTGAAATTTTCTTCTGATACTTAGCTAACTGTAAGTTTTATTAGTAATGCAAATTTTGTTGTCTTATTTGCTATATTTTAATATCATTATTGATTGATTGAGCGAATTGATTTTATTTCACTTGTTCATATAAGTTAATAAACGTTTGTTAAGCCCATTTTAAATAAAATATGTTTAATCCATTTCTCTCTTATCGATATTTAAAGTAAAAAAAAAGGGACAAAACACATTTCAATGGGCTTAACAACGTTTTTTTGAATTTTTATGAATAAGGGGGTAAATGTTTATCGTTTCTTTACTTTTTTGTTTTATTTGACATAACAATTTGTTTTAATATAGAGCTATTGTTTCTATGTTTATGCAATCCCTGAAAATTCTTATACATATGGCTATACCAAGAATGTTGAGTTTCGCATAAGCAAAATTAGGACTTAAAACAATTAAGAAATGGAACGAGTTAGCATAAAAAGCCTATTCCATACTTTATTATCACCCTAGCGATTACTAAAGTGCTATATAGCTCACTAGCCCGGGATCCACTTCAAAATCATGTCTTGTTATTTTTCTTCCAAGAGGTACTTCTTTTTGGAGATTCGATGCGAACAAAACTACGCCACTGACAAAGCATTTTCAGTGGCTTTATTTTATACAGGTACCTAATAACAGCATTTAGTATTATTTTTTTGATCAGCTGCCTGCCAATTATATTCGTGAGCTCAATATGTCGGAAAGAGATTGATAAATAAGAATAGTAGATAAGAGTTATCATAAGAAATAGTTCAGTCTGGGTTCACCCTTATCCTTCTTTATGACATAGCGGGATGGTTCGCGGCGTCGCTTGGCAACCACCGCTGGACCCACTCCAAGGATCGTAAATTTATCCTTGTCTAGCTTCTTTTTGACCCATAAAAGTATGTTCGATAGAAAATTGTAAGACACCCGACTCCTCATAAACATTCTTAGGCAGTTATTGATATTGAAACGTGCGAGTGAATAAATCTATCTCAAAAATAGTGACCCGCCACAGCTTCGTCCAATTTTAATTAATTATACTTACAATCCTTTTAGAAGAATTTATTTGAGCAATGCTGAGAACTGCTTAAAAATCCGTTTTGCGGTTGAAAAATAGTTGGCGTAATTCGCAAATAGTGACTTCAATGTATACAACGATGGTTGACTGATAGAAAAAGACAACGGCTTTAAGTCCGCCATGTACATATTTTGTAATCATATAAATAATTGAAAATAATATAAACGATTGTATTCGCCTTAAAAATTTATCTTCTTTACAGGCTGATTCTAAATTTAAAATAATTGATAAGTTGATAAAATTCTTCTGACGTACTTACGAGTATCTATATTTGATTCTTAGATCATTTGATTGGGATATTTTTATGCAAAAGTTGCATTGTTCAAATATTTTTATATTTTTTAAAATGATAGTGATATGATAATGCATATATTTAAGTACCGATCTTGACATCATACAAAATTTTTTGAGTCTAGCTTAAACCTTAGCACATAGTAATGACACAAGGCTGAAATACGTTATACGTACGTACTTTTTTTTTAATAAGGGAAATTAATGAAAATTTTCTTAATCGATTTGACTAAATTTGACAAAACTCGCCCTATAAACAAATTCAAGTGGTCTTGAAGTGTCTTGGCGGGTGTCCAGAATCCGAAACCAGACTAAGTGCACTATTTGAGTTTTACTAGTCTCCTTATAAAACTAATCGGAGTGAGAGGATTGAATGGAATAAAATATAGGGCAGGATGTAAATTAAACTAAACTTTTTTTTATAATATCAAATTTCAATAGAATTCGGACTATTCAAAAGTTAGAAATAATGTTTAAGAGAACCAAACTAAATATGTATTTATTAGGTCACTCATCATCATCATTTCGTGTGGAGGCACAGTCAATAGACCATGCACACCCTGGTTTCAGATTTCTTCGGAATGACCTCACAGCCTCTGACATGGTTCCTTTAATGACTACCAGATGGCAGGCGGGACTAACGGCTTAACGTGCCTTCCCAAGCACGGAATTATCTTTATCATCAGAAAATCAGGTGATTCAAGATTTCAAGTTTTTTTTGTATTCTCTGACGCCAGAGCTCTCCACCGTTTCCTACTCAGCGATACCTGCCTGTCGGTCTTCTTAAAAAGTTTAAACTTACACTACATTAATACCTAAACCATAACCTTACCTACATACATTACCGAACTATTCTACTCCAAGATGCCTAGTACCACACTACGTTTAATATGTGGGCACTCTAAGTGCTCGAATATGATATATTATTATATGAACTGAAATTCCATTTAGTAAATTTTCACGATTCACTTACTCTGAAATTCGGGACCTTTTAACTAAAGATTTGGAGTCGTTTGAGCGTGAGTAACCAGTAACATTATTTTGTGCCTGCGAATAAAAAGAAAGTAGGCAGTTTTAAAAGTATTTTACTTACTATTGACCTTTACTGGCTTACTGGCAAAAAAAATCACAGCCGAATTTTTATTAATAATTTTAAAAAATAATTAAAATGTTACTTACTCCCACACACCAGTCTGTGGAATTTGATTTAAAAAATACCATTATAGCTAAGTATGCTGAGCAGTAGCAACGGTGCTAATAACTAATTTTCATGAATATTACATAGGTAATTCAAAAGAGAAAATACTGTTATTTTCTTCAGAGGGCATGACAAAACGCTAGTCGCGCTGGTGTCGTGGGCCATGTATCACGGATGCTTTACGTCTTCATAAAAAGGATATATGGTCACCAAGGCATTTATGAGCAGGAATATTTCTTGACAACAAAATTTTCTCATATTTCTATATAAGGTGAGACAATTTTTTACACTACTAATGTGTTTAATCATTGTTGGGTTACAAACATGGAAAGACTATGCAATGAACGCAGTGTACAGGTTTTCGAAACCACCTCTCTGCTTCTTATGTGGTTTTTTAAATGAACAACACGTGGAATCCGAGATGGCTTATTGTACACGGAAGCACAAAATCATGTTTATTATTGTGATTTTAGCCATTAATATTCTAAAGTAGGCTGATCACAACTTGTCAACATACCCCAGAATTCAAGTCAACAATTTAGATCTCAAATTATTAAGACAAGAAAAAAACCTTCAAAGTACATCATTTTCGCTAAAATTAATACACACCAAAGATTTTTTTGCTGAAGTTTAATTTTAATTCTTTTTACCGATTTGCCTATTAAATTATTATCAGATAAAAATTATTTTCCGCCATTCCTTGCACATCACAGCGGTGCGATTAATTACCTTTTATGGAGATTTAATAGAAGCTCACAAAGGCGCGCGAAAATTTTATTTGATACCAATTCAGTTGTTGCACGAAATGATAAAGAAGGTGTTGTTTGATGAAAACCGCTTCAGGATAATATCTCACAAAATGTTCTGAATAATCCCCAGGAAAATTATGGTAGAGTCGTTCCATAGCTTTGTTGCTTGACTGGTTTTCTGACAGGTGGTTAGTGGGTAAGGGTGATGAGGATTGACCTCAACTTGAGCAGTAGACATTTGGCCTGAAAAAAAATACAAAGTTACGGATCATTTTAAATAAATATCTGGAACCTAAATGAATGCTTACAACATGCAAACTAAATTATTTAAGTTTTATTAATAAGTATTTAATTTTTATTGTGTTTTTAGTATATATTTTCTTTAGTATAAGCTATACATATTTTTGTTAGAAGCTAGCATACGCATTTGCATGTAAGTTGTAAAGGTGTTATTGTTTCTTTATTCAAATAAATAAAATTAAAAAAAATATCGGTTTCTTAATATTTGCCAACCAACTGGTTACAACTAAAACGTAGGTTTAGCGATTTAACAATTCATACTTTGAGGCCAAAAACATTCTTTTTTTAAGAAAATTGTAGAATATTTAATTTATTGATTATTTTTCAGCTCGTTGACAGATAGACGACGCAGGCTATTACTTAGCTAAGAGTACATGATGCACCCTTTGTAGTACATAAATAACCTCAAAATAGTTTTTGATATGCGTTGATACTAGAACATCAGTCAGCATTTTGTTTATATCCTTGCAGGAAATAAATTGTCTTGTTTAACCCTACAAGAAACATGTACCCCTTGAAAGTTACGACATTTTAATGTCGTCTTGAAAATACGACATCCAGTTAAACGATCCTCTAAACGTCGCCAATTAAGCGTGTAAAAAGTGCTATATAATTTCTGTTCTGTTCTCTTATATAGATGTTATCTTTATAAAGTTTCATACTAAGAGGTGCATATCTACTTGTTATCATTTCATTAATCATATAACTCATTCTAGTTTTAGGTACTTATAACAGAAACCAAAATTTATTTAAATCAAGTATTGACTGCACCGACTTCAGATTTATTAAAATGTTTGATATTGAAGCATATTTAAACAACAATGTATTAATTATTTCATCCTTTTTAGTTGAGGAATTGGAGTCGGTTTAGTTTTTTTTGGCAAGAACAGTTTTTAACCGAGTATTATGAGGCAATACTGTGATTAAATCAATTTCGTTTTATTTAATTTATTTCGTTTGAGACGCATCTAATCAAATCGTCTACCTTTTCATGTAATAAGAACAAAAAGTCGTGCGATTTTATGATAGACTTACGCAATGGCGTCTTAAATATAGGATGTCTCAAACAAAATCAAATCTGATAATAAAACGCAATGTCGTGGAAATTCTTAAAAGTAACCTCACTTCGCGCGATACTCAAAATGGCGTGTCTCGTGCCATTGATAAGATGGAAAAAGGTTTACACGGTTCAGTTGTGAAGTAAGTATAAAGATGTGAAAATATAAATATAAAATATAAAAGAGAATCGAACCAGACGTAGAGCTCACGATCTGAACTTGATCGAAAATTAAATGTGATTTGATTCCTGTGAGGGTTTGCCGTAAATTTGTAGTCATTTTCAAATATGAATTGAGGGCTTTCCTGAGATGAATAGAATGTCCCTCGAGGGTACAAATTCTTAAATAAACGGCATTGATTAAAAATTCACTGGTTTTGATGGTAATATAAGACTTATTAGAAAACTGACTATTTTTCAAGTAATCAATAGATTTCCAATTTAACTAAATCGATTTTATAATTAAATATTTTTTGTAATTATCATTAATCCAATTAACACGTTAATTTGTGATAATCTTTTCTCTTCTTCTTTCTATCTTTATATCTTTATCCATATTATATGGGTATTTAATAAGTTCAACTTTATTTCAGTGCAAATAGACCACTGCTTGGCTTAGTCATTGTGACCAGATGGTCTGACTATCAGATGGTCACGATCAGGTGGGCTACCACCATCTCTTAAAACCATGCAAGATCCAGTGAGTAAGGGAGATGTCGCCTTACATCATGTTTTGCGCTGTCCCGCTTACTCACTGGATCTTGCATGGTTTTAAGAGATGGTAGTATCCCCCCAAGACTGTCAACCATATGCGCAAGACATACCACTGGATCACCACGTTGTCACCATTTGGTACACCTAATTATAATCTTTTCAAAATATTTTTTTTAGCATAAGTGATTTTGTATTCATGGTTTAAGCAAGCTAGCTTATTTGCTACTCATAGTTATAACTGCATAATCAAGCTAATGATCTTCTATTGATATGCTATTATAACTAGAAGCCTACCCATTAGATAATACATTACTATAATTAGGCCTATGTGAGTAACTTAGTAATAATTATTACTGCAAATAGATTGGAAATGACATTTAAGGCTTACGATTACGAATAGATAATACTACATTTTTTCGTCTCGTAGATGTAATAAAATTCAAATTAGGAGTCAACCTCTCCGTTGAGGTTGTTTTTTAAATTGTATCGATATAATGTATCAATGTAATAAATATATAAAAACCCGGCCAAGTGCGAGTCGGACTCGCGGAAGTGCCGTTATTTATACAAAACGGCACAAGATCACGTTTGTTGTATGAGTGCCCCACTTAAATATTTACTTAATTCTGTTTTTAGTATAGCGGTAACCGAAATACATCATCTGTGAAGGAATCAGCTGTCTGGTTATCACGCTTCATGAGACACAGCCTGGTGACAGACGGACGGACGGACAGCGAAATCTTAGTAACAGGGTCTTGATTTTACCCTTTAGGTAGGTACGAAACCGTAAAAATAAAAATTCGCGAGATGAAGCCTAGAAAAAAGTAAAATTGTTAAATTAAGATCAGGGTAAAATAAATGTAAGTATATAATTTTAAAAACATCTTATCCGCAGATCTTATCTTCCTACTTCAACTATAATAAGAAAATTCTCACTCTCGTGTTGAATCTCGCTGATCAAGGTTAGTAGGATAACCACGCAGAAAACATTTTTATGACAACTTTTTTTTTTTTTCAAATATACCGAATTAAAAATGAAAAGGTTTCATAGAATTACTAGTCTTCAAGGGTTCGTTATGTTCGATTATTTGCTTCTTATATTAATTATCCCGGTTTCAAAAGAACAAAGCAAAAAATAGCTTTAAATAAAATACACTAAGTAAAAGTTGTAAAATATTATTAGAGCTATAAATTTGAAAGAAAATGTTTAAAAATATTTTATGATTTTTCTAGATGGCTAGATTGTACCCATTCCATAAAAAATATCAATTAATTTAATGCATTTACATGAATAAATTCTTAAAGACAGAAAGGCTTAAATCCGCCATTTATATTTTTTTAATATATCCTTTCGGGAAATCGTCATCGGAAATTTTCATAACGCCTGCTCGTAAAACAAAAACAAAAAAAGAATATTACAAGAAAGTTTAGTAAATAAATAATAATGTAATGTATGACATTTTTTTTTTTTGAAAACATATGTTTGTTTGTTTGTCTGTTAATATACACTTTTCTTATGGTATAATAACTTTATTGTACCATAAGAAAAGTGGATAAAAAAGCATAGAAATTAAAAAAAGTACAATGGAAATCCGCTAGAAAATTTTTAACGCATAGTCACCCTATGTAGGCAATGTGTTGGTGCGGAATCACCGACGGAGCACGGCACTACGACTCCTCAGGGCCACATAGCGGCGAGAGTCTCAGAAAACATCTCCGCTGATTAAATGTCGGCATCTTTATCAACACTGAAAAAGGAAAATATAGCCTTTTTTAAATTTTAAGTGAGGCTTACTTCAAATTTAGCTTTTTGTCCATACTAATATTATAAATACGAAAATCTGTCTGTTCGCTTTCACGGCTAAATCACTGGACGGATTTTGATGAAATTTGGTATGGATAGCTAACGACCTGGGGTCAAATATAGGATACTTTTGTGCGCGATGTAAACGATAACCAATCTATCCCGAGATCTCAATCTAAATAGGAATTTGAACACTCGCACACACACACATTTTTTTTTTTATATAAGACCATGCTATTTATGTTATTTTATAACTTTATCTATCATCTATTTGTAAATAAACGAATACCTGTGATATTTTCATACATGCTACTTGAGTACACGTTTTCGTATTCATATTACAAATATTGTGTATCGAGTATGATGTTAGTTTCGAGTCAGAAATCTCTCACATCTAAACATCGCCCCATTTCAAACTAATCACTAAATTTGAGGTACAAATTCGATTCCGGTATATTCCGCGCAGTGGGTGTCTCATAACATATTCAGTATAACGACAGGAAATATAGACAGCGCAGATGCGGCCCGTTGTGCTAGCTTTAAAGTGGATTATATTGGCTTGGAACCACAAAAGCTGAATGTAAGTAATACCTTGGATTAAATTTATAAGTACGCGTATATTTGTTTTTGCTTATCGCGCACTCTGGAAATACATATGTGGTTAATGTGGTCACATTCAGTAGATTCAGGCGTTACTTTATGCAAGTCAAAGTTACAAGTACTTATTAAGTGTTACTTTGCGTGCTTTCGTCACCACTTAATGCAGGTAACTTATCAGTAATAGACCAATGAAGAAAGAAAAGACGCATTTAATAACCAAGGAACAAAATAGCCCTATAAGTTTTTAAAATAAATAAAAGAATACCTAAGTTTTAAGTTTAAGTTTTCTTCCTTACCAGATAAAATGGCGTATGCAATTTTGTGTATTCTACCATAATATTACAGGCAGTTATTAATTTGAATACTTTGTCATCATATCTATTGTTAAACAATACATGAATATTTATATAATTTGATACTTCTCGCTCCCTATTCTAGAAAGCGAAGGTCGAATTGAATGGACGCCAAAACAGTTCCGCCCTAAGCAATAAATAAGCAAACTAGTTGAGTAACATAGGCTTCCGCGGATTTGTTTCAAATAATGTACATACATACTTATATGTATATAATCACTAGCTTTCACCCGCGGCTTTGCCAGCGTGAATTTTCCTTGGGAACAGTTCAGTTTTCCGGGATGGAAGGTACCTTATGTCCTTCTCAATACTTCTTAATATCTTAATACTTCGAAATTTTAGGAAGAGTGGTTCAATAGATAGGGGCGTGAAAGCGTAACAAACAAACAAACTCTCTCACTTTCGCATTTATAATATTAGTTGGATTGGATGCCTGATTCCCGCAGTGGTAAGAAGAGTGTCAGTGTCTGTCCACTTTTAATACGGCCCATGCTTCCTCCATACTCATCATTCATACTCCTAATATCTTTAGATTTGGTTGCAATATATTTTCGAACCTGACTGTCTTTCCCAGTCAATTCCCATACGAAGAATGTATGTGTGAATGTAAAAACAGTTTTGAATGGTACTTTCGTTATCCCTTGCTCCCATTTCATAGCTAGGTTTCGTAACTGGCTTCGATATCTATATCTATCTATCTATCTATATCTATCTATCTATATCTATATCTATACTTATAATAAATCTGTAGAGAGGTCAATTCTGTACATGAAATATATTTTCAAAATAACTATCAGGGGGTGATTAGTGATCGATACTGATGTCAAAAATGCAATCAGTAAAATTTTTGTCTGTCTGTCTGTCTGTCTGTCTGTATGTTCCTTATAGAAACAAAAACTACTCGACGGATTTTAACGAAACTTTGTACAATTATTCTTCATACACCTGGGCAGGTTATAGCAGTGGCGTGCATATCATAAAGACGTTTAGACGTTGCCTACCATAAAGACGTTTAGACGTTGCCTACCCTGTACTTTTGTAAAAAATAATAAAAAATATATATATAATCAATACATATAAATAATAAATATTTTTTCACACAAGATATTGAATTATCTTAACAACGCCATCTATGAATTCCCGCGAACATACGCGCTGCTAGCTAGCTAGGCCAGGCCAGCTTTTTAGTAAAAAGTCTTAAGTTTAGTACTCTCACAAAGAAATCACTATGTATAGATGTGCTTTTGCTCGTGTAGTAGTGCAAGTAAAAAACTTACATGAACATACACATACGCGCTAAATCACGCCTGTGTGAGTAAATTTCAGACCTCCACTATAGATGAAACAAAATGCTATGAGATGACATTTCATCTCGCTCTCACTTTTGTTACGGCCAATTAGAATTACGCGTTACACATACTTAAATCTGATTAGTGATTACGATCGATTGCAGCAACATGATAACTGTGTCTATTGGATATTAAACGAGTAATGCTGCAAATTTAAAAACGCATAGACTTGAAGACTTTATATAAACAAGATGACATTCCCAATTCCGTAGGGTTATATTTTTATTTCCGTATCGAAATCAACAATATGTTTGCTTTGCTTGCATGCATTTGTTTGATTTGAATGTTCAATTAATTGATAATTGCAATGTGCGTTGTTTACAATGAGGTGAAAAAATAGCACTTTTATTTTTAACAAATTTACTCAGTTGTAGTTTAAAATTGTAAAATTTTCATGTGATTGTTGTAAACCGAGTGTTTGTTTACAAAAACTATAAAATGACGCGCTAAGTAATCTTTCATTTGACGAAAAAATGGCAATAATAATAAATGGACGTTATCAACCGGGATTGATCGGGTTTAGTTGAAGTGAAGGGTAAGGTAACAACATTATTTTTAAATTAATATGTTTGCTATGCTTCGTTGTTTGCGTGCTAGTAAGTTCCAAAACTCCCACGGGACCGTAGGTTAAGGCGGTCGTCTTAAAAATTTTCAGGGCTTAAGTAGGTACATAATTAATATATTTTATTTTATTAGGTACCTTCTTGCTCGTTACTGTTTTAGTTGTAACTCAAATACCTACCTATACCTAAATTATAAGTATACATTAAAATAGAAATAGTTCTGGTCTAGGTAGGTTTTTGCCTACCCTAAGGAAAATGTCTGTGCACGTCACTGGGTTATAGCAGTGACGTGCACAGACATTTTCCTTAGGGTAGGCAAAAACCTACCTAGACCAGAACTATTTCTATTTTAATTTATACCTACTTATAATTTAGGTATATTTGAGATACAACTAAAACAGTTACGACCAAGATAAATAAATTAAAATATTTTAATCATGTACCTATCTACTTAGTCCCTTAAAATATTTACGAGACGACCGCCTTAACTTTCGCTCCCGTGGGAGTTTTGGAAAACCTAGCAAACATATTAATTTGAAAATATTATTAAATAATGTTCTTGTTAGCTTACCCTTCACTTCAACTAAATCCAATCAATCCCGGTTGAGAACGTCCATTTATTATTATTGCCATTTTTCGTCAAAAGAAAGATTACTTAGCGCGTCATTTAATAGTTTTTGTAAACACACACTCGGTTTATAACAATCCCATGAATATTTTACCAATTTAAACTATAACTGAGTTAATTTGTTAAAAATAAAAGTGCTATTTTTTCACCTCATTGTAAACAATGCACATTGCAATTATCAATTAAACATTAAAAACAAACAAATGCATGCAAGCAAAGCAAACATATTGTTGATTTCGATACGGAAATAAAAATATAACCCTACGGAATTGGAAATGTTGTCTTGTTTCTATAAAATCTTCAAGTCTATGCGTTTTTAAATTAGCAGCATTACTCGTTTAATATCCAATAGACACAGTTATCATGTTGCTGCAATCGATCGTAATCACTAATCAGATTTAAGTATGTGTAATGCGTAATTCTAATTGGCCGTAACAAAGTGAGAGCGAGATGAAATGTCATCTCATAGCATTTTGTTTCATCTATAGTGGAGGTCTTAAATTTACTCACACAGGCGTGATTTAGCGCATATGTGTCTGTTCGTGTAAGTTTTTTTACTTGCACTACTACACGAGCAAAAGCACGTCTATACATAGTGATTTCTTAGTGGGAGTAGTAAACTTCAGACATTTTACTAAAAAGCTGGCCTGGCCTAGCAGCGCCTATGGGCCGGCGGCGCGCCGCGTGTTCGCGCGAATTCATAGATGGCGTTGTTAAGATAATTTAATGTCTTGTATGAAAAAATATTTATTATTTATAAGTATGTATTGATTAAATAAAAAAATATTTATCATTTATTACAAAAGTACAGGGTAGGCAACGTCTAAACGTCTTTATGATATGCACGCCACTGGGTTATAGTATACATTTAATCACACTACAATCAATAGGAGCAGAGTAGTGAAGGGAAATGTTGGGAAAACGAGAGAAGTTACTCCATTTTTGAAGCTTCCGACGCGTGTGCAGTCTTTATGGTTAAAGTTATATAGAAATCATATATGACGGAAATGCAACAGAATATTACAAAATTCCCACGGGAACGGGAGTTAGCGGGAAAAAACTTTTGTATGAAAAAATCTAAACCGCGTAAAATAGATGATTGAAATTTAGCATGCAGTTACCCTAATGAACGTAAAGCTTACTTGCAACGCGATATTGCAAAATTCCCACGGGAACGGGAGTTATTGGGAAAAAGCTTTTGTATGTAAAAATCACGTAAGATAGAAGTTTTCAATCTAGCATGCATGCATACCTTAGTAAATATAAAGTTTAGTTATGGCTGTATTTTAGTATTAATTAAGTTAGCGGGAAAAAAATGTTGTAACACGCCACGCGGACGAAGTCGCAGGCAAAAGCTAGTGAGAAATAAAAAATCAAATTTCTATGCTGGCATCAAAACATGAAAAAAATAGGCCCAATAACGTAGAAATACTCTTAATTAAAGCACTGTGTTGGACGTCTATCTCCTTTTGACCGATTATACATCCTATAAAGTAAGAATAATAAAAACGACAACTAGCATTGACATGGAATTTTCAACGCGTAATTTTTTACCTTGGGGCCTATTGAGCAACTTCAGATTACACTACGACCATTTGTTTGATAGCTGGCTAAGGTTTTTTCAAAAATAACTATAACATGGGCAGGAAATCGATCGAACACTGACAACACATTCGACCGACGCAAGTGCGCCGCATGATTGGGAAAGCTGACCCCGCGTAACGGGAAGTGGTGAGGACAAAGAAGAAGAATAGGAACATGAACGGAAATATTGCACAAAGCAGTATCATTGATCACTTGTTAGCAAGGTAAAAGTCAATACCTGGAAAATTGGGTCAGGAAAGTATGAAGACCTGAAAGCCCTTTAGCGTTCACTAATGAGGTATTTTGTTTCTTACTCAGTAATAAGCTATTCAGGATGATGTGAATATTGTTTCAGATTGTGTAAAAATATATATTACGTATTGGAAATGTCATAGACGGCAAGCAGTTGTTTTTTTCATAAAATTTATTTAAACCCCTGACACATGATAAGTATAATTTTTTATCATTTTCAAATTAAGAATTCTCATACCTTAAACTGGGCTACCGATTGGATGCTTTTTTTAAAGTGATTCTCAAAGTACCAAGCGGCATCAAAAACATTTGAATCCTTGCTGAGTTGCGTAAAAAATGCTTTGACATTTTTTCGAGAGCAAATGGGGTGCGTGGCGAGTGCAGATAAATTTTGTTTGGTAAACGACTTTTTGTACCGACTGTATATTCGTGGTTTTCTCATCTGATAACATATTATTATTTCATCTCCATATTTTTTAAGTTTGAACGGTTTGCCGTTGCTACAATGAGCCGTGCTTAATGTGCGGTGAGAGCAATGTAACCAAAAATTAAAATTGTGAATCGTTTAATGTAAAAACGATGAATGTCATATCAGGATATACTAAAACCACAAATAAATTAAAATTAAACCATAAGTAACTTAGTACTTACAGTAAAAACAAAATTTAAATAAAACTAATCAAAGTTTTATATTTGTCCGTGCCAAGAATTAACTATTGCTTGCAATTTGCGCCGGTACTAAGATGGCGAGTTATTTTCTTCCATAATATTCATTGTCCCCTCGATTTTACTTCAATACTCTTAGCGATAAAGCCGGCGTTCGTAAATGATGTCATAAAATATGGAAACCATTTTTCTTTAGATCAGGAAACTCGGGAATTACTCAGAAAAATTACCAATTCCTTACCAGTCGAAGGTTGGCTTGTGTTTTTGGTGATAAGCGTAGCGGTGGCGATTTGGTGCATTGTTTGTGGCTACACTAAGTTCCATTTAACTATATAATTTGGGTCCATGCTTAATTAACTTATTTCCATTTAGTATTTTTATCATCAGTGTACTTCAATCCTACATCATTTTGCGAATATTTTTTGAATGTGTTATGACAAACGCTAAGAATCTCACAAAACGCACAACAGATAGGTAGTTAGCATTAATGACTGGCCACATTTCATATATAGATGACTACATAAAGCCTAAATTTGTATGGTAAGCTAAGTCACGTTTGCAAAGTTTTTACTTATTGGGAAACATAAACAGCACTTCTGACAAGTTATAGTTGGAATCGCGTTTCCCCAGGTAATGCTACAGAAGAAAATCTTCTTATCAGACGGGAGCTGCTCAAATGGGAAGATCTTCCTTCTGTGGCGGTCGAGCATATCGCCATCGCTACCGCCTCTCCGCGAACGATCTATATCTTTTTATCGAATAAAAGAAATTATTATTTAATAAATTTTAACTTCATTATAATAAAGAGGTTTTAAAATTCATAAAACCATAGCTGTAATAAAAAAATTACAAACAATTGTTCTAGTTTCATTGGATTTACTATACCCTGGCAATATTATGCGGGTACAACTAATCCCGTAAGTAGAGTAATGTGAACAGACCTTGAAGGCTGCTACTTTTAAACGCGTAAACGTAAAGTGTATTATCCTAAGCCTATTTTATGGTCTCATAAACGGGCGTAATTCTAGGTTGACATGCCGTGAATGCCGTGATACCTCCGAGACTGTTTGATTTTTATGTTCAAGAAATATTTTTATGAGAAAGGAAATATTTGGCTCGAAACCACTCTCTCATGGGACAACCAAGAGTTATTAAAGCGGTCGATAAATTTATAATGCACGCTACGAAATGTGAAGCTCAGGTTGCTAAATAAACCAGCCAGATTTTTATATTTTATTTAGGTAAAATTTGACTAGATGCTAATTATAAAAAAGACCTAATATACAAAAAAAAAATTACAAATTAAGTGATCAGCTGAATGTCGTACGGAAGGTAGAAAAATGTTAATAACGTACTAAATGTAGAAATATGGCTTGTAATTAAAGATACCCTGTATGTATTTTAGGTACCTATACGACTCTAGCTCAGCTTTTAGTACCCAAATTTGAATACAAGTATGTTCTCATCTGACGTAGTTTCACACCAATTCAGTATATGATTTATGACATGGTCCATATCAGAATGGATTTATTCGATTATTTACTTTTTTTTTTAAATTATGGGTTTTATTTCGATTTTGGTGTGCGACTTTGGAATGCTGACAGGTAGCGGGAAAGTTGACGAAAAATCTCATTCAGTATTAATTAATAAAAAATGCAATTATAAAAGACAAGGGTTAAATTAAGGTTCTCTTTGCCGTCGTTTAGATTTATTAATATTAATGAAGCTGGTGTGTACATGATAGAATAAAGAAAATACAGAAATATGTTGTCTTAAACACGATTTATTTGACAAGAATATACATGGAAATATTCATAATTACTGGACTTGTTCACCAGAATAGCCCCCCTATTGCCCACTATTGAGGATTGAGTCTCTTTCTATGCCAAATAACTTGGTAACTAGCAAACTTTTCGAATATGAAGATGAGTTAGCCCTAGCCGTCAAAAGTTAGTGCTAAAAATTGCATGTTGGCGAGTTTTTCCACGTTTGCCAGAGCTTAACAATTGAACCTTTAATGTCCTCGTTTATTTAGCTACAATTTTATCTGGCGATGATACCGACACTACCCCTTAATTAATGTTTGAATTACATCCACTCAAATTCAAATTCAAATTGTTTACTTTCAATATAGGATATTCTTATCACTTATTGACGTCAATTTACATAATTTAAGTTTACCACCACTTTCAAAGCGCAAGTGGAGAAGAAGTGGCGCCACAAACTCCACAGCAGCATTTTCTTCAAAAACGTCAATTCACAAAATTTGAGTCAAATGTACCCATGATAAACGTCATTATCATCATAAATATTATTAATTAAGCGATGCCCTTCCATCCTTATTCATATGGCCCTTGGAAATACTTTTGTTGGTTGAATCCGCCACCTGTCTTGTAAAGGTTCAAGTAAATTGAGACTTCTTTTAATTGCTTAGTCACCTTTTATGTATTAAAATATTAATAGAATCATAAGCATCACGTCCTTAAAATATGAAATCGTATGCAATACCTTTATGTTCCAATATTAAATGTAATATTTACTACTTAGCTTTACTTCTATACCTCTATTATTCTCCCAATGGTTGAGTTGGCTGATAGAGAACACTCTTAGCATTAGCTTTGCCAGTTGTATAAGTAATATAAGTATTTTAAGTTGTGAAACAATACATTTTTGATAACTAAATAATTATATTGTACCTACACAACCAGATATAACATTTTTTATCTTTACGCAAACTAACATTTGTATGAATTTTGTTTATCCTATGGAAAAAAAAAAGTCCGTCCCGTGCTGAACATATGTTTGCTAGCTTTTTACAAGCTTTTTATTTACTTAGCTTGCAATGTTTGCATGCTACCCCTAGTTTATTTAGGTTAAAATTTGTAATTTATTCTATGAAGTTGAAATTTTTCATGTGTTGTTATTTTCAACGGTTAAATAATATATGAACATTGTAAGAACATGACCCTATCGTACAAAATTAACCATTTAATGGGTGGGTTATTTGTTGGTAAGCTTGTTTTTCTAATCACTACATAGTATAAAACAAAGTCGCTTTCTCTGTCCCTATGTCCCTTTGTATGCTTGTATCTTTAAAACTACGCAACGGATTTTGATGCGGTTTTTTTTTAATGATGGATTGATTCAAGAGAAAGGTTTTTATGCCCATGCGAAGCCGGGGTGGGTCGCTAGTACACCTATAAAAATGCTAGTGTCTGGTTTTTTTAGTATGCATAAGAGTTATGTAAGCAATATTAAGCGTAAATAAATGCTCGTTTATTCAAAACCGTTGAGAAATCATCCGGGATCGCGGTCTGCGGTTTTTGGGTGAACGGACCTACGCATACGCAACCCTTCCTCACAGGAAGGTTAACTTTGGCGATCCGAATATGTTACAAATTATAATGGCTTTGTTCTATATTTATTCATAATATTTTTGACCTGAAGTACCTACGAAGGAGAAGCCAATGACTAATGAGAACGAAATATAAGTTTGAATACTACTAGTATTCGTAACAGTAAAGTTGATTTGAATACTTATAAAAAAATAAAAACAAAATTCAACATCGATGCTGGCCACTAATACACTCATAGAAAAAAAGTTTAAAATTTATGAATCTGAATATTGGAGTTGTTAGCTTGTATAGTTTCTAGTTTCTACTGAAATCAACAGCCTGCTTGACTGCATTAATTTTCAAATAAGTATTCCTATTTATATTGGCTTGACTTTGAATCTCCTTAAAACAATGCTGCCATATTGTAATTGAGTTTGTTCATGCTTAGCGAGATTCAATTGTTGTGTCATCAAACACTAAATTTCACTTAAATTACACGCATAATCCTGCCACATTCAAATGCTAGTGATTTACATGTCAAATGAAATTAATAATACAATTTCCTTCAAATTCAATGACACGCGGAATGGAATGGTGTCATGTTAAATGCGTTGAGATGTTAAACTGTGTATATTTATGTATAGCAAGCCATACATATCATTTTAATAATTGAATACTTACTACATTATATTATTAGAATATACGATGTCGTGTTTGAGCTGTCAACCCTAATCTGGGCTGGGTTCGTGCCCTGCTCCGCTCGTATAACCTCTGTTATTCCAATAGAATTACGAAATCGAGTCTTCTCGCCAGGCTGCAATTTTTTTTTATCTATGGTTCCCTCATCATGAAGGGAGAAATGTGGGAAGGGTATATTTTTAAGCCCGATAACACACCGCTGAAAAATAGTGAAACAGCCTAACGACTGCAATCTAACTACATCAGTTGGATCACCAATTTAACGTACCTTCCAAAGCAAGGAGAACTCGTGATAGAAATGCCACTGGTTCCACCAATCTGAGTAAGGCTTCGCTAAATGTCGCTTGACTCGTACGATCTTTAGAAGCCGTTTTCTGATAGGCTATCTAGTTCTTTACAAGAGCGTATATATTAGCAATAAAATCCAAATCCCAACTAATATTATAAATTCGAAAGTGAGTATGTTTGTTTGTTCATTTGTTACGCTTTCACGCATTTTTTAGTGAACCAACCTTAAATTTAGCATACATATACAGTCAGAAGCATTGAGAAGGACATAGAGTACCTTTTATCCCAGGAAAAGCACTGTTCCTGAGGGAATCGCACGCGGGCGAGGCCGCGAGCAAAAGCAAGTGATCGATAAAACCAGAACTATAAGGTTAAATATACCTACGTTTGCTTTCCATTCAACCGATTGGATAGAGTTTAAGACTAACTTTTCCAAACTGGCTCTGCTTGGTTTGAACAAATAGAATTGAAGCTAACGGGCCGGGGAACAACTAGTACGTGTGGAATCCACCACTGGCGTTATTTGACTTTGAATGATTTAAATGGTATTAGTTTCCCATCAGTTGAGGGATTCTATACCTCTTTTATTTATATTAGCGTCAACTCCAAGCATCTGAGAGGATTGGTCTACGTGGTATGTATTTTAACTAAGAATGCCTTCCATTCTGTAGCTTCGCTGTAAACATGGAATGTACAATATCGGTTTTTCCTAAAGCATAGAATTGATAATAATACTAACGTTCCTGAAGGTTTACTGGTACAGAAAGTACCTATTACAAATCATTGTTCTTCAATTACAGCGGTCAAACAGTGGACGAAAAGATGTGCCAATTAAAAATATATATATATAATTACATACAAAGGATTACTAAGATGGATAAAAGGTTTCGTTGACACCCTTTGTCTACAGATACCTAATAAAATACTTATTTTTCCTGTATGAACTAGTCCTTACTAAGGTCTTGGTCGACGCGCAATTATAAAGAAGGAAAGTGCAATAAAATGCAAATTGCATGTCAACTTCAAGCTATCAACGAGATAATAGGGAGTGCTTCTATTGCCGTGATTTAGCTCAAAGACAGCGTAGAATGGAATTTTTAAAATATAACTATCAAATTTAAGTTAAAAAGCCGTGCTGTTGTCAGTGGTCTCTTTCAGCACCCGTAGCCAAGTGACAATTTCAAAACGCTAACGAATGTCGACAAGAACTAAATGTATGGGATTGACATAAGCTGCGGTAAATCACGTGGTCAATCTTATGTCAATCCCATACAATATGTTCTTGTCGTACCTCGTTAACGTTTTGCGATTGTGACTTGGCTAAGCCCCCAGATAGCTTATAGCCAAAGTCACAATCGCTTCTATCTTCTGCTAGCCTTTAGAATAATAATATATGAAAATTTGTAGGATAGATCTACTAATAAGACTGGTAGGAACAACTTGATTTTAACACTTAATGCGATTTTTTTTTTCTCTAGCTACCTACTCGTATATCTTTTATATATTTTAATGTTTGTCTAATGTAATTTTTAATTGTATGATTTTATAATAAATAAAAAAAAAACAACATTAATTTTTTATGCAGATTAGTAATTAAAAACTTGCTATAACTTTTAATAATTGAACAATTTGTAAATTTTCTACAAATAAAATTACCGTTTTAAGCTACATTTTAGGGTAGAAATATCTTTTTTTTTTGCGGACCGAGGATCCGGCTTGGGATGCTACTAAAACAACTTTAGAAGATGGTAATGTATAGAATGAAATGTAGATACTGTGTGTTGGTTTGCATGAATTAAGGACGAAACTTTGACAATGGTTTACTCCGGCCACTCCATTTGTTGAACCCAAAACGTAGACACATCAAACGGTTAGACCGGAAATAATCAAATTCAATTATTTCCGCTCCAACTGTTTGATGGGGATGTTTGTTTAATGCCAGGAAAGGGTTGCTACCGTAAAATGGTGCGTGGGGAAAAGTAAAACCAAAAATTTAACCTTGTACCTAACTATTAGATGAGAGTTTGATATTTCTTTACCATTAGGGACCCTTTAAAACAATCATTTTGTAGTAATAGACATACTAGAAAAGAATGATTCATTTAAACACGTGGTCAATCGTATCGTATGTAGATCCCATACATTTTGTTCTTGTCGAACTTCGTTAATGTTATGAAATTTTAACATTGGCTAGACCCCCAGGGTCTGCTTTTAAGGACAAGTTCGATAGAAATAAATTGAATAGGTTGATATACTGGTTCAATTTGTACATAGATGATTTTAAATGTGAAAAGCTATGGAAAAAGAATAGGATTCCAACTTAGCTTATTAAAGTTGGTATACTGTTAAAACGAACTCACTAACTTTACAAGCATCAATAAAATTGGGTTAGTAAAAAAATAAAGTTTTCTTTAAAAGTTAACTGAGCCCTAATGAATTTAGAACCTTCAAAGCTAGTTCTGACGGGACGAAATTAAATCAGGAGGCGAAATTACGCAATTTCGCTGTAAGGCTCAAAGGCTTCGCGAAGACGAAAGCACGACTTACTAATTTTGCACGAAACAAATTCGAATACAAGCGTAGTTGTGAACTTGAGGAGCGAGAACAAGTAATGCACCCACTTGGACGAAGTCGAGAGTTGCTAGTTGCAACGCCTGGCCTTGACAGCATTTGCACAACTTGATGCATGGCTTCTGAGTTGCTTTTGAGATACAAATAGCTTACCTAATTTAACCTAGTCATAATTATTGCTCACTTGATATATAATTTTCTCTTACTTTCTTCTATAAAAGTAACTTCTGTTTCTCGAGTTATAGCTCTAACAGCCTTATTCAACAAAGCACAGACTTCTGTCAAATAACCCTATCTAGCACTGCTCTCTTGACATCTTCCAACGCCAGCCTGAAGTCAGTTAAGTAATTTCCAGGTGGCCCTAAGAAGAATCAGGAGGAAGTAATTTAACTTCAATTTAATATTAGCTTTCTGCCAATCAAGAGGGAGTGCAAGTTGCTTTTGACTTTGATATTGCGGAGTGTTGTTTTTGCTAATGTTCTTCAAAAATATTCTTCATAACATTAACTATGTTCCCTGCATTGTCTGTTTCTACATTTTAGATAGTCTTCGAAGTGAAAGACATTTTTTTTCAATACCAATTCTATATGTTATTGGATAGTTTATTCGTTTGGTCTTTAGTAACATTTGTAAAGACAATAAAAGCATCAAAAGTTTAAAATGTAGCCAAAACCATAAACGATACAATAGAAGACGGTCGTAAAATAAGATAAAATTGCGAAAATACGTTGCAATCGCCACACGTCTCACAGGGACTACTACAAAATATAGAGAAAACAGATGAAACGCTTACAGAGACATTTGATAGGAACCATAAAAGATTATGTAATTGACTGACACCAATCAATAATACTTAGGCTATATATTATTTATTCTTATAGTTTGCAGCGAAGCATGTGGAAATAGATAAAAACTACAACCTTTTTTATATGATTACGTATAAAAAAATGCAGTTATGTTTTAAATTCAATACATTAATTTAGTTTATTTTATTTTGTTTTATTAGAAAAACTAATAGTGTCTAATAAATCTTAATTACTATTAATCTTAAAATATCTAAAATACAATCAATAAGTAAGTTATATTATTTAATCTAGTAGAGTCAAGTTTTTTTCTCTACAAGGTCTAACTAAACAAACTCTCTTTCTAAAATGTGGTTTGATCGTTTTTTTACCTATGTACAGAAACTATTATTATAAAAAAAAACAAAGAAATATTTAGTCGAGCTACTATTTTTATTAAGTAAGGCTGTGTAGAGTTAGGAATGGTACAGTTGATAATGGGATCTAATAACTTTTGACAATCCGGGTCATATTGTCTCTTTTTGGCAACATTCTACATGAAAATGTTTTTGGTGGGATACAGAATAACACAATTAAAAACAAATGTAAAATATTGTACTAGAGGAAGATTTTCTGTATTATCTGTATATTCTGAAACGGGACGGCATTATCGAAAACCTATAAAAGTGCTATAAAACGAAACACAGTCCATCGGTTTATTGTTTACAAGCTGACAGCTGAGATGTTGAATTTGCAGTTACTTTTTTTTAATAATCGAGATATCGTGGGATACTCGATTGGGTTAATAACGTTGTCGTCGTCTTCAGTAATAGACAACCTCCAGTTTTTTGAATATCGAAAGAGGCGACTAAAGAAATAGCAGGTCTTAGTTTACTTTTACATCTGTCCATCTGATGCCATATACGAAACAGGGATCTTATATGAAGGGACACATTAATAGTAGGCTAAAAACAAATTTAGGGAAAACAATTAAAATAAGACTTCGCGTTTAGTGGACTTAGGGCTATTAAGCTGTATGGTTTAGGTATGTTACCGGCATACCGTTTCGATGACGATGGTAATAACTTGATATCAAAGAATAGTAACTACAGTCAATGTAACTACGAGTACAGCGTTCGAATACTTTTCTCCTCTAGTTTCGTAGACTAGCTTTACTCTTAAAACTTTACTCTTACGTGATAAGGATACTAGCTCTGGTAAAGTCCTACTAAGTAATAACTAAATTAAAATAATTAGGAGGTACACTTTCTTAAAAATATCGACTATTATATCATAAGATTTAAATGTTATTTGTCTTAACAGCATAATACTTGGAAATATGTACAAAAGATGGACTTAATGCCATGTAGCATTAATATCTGTGCTAGTCAAACAAGATTTAAAAAAAAATTGACCGCGCGCGATTTGAAATTCTTTGTAGCCAAACCTTCGACTTTTCGAATCACTATATTGCATGTGCACATTATATAACAAAACTGTCGCGCAGTAAAATTATTTTTCGAAACACGTGGGGAAAAAAGAAAAACCTCAAAAGGCAGGCAAAAAGAGCAATAAAAATAGCGACGCTCGTGACGTGACTGATACGTTAACGAGAAGAATTCCAATTAAGCGAAAATAATGTTACAACCGCTCTTTATTAGTGAAGCTCGTCATTGCACGTCACTAATAACTAGATTGCGTTGCGTGTATTGATGCGGAATAAGGTATTTTTTTATGTGAAAACTTTTTTCTATTTGTCTATGGTGCAATATATTTGCAGCAAAGTTTTTTTTAACGGTTTTTTAGTAAAAACGTAAAAAGCTATACTGTTTGCTGAATGGCCTTAAAATTTGGAACTATTGAACGGATTAAAAAAATAGTTTTCATTTATAGTCGAATTACTTACGAAGCTTTTATATAGGTAGTAGAAGATACAGATAGTAGAAGATATAGGATAGTAGGTGGGTGAAACTGCGGTTTTTTTTGTATGATTAAGGCAATTATATAACAATGATCAAGAAAATAAGGTGATTAGGTCTACCTATTACCTACCAAACAATTTAGGTGCCTCTGTATCATTTGATGCACGTTAAGCAACCCAGTACCCTCACCACGAGATTTCATAAACGCGGACGCTATAGGGACTACGTTAGCAATTTTGTATAACATATGTAAGGCAGGTAGATATAGAACGGATAAATTATTCGAATAGAAATGTTTTGATGCGGATTTAGTTCCAGGACCAGTGTGGCTAGCGTATTATCTCTTCTTATTTTCTATTCATACATGTTTACCACTCCACGCATTATTAGAAACTAGCGACCCGCCCCAGCTTCGCATGGGCATAAAAACATTTCTCTTGAATCACTCTATCTATTAAAAAAAACCGCATCAAAATCCGTTGCGTAGTTTTAAAGATTTAAGCATACAAAGGGACATAGGGACAGAAAAAGCGACTTTTTATACTATGTATTGATGTATTACGTAGTTTACAACAAAGCCATCTAATATTATCGACCAATAACAGTGGCAAAAATGACGCAATTAAATCCCCCCTCCCCCATTTTTTCTGTGTGAAACGTTGGCTTGCAAGCCAAACTAGTGACATGCTTTTCGTGCGTGTTTATAAACGCAGGCATTTCTTATCTACCTACACAGAATTTAGAAATATTAACATGTGGCATATTGTTTATATTTCTAAATTCTGTGTAGGTAAATAAGCAATGCCTGCGTTTATGAAATCTCATGATAGACACAGGACGTAGCCGTCTGACTACTTATTTTTGACATTTTTACTTTATTTTATTTTAATTTTCACCCTCTATAAGAGAAGGAGGAAAACCATTCATTTTCAAATGGCAATTGAATGTTGAAGTTTAAGTTTGATTCGCTGTACCGCTTTTGGTAGGTATATACCCCTGTTGCGTAATCAGATGATTCTCACGTTATCTGGTAAAGCAAACGGCAGTAAAAGTCAGCAGCAAAATTATAGCTGTGTACATTTACCAGTCATAAAGTAAAGGCGCTCAATAAAATTGTTTACCTCTCTATCTGTACCCTATTTTTCATGTCACAATTTTCTGCTAATGTTTTGAGTTTCCTAACTTCTCTGTAGTGCTCTTGTAGATAAGGTTGTATCGGTGAGTACCAACTTCACGGATTTGTATTAGGTATTCAATTATATGTAATGCATTTATAAATCACTATCACTACATAGTATAAAACAAAGTCGCTTCCCTACAGCGGTCTATCCAAGTATACTTAGATCTTTGAATTGAAACTTCGCAACGGATTTAATGCGGTTTATTTAATAGATAGAGTGATTCAAGAGGAAGATTTATGTATATAATACATGTATTATACATCGCTGTATTATGCGTCGCTGTTAAGAAAATAAAAGCATTCTTTTAGTAAAACGGCTGACGTTAAATTGCAACCGAAAATCGTTACGATCTATTAGACCGAAAAAAAAATGTAAGCACAGCATAAATAAAAAATAACAACCGACCCAAATCCCCATTTTTACCAGCATTTCCTTATTGTCAACTTACCACATTAACATTTACGTCGCCACTATAAAAGTGGCAAACAAGTTGACCACGTCGGGTATTAAGCCCTTAATCGCTCGTATAGGCCGCAGGGATGTCCTGAAACGGCTCGCCATTCCAACACTAAGTGTTATTCAGTTATTTATGAGTATCCCCACCCTTCCCATTAGCGGGATCTCGTTAGTGGACGTGTGAACGAAATCTAGCCATTATTAAAGAAGGTAGCATCTCTTGGGATGTGGTGGGTGGCTAAATATTCATTAGTCCAAGGACTGCCTACACGACAGTTAAGTGTATAATAACATTTATATCCGACATCGGCCCGTCTGTATCGTCGTTGGTATCGGCTGAATGTACCTACTATCTTGCTTGTTCACGTTCACGGTTCACGGTTTGATAAGTTAATTCTTTTAAAAATGAAAATGTATTTTTTTTTTAATTTTTTGTATTTTCTGTATATGGGGGCGATGTAACTGGCGATCTAAGAGCGGGTGGTTGCACAGAGTCCAGCCTTCGGGGAACCCTTTCTCACGGCGAGACGTGCTGGGCCTCTGGACTTCTTTTTGTATTGTGATTTTATTACTGGTTTTGTAATGTATTTATTGGAAAGTGCGTATTTACATAACATGTGTTTTAAATCGAAAAATAAGTATATAAAGTATAGGTAGGTTATGCAAAATATTCATTTTCACTATTACGTTAGATAGTTTAATTTTAAAATTTGTTTACAATAAATTACTAGCTGTTCCCCGAGGTTTCACTCGCCCTATGTATAGAGGTATATGTAATGTACTCGTACTGTATGTAGCCTAGGGGAAGGGCTTTCATATACATTATCATCATCGTCATAATTTAAGCCGCAGGCTGTCCACTGCTGAACATAGGCCTCCCCCAAGGATTTCCAAAATGACCGGTTGGAAGCGGCCTGCATCCAGCGCCTGCCTGCGACCTTCCTTAGGTCATCTGACCATCTGGACGGTGGTTGTCCGATGCTGCGCTTACGTACGGTGCGTGGTCGCCATTCGATAACCTTTCTGCCCCATCGGCCATCGGTTCGTCGCGCTATGTGCCCTGCCCACTGCCACTTCAAAGAGCTAATTCGCTGGGCTATGTTAGCAACCTTTGTTCTCCTACGGATCTCCTCATTTCTGATTCGGTCATATACATAAAGAATTCAAATACGACCAGTAGCTCTCAAGTTATGAGCATTCAAACAAAGAAACTAACTGTTCAGCTTTTTTTAAATTAGTATAAATAGAAATAATACCTAAATAAACATCCAAGACCCAAGATACTTCATTAATTTTACTGCAGAACATATGAAAACAGTCTATAAACGTACTTAGAAACTATTCATACATAATTAAAAATAATATTTCACATGTACACCTAGAAAGCTTCGTAACTTATATTACGCTCTGTATAACTTTTCTTTTTCCTATATTCGCTCCACAGCAAACAGATCGGTTCACATCCAGATGGGACTCGCAATATCCTCCTTATTTGCTAGATACATAGACCCTTTTTATTTATTCGATAATCATACACAGTGCATACAAAGTAGAACATAAATTTAAATGTGTTTGAAAGATCTTACGAGTTTGTCTATATGCAACCTTTCGCAAGATTTAGTTTCTTGAATCTGTTATTGTAGAAAATGTATGTAAAAATCTTTAAAGGCCAAAATATAAACACAGGTTTATTCCTAGTGGCATCTTCATGTGATGATTCATAGCCCACGGTATGCTTTTACCCATGGTCCTAGATTTGATAGTTCTAATTTGAATGATTGGCAATGATGTACATGCGAGTAGAAAGCGAAAAATTCCGGCCCGAAATTTCAGATTGAAAACTCGATTAATATTTTGAAAAGCATGTATTTCCTCATATTTTAATATTATATTAAAAAAATACATATACAAATTAATGTTTTTCTGTAATGATAAAAAGAAACGAGTCGACAATAATTGTTAATATTGAAATTTTTCCTAATATATTCCCGTATCGAATTTACTTTTCATTAAAAGTCCGTTACATACAAACAAATACGGAACCAATTTACTGCGTCAGGTTCAAAACCAATCACTCCCTCAGAGTATATATTAAAGTAAATGTCCCAACAAAAAGGGAAAGAGTAAAACCAATTTGGCTTTGCATACGAATCAGATGATGCAAAATAAGTGGCTTTTAAAAATTGGTATGTCATGCATTGGGCGAAAAATATTTTTTTAAGGGTTCCGTATATAAAAATTAAAAAAATGGAATCCTAATTGATTTCGCAAATGAATGTCTACGCAAATGTCTGTAACGGCGAATTTTCTTTATTTTTTAATTAGAAAAGCGAATTTAACTTATAATGATAATAGAATAAAAAACATTTATATCTTTCTCCTCTCTATTTGTAACTTTATAATTGGTGTTTCTGCCGCAGGCTGTTATTATGTAAATAACACGTATCATGGCTACGCTTAAAGCACAAAATTAATACCACTTGTTAAAAGCTCAAGGTATATCAGGCAATTTCAGTTTTGATATTCCAAGTGAGAAATTCAGTGCAAACGAAGGTTAATTGAATAAACAGATTTCCCTCAGAACTCTCGTTGCATGTAAATGATATTCTAACCACTCGTAACTCACTTACTCATATATATTAAATCAACCGTGGTTTTCCTTAAAAATTGGGGCATGTTTGTATAGAAATTTCACAAAGATGGGGGTCTGAACGGCTGAGTAAACAGGCACAGTATTTATCAATTCTTCGTATGTCATTTAATCTTGAAACTTGAAAGAATATATGGGAATAATCTAGAAGGTGATAGAGAATTAGGAAACTATAATATTGGGAGGCCTTATATCGGTCAAAACTAATATAGTCATAAAAATTTTGTCTCGAAATTAAGCGTATAAATGAATACTCGAAATTTCGCCAGCATTTAGCTTCCGTCTAAATTAAGGGAAGGAGGATTCTAGGATGTAAATACCGATATCTAATCAAGATGATTTCCTGAATAATGATAATATAATGAACGTACTCGTGAAATATCAAAAATTCTTTCAGTTTACTATACTATATCAAAGTAATTATTTTTCCAAAGGACTACAACACAATGGTGTTGCAGGCGTCCATAGGATACGGTAACCGTTTTCCATCAGGTGGACCATATGCCTGCTTACCTAGTAATGCATGGTATAAAAAGTAATCCTGTTCTTCTTGGAAGAACTGGTGGCAGAGTTAATTATTGTTGGCGAAACAAAAGCTCATAGAGTTTATTCGCTTCGTTATCTTAATAGAATGGAAGCCATATAAGAATAGATCAACTCTTTATTGCACCAAATAAATAAATAAAATAAATATATAGGGACAAATCACATAGATTGAGTTAGCCCCAAAGTAAGTTCGAGACTTGTGTTATGGGATGTTATAAATGTATACATATATTTTTAAACTAGGTTATGTACAAAGGCAGACTTATCACTAATACAATATTATCCAGTCAACCTTAGGGATGGAAAAAATATAAACAAACAAGCAAATGAGCAATGAATAAAATATAAATAAATAAAATAAAAATAGCCTTTTTTTCTGCATGTTTTTTTTTTATTGAAAGAGCATAATGAACAGTGGGTCTAAAAACGCCACTTTGAGCAATTCATTGAGTCGAATTCATATTACGAATTCCTTAGCAGTTCCTATTTCTTTCAATTTTTTGAAGAGGAATTGCAAAATGTAGTTGGCCATTTTACAAAAATTAGAGGATTTGCTACAGAATTGCTAAGGAATCCGTAATATGAATCGATTCGATGAACTACTCAAAGTGGCGTTTTTAGACCCCCAGAGCACAAAATGTGTTAAGGCCGGGGTGTGGCATCCGATCGACCTTCCAATCTTCCAATAGTACTATTACTCGTATGTATTTGTTCGTGTGAACAAATACATACGAAGAAAAGACATTTTTTTGATACCGAGTTCGGTATCAAAAAAATGTCTTTTCTTTGCACTACTAGGAAAATGCCTTCAGTTATTTTTTTCAACATTTACCTAATGCGGACGCTGATTCTCTGGAAAAACTCATAACTATGCAATATAGGAAAACGCACACTCATTATAAAGTCACGTCATAATAATCAGCAGTGTAGCATGAAAATAAAATGAAAAGAAAATAAATGTAACTATTTAAAACAAAAGTAAGTTACAACACTTGTATAATCTCTATGGGTTTAAACGAAGTTTTTGAAATAAAAGACTGTATACTTCATTTGCATTTGTTTGGGTTTCGGTCCCGTAGGAATTTACAAACAGATCTTAGCGAATTCAACAATATCTCTTTAAAACCGTATTGTATTTACTTACTGACATTCTTATACTTAATAATAAACATTTTAAAAAAACTGTTTAATATTTTCGGCATTCAGATAAACAGATAAAGATTTATTTATCCAAATGCGATTATAATAAAAGAAAAAAATATAATGTGTTTTTTCTATATAGTTTTATCATTCTATTCTACTTTCATACAAAACTCTTACTTGGAATATAGAAAACATAAATAGAGGACCTTAAATCAGTATTAACATGTATTATTTTACTTTTTTATTCCATGATTCCCACTGGGCGAAAGATACTATTTAATAAAAGCACGCAGTCAAGCTTTTGTTTAATTTCCGGTGGTTAAGTATGTCGAGGAGTTTCCATACAATGCGGGTCGGGTAGTCGGGGTTTGTTGGGAAAAAACAAGAGATTTTGACCTCTACTAATTATCTTTGACCCGCGGTTCGTCCGTGTGTTTTGTTACTTTGCTGAAAGTTATGAAATGTATTTAAAATATATATATATATATATTAATTTTTATTTACATTGTGAATTTATTTTAATAACGGGACACTTAAATCCTAGACTCGTTTAGAATCATTTTTTTTCAATATTGAATACAATAAAACCTGTAAAATTTGTTAAAAAGAAAAAAAATAAGCCAGTATACTAGTATCATATCATCTAAGCGTGTTTTCCTGGTGCTTCTTCAGCTAACACCTCAGAGCCCAGGGTATGCCTTACCATGGTCTGGCTATTATGCTTGAGCGATCATACCAATGACCTTTCTATCCCTTTTTACAGAGCAACCAAATCAATAGGATCCGCGTATGATTTTCAGGCGGCACAGCGATATCGGCCTAACGTCCCTTCCGAAGCACGGAGGAGCCCAAGATACCCCGTATAAATGCCATTCGTTGTAACCCATCCAACTCAGGCCAAGCTCACCGTAGCTCGACAAGCCAGATCGTTACGAATGAATAGTATTCGTCTCTCATTTCCTGCCATAGGCTTCTCGTATGTGTTGTGTGTAGATTTAATTTATTGTATCTTGCCTCAGTGTAAGACTATTAATAGCGAAATGCTTTATTGTCACACTAAGATTATGAAATCCGTTTCCAAACAGCAGTATAATTGGTTTGTGCCTCTACGTTCGTGATCCTACAAAATTAATGCGTACATAATTAATATTTGGATTTAGGTACCTTTGATGTGGTTGTAAATTGTTTGCCGTCATAATCGAATTTAGCTGATGAGACCTCCTTCAAAGAAAACGATGCTCTTGACTCTTGTATTACGAAATACCTGAAAATTATTGATATTAGTTGGTTTAATTTAATATTTGGTTTGTTATGAGACCGGCTATAACTTACTAGTTTTATTGTGTAGCTTTGCTTGTTTTTTTGATGTAATGAATACATGTTTAAGACACAGGTATTATATTTAGTATATTTAGTATATTCATTTTTGGGTAGGTAAATCAGAATAAAAAATAGTGTGACAAACTGACGTGAAATTACGTATGCTGCAGACACAGCTAGAAATATCAAAATTAAGTTATTAATCTAGACTTTCATATTACCTTAATGAAAATCTTAGCAGACGTCCTATATTTCAGGAAAATTAATCACTTTGCCATCTCTCCTCATGAATTCAATATAATTCGAATAAAAGTCAACCATATAAAATAAATGTTTTCGAAGCACACGAAGTCTGGAAGGTAGAAAGTGCAGAATTATTTTCCATTTGATGAGCTGTAGGTAGGCAGGTATATATTTAGCCTAAATATTAGACGCAAAAATAGTTTACATTCACAGTGTTCAGAAGGACTAAAAAAATCCAGTTTCATCTTTACAGTTGCATAGTGTGACTGGTAATTTGGTATTAGTTGCACTCAAAGCATATACACAATTTCTAATTAACTCCATATTTTTTACAAAACAAGCAAGTACTTACAACAAAAGAAATCTAAAAAAGGCTTTTTTGGTATAAAATAAACCCGTCTGACTATTGACTTAACGATTGTTGTTGAAGCAAATAAATGTGCTGTCTGACATTTCACCATTAAGCCGAACACATCTCTCCTAGAAAAAATATTACTGTTCTCGACCCCACTTAGTTTTCTTTACTCCAGATGAACAAAACGAGAACGCTCTTTCGTAGAATTATGTTTGGGCAAAACCAAATAAGCTACTTTGCAAATTAATGAGAATACAGAAGTGATAACAAAGGCTGACTTGAAAGATGCTTAACAAAAAGTCCTCCCTTTCTCTGTATGTTTGTAAAGGTTTGATGTGGGTAATAACGATATTTTGTCTTTTTCATCTTTTTGCTTCAACTCCTTGCATACAGCCCCTTTTATATAGGGAAACAAGAACCATAGAAATAGGAAAATAATCCGGATGTGTTAGTGGCAAACACTGTCAGATTTATCAGGCGGGCCAACATAGCCTAACGACTGCCATCTCTGCTGGGACCGTGCCTTCTGAGTACGGAGGAGCTAAAGATAGAAATGTCACTAATGGCAACCAATCCATCTAGGGCCCCCATTCGCCTTCGCTTAACGCGCTCTATCGTTACAAACACGGGCTATCGAGCTCTTTAGGATTTAATGCGTTTCTGTAATATTTTTAGTTTGTGCTTCAGTTACATCACTAACAGACCTCTGCCTTGTTTGACTTAAAGGGCATATTTGTTAAGATTACAGAACCCGCATCGCTGGACCGTATTGTACTGATTAGTCACAGTACAGTATTTTACAGTAGGTAGATACATAATTTTTTATTATAATAACAAGATAAATTAAATAAAATGCCTCATTGATATAGCTGTACGCTGTACCCAACACACATAAAAAAAACAATATGTGAAAAAATACATAAATACACGGATTTGCAGGCTGAAGTCACCAGGCAAGAAAAAGTGTTTCTCGTCCCAATAGTTCTATCAATTTATCATCCTAATTTTTCATCCTAAGCACCTTCAACACAGTCTCAAACTTCTTGAACTGAATCATTCTACTTATATACCAATGAAAAAAGCCGGCACTTAAGACAAGTCTACTAAAAAAATTTCTTCAAATTGAAGAAGAGTAGGTAGTTAACGCCCGTTAGTATTAATAAAATACCAGATTAGGTTGAGATTTTAAAACATTTGGAAATAAAAATCATCATTTGAATATAAAATGGGACACCATGGAAAAGTATAACACCTTAGGTAGGTATACGCACAAGGGTATGGTGGTATACTCTTATTTATATGTGCCCCTGTACATGTAATTCTTATTAATTTATAATAACTGCAATGAATTCTGCTTTACTTTCATATTTTCTTTTATATTTATATAACTAGCGACCTGCCCCGGCTACGTATGGGTGAAATATTTTTGACATTTATGGGTGGAAGGTTTTTACTTACATAAAAACCTTCTTCTTAAGTCACTCTATCTATTAAAAATTCGCACCAAAATCCGTTGTGTAGTTTCCAAGATTTAAGCATGCATAGGCACAGACAGCAGAAAGCGACTTTGTTTAATATTATGTAAAGATGAAAACGATACCTTATAATTTAATGCAATCTTTGCATCTTCAGTAACTATTTAATTATGAAGAGTCATTATTCGTCTAAGAAAATAAATGAAAATAAATGTCTCGAATATAGAGAAAACGACGAATTTCGATAAAGCGGAATTTTTTATTTTTTAAATAGAATAATTTTGTCAAATTTTCCGTTTACCATAGACAGCCTTATAGCTCTTCTCTTTGACCTATCCTGCGCCATCTCTTGCTACTTGTCATCAGCGTGCAGCTCGCGCAAGTTCCTCTTCACCTCATCAATCCAGCAATATAAACTTGTAGGTTCTTATAAATCAAAGAGAAATGACAATAACTTTGTCTCTAAGCGGAAAAATTAAGTGTTATCTCAATTACAATCTTAAAAACAATGCCAATTGGATCTTATCAAAGCTTAAGTGAATTTAACGTCAATTCGGAACTGAACATTCCGAAGCGATTTAAATTTATAACGAGGCCCGTTCTCGATTCCTAATTGGACCTCTTTGTTATTCAAACAATTGGACAGATTATAACCAAATCTAAAGTTCATCTTATTTCTATTTTAGTTTGAGACACAAACTGATTCTCTAAATTAAACCGTCGGTTGCTCGTGGATGATCTAGAACCAATGTGAATTTCCCACGAGGATAGTGTTTTTTTCCGAGATGAAAGATATACTATGTCCTTCTCAATACTTCTATCTATGTGTATGCGAAATTTCAGGGAGATTGGTGCAGTAGATAGGTCGTGAAAGCGTAATAAACAAACAAACTCACTTTTGCATTTATAATATTAGTTAGGATGGACAATGACTTTAAAGATGCGGCGCTTTTGGGGCATACAGATTACGGATTCGGTGCATGGTGAAACGAAAGTTACAGTAAATAGCAAAAAAAAAAATGGGTTTTTTATAAATAAGTTGGTTAGGCCATAAGACCTTAGGCCACGGTTAGATGGTAGTTGAAACAGGAAATCAATAGTGATGGATTGCTAGCCGTATCGCCTATATCATGATTCCTACAATCACGGATTTCCTCAGTCAACTTTTACAACCTGTGCGGGAAGAGAAGCAGCTGGTAAATTCTAAGTTTTTCTTTTTCTCCCAAACCAGCGTGGAAATCGGGTGGCAGAATTAGATTAAGGTTTATTAAGAGGTGAAGCTCATACGCTAGGTTTTTTTTTAAACTTTCATTCTTGTGTTTCTGTTTTGGTCATTGTTTTATTTTTGATTTAACCGCTTTTACAAGAAACTACTGATTCATATTTAGTTTTTGCCCTGATCTATGAGAGTTTTGCTGAATTCCTCTTTTAGGCGTTGAAAATTATATACATCCGTAAAATTCAACTGTTTGTGTTTGTAGAGTTAACCATTAAGGAGTACATTTTATCTTGTTGGGTGCCAATTATATAATAATAATGCCTTGTTATTGAAACGGATACTATGTGTACAATTGAACTCTGTAAAACAAGCGGAAGATTTTGTAAAAAGGAACTTCAAAGGAGCTTGTAAAACTAAACTAAATATATGTGCTATATATTTTTATAAATATACGACTCGAGCAAAACCGAGGGAAACATCCAGTTACTCAAAAGCTTTGTAAACTGTACATGACTATATCAACTCGCTTCCTTGTAATGATTCAACTTTGAGAAGTTTCGAGACGCCTACAGGACTTTAATCTTCTGAAAAATTACATTTTCCCAAAAACAGTTTCATTTCTCACAAAGTTTTATCATTCCCGTGGCGATGGTATGAATCATAGACGTTAAATAAAGAATTATGTTGGGCACTAGAGGGAATACGGATATAACTACATTTTCTAGAATATTCCAGCTTGAATGGAACACGAACTCAGAGTACATATTAAACATTCCATGTAATGTAATATTCGAGCAAAACTGCGCTTAGTAAAGTATATAAATTCATGTTGAATGAAAATGTTTAACGTAGGTACCATATTATATTAAAGTATTGTAGGGGCGCAATAATTATTGGAATTTAGTACATAATTCATACTCTCATAGTATCAGGGTTCAAACTAAATATGAATCAGATGAATGTGGTGGATTGTGAATGTGGTTATATTAAAAATACGCCATGGCGAAAGCAGAAACACACAACAAGGAAAGGTTTCTAAAAAAACAGCGTGCGAGCTTCACCAAAGCGGCATTCACTATTTGGTCAAATTCTTTTCAAATTTTTTGCTCTCCATGTTCCTAATTTATGGTCTGCGGTTTGCGAATTTCAGGAATATTACGCCTGTTTTTCTCTCATTTATTAAAGTCCAGACAATTTTTACTGGTAAACGGGGTTACACACGGACACCGAGGTTTATATATTGGAAAAACAAGTAGGAGACTTTTTTTTAATTGTAAACGATCGGTACCTTTTGATATAAGATCTCGCAGGGTACAAATAAAAAAAAAATATCTAATGGCACACAATGAATTAAGATTTTAGCTTACTTTCGCACTTATGTATAGGTGTGTATTTATAATAATTTTAAATCATTGTTAGAACTTTTTTATCTGTTACCTATAGTCCGTATCTGGGGCAGAGGGCTACAAGTCAATCTATCCAGGGCTTCTCGTTTTATTTATCCATCTGTGATAAAATGAAATAAAAATTATGTTTAAAACTAAAAAAACTAAAAAGAATTGTTGTTAGTAACTACATCTACTTATATGTATGTATGTAATCTATATGTATCTACAAAGTTTATTGTATTATTTCTTTTCAGTAGCTGCGGAGTCTCAAACTAAATGCCTTCACAAAACATTATTTAAATTCTCAATTCCGGATTACGCAAAACGAAACCAATTGTACTGATAATTCCAAAATTAATTCCAACAACAGCTCAGTGAATTCAAATTTAACAGAGGCAAGAACAAGTTTCTTACGCTCCAATGCAAATGGCGGGACCTTTTCTAAATTTTCTTTCCAAAAACACGTTTTAATGGTAGCTTAAATTTTCCTCACGAATTCCCTTTTACCGTTAACTGTTGCCTGGTCCTGGATTAGCATGGAATTAAACCGGTATTACTTACTTATTTCTTTTCTGTCTTATAAATATGGGGCACCTAAAGCGACTCCAGCTAGTGTCTTTGTCTTTGGAACAGTTGGGTTAGAGGTCCCGTGAATTTGGATTCCAAGGTAGTATATTTGACTTCAACGACATACTCTATTATGGTATTTAAATTTTAAAGTAAAAGTACTTCTATATGGACTCGAATGAAAAAACTATTTTGTTGGCAACTGGTTGCGTATTAGAAAAAAAACCTTCTGATGCAACTAGTTCCCAAGTAAGAATAAAAATTCCTTTTTCACAACTGGTTGTTAAACTCAGTTGCCATCGCGGCTGAAAGGATTTGTTCAATTAATCTAAAATTTCGAATAATAATATTCAAATTGATTTTTGAATTGATTACCTCCTATTACTTAAAAGAATTTAATGATAACGTCTCGAATTCTACTTTGATTCTGACATAGATGCTGAAATCTTAAGTTAATCAGCCAGTTAGACAGGACAAGACAGCTGGATTGACATCAAATTTGAACTTCCGGAATTCTAGATTCTCTCGTGGACAACTGAATTTGTTGTTTTGACTTGTGGCAAAGGTCAGAAGTTAAAATTGAGTTCTTTACCGAGATTACTATCGTATTCTTATGAGTCAAGTCTACTGCTGGATACGGGCTTTGGTAAACACATCGACGAGCGCAGCTGCTATTTTTTTCTGCTTACGATACTGTTTCTGGTCGTTGGCATGTATTTATTTATATCTTTATTCTACTAGTAGTAAATAAAAAAAACGGACCCTGCGATCTGATTTCAAATAGTTGAGAATCCACGGAGAAAGCACCAGGATAAAGAAGAAGAAAGACCAGAACCTATATAAAGTTATTACAAAAAAACACCTTCAATTGGTGTGACGCTGTAACATTTATTTTATGTATATATGTAGTGTATGTATGACGTGATTTATTTATGTAATTTGGGCAATAAAGTGTTTATTCATTCATTCACCACCTGCAGTCGCGTCCCTTCTGCCGTCCGCCCCACGTTGGGCGCCAGTTTAACTCGATTCTCAAAACATTCATATTTCTTTTATCTCCCACCATCAGCCCATCATTTAACAAGCTGGAGTCTTTATGCTTCATTCCTTATACTTCAGGCATGTTAAGCCGTTGGTCCCGGCTGTCATCTGGTAGTCGTTAAAGGAACCACGTCAGGGGCCGAGAGGCGGTCCCGAAGAACTGACACTAGGGTATGCATAGTCGATTGATCGTGTCACTTACAAGAACTGATAATGATTCCTTAGCCGCCTTTTCTATCATCAAAATTCTAAAGTCACAGAAGCACATAGCAAAATTGATATAGCAAGATCATCAAACTATTGAGTTAATCTTTTCAGACTATTCAGTCTCAGCAGGGCGCGCTTTAATTAGTGAAGGTGGATATTTTCCTTGTATACTTCCCCTTCCTGTTTGCCTTTTTTCCGACATTAATGAATACAAGAAAAAATCTCTACGAGCGAGGAAATGTATAAGTACTCGTGGATACAAGCAGTCGTAACATATTTCATATAACCGGCTTAATGCCCATGGTTACATTTTCTATTGGTGTGTTAAAAGCCATACGTCATACATTCACGTTTTGGTTAATTGCAGATTAGATAGATAGTTATACTCTTTATTGTACCATTAAAATTGGAAATCTCTAGTCTCTGCCTACCACTACGGGAGACAGGCATGACCATTAACATATAAATATAAAGCCGTTGGTCTCGGTTGCTGGAAAACACTCGTAAAGCAAGTCAAATGTATGCAGTGTTGTCAACACTCGATAAGAAAAAAAGGCGTAAAGTAGTTACTTATACAAGACGGTTTTTCGTAAAAAGTATAAACATATGTGCATCACGATATGTTATCTTAATAAATAGTTTTGACGACCTCCGTGGCGTAATGGTTAACATGCCTGACCGCTACTCAGGAGGCCCCGGGTTCGATCCCCGGTCCGGTCAAGGTGAAAAATGATCTTTTTCTGATGGATTTTCTGATTTTCTTGGATGTTTATCTATATATGTATTTGTTATAAAATATAGTATCGTTGAGTTAGTATCCCATAACACAAGTCTCGAACTTACTTTGGGGCTAACTCAATCTGTGTGATTTGTCCCTATATATTTATATTTATTTATTTTATTTAGTTCACCTTTAGCGTCTAAAAGTTTCAGCTAAAATGCCACACTTAAAATTAAATCTTATAATTAAACTTTTGTTATGAACTGGGTCAGGTCATTAATTATGTTCAGTTGAAGTCAAATATAAAGTCAATTTAATTGGACAGCATCTGGTCGCAACTTCGTAAAGAACGTAGAGTTCTCCCAAAGCTTTACTTGCCACTTAATTACCTCGTAATTAAGACCATGGACAGAAGAGAAAATGAGAAATATGACAACATTTTGTTATTTAATATCAAAATATAAAAAAAATGGATTGCAACGTCAACGTAGACCTTACTTAATTTATTAGTACCTCAGTGTTATAATAGCTTATAATTTTTTTTTATACATTGAAATTTTTGTTCTAAGACAACTGCGAGGTTTATGGTCGTAGCGAACGACCACTCGTAGTTAATTAAATACATAGGTAGTAGGTTCGTAGATAATTTTAATAAATTGCTTATTATTATTTTTAACGATTGATGTTCGATTATTTTGTTTCAGGTACGTACCTACATTAAAAAAAATTTGGAAATATTCTGCTCTCAATACGCGGTTCAGATGAGTATCTACAATTTTTTATTAGAAATGCATTGAAAACATGATTGACAAGCGCAAATGGTTTATCTATATTTTTATTAAGTGATGAAGATATAATTTAAGTTGTCCAGTATGTATGAAAAAACTGGATAAGTGTTTAAAAAGTCAGACTGTCGATAAGGTGAAGATCGAAATCGAAGAACCTTTAGATTGTCTTGCAATACGACATAAACCAGGCCCATATAGGCTTGCCCCTTGTATCAAGAGAGTTATTTTTGAAATGTATGACATACTCAAAATCGGTGAGTCTGATAATCGTTCGTAGTCAAATGATTTTCATGTGAAACTCACTCGAGCGATAATAATTCAACTCACCGATTTTGTGCATGTCATACATTTCCAAAATAGCATTCCAGACTCTGGCGGAGGCGCTCAGCTTCATAACCTCTGCAAATCTATTGCAGTTGGTCCGCTTCCTTGTCAAGATCATTACACTGAAAAACATATTTTACCTAACTACTTTGGTTATTTGAGAAATAACAAAAGTTTAACAAGACTAATGAAGTTAACTTGATTTAACAAAACAAAAAAACAAGTGATGTAACAAAAAAAAGACAAAAGGTTCGGTTTTATTGCAAAGAGTTATGTGGTCACTTTTTTGTGCTATAGATTGACGAAAGTTTGGTTGTGTACCTGTATGTATGATCACGCTTATCTCCAAAAGTACTGAACCGATTTGCTTAAAACTTTCACCAATTGTTTTGTTTTAACTCCCGAGAATTCCCGAAATTCCCACGTTAACGGGAATGAAGCCCACGCGCACGAAGTCTAGCTAGTTCAATAATAAGTAAATTGTTGCAACTTATCAATCACAAAATTTTATGCTTGACTGGATTATTCTCGGACTTTCATATTTTAAAAGATTCATACAAGACAAGCGACCGAGGAACGTCTGCTGCACGTCCCAGTACGTAGAGCAGATCCCATTTTAAATTCTTATACGAACATTTTGTATGGAACTAGGTACAAGTACTTACATATTAAACAAAAACATATATCCTCGCCAAGGAACGTGCTTTATTTAGCCAGATGAATAAATGTTATTCATTATGTACATTTTATGTAAGTCTTCTTCTATCGTGTCAAAGGTTAAAAACAACATTCAGGGTTGAGTTTATGGCCACATTCATACTGAATATGACAAAAATGAGGAAGTAATTCATTAAAGTTATTAGAATGGTAATAATCTCAAGCTTTGATCAAATAAACGTTAACATTTTTTTTTATTTCGTCACGGAGGTCTTTAACCTTATAATGTAAGTATAATGTGCTTGACCATACTCTCTATATTATTATCAAAAACTGGAAAGCAATTAAAAATCTAATTAAGTATCTCAAACGTTGGATAAATTGAGAAATCTAAGGAAATATGTTTTAAGTTATTTTTACAGTTACAAGTAAATTAGTACCTATTCGATTAAATAATAGGCTTTAAAAGAAGGTTCAAGCAAGCTAGTGATTTAAGAATTTAAATTCTAACGGTTCTCACCCAAATTCCAAATAGTGATGGAGGGTAGCAATTGTCTGCAGCCGCTGTCTTAGAGTCTCAGAAAATGTGCAAGTTTCCACGTGTTTATCAGTGATTCGTATGCGGCCCGCACCCGTTCCTTCTTTTATTGTTTTGCTACAACAATCATTTGTATAACTTGGGAGCCTCGGACTTTTTTAATTTATAGCAGCCCTTTTGGCTTTCAGCCAAGTCATTTCTTTAGACATGATTCGTGAAATTGTTCTTCTTCGTTAGTATTATACACATGTCAGTTTGTCATTACGTAAGTAAGTCCAAGTTAAGGTCTAAATATTAAATAGACAGATAAAGGTAATTTGAGTTTGAAGCTAAGGTATATTTGTTATCCTTAATAAACTAAATTTTACTGAAATTGTTTATTATAATCATAGATTTAAAAAAAAAAAATGCGTTCAACAGCTTTCAATTCTTGTCGAGTCGATGTCGAGAGTGCAATGAAACGCTATGAATTAATCAATAAAAACTCTTCTTACCACCTCTATAAAAAGTAGGTATGTTACCTTACGTGTAATACATATAAACAGGCACAAGAAAACAGTTGGCTGGTTACCAACTGACTTGTTTTCTTAGATTCAGATTAACACATTTTAAGATTAAAAAGAAAAAAATCCAACTTTATATTTTTTAAGTAAAAGAGAGGAAAAAGAAAAAGAAAGATGATTTTATTAAAGTTTGAAAGAATTAATGCCATTAGGTACAGGAAATATCATCTTTCGGCAGCTTTTTAATTAGTTAAAAAGCTTTTTCGGGTACTGTACTCAAAGGGTGAAAACCTTCCATAACTAACGCCTCTGCTGTCCGTCTATCTGTAAAGTATACAATACTAGCGACCCGCCCCGGCTTCGCATGGGCATAAAAACCTTCCTCTTGAATCACTCTATCTATTAAAAAAAACCGCATCAAAATCCGTTGCGTAGTATTTATGATAAGATTAAGATTTAAGCATACAAAGTGACATAGGGACAGAGAAAGCGACTTTGTTTTATACTTTGTAGTGATAAATAGAGTCGCGTTACAAAAAATTATAATAAACACTTTAAATTAATCAAATAATATACAAAAACAGTTTCATAACTTTTACGTATTCTCTGTCCATAAAACTGCAACAATAGTTACTAATCACAATTGATTTGTTAATTAATACCCTCAGTAATCAATTCAATTGTCTGCTGCTAAGAAACCCTTTAAGCACGAATCCGAATCACTCTTGACCGGTTACTCTGCACTGCTAAATAAGAAAATTTAATTACTTTTGCCTCCTTTCCCACAATGATCATAAGAAACGCAAAAGCATTCCAAACAACTTTTACTTACAGCAGCAAATATTATACAGCGTTGAGCTCAAGATTACCATTTCAAAGCCATTGCCTGGAAGACAAAGAGACAGAAGTAAAAGGAAAAAACGGCTGTGACGTCAAACGTAGCTCGGCCTTTGAGGCTAGCCTAGATGCTGACTCGTGAAACGCCTTAATCTGAATCACTTAAGACAATTATGTTCCGAGAATGGTTGCGGATTCCATCTTTATATTTTTAGTAGATATTCAAGTCATTTTTTTCTCTTCTGATAGTGGTTTTTTTTATTTAATAATTTGGGAGCTAATCTTCTTCTTCTCGAGTCATATTAGCTACTTGAACCGTTTATTGACATTGACGAGTAGGTTGGCCACCTCAAAGCTGACCTTAAAGCCATTTGATAAGGCCAACTGGCGTACCACGTTGGGCGCCAGTGTGACAGTGTCATGCCCACTTGGAGGTAGGAGAATGAGGAATGATGCTAGCGTATCGTTAAAAAATAGCCCCAAACCAACTCGCAAGTGACTGACTTTCATTAACTTATAAAAAATAAGCTTTTCAAACTCAAAAATTCACACATTCACTTCATTTAGAGTTATAATAAGAATAGTTTTGGGTTTACATCAGATTATAAAAAAAATATTGTTGAATTTCCAACCTTGAAAAGGACGCTGTAAAAAGATCTATGAAGTACTTAATCAAAGACGCTAAAAATATAACCTTTCTTTAAAATGAAAATATAATAGGTACTAACTAATACTTAATTTCTACCAACAACTTCATTTTCAGGTAAAAGATAGATCAAACAGTTCAAGGGCCATAAAAGCTTTATTGACTGTTTCTTAGTATAATTTGAAAGCGTATTTTCCATGTTTGTGTGAACCCTTTACAAACGAGAACTCGTCCAGAGAAACCTACAATTTAATATGGGCCACCCTTAATTTAACCGCTCTTGACATTTCCCAAAGAGTTACGTGACCATTCATGAGTTAAAAGGGTTCTATCCCTTGTAACAACTAAGACAAATTCCTTGAGTGTTGTTCTTTGAAACTCATTTCTGTATCTGTTCTTCTTCGTCCGAGCATATTTCCTCATTGCATCTTCAGCTTACGCTTCAGAGCCCTGAGATACCTCTGGGATATCAGGACTCTGATAAAATTCGTATACACGCATTTAATCAGGGTCCTGATTTGGCGGTACTGGTTTTTACAACGGAGCGACTGCCATGACTTCCAGTCACCTATAAAATATATTTGAAAAATCCGCTAAGGGAGGTTTAGAATTTAATCTTCTGTCAAGGCAAGTTGTTTTTGTAATATTGTATTTATTATAATTAAAAGAATCGGTGTAATAAACTTTCTTGTGTAGCTCTATCTATTTGTTTGTTAAACATTAATGCATAAAGTATATAAACAATCGACGAGAGAATAGCTAATTAATTCATTCATTCATTTCGTGTAGGTGTTATGGGCAATCGACCATGCACACCCTGGTATTAGAGTTCTTCGGAAACGCCTCTCGGCCTCTGACGTGGTTCCTTTAACGACTACCAGATGGCAGCCGGGACCAACGGCTTAACGTACCTTCCGAAGCACGGAATCATCTTTTTTGTCAGACAATCAGGTGATTCAAGCCTGCAATGACCTAACCAAACTGGAAACATCTAAACAAAGTATGCTTCCTGTGGGAATCGAACCCTGGACCCCCGGGTCTACAGGCAAACGCCTTAACCACTGGACCACGGAGGCAGGTATATGTGATTTGTCCATATATTTATTTGGAAACTATCTCCATCCAGTTGACTGTACCCACTATTTCGTCTATCAGCATTTCTCATTTCGTGTATACTCATCAGAAATTACTAATTAAAATGTTACTTTGTGCGAGAGCTACGCAGTAAATAGCTTGCTATTTTAGATTGCCATAAATTTTGTGAAATTGGCTCTATACTGTTGTGGCTAGCAACGTGCTCTGATAAAATGGCTTCGTGATTAGATTGTGTTAGATTTTCTCAATAAATCTCATGACATTAACTAAATATATAGAAAAGAATTGTAATAAATCTGTTGAAAGAGTTAACTGAGGTATTATAAGTAACCTCTATTAATTGTATTTTTAAATTTAGACTTGCTTATTCTCTTTAGCATGTGACACATCCTTTCTGTCTGTCTTATCAAGAACGTTTTTTCTTCTAATTCTATCATTTTTACTAAACTTATTAAATTTTATTATATACTCGATTGTATTGTTCTTATCGCTCGATGGCCCCTCTTACAAAATCACTTTCTTTTAGTGCTTCTGTAGGCACGATAAGTCTTTGGTCCCTGTTACCATCATGAGACGTTTACGCAGCTACCATTAAAGCAGCACGTCTTAGTCAGGCGGTTTCGAAGAACTTACATCAATCCTTTGTAACTAGTGATGTGCCGTTCCCAAATTCCCGTTCCCGGGGAATCTTCCTCGTTCCCGTTTCCGGGAACATTCCCGGGCACGTTCCCTGTTTTTGGGAACGTTCCCAACGAAAACAAAACATATTTTTGAAATGTGTTACTTTTATTATTTGTTGTATTTTATATATTCTATCCCTATTCGTACTTAAGTAAATATAAAGATGATTTACTGATCAATTACATTCGAAAAAGGAAATGAACTAGTATGAGGAAAGCAAATATTCAGAGTAAAATTAAGATGGGCAAAAGGTATCCATCTGAAATGCTTTTGCTTGCAATGCAAATGGTTTAGGAATTCCTTCGACCATCTTCTGACTCCATCATCAGACCCTGGATGTCAAGTAACACCCAATTCAAATTAGACCAAATACGGTGGGTTTATCTTGTTTAATTCAAGTGTTCTTTTGATCACCTTCCGGTTCCATCACCAACCCTGGATATCATGTAGACCAAAGAGGTTCTCAAGACAAATAAAAAATTCTGAAACACAGTGGTTCTATTTTGTTTTGTTTAGAACTTCCTTTGACTACTTTAAGGCTCCATCTTCAGTCTCTGGATTAATGTATCACAAAAGAACTAGCCAAGACAAATCAAACGAGCCCTAATAGGGTGGAATCATCTTGTTCGGTTTAGGCATTCCTTTGACCATCATTGGATTTCATGTAGCACAGAAGAGCTAGCAAAGTCAAATCAAATAAGCCTTTATACGGTGGATTTATCTTGTTCTGTTAAAGCGTTCCTTTCACCAACTTTGGGCTTCATCATCAGAACTTAGATATCATGTAGCAACGAAGAGCTAGCCAAGTCAAATCAAATGAGCCCTTATACGGTGGACTTATCTTGTTTAGATAAAACGTTCCTTTGAACACCTTTCGGCTTCATCATCAAACCCTGGATGTCAAGTAACACCAAGCTTTCGAAGACAAATCAAATGGGTCTAAACACGGTGAATGTATCTTTTTTTTTGTTATACGTTCCTTTGACCCCCTTCTGGTTCCATTATCAGATCCTGGATGTCATATAGCACCAAAGAGGTTCTCAAGACAAATACAAAAAAGCTGAAACACGTTGGTTCTATTTTGTTTTATTTAGAACCTATTTAACTACCTTCAGGCTCTGTCTTCAGATACTGGATTAATAAGTTGGATTTATCATGTTTAGTTTAAAAGTTTTTTTGACCACCTTCCGCTCTATCATCAGACCCTGAATGTCGTGTAGCATCTAAGAACTAGCCAAGATAAATCAAATGAGTCCAAACAAAGGTGGAATTATCTTGTTTAGTTTAGAAGTTTCTTCGACAAACTTCGGGCTTCATCGTCAGACCCCCGATATCATGTACTACCGAAGAACTAGCTGAGACAAATCTAATGATGAAACCCAAATAGATTTATCTTGCATAATCGAAAATATGGAAACGAACCCAATAAATCTAAGAACTTTCCCTACTAATTTGGGAACATTCCCAAAACATCGACAAAGTAAAAAATTTACTGAAAATATTTTTAAATATATTAGAAAATGTACTTACATATATTTATTATATTGGAAGAGATAAAAACTCTTAATAAAAATTTTAATTAAAATATTCCTTAAAATTTCTTTTTTTAAGGGGAACGTTCCCGGGCACGTTCCCGGGCATTTGGGAACGTTTCTGGGAACAAAGGAACGTTCCCGGGAACGGCACATCCCTATTTGTAACTCAACCGATGTGATGATGATAATATATAGCTCACTACTAAATGAAGACTTAGTATTGCCACTTGTCGGACAGTGATAGGTATAAGAAAATGGTTTATAGAGAATTGGAAGATATGAACTGACATTCGATAAGGGTATTACATTATTATTATTAATATCAATCTATTTCAGTAGATATTGGATAGGAAATACTCGCTTTTTAATAATGTGAATCCATTGTCATGAAAACACATGGAGGATTTCTGTGTCAAATTGATTGATAAAAAAACTGGTTTCAATGATTGAAATTCAATTGGCAAATATTGTTTGTTCAAAGCTTACAGAAGAGAGATTAGTTCATGTATTGACAAAGTATCCATAGTACGCTGGTCTACTACTAAGGTTCAATCATATTAATAACACAATAAAAGTCGAAAGTTTGTGATTGTGTGTGTATGTTTGTTACCGTTCATAGGAAAACTGCACAATAAACTTTCTTTGGTATTAATTAAATGCAATAGGACCTAGAATCAGTAGAAATATTAAGGCTTTTAATCCTAACATATAAGTAAAATTCTTATCTCATTAATGGTTAATTATTTCCAGTCAGCAAGTTACTTTTAACATGACTCGACAGTCTAAGGAGTATTATAATGAGTGGAACGAGTATTACGCTTCGACACAAGCCTCAAGACTGACTTTATGAAAAACATGTTCTTTCTAATTACCTTTTCTCTGAACACAACGATAAGCATTGTTAAATAAGCATAGAGATTTGAGATCACACAAATGTCAATGTAGGTATCATGTTTTTTTTTTTAAGTTGATGTGTCAATAATCCACAATATGGCATTCAAACTTATAGCTTATTTTTGCCAGTATCACGTTTTATTTTGAATGTTCTTCATTTAGTCGAGTTACAGTCAAGTTAGTAGTCATGTCTAGTCAAGTTAGTCAAGGGCGAAATGGGGCGGTGGAAGTTTCACTTAGCATTAGCATCTTGGGAGATTTTTGTGGCAAGAATTAATGACACGTCTTATACGACATTGTACCACTTCCCAACACTCACGCTTGTTCACGAACACTTAGCGTATAATAATCCACCTCTATTATGCACAAATACTCGAAAAAACACAAATATTGGAAAATAAATACAATGACGATAACTGAGTGACTTTAGCTTGGCGCCATGTATCATGTTGTTTCGTTAATTTACATAAATTATTATGATGAGAAATTTACTTGTAGGTGTGTAGACTAAGGAAGCAATTAAATACATGTTCTATTCCATAATAATCAGATCTCAATGTACAGTACATTGAGATCTGATTATTACGTTTACTCACGTGCAAATAAATGGTTTATAATTATGATTAAAGTATTAAGTAATTAATATACTCGATTCGATTGCTTCGTGATTCGAGTTCTCGTAGTAGCATCCCCAATAAGCACACGTGACATGTACCAAGCCCCGAGTTGCGACTCGCGACCTACCGTAATTGCATTCCCGATTCCCAAGTCCCGATTCCCGATTGCAACATGTGTATTGTTGGCGTCTCGTCACAACGTTAACGCTGTTATATTGGAGGCAAGCTTAGACTGAAGTTATTTATTTAATTTATTTAGATAGATTGGAACATATTACTTTATTGCTGTACTTCAGTCTAATAGGACATTGCAGACTTGAGTCACACTTGAGTCGTTTTTCGGAAGGCAGATAAAGCCTTTGGTCCCGGCTGCCATCTGATGTTCATCAAAGAAATCACGTTAGAGGTCGAAATTTCCAAAAATCTCCGACACCATAGTGTGCTGGGCCAATTTACCATATCGTTCGATAAAGGCGTCTTACGTAATTGTAATGTACGAGATTCCTGGAACCCGATTGTGGAATATTATTTACTGAAGTAAATAACAAACAGGAAACATGAAAATCTTATAACATTTTATTTTAAATTACCGAGAACTTATTTCAGATAATAATACATTTTATGAAAATAAAGTTTATTGTTAAAAAAGTGTTTGTTTTCGGTATTTATCGCTATCGATAAGTCAAATAGCCCAACAATTTGGTATTCATTTATATTGTGTTGATTACAGGCTCAGTTTACCCTGCACACTGTGGTATCAGAGTGGTTGACCCTTGTTAGTAATAGTATGCCTTGGTATCATTGCTTCAAAAATGCGGCATTGCCATTATAATACAATTGATGCAATAAACAAATAGAAGTCTGTTTTTTTTGGAAAAAAAAACATAATCCTTTTCTTTTACTTTTTTTTTAAATAGCTCTGGTTTTTGGTTATATATTATTATGTCGTTAGATAATATTTATGTTTTGAGAGCCACTAGATAGGGTAAATCTTATAGCAATTTCAAACACCTTGACGTCAATTAAAAATAAAGGTTAGTTCTAGGTAGTTATAGTTTTGTTTCTAAAAATTGGGGATATGTTTATAGGTAGCTTAAGATGTATTATCCCAAATTTAATTTCGAAATACAGACTGGTAATTTCTGATATGGCCCTGATTGAAACGGCAAAAGCTGTGCTCTTAAAATCAGATCTACTAAACCGTGTAAATTCGTTTAGAATTCCTATTGTGATGCCAAAGTACTCTTCAGATGAATTGCTAATAACTATCCCGAAATGATCACTGAAATCTCAAGTTGGCTCAGTGGTCTCTAACAACAATAAAGAGAGCAATTCTAAAGCGATAATCGAATCTTGACTCTAGAGTTCAATTGCAGTTGTCTTGTTGAGAATCTATGGCGGAGCGGTGGCTACAAGTGTTTTTTTTTTTTTTCTTTTTAATAGCACGAAGTCACTTTTTAATTCTGGCACCCAAGCGATGACTGCGCCACGTTATAGGTTCTATTGTACCCACTTGTAGCTAAGAGATTGGTTAGTATTTGTTAAAACTGGATTCAGTTTTCAGTGAGATAGGATAGCTTTTTGCTCGTGAAAATGGGGCGGGTAATTTTTATTTGTGACCTATAACATCTGTCGGTACAGTACTGCGTAATATTTTTGTCTCTCTCATCTTTTAAAATAAAGCACAACAGTTCAAACTCTATAGAACTGTTTAGGCGCGGGGGCATACAACCTATGTACAAAAAACGCTTTTGCCGAAACATGAACATTGATATTTTTTCCCATCTACCTGATACAGCCGCAGGCTGTCCTCGGCTGGAAATAGGCCTCCCCCTAGAACTTACAGAATAACCGGTTGGATGCTGCATCCAGCGGCTGCCTGTGACCTTCTTCAGTTCATCAGACTACTTATATATCTGGTTGATGGGTGTCCAATGCTGCGCTTGTCAGTGCGTGGTCACAATTCGAGAACCTCTGTCATCGGTTCTTCGCGCTATGTCCCCCGCCCACTTCTACTTCAAAGAGCTGATTCACTGGGCTATGTCAGTAGGCATTGTTCTCCTGGCGAATCTTCTTATTTCTGATTCGATCTGATGGGCCTAATTAAGGTCACAGGAAGACGTTGATGCAGACTGCATTCAGTCAATGTAGAGTCGTCCACTAAGCAAGTCGGCGGAACCTCTTGTGTAGATAAAAACGATTTCTATCCGCGTACGCTAGTCAATTAGAACACTGAACACATTTCAAGTCGTGGTCAAAGGTCAAAACTTTGAGCAGCCTAACTTTGATATCCAAGGATTAAATAAGGAGGAAACTTAGCCCAGCTCCCTCTGGATTTACACATTTGTTTGAAGATTAATTGATATAATTAACGGAAAACAATCAATACACGATTTGCCTAAATACTACAAATGTTAATAATGTTCCTTTTTACATTTTATAAAAACCCATGATAAATAAAGACGTTTCATAGAGCCCTCGAGTTTTAAATGCAGAAATCGTATGTCGGAGATTTGATTTTTTTTATACTACTTATTTACATAAAAACCTATAATTATATGTGCAACTTTATTTACATTATAATGCTGTCAATTGTAATGACCGATTCTAAAAATAAAAATATTGCCAGATAAATATATAAACACAATTCTATGTTTATCCAATAGATCACTATCTAAGCATTATCACAGTTCATTTTTTGCATTGCATTTAGGTGATTATTTGGAAATAATACCAGAGTAAATTACTTTATAAGTATGTCGATCGTTATCAATGGTAAGTAAGACTACAGAGCACAGCTAGTCTTAGTTTCAGATTTATTCTCCATTCGCCACTTGTTGATCGAGACCAGTAATGGAAATAAAATGTATCAAAATCACACCAGATTGCATTTTATTGCAAACTGTAAGTTAAGGAGCTGTAAACTCCAGTAGCCCATAAAACCCAAGCCGAACTAAAAAGCGCATTTTCTCCAAATTTCTCATTTTCCTTATGAGGAATAGAAAAGGGGAAACTACCCTTTCGTTTTATCGCTAATATTTCTAACGTTCCACTAAATCTAAGTACTCAACCACAAAGTAAGATACTGTAAGAACCCTTTGGTTCTACGATTTGGTCTTTCATGGCACCGTGTTAGGAATTTTAATCGAGCATTTCAAAATGTATGGATTCTGTTAATAAGCATTTTAGAATGTTGGTTGTTGCTGTTGTTGATTGATGATGTTGTTGTTTCTTATACTTAAATTAAATGTTAAATTATTTTTGTTGTTTTGTATACTGAGCAGGCGGATATTTTTTGACGTGACAACGTCTTATAATTCGATGGAGCCGGCTGCACGCACGAAAAAACATGACGCAATACGGCGTTACCTCGCTCTGAGGCGTTCCATTTAAGGCTTGAAGTGCAAGCGAATTTCTTAATACGTTGTCACGTTCAACTATCGTCAGTAAACCGACTTTACAGACAACCGATTTTTACTTTTGATTTTGTGAACACATGTTGATTGTGTTTTAGATATTTTAAGATTAATAGTAATTGTGACTTATAATACGCTATTAGTTTTCCTAATAAAATTAATAAAATGAAAAATGATGAAACCAACAGTTTTTAATAAATAGACTGAAAAAATCGTAACGCAAAAATTAATTAAAACAAACAAAAGAATTAGGGACTGGTTGTGGGCGAGACAAACTTCCTAATTCTTCGAGAGAGAAACGATAATGAAATTTGCTTAACGTTATACTTTTCATAAATATTTATTTAAAAAAAATTAAATGTTTATAAGTAAGTACGCACATTTACTTTTTAAAGTAAAGGATGACGGGTGAAATATTCTCAAAGCGAGTGTTAAAAGGAGCATGCCAAGTAGGTAGCGGTGAAGTTACCATTGGTGTTTTGCCGAGTTCACAAATAGAGATTTATTAATTAATTATACTGTGAAATATTAATTGAACGTCGTCTGACGGAGTTTATACTGGATGATTTGTAGAGCTTGATTTCAAAATTAGAATATAAAAATATGAGTTTATAAATGTATGTTATTTAAATCATTTGCTTGTGATTAATTACTGTTGTCAAAATCAATCAAACTAAATTTGAGTTTATGCTATTGCGGTCTTTTCTCCAGCTATTTATTTCCCTAAAAATCGACCTCTATTTTCATTTCATACAACTTAGGTTAAAAACCATTATTTTTGGTATAACAGTTTCAATCTCTATAAGGATTTACTACAAAATAAGATACAAATTATCAAAAGATATCTTTAACAAAAGCAAAATTAGCTTGTCAACAGAATAGGATAAGACAAAAATGGCAATGTAGCGGCAAAGAATAGCGCCTGCAAAGAACGACGCTTAGATTGTCCGCCTAATGGAGCCCCCTACAATAGAGGGATAATATTACGGAGAGTGCATTCTTAAGGACAGTTGGGAACACTTGTGTCTCTCAATTGCTGCTGTTTCAAGTGACTTCATATATGACTTAGGATAAGGTTTTACCTGAAGACATATATTAAGAATAAGTTAAAAAGATGCAGGTGACGCCTCTTTATAATAACTTCAATTTGAGAACTTCGCTTTCTCAAACTAAATAACGCTACTTATGACCAAAAAAAGACAAATTTACATTTACTTAACAGTAAAACCAATAGAAAATTTATAGAAGCAGTAAATTATAGAACTTACAAAGAAATATATATGAGGGTTCGATTGAACACAAATCCATGTGTTATATCTCTTTTTTTTAACGCTGACGCCATTTTTATACTTCTTTTAAAAATAAATATATAACAAAAATCAATAAATTTCTATAATATCTCATTTATATTTAAAAAAAAAATCTTCATACTACTACTAATAAGTCCTAAAATCTGTAAATTTTATTATTATTTTGGCCTTTTTCATCCTCACCTTATCAACTGCAGATATACTATGTTAGAAGGAAGAAAAAGTTAAAATATTTTCGGCAGCAAAACCAAAGTAATTCATTTCTTATTCATTGTTTGTTCCGGTTTTACAGGCAGTCTCTGCCAGCGGCAATAAACGGCGCTCGGCTATACTTTAGGATTCCGCAACTATGATGAAAATGGCACAGAATAAAACTGACTTTTTCGAATACGACATTTATTTTGATAATAGTATGAGTATAGATGATAATTTATAGTCACGATAGTTGTGTAAATATCAATTAATATAAATAGGACAGCGGCGATAGGCGGATAGTTTGTAGCCTAAATATGGTTCGCTCTTTTATTTACCCGACTACGGCAAAGCCAAAAGGAAGGGTAATGTTTTTTATGTACTAGGTACTACGACCTCTTTTGCATAGGTGACGGATCCTACAATTATTTGACGCTAGAAATAGATGACAATATCATATTATTTAAATAGAATAATGTATCATTTGATTGAAATGCATCGTTTTAGAGATATCCTGAGAGGGGTTGAAGTGAAGAGACACCCGAATCCATCGCCATTTATTGAGAGCATTGCAAACGATATGTCTCTGCTAGGTTTGCGGATGCTATTCTATCAGTTTTCCCAAATTTAGATAGGACAGACTCGATGGTGTGTTCTTATCTTTCACTAAAACTATTAAATCGGCTTAGCAGATTCGGAGATTAGCGTACAAACAAACTTGCAACTTTTCCTCTTTATAATATTAGTATAAACTAGCCGGGGCTCCGCTCTTGTGGGAATTCTATGATAAAATAAAAACTATGTATTGTTCCAGGGTGTAAGCAATCTCCATTCCAAATATCAGCCAAATCGGTTCAGCCGTTTTCCTATGGAAGAAAAACAAACATCCACACAAACTTTCGCGTAACTACCTAACCTACTAAATATTAGTAGGATTATGGCAATCTCCTTATGTAAGAAGGAATGGCTTTTTTAATCAGTTCCTTAGGAATGCTTAGAATGGTAGGTAGAATTCAAGTGGGTTTAGGATAAGACCTGTATGTTAATCTTTACAATATTTACGGGAAAAAAACGTTCCGTATTGTTTTCTAAAGCCAATGTTTTAGAAAAAAGAACTGTAAGTTAAATACTTAGGTATTATATTTCTTCTTCTTTTTGTCGTTTGTAGCTATCTGGGGCATCCACATATATTGTATTATATTTGAAAACATTAATTTCATAAGAACTCAAAAATACAAGAGAAAGTCTTGTTTAAATTGGTCTCGGATAATTTAAATGCAATGAAATTGATCAAACAGTCATGATATGCGAACGTAAGACGAATAGTTTCACTGTCAGTCGTCTGTCATTCCAAACGCATCACATTAGTGCACCATGAGGGCCATTACTAACGACGTATACAGAACATTGCCAACGATTTGTCTCTAGGTATCAGTTGATAGATCGCTATTGTCCTCGTCCATTGCAGCTTCTGAATATCTCGTCGACAAAGCTACAACTTATAAAGAAATAGTAGATGTATTTACGAACGATTTAAGCGTGATGGTTTCTATCTTACGTGAAAACGTGTGCGGTGCGATGATGGATCTGAAAATTTTGTAAACTTTATAGGCATCTGACATAGCCTAACTGCTATCTACCGATAACAGCCGGGACCACGTGTACATGAATACCATACTTAATAAAAAACAGACTTTTACGACTTACTTTTTTAGTCGTATATTAAACACATCGACTTTAATCGTGCTATCGAGTTATTATTACAAAATTTTACCCTAAAAACTAATGTTGAAAAAGAAACACAAAAATCAATACTAAGGAGAATATTTGAAACTTATTCTTCGTATAATGGCCGCCGTTTTGTTTACCGATGAATTATATGATTTATCTGCAACATACACTGTCCAGAACCCAGGCACGTAGACGAAGTCCCAAAACGCTAGCCAGTTCGTGACTGAATTATTTCACAGTTTACATTGTATTATGTATTTATCGCTTCACATATTAGAGTAATAAAACAAATGAGACGGCACGCCCACCATTTTGATGAAAAAGTCTGCCCCACATTCTGAGCTCGGGGTGAGGTAATAGGTGTCACACAATAAGTACACGTCGCAAGTTGGATTCGTTGGATAATTTTCTCAAGCACACACTTGACAAAATTATCTAACACAATCAAAAACTACTCGCATACACATGACCGGTGGACTTATACTTTTGGCAGAGCGGGTCGCATGGAAGTGGACTTGCACTTATTTTAAGAATGTGATTATTTTAATTTAAAAGTAATCCATGTTAGAATAACTGACATCTTGTTATAAAATTTAGCAGATATATAAAATTGTTTGTGATTCACTACCCTCTGCCAAGATTTAAAGGTACATTACTACAAGATGAGATCTTTCAATTTTACTACCAACTGGTTTGTTTGTCTTCTCGTCAGTTTTTATAGAAAGTCTGTAGTTCGTCTGATCATCTAGTTTTAGGCCTTTACAGGATTTTTCTTTAAATAGGTACCAATTACCATTACAGGTTACGGTTTCATCTAGGTATAAAATTAGTTTTTCTCAGTCTTAATATAAGCAATAACTGCGCCTGGAAAGACTCTCTCGAGCATGATATCGTCTTTGAATACACAATGGCATGGAAAATATCAACATTATATTTATTTCTGCCTTATTTCAAAATAGCGTTCAATAAAATTATCTGAAAGAAATATATATATAAGTATTTGTGTTTTGGGACCAATTGGGTTGCGTTATGGAAATAGAAAAATGTCACAATATTTTTTTTTGCCGAAAAAAGATAGAACCATTACTCAACTCAAAATGATGAAATCTATACATATTAATAAAATTGGTAAAAATATTTTGTACGTACATTTAGTAATTAATTTAGCAATTCCTAGGCGGAACGTAGGCCTGTTTTCCTATCCAGTATTATAAAAAGTTGCCACCACATGGTAGGGTAGCCTATAGGCGTATTCATTTGCCTTAGAAAAAAAAAACACAAATAAGTAAATAATAAAATCGCAACTGATGATTTTTTATCATACCTATAATTCTGCCCCTGGGAGCAGACTGCATATATTTAAATACATTGTATACAAGAAGGCAGAAATGATTAAATTATATTTGAACTCCGAACGAGGCTTAAGCCAAATTTGATGTTCGAAAATGCTTTTTGTTCTATCTTCAAATAATTAAAATTTAATTTGTAGCTAAGTAAAAGCCATTCTCAACACCTCTAAGGAGTATACAATTTCACGCCATTACATGTACAATGCGCTCGCGTGCAGAATAGCACCTTTATAATAGGAAATGTTTAAGATAATGACATCCTGTATCAACATGTTTGGCGTGCTGAGCCTTAATGAACATGTTTACTAGAGGGCCGAAACCCTTACCTTGTATCCACATAACTCATGGGACAAATTTGTTGTCCTTGCATGTAGCCGTATGGTATCTGCCTAAGTATATATTACTCCATCACTTCTAACATCGACATAGGGACGAATATAGGGGAATACGAATACAGAATGGTATACTTATATATAATATTACCATTCCCATAGAGGGTTGATGCAGTAGACCGAATAGAAATATAAAAAAAAATGTGTCCCTTTAAAATGGGTTTGACGCATACCGTCCCATTCGCATTCGGTCACGAATTCAAAAATGGTCCCATTCACATTCGGTCCCATTCGCATTCGGTCCCATTCGCATTCGGGCCTATTCGCATTCGGTCCCATTCTCAAAATGGTCAAAACCAATGCGAATGGGACGGTATGCGTCAAACCCATGTTGAATTTGTAAGAATTTTGATTTTGGTACAAGCTATATTTTTAATTTTAAGCCTACCTTTTTTGAAACAATACCAAAGTTCAACTTGTAGGTTAAAAATGTTAAAAACAACTTTTATCTGTGGGGTGACCCCCACTAGTTTTGACCATTTTGAGAATGGGACCGAATGCGAATAGGACCGAATGCGAATGGGACCGTATGCGAATGGGACCGAATGTGAATGGGACCGAATGCGAATGGGACCATTTTTGAATTCGTGACCGAATGCGAATGGGACGGTATGCGTCAAACCCCTTTAAAATATTAAGATACACGTAACTAATTCACGTTTATGCGGAGAGAAGCCTAATGCCTCATGTAGGCTTCTGATCTAAAATTTTAGTTATACATAAATAAAACCGGAAAACCGCTGGGATAATGATGACAATGAAATAAGCATGTGTGTTTGTGTTAAATTTTACGAAAGTCTAAGTAGGTGAAATGACTTCAATATTCATTAATTGCGAATAAAAATGCAAAACATAGAATAATTAGCACACGTGCGTCGACTTGGTTTTATTACTCTTAAGTTGGTATGAACGAGGTTCGTTAAAAGGAGTTTAAAAATTCTTCAGGTTTGTTTTGTGAAAAATAATGGCGGTTAAATGTAAAATCGACACATTTCATCGTTAGCGTGTAAAATGATGCAAAGGGAGGATTAAAGCCGCAGGCTTTTTCTAGTAACTGATGGTTTTAAGACAAGTGAAGAAAAAATATTTATATTGAAACTCAGTATAAGCCATGCCGCACTTTGACCGTGTTCACCTACACGAAAGCCAATCAAAAAATAGCAGTGTGACGGTGAGTCGGGCGCAGAATCCGGGGCTTCTACATAACACCAGTTTTTAAAACGCAGTCACAAAATCTAATGGTCTTGGTCTTATGCATAATCATCTCATACAATAAAATAGTAAAAATATTTTGTCTGTATATTTAGTTTTGACTGAAATTGATAGAGGGACATTTAAATGAATAATAGAAAGCAAAAAAATAATAAAAAAATGTTTTTGTCTGTCCGTCTGTAGTATATATGATCACGCTTATCTCCGAAAGTACGGAACCGATTTGCTTAAAACTTTCACCAATTATTTTGTTTTAACTCGGAAGAACATTTAAATTAGTTAAAAACTTCGCATGATGGGCAATTAACGTGTTAAAAAAAAGTTATCGTCAGTGGAATGAACTCAAGGCATGTTTGATTTCGAACGAATGAACGAATTGGATAATTCTTTTTAGGTGTTGGTTATTGTCATGACAAACCTTGTACAAAAGAAAAAAGGGATTCCAGGGCTATTCCCGCTGGAACTTCAAGAGCAATTCCCGAAATTCCTACGATACACGTCGCGGGCTACAGCTGTTAATTACACTATAGGGTTAAACTTACACAGAAATATTATTAGGTAGAGACATCCTAAAATAGAGTATAACAAAAACCACAATAGTACTTTTTGCTCATTCTGTCCAAGTTTTGCCCTTCGCTGGTAAATCGTAAAAAAGTGGGGACCTCGACATCCGGTTCACCCGGGTTTGTCCTACTTTGACCCGAACACCGGATGGAGGCTCAATTCCCGAGTAATAAATATTTTGGACAGTATATTTAGCTTTTTATGTATTTATTTAGGAAATTAGGTGATAAGTAATTATTTTTATAATGAATTTAGTATTAATAATCTCGTTTAGACCACCGACCACATGGTCAGATGTTGAAGGCCGTTTCCAACAGGTCATTCTGGAAATCCTTGGAAGAGGACTATATCCAGCCGTGGACACCTGCGGCTGAAATGATGATGATGATGATGAACCTCGTTTAAAATGTTTCAAATGCGTATATTATACATATATATAGCATAGGTATTTCAAAATTTTTGGTTTGCCTATCTTCTTCCCTTCCCTCTGAAAAAGTATAGATAAGTTTAGGCAGCAGCAGCTCTATTTTTTATAGCCCGTGCCACCATATCTAGGACCATGGGCTAAACTAAGCTATTCCATACTTTCAAGAATTTGAAGTCACGTCGTTAAAAAAGATATAAGTAGTTTTTTTTTATTTATGTGTTTGGTGACCTAACAAAAACTAATACGAAACAAGTAAATTTTCTATGAGAATCCTAATTTTAAAACTAAATCTAAGTCCAACCATTTCTTAACAATACAATGATTTAATTAGATAATTTATTATGCGTAGGTTTATGTCAGTAACATCCCTTATAGCTGCTCCAAATACAAAGCGCTTATTCAAGTTATGAATAGGCTAACTTTACAAAGTACATGATTTATGGATTTAGTTATGTACACAGGATAAATAATAACTTAATACACTTAATTAATATTACCAAGGTACCATTTTAAGCTTATTTTAAATTCAAATGTTATCATCTATTTTTAAATAATGTAGCTATACTAATTTATCGTCTATTTCAAGTGTTTTACTTACTTATTTTTTGGTTGGAAAATTTCTAAATGTGTCTTTTGAATCGTAGGTAGTCATTACAATTGTTACCTCTGTTTATATTATTGAATACTGGCTTGGAATAAAACTAAGTAAACGCTGAGATGCTGATGATGAATTTCTAATAATTATTACGAGTAGAAGAGGTATATTTAATGAAAACCTATAATTATAAGTGCTATATCGTTGAACATCAGTAACTCCATCGAATTCATTGCATATGTTTCAAGCGGAATGGTTGGGGGGGCAATAAAGGCTGACACATTGCATCGCGCAATGCACCTTCGGTCGCTACATGTGCCAATAAGACATTTGGTTGTGGTGAGTCAAATAGTCTAAATACCCTTGTATTTCTCAAAATTTTACTTAGTGCACAGTCGACCACTTGTTCGATAGCGTAGCAGGTGCCATACTACCATCATAAGCCACCAGGGTGGCTACTACCATCTCTTAAAACCATATAAGATCCAGTGAGTAAGAGAGATGTCGCCCTACATCATGTATTGCGCTGTCCCGCTTACTCACTGAATCTTGCATGATTTTAAGAGATTGTAGTAAGCCACCAGATGTGGTCGTAGCGTAGTGGGGGCTCGCTTGACACTATCGCTAAGACCACATTGGGGTCTTGAGCTTCCTTCGTGCTCTAAAGGGCAAAGCCATGCGTTGGCAGGCTGTTATTCATATGTTTATAAATGTTATACCTACACCTGATGATACGAGTATTATCATAAATCTATGCTGTTATCGCTTGGTAGCAGTCGTTGTATTGTGTTCGATGCCTTGGCAGCCTAAAAATTTGTCAGTAATGGCCATTAACATTCCTAATATTTTTTCCTGATTGTCCTTAGTCGCCAAAAGGACACTAGGATTGATTTGAGTCAAATTCGTAGATTTTGTTATATTCGCCAATAATAATTGATATAAATGACATAATTACGTACAATGAAAAAAAAAATGTTTTACCTAACTACTTCGGCTATTTGAGAAATAACAAAGTTTGGCAAGATACAAATGAAGTTAACTTGATTTAACAGAAGTGATTTACAAAGAAAAGACAAAAGGTTTGGTTACATATTGCAAAGAGTTATGTAAGTCACTTTTTTGTGCTATAGATTGACAAAAGTTTGGTTTGTTTGTTTGTAATATCTTTATTGCTTTAAAATACATAGTAAAAGGAATACATAGCTTGGTTGTGTATAGTAAGTATTTTCTCAGTGATATGCGTGCCATAATCTATAATGTTAAAAGCCACCCCGAACATAGCCCCGGTTTATATTGATCACTCTCTTAAAAATGGATTAACATTATAAGCACAAATATAAGGTAATAAAATGATAATAATCGTTAGAATACTTACAATAAAATTATTATCTTTCAGAGTGTAATCTCTTTTACGTCATAAATGAACATTAAAAGCAAAATACGGTTATAATAAAATTTAATATAATTTTAATGACTTTATACGTTAAGAAATAATAAACCCTTCCATGAAGTTTTATGTTTAAATCTTTTCATAAACTCACACAAAATATCAAACAAAGCATAAAATCAGCTAAACCCTTCAACTTACATCTTTTTTTTAGAGTTGAAATGGCTATACTATTAAATATGTTTTGACCAGTGCATGGCCATCAAAGAATTTGGAAATCGCGCAGTTGCCAGGCAATTTTTTTTATTTATGATAGCATTATCACCGCTCTGTCGTTAGCCACCTCCAAGTCCTCCATCGATCAGAAGTCTGGCCAATTAGTGCAAAAGTACGCTATACCCTAAAAACCTGAAATGCCCGCGCCTGTTTCGCTATAATATCTGATATTTCTGACCGAAATCAGCAGGAACATTTACTTTTTACTTTTCTGGCGCTGGGCACGACAATTACGACATCATGTTTGAACGGCGTTCAAAGGGTTACAAGTAATTGCGCTAAGTTTTATGAATATATAACGTTTTTATAAAATATCATCCAATATATTCGTCAGATATTATCTTAATTGCGAGGCAACAGTCGAGTCACGGCGGCAATACGACACATCTGTCGAGCCAGACACTTATTTAATCTTCTGGTGATTAATGGAATAATTATTCATTTTATACCAAGGGATATGAAACTTTACCATTGCGGAATAAGAGTGTTATTATAATAAACGGCACAGCCTTTTGGAATATGATTAGTAGCGTGGTTAAGTGATATGGCAAGAGTCCGGTGATATTGGGGATTAACGAAATTTATTAGGTGAAGATGTAATAGTGTTCTCAGACGAAGGCGAGAGACGAGACTTTTAACGAGACTTATTACCTTAAAAGACGAGACTTTTGCTTAAAGGACGAATGCATGTTACTATTCTTTCATCTTTTAAATAAGTGTATGTTTTTTAAAATTAGATATTTTGATTCCATTCTACGCAAGAAAAGAAACATCTGAAACATTATTTCCCTAAGGTAAGATGAAAGCGATAACTGTACAATATTTAACTTATGTGATATCTGTAATTTATGCATAAGATTAAAAAATGTTAAATCTTTATTGGGAACAACAACGACAAAAACAATGTCAAACGATGCCCGTAGTAGTGAAAAAACTGTGTCGCGGATGTCAGCGCCCACCTCCTAAAAACAATTTGTCCCTTATATTAATTAAACATTTATACAAATCAAGTCAGAATGAAGGCGAAAGGTTACGCATTACTTAACCATTAAATATTGAAGGCCTTTTATATATTGAACAAGTTTCGACATAGTTCACTGAAATATACCTCGGGGTTGAATAAAAAAGTGCTCCGGGCGTTCTATCCAGCTTTGTGCATATAAAAACAGGAATCAAATCCGTAGCTGTTTGATTGATAGATTCCTGGATTTTTATTATTGAGAGGAATCGGTGGCGCACGGTTTCATTTTGTGACATTTATTAGAATCTGTCACTGAACTTGATATTCGTAGTTTTGACACTTTAAAAAAAATAAATGATATATTTTTTTCTAAATAATATTACTGGCAATGACAATATTGTCTGTTTTAACGAATTGTGCTTAATAAAATAATAAAATTGTTTTGAATTTGCTCTGATACCACGAGTATTTTAGATATTAAAAGAGTTTTTTTTATTTGACATTTTATACCAAATATTTACGCCTCGTTATGGGGTCATGGGGTTGAATAATTTCTCTGTTATGTAGGTTGAATACATGTACTATTCATTAATATTATAAACTTTTACTATGTTGTATTTTTCAAATAAATATTGATTGATTGATTTTCAATGCTGCTAATTGCAATTAGCTGGGTACCCGATAATGTACTTATATCAAAAGAAGACTCTTAGGTATCATGGCAATTTGAAGGATCTAATATCATCTATAACTCTATAAATCCATTGTTGGGTACGACTCTAATCTTTACTTGCAAATATATTGCCAATTCTTAATCTTTCATTACAAATGCATTCAAAGTTATTAAAGCATTGCATCATTTGCTTCAAATTAAATTCCAATGAATGTCTGCAGTAATCGAAATGGTAACATTAATTATGCACCTAGCTTGCTGGCGACGACGGTGTTGAGTCGGAGTAATATTTCTTGCTATTGGGATACACAGTCTTTCAGAACAGTCAACAGTGAGGCCAGCTTGGCACGCTTTGGTTTCTGATGTACTGTGTTCAACGCGGCAGCGGCGCATTATAACTCTTGCGGTCTAGAAAGGATACCTACGTATAATTATCACATATTTTTCCTATTAATAAGAAGGGACTATAACCTATTCACTTGCGAATGCGAGGTATAAATTTAGAGACTAGTTTTTTTCAAATTTATATTGAACATTTTTTGATTAATTATTTTTTTAACTATTTAATTTTTTGTTTCAATTATTCAACAGTTATTGCAAACTCTGCTGCGTTAGAAATTTGTATAGAAAATCTGTAAAGCAACCCTGGAATTTTCATACAAAATCCTCTTGCAAGAACAAAAAAAAATATGGAGTTGAACGTTTGAGTGGTCTGTGTACCTCATTAGTACTAGGCTAATCAAATTGTCGACGCTAGAGCGGGCGTAATCAGGAGCGCTATAAAGATAACTCGACGAGTGAAGCAAACATTACGCTGTATTTCTGTTCATTAGGCCCCCAAGAAAGTCAGCAGATGTGAACAGTATGTATTACTTTGAAGATATTTTAATAAGAATTACACATAAAGTCATACCATCCGAAGAGCCCTATAAATAGCTATAAGTATGCCTTAGATCAATCGTCTTTATACATTAACTCCATTACTCATAAAAAATTGCAAACGTTTATTAAGCCAGTTTTAACTAAAATGTGTTTTGGCTCTTTCTTTCACGGTATATTTAAATAAAAGAGAAAGAGCTTTTAGATTTTAGTAAAAACGAGCTCAACAAACGTATGTTAATTTTTATGAATAAGTAGGGAAGTATCGATCTCTATGGTAATGCTAATGGGAGCAGGCGAGAAATTATCTTCTATATAGAGGTAGTAACAACCTCTTAGTAACGAAAAATTAATTTTATACTTCGAAAATGCTATAGGTGGCCTTTTTGAAGCTGTGTATCAAATCAAGTAACATATAGATATAATTGAGCTAATAACACCCCTCCCTTTTTGCGTTGGGGTTAAAAATAAAGCCACAGCAGACAGGTGTCTGCGCAAACTATTAACGCATGCTCTTAATTAACAGTGGTTTATAAGGGAAATATATTGATTAAATTTAAATTTAAATAACGGAATGAAAAATGGGAAAAGAATAACAAACCCTTAACTCACACAAAGCAAACTCGACGTTTGTTTGAATTGAGAATCGCACCATTGTACAGTCAATCTCATACGCAAATAGTGAAATTCAGAGAAATATCACAAAAAGCTGACGCTTGTTCAATATTAGCGGTTCGCAACGTCAAAGGCTCTTACGGCGAATTTGGTACAATAAATCCTATTTGTCAACCAAAGGTAGTGAGAGGGAAAGTAAATATTTCATATGGGAATAAGAATCGGGATAAAAGATTTTACAGAAAATATAAGCGAAACCAGATCGAGATAAAAAATAAATGTATATTTTTATGAGTTACAACGTTGTGTTGTAATGGTGAACTGCTATTTTTTTTTTAAAACAAACGAAAGAACTTCTTGCACAGAATTTATAATAGTGCTACGGTAATAGAACTAGCTTTTTTGCAGTTTAGGAAAAGTGATTGGATATATTCATATGTAATTTTTATTATTTTATTTTAATTGTTTTGTTAGTAATTACCTATCTCTATAGGTTTTAGTCAGACAAACGGATGGACGGACGGGCAAACAACAATAACATCACAGGACCCTATTGCTGTATATTAAATGTAAGCAAATAGATATATATTGTAAAACATTATTTACATTTTGTACATAGAGTCGAAAAAAGAATGCATATTCTTAGCAGCCAGTGTAAATTTAATATACGGAAACAAAAGCTCATCTGCTGCATAGCCATTGGCTATTTAATCTGTACAATCAAGTCTTTTTAATGTAATAATATACCAATGAGATACAGTGAACAAAGACTTGATAAACAACCTTTTGCAGAAAAGCGGTCCCTATTGTTTAAAGGGAATTACAGATTTGTTTTCAATATCAAAGGGAAAAAGTCAAAGGGTTTCGTTGTCTGAAAAGGTTTTGGAGAATGAAAAAACATCTTTGTGTCATAGCAACGGTATTTGGTGAACGAAACATACCTACGTGAAGCCTTAATAGGTAGTATAACTCTTACTTTATTGGCTGTATGGTATCTGAGTTATCAAAACATTTACTAATAGCCTTCCTGGTCTAGGGAGGCTATAATTGGGGAGAAATTAAACTTATGCCCGAATACTCAAATGCTACTCAATTTTGAGAGCTGTTCAAGTATCACACTGTCACTGTCATATCGTTGACGTTCACCCCGACAGCATTGATACTTGAGCAGCTCTCAAAATTAAGAGCGTTTGAGTATTCGGGCGTCAATCTTATTCTGTTGACAGCGTTAAATTAACGCTTTATTTATTTTTTATTATTAGGGCATTGTGATACAAATTCCGAGTTCACAGCTTCTAGCAGTACCCCTAGTAAACTAATTTAAACAATAAAATAGTTTCCACACTATTATCGAAATTGTTCAACTCAGGCAAACGTGAGCGTGGTGTTTTAAAAGGCTAACTCCTCTTCAAACATATAATGGAATTTGGAATTTCGTCCAGTCACGGAATTCCAAATAGTATGCCTTTAAATATGTGAACCAATTTGGAATATATTGAGACAAGCCCCATTTTTACTCTTAATAGACAAAAATCGCAACAGTAGGGCTATGTACAGTTAACTAGTTCCATTCATAACAGCCCTAGGGCCTTTGCTCACTACTGAGCACTGGGCGTTTACTTTCTTTTTAACTGCAAGTGGAAAATAAATCAGATTTAGCGGATAATTCTAAGGATGTAATCGGGGGAACGTTAAATGATGATGGCAAACAATCCTTTAAGCAAAATGTTTAATAATATTAGATTATACATACAGGTATATTGTATATTAGTGTAGTATTAAAATAAATAAAGATTTTAACATGAAGATATTAAATTCGTTTTTTTGGAGCTTAAAGTTCAATCCTGTTCATCCCAGATAAGTTTTTTAATCTAAATACGCAAACAGGCATACAATACTTTTACGTGCTATTCGCCGCAGTTTCATGTGCTGTTATATTTTGTTGTTAAGCTCTACATTCCTCAATAATACTGCGAAAAATATTTTAAAATTTTTTTAAAATCGGGATGTTACAGCTGTTTTAGCAGGCCCGAAACGAGCCAGTGAGCGGGATGATGCTTCACATCTCGCTTCCTCACTCGTTTCAAGCCTTCTAAAAGACTTAGTAACTGAGCTAAGTTTTCAGAATTTGACACATAAAAACAAACAAACTTTTGAAATATAAAACTTGAACGCGCCAATCTTTAGAGAAAAATAGGTAGAGTTATTTGAAAATTATTTCTGTATTTGAAAACCCAATCCTTAAGGCAGTTTATGAGGCTATAGTACCACACATACTCCACGGACAGTGAAACTGGGAACAGATTATAAAATTGAGAAATCTGCTGACGAACCAGTGTATTGGAGAATTTTAAATTATCATATTTCATTGAATTTTTTTTAACTATTTAAAAACATTGTATAAATATATTCTTTATAATTCTTAGTCCAGACATTTGTAAAAAGAACGAAGCAGGTGAACGTGTAAATAGAGCTTGAATAAGTGCAGTTTTATAAAATCCTTCAGTGTCATTTAAATAAAAATAAACTTTATTTCATTTAGCGCCGTGACGAACTACAAAAGACAGTTTTAATGACTATGCGTTACGCAAGCGGAATATATGAAAGTCAGGAGGTCGCAATAAGAACCTCGGTAGGCATACAAATGGCAGCGTAAGTGCCTTGTCAGCCTGATATTACTGAATTTGTAGGTCAAAAACCATCCCTGCAAAGAATTTGTCCTTTAAAACTGACATTTTTTTTATTGCGCACTTTTGAATAAAGGTTTTGAAGCACTGCAATTGAAATAATACAGAATAACGTATTAATATGTGATAGTAACGTATTTTAATATGTAATTTTTTTGAGTACGTAACCAAACAGTTATAAAATATACTGAGCGGTGGTGATAAAATAAAGAAAAATTCAGGTTTCTCAAAAAGTTTTATATATTTTTTAGAATGCGTCACCATTTTATCCGCACGATTTTTATCGGTGGTGTAGAAATGAAAAAAAATACAATCTCTGGTCAATTTCTGGGAATTTTTCATAATGAAGGTAATGGGAGAAGTCGGGCATAAATTGTAGGAATGGCTTAGTAATTCTTTTTCCCATTTTCAATTTAAGCTGAATTTGAGACTGAATGACAAGTCTTTACAAATTTTTAATTAAAGACCATTACTGTCGAATGACACGATCATTTGTATCAATCATTAACTGAAATAATTTTCGTCTGTATAAATAACAGTTTGACGTTAGAATTTAACGATTAGGAAAATTTGATGCGGATGTTTTATAACAAGGAAATAAATTATAACTGTCACTGGTTGTATTTATTGTGACGTCATAATATTGATTCCCGGGTAAATTTTATTCGCTTTTATCCTTAGTAGGTCCCTCTTTTTGGTTCTCTAATGAATTCTACGAATAAGAATGTAGCCCATCACGACCACCTATAAAAAAACTGTGTTTAACTAACTTGACACAAATATAATGTGACGCCCTATAGTGGACTTCCAGTCCATTCAAATAACACTTCATTGAATTTATTTCTAAAGGATTATTCAAGGAAATAAACATACATACTAGTTACACTATATTAGCTGCCCAAGCTTGTGATGTTGATTTGTTACAAGTAAAAGTCGAAATTCTTGCTAATTCAATTATAACTCAATAACATACTGATTTACGGTCCATTTAGAATTACACTTCAGATTAGTGCCAACAAAGTCTGCAGAATCCGACACATTAACTAATTACTTTATTTGTCAACATTTGATGTCATCGTTATTTTACGTGTTAATAGAAACTACATGATTTTCGAATCGGAATCTTATTTCATTCGTTACAAAGTTCAATATATGACCAACAATATAATCGGAAATTTTAGCTATCGAAAATGTCAAACTAAGTATTGTTTTTTTATTTATTGGCTTTAACATTTATCTTTATTTAGGCATAATGTCTTGAATCTATTAAGGCTTTTTGTTATTAAAGTCTATACTTTGGTGAAATCCGCAGTTATTGCTTTAAAATGTATTAGTTTCAACTATTCTTCTTTTTCAACTTCTCTTTCCTCTTCAAGTTTGCATTAACACAATGGCAAACTGTAATAAAATAAATAAATAAATAAATAAATATAAATATATAGGGACAAATCACACAGATTGAGTTAGCCCCAAAGTAAGTTCGAGACTTGTGTTATGGGATACTAACTCAACGATACTATATTTTTATAACAAATACATATATAGATAAACATCCAAGACCCAGGCCAATCGGAAAAAGATCATTTTTCATCTTGACCTGACCGGGGATCGAACCCGGGACCTTCTGAGTAGCGGTCAGGCATGCTAACCATTACGCCACTGAGGTCGTCATAAATAATGGTAATGACCATAGAAATATGAAATCATGGCCGCAATGCAAGCAAAAGTAAAAAAAAAATACGAATCTTAGAATTGATTTCTCAAGATTTAGAAGTTGAAATAGATAAAAACTGCCTCAAAGATCACCAAACTTAATGTCAAAGGAACACATCACATCTTATATTCTGACTTTAATATATACGGGGAAAATCCTTTGAAAGTCTTTCAGAATACATAATAGGATTCCTGTGACTCTCAGACATGTCCAGGTGTCCGGGACAAAAGACTTCTCGAAGCGAGGGTTAAATCAGCCAAGAAAGGAGCCTTGCATGCCGAACGCTATTTTATATACGGTTAAGTATACGTTTCTTAACAGATAAAAGGATTGAATTTAATAAGTCAAATTTCATTTTGTTCTTAACTTCTTAATTATATTTTCTTATTTTATCTTTACCATTTAAGTTGCAAGCATTACAATGATAGACATAGACTTCTCTCAAGTATGATATAAATCTATTTTTTTTCTTATTTTCATGCAGTTTTTGAACCCATCATGGTGATACTTGTCCAGACCAGTTACTTGCGCCAGATATTGAATACTTATTATAAATACTTTAAAAATTAATTACCTCAGATGGTTAATTGTATGTTATTGTGTGGATATTTAAAATAATGAAGTGAAAATTATACATGTGGTACGATAAAACTCAGACAGAAATATGAGGGAAGCAGAATAATTGCTGGAAAATGTAGTTGTTCCCCGAGCGTCAAACTTTCTGTTAGAAAAAATGTGCGAAAACGTTATTTCGTAACTTTATGACAACGGAGTACTAATCGAAATAAAAAGAACGTATGTAAGAAACTTAATAAAAATTATACTTACGTCAATATAGATTCATTTGGCCTAATTGATCTAAATTGTAGGAGGTCTAATATAACAACATATTCACTAGAACGTCTATCTCTTACAGTGTGTTCTTGGCTTTAGTCTGAGTATATATAAATAAGTATATCGTACTTACATCAATGAAATATATTATTTTATCACGTCCAGCTGTCTCAAAAAATACGGGTTACTTCGACGGATAAGAAAAAAATTACTTACTTAAATTCTAAGCTTAGATTATATGGAATCATTATGAGAAGTAATTATATTTTTATAAATTCTTAAGGTTTAAGTCTGTTATTTCTCGCTTCTTATTTATTGGCACCTTAGCTTATATATTGACCACACATGCGTCACTAGAGTTCACGAACGATACAACCAAAAACCTTTATATTATATGCTTTGAAATTGTGTCGAAAAACGAAAAAGACTTTTATTCTGACGTTATCACTGAATTTAGCAAACGATACCATTAATATTACCGAAACAAAATCTTCGTTGCATTCTAAAGTGGGAAAGGTGAGAGGCGAAAATTTGATCCTGTAGTCAGTTATCTCCAGAGACGCCCCTGAGTAGGCTCTCCATGATTTACTTAGACTCCCGGACAATATAGAACTCGAACAATGTTGAACGAGATCGATAACTCCGATTCGCAATTAGTGAACTTTCATCTCTCGGATAGTTGAATAGCTGTCGCTGAAAACTTTAAGTATTCAATGAGGATAATGTTGGAATACTTTTTTCGTTACAGATTTTATCTGCGTTGATTCTTGTTTTTATATGTTTTTCGAAGTAGCAAAACTTTTCAAGTGATTATTTCTTATTGCTCGGGTGACGCTAAATCAGGGAGTTTATTTAACTGTGTTCGAAATCACGTTTAAAATTGGAGGAAAATCTGACATTGGCAAATTCCAATTTCCAAAAATATTAAGTTATAATAATGAACATATTTATCGAAACATATTTATGAGATTTCAACATAATTTATTAGTATATTTTTTGTGTAAAAAAAAAACATTTTTGCAAAAACAACAGATTCAATGACTGTTTTTGTTGTCACCATATTCCCATATTGCGTAGAGATAAAATGGATCACTTCGTCGTCCCACGGGGAAGTCGCGTGACGTGAACGTGGCGTTATAGTGATCAAGTTTCAAGTAACATTTATGAAATACAAAAAAAAGTTTTTTGTCTTGTTTGATGTGCATTATTTGAATGCCATTTTTGTTCAATTCATTATTGCTTGATGTCGAAACATTGGGTCCATGGGGTCCTAGGTTCAAAAAGTTTTTTATTTAAAGAGTTAGTTTCAAAGCTTGTTGACGCCGCAGGTGACAAGAGGGCTGGCTCATTCCTAGCACAGTGAGTTGAAATTGCAATTATGCGCGGGAATGCAGCCAGTGTTTTTGGTACCATGCCTCACGGACACCACCTAATTTTAAATTTAGATTAGTTTTAGATTTACATTTATTTTAAGTTCTTTTTAAGTATAGTTTTTAAGGTTTATTTAATAAATTCATTATAAAATCAATTGGAAATACTTGTAGTTTAGTTTACGTTTAGTTTACTTTGTAGGTGAGCTAATGTGTCACACGTTGTTCTGTGCTTACACTTATATAATCGTTTTTTTTATTTAAAAATCTTTGCAAAGATTATGTTTAACATTAAGGCAATTTATAAGTATAATTTACTTGTGCAACAATATTGTAACAAATGAACCCCCAAATAATAAATGATAGCATCTAATAAAGTCTGATAAATACATCTTAACTGCCCTGCAAATTCTTCTTTAATTTTGAAATACTTCTGCTTCAAGAATCAGTCACGTAGCTGCCTCATTTACATAGTAATTAGTCTAAAGCTTTACAGATTTTCTTGGACTTGATGTGTTTGTTAAGTTGAGGAGTAATTTTCGTAATAAAATTAAGTATAAAAGATTAGGACAGGGTAAATTTAGATTAAAACTGACAAAATGTATCTACATTTTCTTAAATGCACACAGTTATGGACATAATAAAGTGTACTATAAGTTTTTTGAGTAAAAATATATGAGTGATTACTAAAATAGTCGGGTTTTCGTTTAAAGGATAAGAACAGCAGTGAAATAATGAGTATTGTAAGATAAATATACTAAACCAGCTTATACTTATGCATTCAAAACATGTTAATATGATTCTAACAATTTAGCATAAATATGGCCCAAAATAAATTAACATCTCGATAAAAATGACAGGCACAATAACCAAAAGTATACCTTGATATGACCATAAAATTATATACCTACATAAGTAGTAATAAATACCTACAACCTACATGTACCCTAAGACTGTACATAATAATATACTGTTATCTTGTTCTGGTTTTCGCCTACCTATTACTACAAGGGTTTCAGTATAAACCCATGAGGATCGAAGTTTTTTATTAAATATTCATACTTAGCGATAATAATACATTTCCAGAGAGCGTAACATGAACTTTATGTTGACATAAGTGAAACACATATCCAAATTTATTTGTTCTGACACCATGACATTTCCTAATGAGAGTCGCGACATAGCGACATTTACCTGCTGGTACAGAACTCTGAAAGTATAGAAATAAACTTTCTTATATGCTGTCTTTTTTAAAGTTAATTAAAGTCTTAGATCATTTATAAGTATAAATTGTATAATCCACTCAAATGGTTGTCATACAGTAGGAATTTGGAAGTGAATCACACTGAAAAATAGAATTTTGGTAATATTAATTTTAGATGGGAAAGATTGGTTTAAAAACTCGATTAATAAATAAACATGCAAGGTACTCATAGATACTTTATCTTATTTTAAAAAATACATGTATATTAAAACAGTACAACCGTATGTTTTTATCATTATTTTACTTTGTTTAAGTAATTTTTTTCTACTTTTATTAGTGATCAATTTTTTTTTAATTCAGTTCCAATTTCAACCATATCTATATAAATTTTCTGAGAGTGTAGGATAATTTTATTAATTCAAACAATAAAACAAAACAAACTAATTACATAATAGAACAAATAAATACTTAAATATATTAAATTAAATAAAATATAGAGCCCAAATTGCTGTCGTCGCAAGAAGGTAAAGTGCCCAAGAGGCTGGCTGCATTTCCACGCTGTATGGCCAGACGCTGGCCAAAATAAGCGCCGGCCCCTTGGGTCACCAGAGACGTCGACTAAGTGTGCGATCTCTTAAATAAAACTTTTGCATCCGCACCCCAAGGCCCCAAGGTCTCTATAAATTGATTTTATTTAAATAAAATCATAATGTCATCATTATTTTGGATTTACCAAACTTGGTAATATGAATGTTCCGTACATTCATTATTTTGCTCGTGTCTTATGTTATGCTGTATTGTGACGTGATGTGACATTTTGTTACACCCTATTCGTTATCTACAGAAAAAATGATATTTTTTACAAAATAAAATTATAAAAGAAATTTCTTTTGCATTATTTTTTTAAGTGATGGTATTTTATCCCAGATAAAATACTATCACTTATGGGCTGGGCTATGAACCACCACATCACCATATCAGAGGCTATGAAGTAATATGAAATCCTTGAGTTGAGAATTATGAAAACAGAGCACAAAGTTTCTGTCATCATCTTCATTATTTGTCAACAATCACTTTATAGTTAGGTTGTCTGTAAGAGATTGCATTAGCGATAAGGCTGCCTGTTGTACTACTTGTATCTATATTTGCATGTACTATCTATGGTATATAATTTCTTTATTTACTGGTGCATAAAGATTCTTTGTCTTCTTATTATCCTATCGTGTTTCCGGTTCCAAAACAACCGCCTCGGAACCAAGGGTCTGCTTTTCCTATTTTTGTTCTCCACTTTACACGGTCTTCTGCGTCCTTGGCATAAAGCACAAAGTTTATCTCAGTTTAGGTCATATTTATTATAGGAACATTAAAGTAGAAATATGAACACCATAATACTGTATTCAAACATACCTATTTGTATGTTCGTAAAGTATCCCATTTCCCTAGACAATACGAATGTTTATATAGATGCGGAAGAAAATCAAAAATGTGCAAGCTGAATCACGTATCCAGCTGATATATATCACGGCCACATTCTGGAGGAAAATGAAATATTTTCAACATTTCAAATAGTAACATGGCTGGCAAATTTGTGTGTTTAAAAGTGTTCGTATACTTACTTAACTATAGTAACCACAATTGCAAGGAAATGTTTTTTTGGTAAGATTGGATCGTATCACACATTCCTTTTTTTGCTCTTTTATTTGGGCCTTAAATTATATTTGTTTTTATTCACTATTGTCCCACTGCTGGGCAAAGGCCTCGCGTCTTCCACGCGTCTCGGTCACTCGCTGCTTGTGGCCACCCATTCTCAAATTCTGTCGGTCTCTTTAGCTTGTTCAATTGTTTTTTTATTTTTATAAAATTCTCAACTAAAATTGCCATCGGCAGATTTCTCCCATAAAGTTTCGTATGTAGCAGATCTAATAATATTTTTAAACTATGAAAGCGCTATTACAGCCACAGACAAGTTGCTTCAATAGAAATGTTTCCATTGGCCGGTTGCGAACGATTTAGTTATTGCCATTTTGTGGATGGTTTCGAATTCGGCGAGCTCTGTTTTGTGATCAATTCAATATTCAATAGCTTGTTCAGTTAGTTGCTTTTTGTTACTTGAATTTCCAAATATATATCTTTAGTATCTTTATATTATATAAGGAGGAAATCTTGGATAAGTTTAGTTTCTACAAATACTTTTAGTATGAAATTGAAGAACTATTGCTGTCTACGGATCTTCCATCAAGTAAGGCGTCATCATACTGCAATTGAGAAAGAGACCTTTTCAATTTCACATTGCCACAATTTAAGAAGTTTGAAGACAACGAGTGACTCTCGCGCGGGCAGCTTTCTCGTACAAAGGATAATATCGCTATCCAGTGCTAATGCTGCTTGCTTGTGTAATGGACCTCTGCCAAGACGACCAAATTGAGACTATTTATAGTTTTTTTGTTTAGATTTAAATATAAATTTAATTCATATAAATTAATTATATATATTTATTTAATTATAGTTTACTAGCTTTCGCCCGCGGCTTCTCCCGCGAATGAATTTCCCTCGGGTACAGTGCTTTTTTTTTTCGAGATAAAAGATACCCTTCTCAATACTCCTAGCTATGTGTTTGCGAAATTTCAAGCAGATTGGTTCAGTAGATAGGGTGTGAAGAGGTAACAAACAAACAAATAAACAAACACACAAACTCACTTTCACATTTATACATATATTAGTTGGGATTATAACATTAACAAAGTCTTCAAAGCATAGTAAGTTGTTTAAGAAAATAACTCATGTATAATATTTTGTTGTTTCAGGTTAACCATGCAGCGTCTGCTCAGCATAACACTCATCACGACAATGTCAGCAGACTACATCTATTCCCAGGAGGACAGAGATCACCAGGGCCCCAGAACATGTGGTGGCACCTTGAAAGGCTCAGTGGGGGTCATCCAGACCCCTAACTTCCCTAACCCTTTCCCTGTACCCATAAAGTGTCGGTGGATTATAGAGCATGACAAACCCAATGGGACGATATCGATATATTTCACTCAGCAATACACTACAAGTGGTTTGACGTTTACTGAGTATATGTATTACGATGAAACATACAAATTGGGGGAGAGAAAGGCGTTGACGGTGACGGAGGAAAACATTACGAGGGTGAAATGGCTTCAGGTAAGTCTTTATGCGATTTATTATAGTATTTTTATTGTTCATTTATTGTATACTTTTTTTAAGATTTCTTTCTATGTATGTTTGCATTTTAACATCAATTGTGATGATACTAATTTAATATTTAAAAATAATAATTAAAAATTAGTCGATGTTTGCATTTATGTGCACATTACTTTAAATATCTGAAGGTTATTGCAAAGTAACATTTCTTCATAGCGAAACTATAACAAAGTGGCTATACAAACACTAAGGAAACAATAAAATGTAAAAAATTTAGTAACGTCATGGTCAGGAATTAAGAGTGGGTGGTTCTCAGAGCAAAAAGTTTCGGTACGTGTTGGTGAGATCTTCCTGTCACGTTTGTTTGACCTGAGTTTATCAGGTATCATCGCTGTGACTGCATTGGTATGACAAGGACCCAGGCACATCCAAAATAAATAAAAAAATGATTATTTCAGACAGAATTGTCCATTATATTTACTAGCTTTCGCCCGCGGCTTCTCCCGCGAATGAATTTCCCTCGGGTACAGTGCTTTTTTTCGGTACAAAAGGTACCTATGTCCTTCTTAATACTCCTAGCTATGTGTTTGCGAAATTTCAAGCAGATTTATTTAGTAGATAGGGCGTGTCCATATCAGGATATTTAATAAGTATATTATTATGATAAGTTTTACATTATTTTCTCTTTAAGTGAAGGTTTGCATGCCTTTTATATAAGTGTGAGATCCCCGTGTCTCTCATAAAAAATAATATAATATATTATAATGAGAATCACCTAATTTATTGTAAGTTAAGCTCTAAATTTATAATAGAGACGAAAATGCGTGAAAGATACAAATTATAATACATTTTCATCACGAAAATTGTCTACTGTGAAGTAAAGAGGACTGGCAAATGAGGTTAATAATGTACAACATTACAGGAATTATTCAATGTTACGACTCTGTCGCCGAATGTACCCGCAATGAGGAAATATGCTGTTGCTTTTTTTACTGGGAACAAAATATATATTAATAGCTGTTGCCCACGCCTCCACCCGCGTGGGATTCGGTTATATCGCACTCAAAAGTAGCATATGTTTAACTCTTAATCCTTAATATATACCGCATTTCATTAAAATCGGTCCAGCAGCTGCTAAGCTGTGAAAGCGTAACAGACAGACTTTCGCATTTATAATATTGTGTATGGAAGTGTCGATTGGATGGACTACATATTTTTGGACATTGGGGTCTTAAGGCTAATTTACTTATACTTTATGCAAGTGAGCCCATTTAGGATATAAAATTTACCTACAAAAAATAACCGCTCAATCGTTCGGGGATTTATTATTAAATTGAATATATAAATAATTTATCATTTATCTAGTGGTGATAATATTTTTCCACTGCTAGAAATTAATAATAGTTTATATTTTTTGCCCTGAATTATAATAGTTTAATTGGAAAAATTTAATCAACGGAGATACGTAGCGGAATTTATACCAAAACGCAAAAGTGCGTTCTCTATACTGCCGAAATTGGATCGCATTTCGACATACAGGTCATTCGAATCGAATCCTTGCCAATATTGTGCTACAGGAAAATAAGGCTACAAATAGGAAGGTTACAGAATAGAATCTAACAGAGATCTGTGGGCTTAGCCAAAATCACTTAGCCAAAGTCACAATCCCAAATCGTTGACGACATAAGATTAACCTCGTGATTAACACAGCTCATATCAATCCCATACATTTACGTCTTGTCGACATTTGTAAACGTTTTGAAATTGTGACTTTGCTTACGTCCCCTGCTAACATCACAGTTTTGCAACAGGAAAGCTAGGCAAAGAGAATAACTCGACTCTTACGTTTTGGATAGTATTTCCTCCAATATAACGTCTTGCCTCTTCTTTTCGAGTCATAATGGCTATATGGACTCTATATTGACATATTTATACCCAGTATTTGGCCACCTGCACCGCCCGGTCGTTCGCCTTGTTGAAGTCCCTCATTGTGCAGAAAACGGGACAGCTATGGCTTGCCTCTTCTTTAATACTACGGGCAGTCTATAATATTTCACCATAAGATTAATACAGTCTAGGTACTAATTTTGATGTGATTTAATTAAATAAATTATGTCTCTTTGAGTGTCAGCAAAAAGTAAATATCTTGATAATATTGAGAAAAATAATGATAAAGACATCGGTGTTTGTGGCCCTCGGGCTTTTTCTCCCTCTCAGAAATAATACAGATAAGAGTAGAAATTTACGGTGAGATAGACGGAGAAAGGGGGGGGGGGGGGGAATCTCTGTTCTACAACAATAGGTACTTAAAAAGTAAAATATGACTGGATAGAGGTATTTGTTACTTCTTCTCGCTCTAATAGTTAAAAATATATATTTGATAAACCTAGGTATATAATGGGATATGAAATTCATTTACATGCTAATAACAAAAATGTATGAAGGGTGTCTTCTATGATTTTAATAGTTTATGTTATATCAGATATAAATAATTGAGCAAGTCACGGAACAGCTATTGCCGCAAAAGTGGTCATTTCTAACAGACGAAGCAGAAATAAAAGGAAATAACATCGTTACGATAGAAATGATTATGATACCTACAGTTAACGATGTCTTTTCTGACTTCTACACTGTTATATTTAAACTTGTGATGAAATTCTTTATTTAATAGCTTGATTCGTAACCAGGCTGTGCTGCTCTGAAATACTAATCAGATAGGTACCGTGGAAGACATAGCAAAGTACACCAATTTATCCTTACACTTAAACATAAGGAAGTATACTTTTGTATGTGGCCCACTGTATTTCAGTATCTTTATTTGGTATTCGCAAGGACATTAATGAAAAGAAAAAGCCGGGCTTCGAGACACCAGAATACGTAGGTTCTACTGACCTTGTAATGGATATTAATTAATTAATATTTTGTTTCAGTATATATTTTTATATTGTTCATAGCAAGTCGACTCTGACTAATTATATTTGTGAGCACCTTAGAGTGTAGATGACTGGGCACGTGGAGAAAAACTATAATTTATATTTATAATAAATATATATTGAGCACCATTACAAGTTTACAAAATACGACGTTAGCCCTGTTTCCTAAACTAAGATAGCCTGTAGTATGTTAGGAGACAGGCTACCCACATTTTTTTTGTTGTTTTATTTTGTTGATCGGGATACAGACTGTATACGGAATGGTTTGCCATTTATTCAACACTGACGTACATTCCAAGGTTTATCTCATCATCATCATCATCACAATAATTGGGTAGGTACTTATGGCATTCGATAAGTGTATATTAAATTTCTAAATCTTGATTCCTCTGCCACTTTGCACCTGGAAAACTACGACATTCAAAGGTATATTGCTAAAATTCACTAAAATGTCAGCACTTAGGCCTTTTGCATAATTTCTGGGAAAAACGGACGTACTTTACATGCTAATCCACAACTTAGACTTGGCAACACCATCAAACCCAATTCGGTTAGTAAATGTACTTGAAACTATTCTGTTAGCCAACTGACCCTGTTTGATCTGCTGTAGTAACCGACTTAATATAAAGGAAAATGTAAGATTTGATTTTGGCTCTATCTTGATGCTTGATGATGATAAGTCTGCTAGTTTTCTTAAATTATTTTGGTTTTGGGTAATTCTAAAGGAAATGTTTTTTTATTTGTTGTATGTATCACTTGTACTTAACTTATATGAACAACAGAGCTTAATTATTATAAAAACCAATTATGGTCTTCATTTTTTTTTAATCAATAATGTTGTCGACTACAAAATTAAAAAAAAAAAAAAGAATCAAACTGAACAATTTTGAAAGAATTTTATTCTGACTTTCAAAAATGGACGTCCGAGGAAATGGACAAGTTTAAACTGCTGGTATTTTAAGTCGGTTAAGTACACACCAATATTCATCCCACCTAAAGCTGGTCAGTTCATTTCGGACCGGTTGATATTCAGAAAAGCTAGGCTTTTCGCACCGGCCGGCATTTTGTAAAGCCTCACGGTTGGCGTGCCTCGCGCCCCAATTCTGCCGAGTGCCCTTTGATTGGTGAACAGTAAGCCGTGATTCCAAACTCTGCCATTTCATAGGATTTATTACTAGTTCTGTTTTTTGGGCTACGTTTTCAATAGGACCCAAAATAGCTTAGCTTTGTAGGTTACATAGCGCTAGTTAACTGTATGATCTAATGATTATAAGTGGTACTAGGTGACATTAAACTAATTGGAGCTGCCAAATATATATGTAATAAACTTATCGCAATATTATTTTATAAATATATAGGATGTGCCAAATCTGCCTTAGTCTTGACGTCTTTTTTTAATAAATTTGAGGTGGAAAAACTCATGACAAAGCTAAATATCATCGTCAATTCTAAAACGCGTAGCCTTTGCTGGCAGGTCATCTAGAGAGGATAGAAAAAGATCAAACAATAAAAATAGAGATCGAGGCCGACCCAGATATAGATGGGCATGAGACAAAAAAATCAAAATTTCGTGAATATTTCGCTTACGGCCGGCTAAATATCACAATACACCAGTATTCTAATACTAATAATTACTATTCAAAATGAGTTTTTCTCTTTTAAACGCACATACTCGTTCAAAAAACGAAGAACTGTATGTTTCGCTTAAGTTTTTGTATGGCATCGAGTTGGCCAAACAAACAAAAACGGGCACGCTGCACACAAAAAATGTATCTTTGGTCCTTATCACTGTCGATCTTTTTTTGCATTAAGTGACAAATAACAGCTAATTTTACCTTTCTAATTTTTCTTAGCCTGTTAATATTACATGCCACACCTGCAAGTCTCTGTTTCCTTTCGTTTCAACGCTTATATGAAACTGATGAGTTTGTGACTTTTGATCAATAAAATTACTCTACCACGTGTGGTGGATTATGGTAAATATAGTAAGAACATTTTAATAAATGGAAAAGCTTGTTCTAATCATTTTTTATAATTTTTTAAAGATTTTAGTTTTGTAACGATTTTAGTTTTTTGACGATTGGAAATCTATGAGGCAAGCTGATATGATGATGATGACAGTTTAACAAATTTGTCATGTGTTGTTTACTTGTAGATATTCTATTGTTTGCAATATGTTCCCTCTATCCCATGAGTTCAAGTTTCGAAAAAGTAGAAAGTCCAACAATAGTTACATCAATAAATTATGAAACTTTATTGGTGATTTCGATTCTTGTCACGTTCCTTCGAGGGTTCAGTCCTGTGTTCGAGCCTTCCAAGTAAAAAGACCGCCGCACAAGTCCTAATGGAATGCCTAATTTGGCGTCGAGAATTCTCCTTAAACCAGGACAGCTGTGAAGTTATGATGAATAATTGATCGACAAAATTAATTTTCTAGGAATTCATGTAAACTCATCAAAGCTTAAACAATATTTCGATATCAGACTCCTTTTTGTAGGTAGGTACCTAATCCTAATCCTAACTAATATTATAAATGCGAAAGTGAGTTTGTTTGTTTGTTACGCTGTCACGCCCTATCTTCTGCACTAATTTTTGCATACATATAGATAGAACTATTGAGAAGGACATAAGATACCTTTCATACCGGAAAAAGCACTGTTCCCGTGGGAATTTACGCGGGCGATTTCTAGGTATACATAATTATTACGCGTAAATAATATCTGTAAGGTATACATAGGTATACATTTTAGCTTTCTTTCTACTCTATAAAGTACAGTAGGTAGGTTTGTGCTTGCTTTCAGTATGACTATCAAACACGGATATCGAGGACCAGACGGCTTTGAGCATTTGATATCCAATTCCCAGAGGCTCTTAGGTGTATGTATCCAGGGACGGCGGTAGGGTTGCTTTGAAGTTTTTTTAAATTTATGATACTAGCTTTGTGTTACTAGTGGCTTCGCCTGCGTGAATTTCCTACGAATATAGTGCTTTTCCTCGGGATAAAAGGTATCTTATGTCCTTTTCAATACTTCTTTCTATGTGTATGCGAAATTTCAAGAAGATTAGTGCAGTAGATAGAGCGTGAAAGCGTAAAAAACAAACAAACTCACTTTCGCATTTATAATATTAGTTATCATATTTTGTTATATGTGTTGATCAATCAAATCAGTGATGATGATTTCTCAGTTATTACTTATGCATCGTGGGTGTCATTTGGAACTAGTCAAATAACTACTTTATTCAAATTTATTGCTCTATTAATAATATCTAATATTTTTATAACAATCTATATTTTAAATAACAATGTGACAGGCATATTTTTAAAAACGCTCCATTATCCAAGTACGGCCCTGTCCATACCAGACACTCGAAGACATTTTGCCCACAACTCCTCTATTTGCACTGTCGTGGAGTCACAGTGCATTTTACAGCAAAAAGTGAAAAACATTTCACGATTCGCGACCATTGTGGAACATCGACGCTTTGTACTGTAGTGATGTTTACATTTAATAAATTGATATAAAATCGATTTCAGGTCGCAGTAAATTCGTAGAAACTTGAATATTATAATTTCATACTAAATTCGATATCCCACAGTTTCAATAACGAAATTCATTATACAGTTTCCGCCTACCTATCTCACGTTGATACTTGAAAAATTCGGTCGCTGATATTGTTTGTCGTATTTATAGATTGTTTAAGAATAAACCAGTCAGATATCGTAAAAGGTGACTAAAAAACTGGCAGAGTTATAAATTTACTTGTAAGAAAATGTAAGGCTTCGTTTATCTTTTCACCCGGAAATACCTACCGGCTAACGTGTATCACCTGGAGAGAATGGAAGAAAATCGTTGCGTCAAAATAGTCTATCTAGGAAAGATATCAGGAAGACGGTCAGTCGGCTGCCCCAGATGTCGCTGGACCGATACTATGCAAGCTGACGTGAGATGGGAGCTATAAACTAACGAGTCATCGCGCAGAATAGAAAATGTGGCGTTCCCTCATTTCGGAGGACAAGATCCACTTCGGGTCATTGAGCCAGCGGAACACTTATTCCGTACCGTGTTACAAGTATTAAATACACTGCTTATTGCACTGTCTGAATAGTTTAAAAACATCGAAACTCAGCAAATCAAAAACTTACAATTTGCGTGATAACCGTAGCTGGCCACAACACAACGAGCCTCTGAATGTTATTTTTTTTATTTTCATCATCAGATATAATTACATTAATTTAATTACAGTACTTATACTACCGACGAGAATAATAATTATTATTTTTATGAATATTTTTCAAATATTATATTTTTTCTCAAGTAGATTACGGGAGTTAGAAGTAGAGAGAGACCAAAGAAATGATGGATAGTTTATATCAACGAAAATATAAGAAGGAAACATGTGACGTAGGTAATGGCTAGCAATAGATCTAAGTGGCAGGAACTTACATATTGTGCCAACCCCACATAAGAAATATATAAACCACTGATGTAAAAAAATGTTTGACTTGAAATATTTTTACGTATTCGGAGAGTTTAGCACCTGATCTTTCCACTCTTTTATTCTTTATTTTATTACAGAGTTTTTACGATTCCCGACTCGATAAAATATCCAAGAACTGTCTGCCATATTGTTACTAAGTTGTCTTTGTTTATGGACTAAGTCAAATAAGCAATAGTAGTGTTTTATTTGACTTTTCTTAAATCACAAAGATCTTAACAATGTAGTAAGTACACAGCTCGCTCTTATTAGCACTTTCGCTGGCAGTCGAACAATTAACTGTTATTGTTATCTCGTTTACAATTAATTGTTATTGTTATCTCGTTTACTGTCCGCGAAAGTGTTAAGTACTAAAATTCATGATTCTAGTTTAACGGGAAGTACCCCATAGGTTTTGATTCCCATAATCGCTTAATTTACGAAAGTTTTCTGTCATATCTTTTGATCGCATTGACCTATAACTTTGAATATTTTACAGCCGAAAGTGACTGTAAGCTTGATATATGAGTATGTGTTATAAATTTCAACTTGCGACGTTCATGCGTTCCTCAGAAAAAAGTTTAACAGACAGACAGACGGGCAACAGAGTTATCTTATAAAGGTCAATTTTTTGCCTTTTGAGGTACCTAAAATAGTGAAAAATCATTTTTAATGGTGCCGCAGCTTACAATTACTTCCAAACAAGTAATGCCTAATATAAAAGTTGTAAATAATATGCCTCGCAGATTGAGTCCGCCTACTCTTACGGAAATAAGCATAATTAATAACTAAGAAGAAAAATTCATAGACATTGCAATAAATCTACGAAACAAAAAAAGAACAATAACTGCCTTAGCGAAGTGCCTATCTTTTCTTCATGACTACGAATATGTACAAAGACTTCTAAAATATTGCACAGAATTAATACAATATGTGACTCCTAATACCGGTATTGCCGGTAGTTATGGTCTTCCCTCCGCTGTATGCTTTATAATAAATAATATTAAAGAGATTAAAAATAAATAAAAAATACAATAATAATAAATTTGTGAGAAACTTTTTAAACAATAAATGTCTGACACCACATACGCGTAATGCCACACAAAATCCATTTACGAGATTCAGCAAATGCTAAATGACAAATATCTATAACTATTATTTTACCTTTCAATGAGTACTTAATTGGTTGCATTTTGTTAGTATCTTGGACTCCACGAATTATCAAAACATAAGTGACAAATCATATTAACTTAGTTGAATCTCATCAAATACATAGATCCCCATAGTCCACCTAGTTTAGGCTTTCTTGTAGTTTATTATTATGGATGTCCTTAATAAAGCTAAAGTTAGTATCCAGGAAAACATCTTCATTAGGACACTAGCTACTTATTCGTTACTTTCCTCTTCATCCTATAACAAGACGACATAAAGATAAAAAGTTTGGAGAATAGACCATCTATCTGCTAATCAATAGCGTACTCAAAATTTTGAAGATTACAAAAAGTTCATTCAAAATCTAATATAACTAAAATGGCGCTTAAAGTATCGCTAACTGTACCTCATTATTCAAGGGTTTTTCCGTTTTCGTCCCAAGCCATATGGCTGAAAAACTCCGCAATATATTTTTTCTATTCCATGAGGTACAAAAGAAATAAAAAAATCCCCGATATTTCTATAATCATGCCTGCCTGACGTCACTTTTCTTTGAAATCACTATATTAGTGAAATCCACTATTAAATCAGAAAGATATCTGTAAATAACTACAATTAAATTTAATCCTTGTCTTTTATATAGGTAAAACAGCGCTTACATGTCAATTCCTTTAAAAGCAGATTTTTTTTTATAATCCCAAAACGTTCCAAATTCGAAACTAGAATAGTCTAGTAAAAGTGTCGACGAGTGAGGCTGTAAAATTTTACGCTGGCACAAATTGCCGATTTCCAACCTAACGTTGGTCGGCCAAATGGACCGATTGAATAAAACGTCCCATTGATTTATAGTATTCAGTACGAGCTCTATAACCTCACTTTTAAGGGTACTTGACTTCTACACCACCTCCTACAACGACTTACTAACTTGTCGTTGCCAAGTTTTAGGGATCTGCATTTTTTCAATAGATTCTGTCCTACTGATGTCACATTTAAATTTAAAATTAATATAAACAATACTGATGAGTTCGTAAAGTTAGCGCGCGTCAAGCGACAACTGCGAGTCTTTGAAGCCTATCTAGGATTGGTCGTTAGTACATATAAATAAATAAATATAAATAAATAAATATAAATAAATAAATATAAATAAATAAATATAAATAAATAAATATAAATAAATAAATATAAATAAATAAATATAAATAAATAAATATAAATAAATAAATATAAATAAATAAATATAAATAAATAAATATAAATAAATAAATAAATAAATGACCTTAGGCCACGTTTACAATGGTGATTGTTGAAATAGGAAATCAATAGTAATGGGTTGCTAGCCGTAACGCCTATGTCATGATTCCCCCATTCGCCGATTCCCTCAGTCGACTTTTACGGCTTGCGCGGGAAGAGAAGCAGCTGGTACATTCTATGTTTTTCTTTTAGTAGTACGTTGGTCATTAGTAGTGGCATTTAAACTGAAAGGAAGGAAAGGAAGGCACGTTACCGTTGGTCTCAGCTATTATCGAAAGATGCCAAGCAAGTACAGCGCACTCTCCCAAGTTTCGGCTCGTATAACTGAACGGTTGGTAGAGCCATAGGACATGGGAAATGAAGGGTTGGTATCGATAGAAAAAAGTCGTTAGGTTATATAAGATGCCTTTAGGCAACCTAAAATCCTACAGTATTCGCCACTCAAACACCTGATCATATTACTATTGGTCTGGTTTCCCTATAGGAGGAGGTCAGACGGCAGTCGCTTCATTATAAAAACCTAACCAGTAACGCCTAATCGGGATCATGATTAACAAGCGTACTCTAAGAGTTTATGAGCAACCAGGAAACACGCTCGAACGAAAAAGAAGATAAACAGCCTGATTTATTCAATACCGTGGGATTATCAAAATGAACTAATCCTGTCACAGATGTAACCAGTTGATACGATGTTGTTATCCGATTGCTGTTCGTATTTTCAATAAGTTACCAATGGTGATGAACGAATTTACATTAAAACTTACAGCGAAGTTTCCGAATTTACAAATGTTATTTCATTCAAATAATAATTTCTGTCGGTATAAAAATATATATTTAATATAATTCTTACTAATCCTATTACAGATTACAGCATAATATTACTAGTAATCATATTAATCCAATCACAATTCACAAAATGGCGTAATTTTAAATTATCGTTACAAACGAAAATTTAAAATTACGCTTTTGATTTTTTTTAAATACCTCTTTAAAGTACCTTTGTAACTACTTTGAAATACATAACGTAATACTATATATGTTACACCCTTATTTGTCTTTTTATGACATCTATGGAAAGACATATGTGTTGTCTATTCTTAAGACTGAAAGTATAAAGACTTACTTTACTTAGGCCAATGCTTTTACAGAAAATGCAACGATAAACAGAGGATTAATGGGGTTCAGTACCCTTTAGGTAAGGAACCTTAGAAAGCCTCTTTTAAATCATTATAGCCTGAGGCGAGGAAAGCAGTTACTTTTCAGTTAACGGGAGCGTCTTACCCAAACTTTAATTGAAAACGGTCGATAGCGCTCCGTTCTACGAGAAATTGCTAAAAATTTACTGTTTTTGATAAGCAAGTTAGAAGCAAAAGCGAGTCATATATTTAATCTTTAGATACATAAATGTCAGTTCTCAGGAAAGCATAAGTTAAAGAAAAATATAGACAAAAGTAAAACCTATTTATAAAAATATTTAGGTAAGTGTCTTCAATACCTTAATATAATTAAATGAAATTGCTTTTGCGATAAGGCCGCTTTTGTACATAAAATTACCTTATGTTTTGTAAAAATCTCTGTATTTTTTAATCTTGGTGCAATAAAGAGTTTTTATTATTATACTTAATACTATTGTTATATTTGTAATAGAGCTTAGCAGTTTTTGCACGTATTTTATTTAATAAGTTTTGGATTGCAGACAATATAATTAGTGGCGAAATTAGCCAACTTGGCATTATTAGAACTTTGGGATCCGATAGTTTTGCTAAGGTGACTTTAGAATATTGCGTCGCGATGGCACATTGAACCTAAGCCAATTAAGAACTATTTATCTCTTCGAAGTTTAATATGATCTTGATCCCAGTATCGTCTTGAACTATAAGTTGTATTAACTGCAATAGTTTTTAGTCTTTCGTTAAAGGATATAAAAGTTCGTAACTTCATAAAATAAGCAGCCAAGTGCTTTTGTACGGGCGGAGAATAGGATTATTTATGAACTATTTTTTTTATTTGCATATTATCAGAGATTAAAAAATAAATATGCGTGTGATTCCAAATTCTATGGCATAATACGTAAATGACGGACTTAAAACCTAATGTAAAGCATAATGTTAGTATTAAAAATACCTCTTAATTTACATCCCAAAACATACCTTCTTATATTACCAAGTCTCATGTAGATTTTTATTTATTTATCGATCATTTATCTGTAAAATCAATTAGTTGGACAAAGGTGTAAATTAAAAACTCTGTGTCTAATTTTTATAACAATTACGTTGGTGCTGGGTTATCGTTGCATATTACCACTATTGGTACACCGAGGGTATCACAAGCGTGCTGTCAAATCCTGGTATAGAAGGTTTCACTACATTAACCAGTATTTTTACTGTCTCTTTCACTCTTCAACAAAACCGGAATACAACAAAGCAAGCACTATTTTTTGGCGGCAGAAATAGTAGAGAGTGCGCTACCCAAGTAGCCGACCTCTGTATAAATTTCAACCTCTGAGTTATCTGCACGACAATCAAAGAAAGAGAAGGGGTGGGCCTATTCTAAAGATATTTCCACAATGTGCAAATAAACATCTTAAGAATATAGCATTTTATTTAGTAAAAATAAAATCGCCGTTGTACTATAATTTGTGACACAAAATATTGGCATGACGACGGCCCATGGCGACCCCTGTCACCGGCACTCTAAGCCAGAAAAATGAAACGGATAACTAGAAGCCATCAGGAATTGCTATTTTTGCAATTTATTAAAACAATACAACCTATTTTTATATTATAAATATGTATACAGTAAATATATTTTTTAAGAATTCTCACACGACAATCATGATACTACATAAACTGTTTTTATTTGAGAAAATTCCTAGATGTTTCCTGTATTTTTTTTTTTGTGATGCAATAATGAATTGTTTGTTTGTAATAACTTAATTGTACTGAAACGATAGTAAATACAAAAGCGTAGATAAAACATACAGTGTATACATTACTGATTTATTTTCGACAAGCATACATACATAAGGCACGGCGAGCTTTAATTAATGTTTATTTTGAATAGTTTGTACTTATTCTTTTTATTTATTTATTTTATTATTATATTATAATTTAGTAAACAGAAGTATTCTGTATTATCTGGCGTTTACAGTCTTGTGACACGTACTTTTGGGTATGCAGCATTGACCTTGCTTATTTTTAATCTAATTCTATCTGTAAAGACTTTTAATTGGCCTTTTGTCATGTATTTAAGTTGCCAGTTTCTCATGTAATAGCTGTGAAGTCTTCCTAAAACTGTATAAATAATAAATAAAATAAATAAAGTTAATGGCGGACTTATTCTAGAAAGGTATCTCTAACAGTCAACAAGCGATCGAGAGAAAGCATAATATGATTAAAGAGATTCAAGAACGAATTGGGCTTTCAGCTTGATTTGGACCTCAAAGAAAAATCAACACACTCACGCATTTATGATATATTTGTTACATATTCTACATAGATTCCAAACACCCATTACTTATATCATAAAGTAGGGTATTTTGAAAAGCTATAAATATCCTATCCCTTTTACGAGGAGCAGCAATTTGTCACGAGCTCCCTCATAACCAAGTTTGTAGCTCGTACGAACACCAGCGTGTGAATGCGGTATCGGTTGATTTGTTACTAGTTGAGCGGGGCTTGTTTTAACGAAAATAATCTAATAACGTTACGCAAACAGAGGTATCGTTACTTATGAATACTTCAAAATATTACTTATCTCACATATCAATAAATAACTTTATTTATGTTAATAGGGTGGCATACAAAACATATCACTACATAGTATAAAACAAAGTCGCTTTCTCTGTCTCTATGCCACTTTGTATGCTTAAATCTTTAAAACTACGCAACTGATTTTGATGTAGTTTATTTTAATAGATAGAGTAATTCCAGAGGAAGATTTTTATGCCCATGTATAGCCGGGGTGGGTCGCTAGTTTTATACAATATGAATTTATTTATTGAAAGTATTCAGAATATAAAGTAGAGTTTATTGTCATGTTGTAGGTATACTTAGCAGGTACATTTAAATAAACTGTCAACATATATGTTGTCATTAATACCAAATGTAAAAGTATGTAGGTCACTTAATACTTGAAAGAAAATGTTAAATTAATTATTTTTAATGAGTAGTAGACTTTTCCTAATTGTGACGAAAAGAAAATAGTATAGTAGAAGTTAAATTGATTGCGGCATGACTCAACTAATTACGTGTACCTTTCACGTACATTAACGTAAAATTTGAGGGTTTGCCAAAAGTTTGTGATATTGTTCCATGTTTCTCTTTAAAACATACTAGACCACGGCATTGTTGATAAAAGCTATAAAATTAAACCCCAGCAATAAAACAACTATTCAACAACTGTAAACACTAACAATTATAATTTTACAACAACGTGTATTGAATATTCTGAAACATAGGTGAGGTTTGAAGGGTATATACACAGAACAGAGAAATTATCCTAATAGAAATGTTTTGACGCGGATTTAGTTCCAGGATCAGTCGGGCTAGCGTATTATCTCTTCTTACTTTCTATTCATACATTGTAAACCACACCACACTTTATTAAAAATGTATTTATTATTTTACAACAAAGCCACCTAATATTATCGACCAATAATAATAGTGGCAATAAATGACGCAATCAAATTCTCCGCCCATTTTATCTGTGTGAAACTTTGGCTTGCAAGCCAAACTAGTGACACGCTTTTCATGCGCTATACCACTTCTTGTTAATATTTCTAAATTCTGTGGGTATATATTACCACACAACCAGTGAAATATAAATTAGCACGAGTAAAGGTAAAATTCTGATAACCGTCCGAGCCATATTTAATGAAGATTACAAGATAGTCGAAGAGCTCATTGTAATTGTTTATTGACACTTTTTTCAGGAAATTTACCTAAGTATATATTTTTAAGTTTTATAATAATATAGATTTTGAGGATGTTCAGGAACTGTATTATGGGAATCCACTACACATATCAGTCGGAAACATACAAGTATACAAACGAGATATAGACCTCTATTAAACTTTATAAGTCCTAGCTGCCCTGACTCCTGCACAGTTGATGATCTGGGAGCGGCCAACGATACAGCGATAAACGTAGCCACATACCGATAAAAAAATAATTTTAGAGTCAAACCATTTTTTAACTCGACAAGAAGATGAATCCTCATAATTCAAGTTATGAAATGGGGTTTTAGAATGCTGTTTTTGAAATGTACTCGTATGGCATAGCAAAATCAGTGAGTCGAATGATTATCGTTCGTTTTCGAATGATTTTTATGCGACATAAACGGTGACTCGGACGATAATCATACTTATTTGTGCGCGATTAAAAACATTAAGCTTATCAAAATTGCATTAGTATTATATTATATATTATCAGTTTATTGTTGTAAAAATGTTTTAATTGTGATAAAATAAAATCACAATAAATCCTGCACTAAGATCTTGGGCTATATCGAGTGCAGGGTTGCTTTATCTGTGGGTCAGATGCTTATTAAATGCTTGGTTAGCTATATCCCTTCTCTGTAAGCGAGGAGGTCGTTTCAATGACATTTTGGGTCGACTAGCTTTTGATCCATTTTACTTTCAACTAATATTTATCTATACTAAGTAGTACTACTGAAAATATACCTTATCATCAGAGTTCCCAATCTGCGAGAACCCTGCTTTCAAAATTCCGCCCGCGACGCCCATGGCCGCGAGGAACCTGTTTTATTTTTTTATTTTTCAATAATCTTGAGGAAGTAATGTTGACAGCAGAACTGTTAGGAATAAATATTAATTTTTAACTAAAATCGCGTGAATTTGGGTTCTTTGAGTTTTTTTGAATTTAAGTTAAAAGCACATAATGGAAAGGATGACACATCTGGCCACTTTTTTAACTTTGTTGTCTATTCTGGTAAATGTTATAGATTTTTAACAATATTTGATATTTTATGTAATTGTTCTCAACACCAAGTACTATGTAAGCTTATGGATAATGAATAAACAAAATAATATACACATATTTGAATGAAAATCGAATTGGATAAAAACCACTTTTATACTCAACATTACTTACTCAAATTTCTAGTGTAATAAAAATTCGGAAAAAATGGGCGTCGCGGACAATCGAATTTTAAAAGTCGGGTGCCTGGCGGCCGGTGTCCTCGCGGATTGGGGGGCCTAACGACCAGACCCACTGGAAACAACAAGAAGTATGCTTCCCATGAGAATGCTTTCTAATGAGTCTTAACCATAACCTCCAATTAACTAACTAGCGGTGCAGAAAAGAACATTTTTTGATGTACTTGATTGATAGACACTTTTATTATCCAACTAGCTGTTGCCGGGGCTCTGCTCCCTTGAGAATTTCGGGATAAAATATATAACCTATGTATTGTTTCAGGGTAATCTTCATTCTAAATTTCAGCCAAATTGGTTCAGTCGTTTTCCTGTGAAAGAGTAACAAACTTACATACAAACTTTTTCGTTTATAATATTAGTAGGATACCTATAAATACATTCAAAAACTTATCACAAATTCATGAAGTAGATAATTGTGGAGGAGGTCATTTGTGTAATGAATTCTATTTGCAAAGCTGTAATTATATTTTGTTTACATAAACTCCTGTTTCCTTTGATGTTATGTATAGTTAATTGCAAGCTGCTTTTCCGTACAGTCAATAAATTACACAAGTCCGATGTTCGAAAATACCACCCACATTTATGGCTGAACTTTCTGAACTTAATTAATAAAGTTTGCATAATATTTAAACCAGCCCCTCTCCTCATCAAATTAAACGAGATAGATTATTTAATAGTAAAAAATAATAAGAATTTATTATTTGAAAAAAACTAGATAGAAGAATACCATATATTATGTACTAATTATACCTAACAGCATGATAGATATACATGCTTAAAAAGTTCTGGCTCGACGTCGCACTAAACGACATTAGTGCATGGTCTCACAACTAAGGATGCCGAAGACCGGGCTATGTGGAGACAAAAAAGCAGGAAAGCGGATCCTGAGCTCCGAAGTAATCAGCTGAGGATGCATCCGAAAAAGAGCTAAGATGAGAGATTTTTTCCCACTAAAAAGCATTGGGTTTCTCTTGTATACCGAAATGGTGCAAAGTATTCAAAAATAAGTTTGATTTTTAGAATTACCTAATCGCCACTCCAGTCAGTGCGTATTGTCAATTTCTTTCTGTGACATGATGTTTCGCTTGTCACAATACTATTAACAAGACATGAATGTAAAATGGTAAGCAATTGCTGTCAAGAAACAAAATTGACATGACATTACTGTCAAAAATACACCCTAGGGAGGTAACGATGTTAATAAACAAAAAACATGACATCATTGACATTTGACGTGAAGTATAGACAGCTCGTTAGGAAATAAACATAACAAATTTAGTACAAACATTATATTACATATTGTTAATGGTGACATTCAGATGTAGTTTTGGTCAAATCAGTAATATTGATCAAATTTATTCTGCTATCGTTGCATACTATTTTAATAAAATAAATCTTTATTTCAGACAATCACAGTCCATATTAAATATAACAATTTAATATAATACTAGCGGCCTGCCCCGGTTTCGCATGGGCATAAAAACCTTTGTCTTGAATCACTCTATCTATTTAAAAAAAAACCGCATCAAAATCCGTTGCGTAGTTTTAAAGAGCACACATAGGGATATAGGGACAGAGAAAGTGACTTTGTTTTATACTATGTAGTGATATTTCACATTGTTTTGCTGTCCATACTTTTCTCGTAATTTTGCTTCGGGATGAGTAAAGAGAGATGACTTAAGAAAATATATTAAAATAATGTGTTTCATCCTAGTTTGACATACTAAATTGGAACGTCTTAGGATGAATACGTAACAACCCGGAAAAAGTTCCTAATACGACCTAGATAAAATCATTTAACATTCCTTAGTTATTTTGTATAAAATCTCAATTTCCACACCACGAAAGTTTTATGGAATGTCCATTTACCCGTTAACGACTTATGGGAACTTTTGACTTTAACGTTTTGGGTCTCTTGTAATGGAGGTCCGAAATGCGGGATCGGGTGACCTTTGAGAAGCGAATGTGAATGGTTTTTGGGGTTTAAATTCTAATGTGTTAAGTAGTTTGGTCGATTTGCCTAAGCTGCTAAGCTATACATGTTTTCTTTGAAGCACCGCATGTGTTAGTTAGTTGCATTTAGTTTTAACGGTCAAAGCTTTTAGGTAGCTGGCTATATACCAAGAACGTACCAATTTAAACTTGCATTTAATTCTTAAGGAACCCAACAAAATAAGTTATTCAATTTGGTGCAGTATTTCGAATGTTACAATTTTGCGATAAGTTTTCATTTACAGACATAGATAATCGATAATGTAGGGTACTACTTAATGATTCCTTAATACAAAAGACGAATCAGTCTGCGCACAACATATTTAATCAATTCCATTCTGGCAGCGAAACTGAACGATGACGAGGGTATATTCAGGAGTGTCATATTCGGAAATCTTCGGTACAATTGAAATTACTCGTACAAGTACAGGCGTGTATATTTTCAGGTACAGGTAAGTTTGTATAAATGAGTTATTTATTGATAATTTTATGTTCGATCCTGTACAATCTAATGATGTATTTCTGTAATTGGTGCAATAAAGTGTTTATTAATTCATTCATACATTTATTTATTCATTCATACCTGTCAGTATTGAAACAACTGCGTTTGCCATAAAAATTCCGCAGGAATCATTTATTACATGTAGGTATATCAATAACTTTTGGAAAGTTTTGTTTTAGTTGTTTTGTGTAAATAATTTTGATTTTTATTGTTATAATAAAATGAATGGAAATTAAAATATAAAACTTTATTATGTTTATGGTAAAGTGAGTGTGTGCTTACACTACTTACTTATTGCAATGGGTCAGCGACCCAAAGAGTCAATGGTCAAATAAATAATTGATATAAAGGATTATATTATAACCGCTATTTTAATAGACTAATCAAAGGTATGTGGAAAGGTAATATATAAGTTAAAGGAAACAGGGACAGTCGGTAAAGGTCGGCTTTAAAGAACATTCAAGAGGGGGTTACTTAACCGGCTGACGAGCGTGTATGGCAAGATCAAATAGAGAAGAAATGAGGTAGATGGGTTCTGTTCTTGCTCTGTCTAGCTAGCTCTATGGAATCTGGCGTGATAATATTTAGGTTATATACGTAGCAATTTTAACACATAATTAAAATCTTATATGACAAAAGATACAAGGGTTTTTTTTTAAACCAATGTCAAGTCTTCGTCTCTACATGTCTCTGAATCAACCTAATGCATGATTCCGCAAAGAATTTCATTATTACCGGCACAACTAATATATGATTGTCTCTGAGCCAAGAAATATGGCGGATGATGGTCACATGATACTGCAATTAAGAGAAATGTTTCATTCCGTCCACCTAATATAATAAAGATTATATTCCTCATGTTGCTATTATATATTTTGCCAGCGGATTAGTTTATAGTATACTAGCTGTTCCCCGCGGCTTCGCCCCGCGTGGGACTCGGTTATATACTCGGTAACAGACAGACAGACAGACAGACAGACTTTCGTATTTATAATATTAGTTTGGATATGGATATGGAAGTATGGATTTAAGTAGTAATTAATCTAAAATTCACTAAATATACATATATATATATATATATATATATGTATATTCAGTGAATATAATGATGAACAGTTACATATATATTTTCATCTCATATCATTCATATATTTCAATCAGTTTAATCCATCCATACTAATATTATAAATGTGAAAGTCTGTCTGTCTGTCTGTCTGTCTGTCTGTCTGTCTGTCTGTCTGTCTGTCTGTCTGTCTGTCTGTCTGTCTGTCTGTCTGTCTGTCTGTCTGTCACCTCTTCACGGCTAAACTAATGGGCCGATTGTGATGAAATTTGGTAGGGATGTAGTCAACGACCTGAGGTCAAACATAGGCTACTTTTGGGCGCGATATAACCGAGTCCCACGCGGGGCGAAGCCGCGGGGAACATATATATATACAACATATTAAACATTAATATGTTTAATATGTTGTATATATATATGTTTGAAATATATGAATGATATGAGATGAAAATATATATGTAACTGTTCATCTAATAGGTAAATATTCTTTTAATTTTATGAACTTAAACATATTAAGCTTACTGTATTATTACTTAGCTGTACTGGTGTTATTGTTTCTTTATTAAAATAAATAAATAAATAAATATTTTGTATGATTTAGTTGGCAATCAAGCATGGTCTGTGTTATATAAAATGTAATAGGTAAATGGAGATAATCCAAGGTAGAAGGAGGCCTGGTCAATGGTTGGACGGCAATGGCCTCCTTCTGCGAGACCGTTATGTCGCAGAGGGAGGCCGAGGAAAGGGACCGCGAGGACGACACCCTCGCCGACCCGATCCGGAGGCGGAGAGCGGGGGTGCGACGCAGGCGCTACCTAGCGCGCCTGGAAGCGCCCCCATAAGAGTGGGACTGGAACACGGTCCCACCCGGCGGCAGAGGTCCTCCAGGTGTCGGAGGGCCTCTGAGAGTGGTGAGTCCGGTCTCTGATGAGAGACCGGCCAGTCGCTGAGGCGTCTTGTGCTAGTTAGATCCGAGGCGCCTCCATGCAAAGCGGCCGATGGCACCCGCAGGGGTTTAGTGGGTAGTCTGGGCCGACTAGCGGCCCAGGAGTCCCACACTCCGTGCGTAAAAGCATTCCCCTGCGAAATCAAAAAAAGGCCTGGTCAATGGTACTATAGAAGTACGCGATCCCTATTCCGAGCGGCTGTCTCAAATGTGCAGGTCGCATTGATGGTTGCCGACCTTCGATAGAAGATGACACCAAAAGAAGAAGAAGAATAAACATACAACATTATGAAGGAAAAAAAAATAAAAATGTCGATTATTTCATACTTTAGAATAGAGCTGAAGAAATTAGCACTTGGTACATCATTTTAATTATACCTACATTGCCTACACACAAATGATTTCATCATTTATCTTAAAGTATAAGTTATTTCTATGCTAGAAATATAAAAGCCAAACACATATAACTTTTAATCTCACACGTCAACAACTTAATTAACTTTTTAACTTAACCTTTAACTTTATTATACACACACGCTTCGTACATTAGAGTTTCGTGGCACTATAAATCGCGTGCGTGATGTATGTATTATTTTGTAGTATTAGCTATCCGACCGAATTACCCATTCGTGTCTAAGCTTTGGCACTAATCACGGTAAAGATAGGAGCACCAACCCCTCTCCTATCACTGGGATCCAGCCTGAAGCGTACCAATCCCTCGTCCGTGCCTAACTATGTTAATCTACAGTTACATTTGAACACGTATTAAAATTATCAACAGCAATATCATATCAATATCAAATACTAATAAAGGCCATGTTAAATCACTAGAGCACAATACACGTCTGCACCGCTCGGCGAACCCAAGGAGAAGAGAGCGTTACACTCATACTCACCCCGACACTACTACTGCCAAGAGGGGTTTACCTGTAGTGGGGCGATACCTGTCACGTGATGTTACCGGGCGCTAACACTCGGCCGTCCTGAAAAATCCGGTCGTCCCCGACCGTCGAGCTCGAACCATGAAACAATAATACATCGATTGAATACTTATCACCATTTATGCTTTTACTATAATGACCTCGCCATCTCGATAATGCATAGTATCTTGGGTTGTTTATCAGTGTTCCGAGACCATTATGACTTTTCCGTTTCAGTCACTTCTGGTTTTTAACTGATCGGAACCCTCACTTATGCTAAAATCGAAAATGACAGTGACCAACTTTATTTCATACATTTTTAACGAATATTAATCACTAATCAACATTATTAACGCTTGCTGTTCCTGCGTAGGTCAGGTCACTTTGTGTTAATTACTGATAATTATTTCGTATTGTAACATTTTGACACAAACAATCATATTATTTAAATAAAATATACAATATATACCAAAGTGAATTTATCAAAGTTATCACTCGTTTTAGAACTCACGAATTATACAATGAAAAACATCATTAACCTTTTCAATGAATTGATATCGAATTCAATCACAAATACCCAAACGTAAAGTTTTTTTTTTTTCATAGCATTTTTTAAATACCCACAAAATAAATAATTTTCACAGAGATTTTTTTTTTACACTTTTTAGGATTGGAGTCACATAAAACATGAAAAGACTTACCGTTTCCGCACCAATACTTACAGCTGTGGTATATCATATCACAACATTACATTTACACTTTAACACTCACAAAAACTTTTTCGACTACTTTAGATTACAAATTTAATCTAACCGTTTTGTTAAATTTACTTACGCGTGTGTCAGAATGTTAACAATTTAGTATCACAAAACATGTACAATTTACTAGGCGTGGTAGAATATTAAGAAATATTCTTTCATCATGCCACTTCTGATATTAGCTATCCGACCGAATTACCCATTCGTGTCTAAGCTTTGGCACTAATCACGGTAAAGATAGGAGCACCAACCCCGCTCCTATCTCTGGGATCCAGCCTGAAGCGTACCAATCCCTCGTCCGTGCCTAACTATGTTAATCTACAGTTACATTTGAACACGTATTAAAATTATCAACAGCAATATCATATCAATATCAAATACTAATAAAGACCATGTTAAATCACTAGAGCACAATACACGTCTGCACCGCTCGGCGAACCCAAGGAGAAGAGAGCGTTACACTCATACTCACCCCGACACTACTACTGCCAAGAGGGGTTTACCTGTAGTGGGGCGATATCTGTCACGTGATGTTACCGGGCGCTAACAGTAGCTTAAATAATTAACTCCTAAAAATGTGTTTTAACCATTATATTAAACAAAAGTACTGACTATAGTAGAACTTGTTTGGGATAAAAGTGATAAAAAGGCAACCGGTGTTCTATTATGATGAAGTTTGGTGTAGGCATGTAGAAAGAAATATTGAATTTACCTATTAAAACTGGTTCAGTAGTAGTACAAAAAAGTCCGCGATCATATAGTAAAGAAAACCATACAGTGTTCTAACTTTAGATAGCGCCATCTACTAAATAGCCCATAACACTAATCCCGAACTTACTTTGGGGCTTACTCAATCTGTGTGTTTTGTCCCTATATATATATTTATTTATTTTATCTAGATGTTACTTAGAGAACTGAATTGTGTTAGAAATGTCGAAATCACAACAACAACAACATCAAATTATAATCAAAGTTAATTAAATATCAAAGTTGAAATAATGGTTTAGTTATCTCAATGACAATGCGATGTTATATGATCAATTAACATAATATTCATTAGTACAAGTTGATAAGTAATTGTTCTTTCCAGGACCTTTCTTCAATGAAGGAAGTTTTGACTGGTTTTATCACTTTATTTGATGTGGTTTAACTTACTTTAGTAGATGTTTTGCTTTGAAGATTTATTTTTGTTTCTAAATAATGTGTCAAATCAGATGTTTTGTAACAATTTATATAAAATGTTAAAATAAATAAATAAATAAAAATAAATGCGTTTACGTAAGCAACCCAGGGTATGGCCCTGACAGTTTGGTTCCCGCCACTAGAAGTATATTATCATGAGCTTCCCCGTTCATCAAAAAGTACGTGATATTGAGGATCCAGGCTTCTATTGGTAGATAGATAACAATCCTAAAGCTAAGACAGATGCCTTTAAGCAATTTGAAAAAACCTTTTCTTATGTCACCATATGGCCAAAGGTAGGTAGAGTGCCGTGTATAACTCTCAAAAAAATTTGCATATATATCTAGTTTTCTCCAACAAAAATAAGCCCAACTTCCCAACTATTTTAATAACCAACTACTATATTATAAATGCGAAAGTGAGTTTATTTGTTTGTTTTTTACGCTTTCACGCTATCTACTAATCCAATCTTGCTGAAATTTCGTATACACATAGTCAGAAGTATTGAGAACGACTTCCACCCCGGGACCTACGTGCCCGAGGGAAATTCACGCGGATGAAGCCGCGGGCAAAAGCTAGTAAGTATATAAAGATCCAGTATTTTTGTGGGAATTTATTACCCAAAATAGATGTCTTACCTAGAAAAGTTTTAGCTCTTACAAAGCTAAAATAAGGGACGATCCACAAGAGTCGTTCTTGCGTCTACAAAGCCCTTTTTGGGGTCCATTTTTTCAGAGAGGTAATACGCGGTTAACACATTTCCCTAAGGATATGGCCAAGAAACGAATTTATGATATTTTGCTCTTCGCGGACAGGGATGTTCAACAAATAGAATGGACTGTATTTTTAGCGAAAACTGTGAAAATAACTTATGTTTAAAATAAGAACGATAGAGTATCATTATCAGGTTACTTTCTCGCTTGATGTATTCGAAAGATTTCATATAGATATTTCGTAAATACTAGTTACATACAAAATCAAGCGTACGCATATGTACATTTGCATCGATGCAAGCTGATTCTATTTGAACCGGGCCGCAACAATAAATTAATTAATGGATATATGAATTGGCTGAAATGATAGAATGTATCGTTACTACGGAATTCTATCAAAATCAATTTAATATATTATTTATGAAAGATTTCGTAATTATATGAAATAACACAAGAGTTGTTTAACTAGCTTATAATATTAGAAGGTATGCATAAAATGTCCATTAGTAATATTTGCTTTGCAATGTCTGCTCTTTGTAGTGTACCTCAGTTTGCATCAACGGAACGAAATCGCCATTCATATTTAAATGAAATCTTCTTGCTACTAAATAAACGTTGATTATGGAAGCCGAAAAGTAAATAAAGGCTTTTAAGGAACCCAGTGTAATCGCTCGGCTCGGTATAAATAGACATCCGTTTTCGGTATTTTCGTCTTAGCAAAGATTATAAACCTGTGATTTTTATAGAGGACTTATTGTTAATAAGTAATTTAATTAATTGTGTCATTTTTTATATGTAGAATTGAAGTTTATTTGTGGGTGAAGCAACGATTTACTAAACAAAATTCACAGAACTACAAATCTTGATATAACAACGGCATTCATGACCGTTTGAGTTTGACAACACACTAGATTTTTAAGAGGGGTCAAAGAGAGTTTTAAGCCATACTACGTTTATCTCATAGAAATAGCAGCTCGAAGCATACTTTGTTATAGTTTTCAGTGTGGTTAGAACATTCAGGCTTGAATAACCCTAGTTGTAAGTACTAACAAAATAACATTTCATTATACTCGGGCTTCGTCCTCGGGATTAGAAAATTATACTTGTAGTACCGCCTACTGGATCGCCACTTATGCACTTATTTGAGGGTATTTCCTTTTTTTTTTTTTTTGTAATCCGGTATGGTAGGTGTCACTTGTTATTCGTGTCATTCGCTTTTTAGTGCTCGCCACGAACGCACGTGTCGTGTCTCTCTCCTTAATAACGCAACTAAGTTAAGTCGGTATTATAAATATGCCGAAACGTAAACAAGAAGACGATTACGAGAAATTGCTAAAGAAATTTAAGAAGTTGGAAAAGAAGGTGCGCCGACGGTGTCGCAGTCGCAGCAGATCATCAAAATCAAATTCTCCAGGTTAGTGCCAGTTCTTTTTTTTTTTATCTCTTACAGTGTCTGACGATAAAATTTAGTATTTAAAAATTGTGTTTTAATAGTATCCACTGCTGGGTTTGCGTTTATTTCAACGGAAATAGACTACCCACCAAACTAGTTTTGCAAACAGATCTTTGGACTGTTTCTTAACTAAATAGCAGATATATTGTAATGCCTTATGTAATGCCTTACAATTTTTCAACATTATTGTATTAACATTAACACCGATTCGGGTTTGCGTACTTCTCTTTGGAGCTGTACTACCCAATACTTAGTTATGCGAACAGTACTTTGGTCTGTTTCTTAACTAAATAAATAAAATCGGTTGCTTTCAGAACGAGGCCATGCCTCTAATGAAGTGCCACATGAGGTTGCCGAAAATATTTCCAATATACTAGGTGATGACGATACACTTGTGAATCCTGAGACTGGCCCGGCTGGCTATGAACCGGACAAGCTCATGGAGCCTTCTTCTGAACCTGCTGACCTAGTTAATGCGACTGTGGTGGATTCTAGTGCTCCCACCGTATTAGATAGTGAAATACTAGAAATATTGGGTGACGATCCCACTATTTCTAATAACTACGGTCCTGATATTCACAAGGACCTAGCAGTAAGGTTAGAACATATTGCCACACATGGGTTAAGTAAGGAACTTCGTAAGGAGTTGACCTTAAGATACTTACTTCCAAGCAACTGCACTTTAATCAATGCTCCGGCGTTGAATGCAGAAATTAAGGTAGCCGTTTCGGATATAACCACCAAACGTGATAAGAATATAGAGGAGCGTCAAAAACAACTGGCAACGGCCATATCTTGTATAAGCCAAGCAATCAACGGGTTAATTTTAAGCAATAATACAGATAAGACTTTAATAAATCTATTAATGGACTCGCAACGTATTTTATGCGACTCTCAGTTTAACGATACTGTATTACGCAGGAATTTTATCTTGTCGTCTTTAAAAAAAGAAATGAAAGAACAGCTGTTAAACACTAAATCTGATAAATTTCTGTTTGGTGAAAATTTATCCGAGACAATTAAGACAGCCAAAGCTATAAATAAATCTGGCGCAGAGTTAAAGACCCCGGCACCGAAACCGCAGGTAGCCAATAAGAAACCAGCAGCGGTAGCTAGCACATCCCGTAATTTAAACTGGAAGGGCCCATATCCTGCACGGAAATCGCAGAATCCTCCGAAGACGAAGGAACCCCCTCCGAGCAGGAGTCGGCCGTCGAGCTCATCGAGGCACTCGCAGCAGCAGCGGACGCGCAGCCGCCGTTAGACGAGGTAACCTACACTGGTAGATTACACCTATTTTATGACAAATGGTTAAAAATCACTAATAATTCAGAGGTACTTTCATGCATCAACGGCTATGAAATACCTTTTGCAGGTCGAGTACAACAGTCTTCACCTCCCTTGGAGAAAAAATACTCTCAGAAAGAATTAGAATCTTTCCATGAGGCAATCAATAATTTACTTTGTATTGGAGCTATTTCTAAATGTACATCTACAAAAGGGCAATTTTTATCAAGTATTTTTATGATACCTAAGCCAAACGGTAAAATGAGATTTATTTTAAACTTGAAAAATTTAAACAAATTTATAGAAACAAAACATTTTAAAATTGAGGATCTTCGTACAGTATTTAAACTAATATCTAAAGATTGTTTCATGACAAAAATTGATCTTAAAGATGCCTATTATTTGGTGAAGATCCACCCTAATTCAAGGAAATATTTAAGATTTGTGTTTGAGCAACAGATGTATGAATTTAATGTATTACCGTTTGGCTTAAGTACCGCGCCCTATATTTTCACTAAGATAATGAAACCTATAACTCGTTTGCTACGCTTGGCTGGTTTAATATCGACAAATTATTTAGACGATTATTGGTTAATGGGACAGTCCTACGAAAAATGTTTGTATAACACCATACAAACCGAGAAATTACTAACTTCTCTTGGTTTTATTATCAACAGAGAGAAGAGCACTTTTGTACCCAGCAAGACCTGCACATTCCTAGGTTTTGTATTAGATTCAGAAAATTTCCAGATTACGTTACCAACTGAAAAAATTTATCGTGTTAAAAAGGAGATTGAAAAGTTTTCGATTTTAAAGAGGTGTAAAATACGCGATTTTGCTCGATTTGTTGGACTTTTAGTGTCAGTCTGTCCAGCTGTGGAATACAGTTGGTTATATACTAAACATTTCGAGCGGATTAAATACTTAAATTTGAAATCTGATAATGATTATGACAAATTTATGTATTTACCTACATCATTACAGACTGACTTAGCGTGGTGGCGCAAATCAATATGCACACCATATAATAGAATCAGAGAGGACAAACATGATCTGGAAATTTTCTCAGATGCCTCAAATACGGGGTGGGGTGCAGTGTGTGGACAACAGAAGGCCAGTGGGCTGTGGAGTGAGCGTGAACAAGTAATGCATATTAATTACTTAGAACTCCTGGCAGCCTTTTTTGGTTTAAAAATATTTGCAAAAAATTTAAATAATTGCCAAATTTTGCTACGCATTGACAATGCTACGGCAATATGTTATATCAACCGCATGGGAGGTATTCAATATCCTCACCTTACGGATATTACAAAGCAAATATGGCAATGGTGTGAGCGCCGTAACTTGTTTGTTATAGCTTCTTATATATCATCATCAGATAACAAAGATGCAGACGCCGAGTCCCGGCGTGTACATCCAGATATAGAATGGGAACTGGCTAATTGGGCTTACCAAGAAATTGTGGACAAATTTGGTATACCACAAATCGACTTGTTTGCTAGTCGGTTAAATAATAAGTGTTCCAAGTATGTTTCTTGGCACAATGATCCCGGTGCATATGCTATTGATGCATTCACAATTTCTTGGTGTGATCATTATTTTTATGCTTTTCCTCCTTTTTCTATTATTTTAAAAACATTAAGAAAAATTGTGTCAGATAAATCTACTGGAATTATGGTGGTACCATTGTGGCCGACGCAATCTTGGTATCCTCTTTATAATAGCCTTTTGATTTCTGACGTAATTACCCTTAAATCGAATAAAAGCCCAATTGTATCTTCTCATTCTAGCAACGACAGCATCCACAACAAGATTACCCTGGTTGCAGGGATCTTGTGCGGACGGCGTGGCTAAGGAGAAGTGTACCACCATCAGCGGTTGATGTGATGATTGCGTCATTGTCCAACAATTCACTTAAACAATATGATGTATATTTAAAGCGCTGGTTCTATTTTTGTAATCAAAATAACTTTGATTTGTTTAATTCATCTATTCCACAAATTATGTACTTTTTAAACAAACTTTACGAAGAGGGATTACAATACGGATCCCTTAACTCCTGTAGATCTGCATTAGCCCTTTTAATGGGTAATGATATAGGTAAAGATGACAGGCTGCTGAGATTTTTCAAGGGTATATTTCGGTTAAGACCACCTTTACCAAGATATTCCATGACATGGGACACTTCAATAGTATTAAACCACTTAGGCCAACTATATCCTAACGATACACTTAGTCTTAAAGACATTTCTAAAAAACTCGTTACCCTTTTGGCTTTGTTAACTGCTCACAGGGTACAAACTCTGTCTAAAATTAATGTTAATAATATTGAATCGTTTACCTCAAAAATAATTATTAAAATACCAGATTTTATTAAAACAACACGTAGAGGTTCCTTACAACCAGTTCTAGTCTTACCATTGTTTGAAGAACGTCCTGAAATATGCCCTGGAAAGGTGTTATTAGCTTATTTAGAAATGACAGCCTCATTTCGAAAGGATATTGATTCACTCTTTGTCAGCCTTAAAAGACCTTTTCAAGCTGTTGGCCCACAGACTTTAAGTAGATGGATCAAAGAGACCTTAAGTGACAGTGGAATAGATGTTAATGTATTTACAGCTCACAGTACAAGGCACGCAGCTACATCTGCAGTCCATAGCTTAGGTGTAAGCTTAGATTTGATTAGAAAAACCGCTGGGTGGAGCGGTTCTTCAAATACATTCTATCGTTTCTATAATAGAACCATAAGTAATGTTGATTATAATGATGATTCTTTTGCAAGAGCCATTGTGAACAACGCTCGTTGATTTATCCTTGTTAAATTATGATTAATCAAAATCATGATATTTGTTAGAATTTTCTCAATTGTAATAGTTTAAAAATATATATATACCTATATGTTTTTAAATAATACAAGTAAAAATATTTCTCTTTCTTATCTCTCAAAATCTACAAGTATAATTTTCTAATCCCGAGGACGAAGCCCGAGTATAATTAATGATTAAACGAACTTACCTGTACGTGAAGTTCTATCATAATTATGCGAGGGCTTCGTCCGAAGGGATTAGCAACCCACCCTAACCCTGCTAGTTCCCTACTTCGAGAAATATTTTCTACGCTCTAAACTAAATGACACGAATAACAAGTGACACCTACCATACCGGATTACAAAAAAAAAAAAAAAGGAAATACCCTCAAATAAGTGCATAAGTGGCGATCCAGTAGGCGGTACTACAAGTATAATTTTCTAATCCCTTCGGACGAAGCCCTCGCATAATTATGATAGAACTTCACGTACAGGTAAGTTCGTTTAATCATTAATTAGTGCGATCGTTTCTACTTTTACTTGAAATTCGGAATTGTCAAAAGAATTAGGTTTCAAAAATAGCATCTTACAGAATAATTACGTCACAAAACTGCAATAATGGCCGACGGCGTTTTCGATAGGATTTTAAAAGTGAACATTTGAAATTAAGTTTTGATGCCCTAGAGGGCTCAGAAATATATGAAAAAAAATGTTTCAATCTAAACAAATAGGAAATATTTAATTAAAACAAAAACAAAACACAAGTCATCTAGCCTATTACCTCTATTACATAAACACATCATTGGCACCAATTTTATTTCCGACCCTGAACAAATCCAGGGCCGGAAATAAAATTGGTGCAAAGGCGGACTTACTATATTGCAATTTCTTCCAGCCAACAGGTTAGAGAGAAACAGAGAACATTGGCATCGTCGTTTTCCAATATGGCATCAATATAAAGGCAAAGCAATTATGGGCGTGTTGACAATGTAAAGTCAGTCACACAGGCATTGTTACCAAGTGTCCGCAGGGCAAGCAAACAGTTAACTGCAATCCGAGTCGAAACTGGTCAGAAATTGACGCAGCAAAGCCATACCTGTTGACGTTAACTGGATTTTACTCTGATTTCCAGTCGACTACAAACATTAATTAAAATTTTATTAAAATACCAATTAATTAAAGTTTTGTTTTATACCATAAGGTACAAAATTATTATCTTGTACCAAATAATACATATAAAATATTGCATGTTGGAGAAAGGGATAAAGGTAAACATTTGGGAACGATCAGTAATAAATAAAAATAAAAAATCAAATATCCGTTTAATTAATAAACAAACTGATTTAAATAATTCTTCATTGCTAAAAAATATGTTCCATATTAACTAGTGAAGTTGAACCCCACCACATTTAAAAAAATAAAATGGTGGTGGGCATGCTGGGACTAACAGTAGTGGGCAGAAAAGGAGTAGCCTTAGCGATATTTTACTAATCCAATAAATCTGGCGTTTTTTGCAGGGGGGGAGTGAGTATACATACAAGTACAATTCTGCATATCTACCATAGAATTTGGAAATCGCGCGCGGTCTCTCCCCTTTTTTTAAAAATCTATATTACCTACATATAATTTGATTGCAATGATAACACTTACACATTAAAAAAAAAATGAAAGAAAACGTCCAATAATTTGTGTACAGATTGCACACACTAATATATTGCATATGCCGATTCGGCTTATACTTTGACAGAGGGGAACGCAGCGTATGGCTACTCCCTTCCGGTACGGAGGCCGACTCGAATTCTTTGTACAATAATGTCCTCTGGTCAAGGCAAAATATTTCAATAAATTGTTCTAAAATAAAATAAAAAAATAAACATTTTTATTTCAGACTATATGTTGTTAGTACAATAACTTAAAACTGTTGTTAATGTTAGTAAAATAATACTAAATATTTAAGGACATCCCCCCTGCCCATATAAAGATCATCCAAAATCATTATAAATATATAAAATATGTTAGCCTCATCATTCTTAAACTCCGACATTTGTTTTATTATTTTTAATAAGATCAAAACGAGCGCAAAATAAAAACATCCTTTTTCTCATAAATCAAGCTATATCCTTAAACTCAATAATAACAGTTAACCACTTCCTTATTCAAAAGCTTGTTAAAACATTCGCCACGGCTTATTAACAAGGCAATTTATCAGCTAAAAGTATCCATAACGTGAAGATGGATTTGATATCGCAAATGCAAGGCTTCATCCATCAAACAGAAAGTATTCGTTAAATATTGCTGAAGGTAAGACTTTATGACTCTTGTTTTCTTATTATGAGACTAAATTCATTCTATTTAAAGATGGTTTTGTATTACGGGTTAGTAGTAGTAGAGGGAAATCAATACAAGAACGATTGTGTATTTGTGTAATTTTCTTTGAAAAATCCTAAGTCCTCTCATAAATACGATGCTGAATTTGTTTATTTACTTATTACGATAGTTCAGCAACCAAAAAAGTAAGTTAGCATCCGAATATTAGATCTCTACATTATCTCTCGGTCAGCTCTTTGGAGGGCTTCCAAGACATCAAACAATGGACGCGAAAATGCGTATTTGCGTAACCGCTGTACGGTCACGGACTGTAGAAGGAGAAAAAGAATCTGCTCGGATAGATCCCTTTAAACAGCTTTTTAAATCTATTTATATCAATGCCGTTGTTATTTACGCTAGTATTGGTCACTCGCACACACGACAAGAATAAATCTGATTTGATTCGATAACAAAAAACAACACGGTTGCTTTTAAAAACTGAAAGGTCAGTGTATACTTATACACTGACCCTTCAGTTTTTTTTTATATTCATCTATAAGCTGCCAAGAGTAATTTTATTATTGGACAAAATATTGACTGACGTAAAGCTTATCCGATGAATATTTACCCGATGATCGGATCCAGAATAATGGAAAAACGATATGGGATATGTATTCGGGGAAAAATTGGTGATTAACGAAAAATCCATCAAGCTTTGGAGTGTTTAATACAGTATCCAGGGTCCGTTTCTATTTTAATTAATTTTTGAAGTGTGACCATTGCAATTAAAATTATCTTTCACATCCAACCATGATTTCCAGTTAGTACCATCTAGCGAGAGCAGCCGGTACCAACGGCTTTACAACCTGTCAATACAAGAGAAGATCAAAACAGAAACGCAACTAGTAGCTACCAATCTAAGCCAGACCGAGCTCATCTTCGCTTGACTATACACGATAGTAACAAAACTCAAAGATTCTTCATTATCCTGTTATCAAAATATCAGTTATCATTTCGGTCACCAATAAATCAGCGTTTTCCTAATTCGCTTATCCACCGATCAAAATATCAAACACAAAACTAAAACACAACAAACAACACACCAACAAATAACGAAATGAAACGTTTTGTAAAAACCTGCATCCAAATTTTAGAGGCTTTGATTCTGTAATGTTTCATTTTTTCGAATCTTCGAATCACTTTTCGAATCTAAATCCGCTGTGAGTTACTTGATTGGCATTCTGAAAACTCGGTTGACCATGAATCTATACTAGCGCTACCCTTACTAGCATGTCAGCGAGTTGAACTAGATTGGACGTGAGATTTTGTATGAGATGACGCAAGATATGGATAAGGTAAGGTAGTTTCCCCGTCACTTCGAAGCTCACTTCTTACTTCTCATTTGTCATTTTGAAACTTATGCGAAGTGTGAGTGATAACGACGTGAGTTGTTGTTTGGAATTAACAGAATCGACAGGCAGTTTTCAACTAATTAGCGCTCTCGAATCCAAACTCGGCTTATGCGAACCGTCTAACTTTGTTACCCAGTCCGGATACGTGTAACATTAATGCCTATAAAAACAGAACGCTGTGGCTGGAAAACAAATAATTGTAGCCCTTCAAGTCCATAACTCAGAGGCACTAATTGAAAACGGCAAAATAAACGCAGCCTTTGAAAAATGATCATCCTGGATGTAGGCCGGCAATATGGGACGGACTCGGGCACAGATATTTATTTCTACATATTGTTTCTCTTAAGCCTTATATACGATCTAATGCAGGCATAAAAAATATTCAATAGGAGGGGTTTTATGTAACAAAGTTACGTTTATAGAACTGACATGTGAAAGTCGATAAAAATATGCTTATTTTACTATTCGGCTTTATGAATTCTTGAGACAAAAGAAAAGATTATAAAAATTGAGGTAAAGGCATTTGTTAATTTATGTGCAGTTTCAAGTGCAAGTAAAAAAAATATATTTAATTGAGACATTTTATTTTTAGAATATTATTTTTTATAATGTGAAGTTTTCTTGTAAACCCATTGATCAACGTAAAGTTTTGTTTAGATGGCCGTGTTGCTGTTTATAAACCTATGTCATCATCCTAGCGTTTTCCCATTTACATCCTCAGCCGATCACCTCGAGGCCCAGAATGACCTACCTGTATATACATAAACCCACATGAACTCTAATGCAGGAGCTAGGAAACTGGAAGTTCTATAAATATTTCCTAAACTAAAGAACAAAACATTTTTTTACAGTTTACTGCCTTTGACCTATTTTCGTCACTAACAACAAAGCAGCAATACGAGTACCATTCTTTATTTAATAATAGCTTATGTCAATTTTCTTTCCCGCCTTGTCTGCGCTGTGAGGAAGCCGTTAAAATATTCCCGTGATACAATTGCCAAATTCTCAAGCAGTAAATCTTGGGCAACGTCACAGTTCTTATCGCTGATGGCACTGCTTGCATGGAGATGGTTTTATTCTGGAACACAACTTATTGAATTAAGAATTGTTTTCTTAAAGAAATTTTATATCAACAGCGTCACGTCTTTTGTTAAAGTTTACAGAGTTTATCACCTATATTGTTAGCATAATCGCCGTCTCATGTTTCTGTCCTCACTGTTCGATAAAGATACGTTATATTAATTAGTTTCTGCCCGCTGTTAAATACGTTATTGTCTGTAATGTGGTTGTAATTTTTGTCACAATTAAAATATAATTATGTGTCATTAGCATTTCCTGCGGCTCTGCCCGCGTGGAGCTCGGTTATATCGCGCCCAAATGTAGCCTTTGCTACATACCTTACCTCTGGCGTGCAGCGATGCTTTTAAGTTAGGTTATCTTTGAATTCAGATCTAGTTTGTGTACTTGTAGTTACTCAGTATTTTAGTATTAATAGCAATTTGCTATATAATTCTAAAGAAGCATAGTGTTAGCATTTAGTTGTATACAGCAAACTCATGCGGTTTTGTCGATGTCGAGTCGATATAAATATTTATTCATTTAAAATTGATGTACAAAATGCTGTTTTATTTAACACAATAAGCGATTAAGTCCACCTATTGTGTTATATACATCTGTATTTTGCTAAGAGCATTATCTAACAGCTATATTATATTTAGTATAAACCTCTAGAGGTATATCGGCGTAGCATGCGAGTGGCTACGATATTCGTAGCACTTCTACGAAAGTCGGATTACTTTGCTACGAACGTCGTAGCCAACGATATCGTCTAACGAATACTATTTATTTATGTTAGTTTAATGATTTTGGTATTACATTTGTCCTTATATATTTTTTTCTACTTAAGTCTTTCGAGCGTGTTTCTCAGTTGCATTCATATACATTGGACTTGTGATATAAAAGAATATTGTCTGAAATAAATAAATTGAATTTGAAAATTATAGCTAATGGTAAGCTATGAATGTAACTTGTAAACACGCTTGATAATACAGACAGACAGAATAAAGGGTAAAATTATGCTATATATTTATACATCAGTGCACGAAAGTAAAAATTAGAGCCAATCAATTATGTTAATCTTGATTCCTTGTTGAATGCACACTTATACACATCTTTTATTTATTATTATAGTCAATATTACTTATTTCATTGTTATTACTTTTAAAGTAACTTATGCGACTCTTTAAAAAGCATCAGAACCCTTTAAAACAGAACTCTATAATAAATACGGTAAACAAGGCACACCAAATATACATACAAATATACATATATCAAGAAAGGGCTTGTTCAGAATAAGAATGGGCGATTTACACCGCTCCGGGAGAAAATAGAAACAAATGGCCGAGGTAAAGTTACAAAATAACGACGATACAGAATATATGTAATTGTAATTTGACCTTAAGCATTGTATATTTTATATCTATAAAGAATCTACGTATTGTATTGTAATTTTTATTATATTCGTAGAATATTACCCACAAAATGACAATTCTGTTCGACTTTTTGGATAAGGGTGCAAGCTACCAGGTCAGTTTATTTTGAATACACTAGGTCACATAGAGAAGTGTATACAGTTGTATGATAAGTTACTACATATTCAATAATAGCAGGTACCGACGTGAAGAATTTTGAGCTGTCCTCTATAATCCTTGCTTTTATTTCCTCTCCAACCTTGTGCTAGCTATCACTGCTGTAGTTGTTATGAGACAAATAAACTATTTTTTCTATCTTTCTTTCTCCCAGGTATTAAAAGAAATTAGAAGCTATCCATAGCCATCTGTTCCGTCGTTGATGTGCGTAATGCGAGCCGTGGTTCGGTCCCGAACCTGATGGATGCGTTAACATTTTTAATATATCTGAAGCGCGATCTTCCTAAATTCAGGCTCAAGAATTATTTGAACGAGTTCCGAGTTCAATTGAAATAGAATATTTAGCTTCGAGTTCTTGTAATAACGGTTCGTTGAGTTTTTAATAATTTAATTTTAAAAATATCCCGATTAAGTTTTGTAACAACGCTTGTTATTTTATATCAAAAGAACTTCTTTTCAAATAACCCGATTGAGATCAGTAACTTCGGTTTTAATTAAAAAGAAATGTTAAGTTATATTTTATTAAAGAAAAAGGTATAGGTAAGGCTATAGGTAGATTAAAAAAGCTGCAAACTACTTATTTAGAAGAACGGGTTTCTTTAAGTGCAGATTGTGATAATAGATCAAAAAAATTACCTGATTTAGGCTTCCTTTTGCATCTCAGGACTTATTTCGCCATCTTAATGCTCAATGCCAAAGAAAAATTACCATGTCAGGTTCACAATCAGAATATAAGGAACGACGTTCGAACTAAAATCAAATGTTAGAAGGTCAAAAACAAAGACGTTTAGAAGTTGTGGGGATGAAAGTGGGGAAGAATAAACGAATGTATGCAAATATACTTAAGTGGGGTCGCAAATGAAAGCGCATCACGTGCACATTACAAAATTTGGTTGAGCTGTTAAAAAGCTCTGGGGGTATAAGTGGGGAAAATACCTTATGTCTGCAAATAAATTGGGGGGGGGGGGAGAAATCAGTACATATTATAATATATTTTAGTTGTAATTTTATGTTTTTCTATGGTTTTTTTAGTTTTTAGCTAAATATTATATTAAAATAAATTGATGGCTTCTAAGTATACGCAACATAATATTATGATATTCTATTAAATACATTGAATGTTGTCAAGAAATTAATAAGAAAGTTACAAATTTATGTACCTATGTACAGTCGGCTGCAGAGAAATCTGACCCCCATACCACAAGTATTGCTATTGAAAGAGGGTCAGATTTCTCTGCAGCCCACTGTACATTTGTACAATTTTAGTCCCAGATGCTACCATCACTGATGACCGAACAGAGTGGATCTACTTCTTACATGTGAACCATAAATCGACTATCGAGCCTCAGTTCGGCTCAATGGTTTGAAATAAGAAATTAAATTTAATGGAGCTTGAAAACCAACAGTTTATGAACTGAGATTTATTAAAACGGTGTCAATAATTTTAAATGTTGTTGTTAGAATTAGAATTTAAATTTAAGAATTATAAGAATGAGAAAGCCTATTTACCAATTACCAATGATTTTTTTATATGAATAAGAAATGTTTTTATCTTAGAAATATTTATTTTAATTAGAATGTTAATATAACGATAAAAATATAACGTTTCAATAAACTATGTAAATAGATATATTAATGGAATTTTACCATAAAAATAATATTAGTAGCTAAATTTATTATATTAAGAAAATTTCACAGTGTTATACTTATGCATTGGAAGTATTATATTTTTTTATTTAATTAAATCAAAAGCGGTTGAATTATATGAATTTCGAGACACTAATATGGAAACTGTGCAAACCCGACTAGCACCTGGCAAGATTGGCTAATACTAATCCCACTATCACATCACACGTAACATGTACAGTGGGCCGCATAGAAAACTATACCTCCTTACCCTTTAACGTACATCTTTGTTAGTATACTGTTCTAAGTAGCTCACTGTACGTATCGGCCGGCAGCTTATCTTCTAATCCGTGAGTGTAGTGCACTTGTCTTTGGCTGGCACTTGAGAGTAGTGGTGACAGCTGGTGCCTGTACTTGGCTTGAGACGTCGCGTCGGTCGCTTTGTGCGGTTTAGAGATGTGGCACTCACAGCCAAGACAATCGTATTATCTGTTTACTTGAAAAACATACTCGTACTTTATTACTCATTGAGTAAACAAAATAATTAAAAAAAAAATAGTCGCAGGCGTCAAGGAAATATTTTAAATTCAAATTGTTCATTCTAAATATAGGATACTAGCTTTCGCCCGCGGCTTCGCCCGCATGAATATCCCGCGGGAACAGTGTCTTTTCCCGGGATGAAAGGTAACCCTGTTTCTCAATACTCACAGCTATGTGTATGCGAAATTTCAGGATGATTGGTTCAGTAAATAGGGCGTGAAGTGGTAACAAACAAACTAACAAATATACAAACTCACTTATGCATTTATAATATTAGTTGTTATTTTTATCACTTATTACTTCAATCATTACTTATATTAAGCTTACCACCACTCAAGTGGAGAAGAAACGGCGCCACAAACTCCACTGCAGCATTTTGTCCAAAAACGTCTATTTACATTTAAGTCTAAACAGAAGAATTGACATATGCGTTTTATTATGTTTATTTTTATAATTGCAATAAGTTCATCATTGAATTTTGAAGATAATTGAAATAGTTGAATAAAAAAAATATTACTCTTAATCTAACAGACGGACAACAGAGATGCAAAATCGAAGGAGGTAGTTAAATTGTAATGTGCTTATCTCTGAACTAACGACGACCTATATGGCCATGGTTATCATGCAACACTGCCACACACAGCAAAATTATCGCGATATGTGCGCATTTGCAGCGAGTAAAATTGAACATGTTCAATTCAAACCGCGGCAAATTCAACTCGCTGCGTTTGAATCTATTCGCAACGAAATGCCTAACACTTAAAGCGAATACTCACGATTAAAAGGCATTCGCAGCGATTTTTCAATATGTGTAACGGAAGCTTTCAAGTTTAGACTAGAACTAGAACAGTAGAAATATCTCTGACGACCTCCGTGGCGTAATGGTTAACATGCCTGCCCGCTACTCAGGAGGCCCCGGTTTCGATCCCCGGTTAGGTCAAGATGAAAAACGATATTTTTCTGATTGGCCTGGGTCTTGGATGTTTATCTATAAGTATATATGTATTTTTTATAAAATATGGTATCCTTATGTCAGTATCCCATAACACAAGTCTCGAACTTACTTTAGGGCATACTCAACCACTTAATTATCTTGATTAAAAAAAAGCGCGGTGCCGACAGAAGGATCCTTATAAACCATAGAAATAAGGTTTTTTTTTAAATTTATGTTTGAATCTGAATTGGGACAACGCTTACATGATAAATTTGAGTGGCACTAATAAATATTACAGTAAACATGAGGTTGCTTATGACGAGGGTACGCGTCATAGAATTACTAATTTGTTGTTACAAAATGTAAGATATCCACCGAATTCCTCTGACATATTATACGGGGTGACCGCACAGAACAGAGAAATTATCCGAAGGTTATTATTTCTAAATTCTGTGGGGGTGACTTTCAACATGTACGGAATACAATGTAAATATTTGGCTGGTAAGTAAAAAGTTACTGAGTCATTTAATACTTCTTTTTGATATATATCTATCGTTATTCTGTTATAGGCATAGATTAAAGAATTTGCCTTTAGAGCCGCGCGCGATTCCTAATTCTATGGTTATAGGTATTAATTTTGTATCATTGAAAAGTAGCACTATAGTGTTTTTCCCCCACTAACTACGATTTTGAAGGAACTACCTTACATAGATTTTCCAAGTGATATTCAAGACAAGACATTTTATATTTTATTCGGCATTGCTCCCGAGTCACTCTGGATATAGTAAGCATCAACGGGTAATTGTGACGCATTCCATTTAGGCTGTCTGCCTGTTTGCCAACTAAATATTAATTAAACACATACACATATAAATAACACAGTTGATACGAGTAATAAAAATAAAAGATTAGAAGAGAAGAGATTGTCTTTGAAATTTAAAAATAATCTCCATGTAAGGTTTTTCTATGAAAATAATTTCCCTATATTTGCAGCCTCAGTTCGATAGTTAAGTTAAAAATCATATGAGATGATTATATTCTATGCTAGATAACTGTTATTATTACCAACCAAAGCAACAGCTGTGTTATGACGTCACTGGAGTGGGGTGTTCGCAATATCTACGTAATTCGAAATTAGAGCACCAAATTCCTCGTTTAGTCGTAGACTGGCTGGATAGATACGTGAAATTTTAGTGCAATTTTAAATTAAAAAACTGGAGTTTAATTTTCTCCTTATCTCTCATATTTCGAATACATTCTCTATAATAGTTTCAGTTTTAGGTATTTTTTTGAGCTTTTTTTTTCAAATATGCCAAAATAATAAATACGTTTTCTGATTTGATCCTAAAAATAATTATTTTAAAGATATTTTCAGTTAAATCAAAGTTAATCAAGAAAGTAACAATCAAAAATTGAGTTGCGTGCAGTTAACAGTTAAGGAATTCCTTTGCTGAAAGCCCATCGCGGTAGCTTTATCAAGTCTTGGTTATCATGGCAATGCATTGCCATCAGAACTAAGGCCACGTGTACAAAATTCCACGATGGTAGTGTCAACCGCTGAGGAGTTTTCGTTAGGAGCTAATTCAGGATGCACCATAAGTTTTTGCGGAACTCCAAAAAGCACTTCATACTTTATGCTAACAATAATATGATCCCTAAAAACCGAATCTCATTAATAATATATCAGTAATAATATTTACATTATAACGCGTATATTCCTTCCATGCTGGTCTGGGAGAAAAAGAAAAACGTAGAATGTACCAGTTGTAGCTGTTGACTGAGGGAATCGGCAAATGATGCGGCTAGAAACCCACCACTATTGATTTACTGTTCCAACTATCATCATGCTAAACGTGGCCTAAGTTCTTATGGCTCCTTAGCTCTGTCCACCCCGTATGGGATAAAGACGTGATTATATGTATGTATGTACACGTATATACGGATAATGGTAATTGTGATAATTGAATGCAACAGCTGTATTAACGTCATTGGCGGGCTATTATACCTCAGTATCTATTTGCATTAGTAGTTGCTGTTTAATTACAGCATTGACAATTCTAGTAGTACTCCAGTCCAAGTATAAACTAAACCCAATTTTAATAATAAACATCTTTTTCGGAAGAATTTAGGACACACAATTTAACCAGTTGTACATGGTACACGATAAAACTATATATTATATCAACACAGAAAAAAAAAAATTGAGTGGGCTGCAAAAAAAATCGACCCTGTACCCTGTACCCTGATGTATGACTTTTAAAACCGGCTCACTCAGTCGTGTGAAAACAGTGAAAAATATATTTAAAATCCATTGAAAAATGTCGTTTAGGAGGCAGAAAAACTTAGGTGAGAGTGAGGTATCCAAGCAGATGACTTTTATAATATCTACCTTGAGTTTTTTAGGAAGACACAGCTATTTAACTAAAAAGTCAAAAAGCAATAGTTTCACACACTGAACATTTGGGCACGGTTACACAGTCATTAGCGCGGGAACTCTCGAAATAATTAGGCGGTTTTCCTTGGATGCATTTGTGCTCGCTCGCCTTTATTGTAGTTTAATTATTTGCCGAAATGATGCGCCAAACTACCGGTCGATATCCGGTTAGTACTGGTTTCTACTGGATGTAAGGATATTCCTGTGTTTCACGTATTCAGACAGCAATAGTAATTAGCGTCATACTCGTTTCAATTGGTCGGTTTAGTTG